>OX276394.1:10162689-11362689 GCA_946251805.1 Cybosia mesomella | reverse complement strand
ACTTATAGACGTATTTAGATAAGCTAATGTTTATAGGTACTCATATTTTTTAATTAAATTGACCAGAAACTTTGTAAATTACTTATTTAAACCACGAAAATAAAATCTAAGGAATAATAACGCATCCAATGTCTCATCTGCAAGCATACTTCTCAATTTGTTGCACAAATATGAAGAGGCTGAAAAAGCGCGTTCAGGCTCGATGGAAGTTGGAGGAATCCTCCAAATTATAACCTCGAGTGGAATTAGCGCTAGACTCATTTCTTGTTTTATGATTTTAGAAACATCAGTTTCTTTGTATGTTTCTGGATTTATTGTTTTCATGCTTTTTTCTATTTAAAGAACGAAGAAAGAAAGAAGAAAGAAAGACGGTTTGTAGCTTTTCCTTAAATGTTAAATCTTCTTTACTATTTGTAAACGTAGGTTCAATCTGCATGTCATTTTCTTCATTATCATTATTTTTAATCTTTTCAGTTAGCGAAATAATCTGTTTTTTTATTGCCATCGTGCTGGGACTTGAAAATAACTCCTTTACATCACAATCAGTATCAGTCCTCCCCAGTCTCCTTAGTATGAGGATTTTGTAGATAGTTTAATACTCCACTTAACTCATTTCGTCGACGAGCTTTTATGCGGTTTAATAAATGTGTCTTCAATCTTGAAGTCAGTGTCTTTGAGTCATTGTCACGCAATTGTTGAAAAATAAACTTGAATATCGCATCAGCCGTGCACAAATTGGCGTCAGAACGACAAAGTGCTTCTACAGATAATTGAACTGGCGCCAAGACCTTGATTATCTCATTAATGAGTTGAAAATCTGGTTCCTCAAGTTGTACAGAATTATTTAGGTCAATAAGTGCCTTTTTATGCTATTTTTTAAAAGATCAAATCGCTCCAGCATTGTAAAGAGACTATTCCAACGCGTTTTGCAGTCGAGCAGTAAATTAAGCTCTTCCATGTTCTCTTTTAACATATTTTTGAAGTATAGTATAATTTTTCAAGGATGCTCTTCTGAAAATAAGAACTTTTCGACGTCATTAATATTCCGATCATTAGTCAAATCCCGAAAATTTCCAGTTTCAATGACTAATCCTGAGTCTAGGTCTTCATTATCATCATCCGACTCGTCGATATCATCACTGGTAGGAATATTTGCAGGTATTTTTTTATACAATAAATCACAAACGGCTAAGTGAATTCCGTGTACAAAACAAACTTGGTGTTCTGCATTGACAAGTTTTCCAACCTTCAGTATGACATTTGGACCGTCAGTCACTATTGCCACAATGTCGATATGTAGTGAGATATGGGAACTCAGAAAGCTGCTTTTTTAAAGTACGAACACAAGTTTCAGCGGTCAGCAATTCATTAATTCGAATAAGTCCCAAATTCCAATTCTCTTTGACTGAATGAATATTTAAATTCATATATCTCTTATTAGAGCTAGATGTCCATTCATCAAAACTTAGACTACACTACTACTACTAAAAATGCATCAATCCCGAAAATCCCGGGTTTTATTAAATTTGATCCCGAAAATTTCGGGACCAAAATATGACCGGGATCCCGGGTACCCGAGATCCGGGATCCCGGGATCGAATCCTCTAATTATCATGCTACTATCTAGGGGGCTGGAGCAGTAATCATATATGTCAATAAATCGGGCAAATTTCCATAGATTATTGTAAAACCAATAAATTACAGGCATGTAGGTATGGGTTAAATAGGTGCCACGTTAGTTGCAAAAAAAAGTTGTTAAAATGTGGACAATAACATTTAAATATTATAGAATCTTCTTCACAGCGCTATCTAAATCCAAAGAGAATATAGCTTAGGCGAGAAATATACACAAGGCGCGGCAGCGCCACGACCTCGCCTCTCGCTTGAGACCATGGTACTGTCCGTGATACAGAGCAAGAGCGCATGGGGTTCCATCGCTTCGTTTTGTGAGTAGGCGACGAACGCAAAAGAGGTGGCCGAAAGGGTTCGGGAGAGGACTAGTACTCTCCCATCCCGTAGAGGCCGCACCGAGGGTTGCAGAGCATTTAACGATTTCCGTCCGCCATGAACGCACCTTTTTCAACAGAGGGGCGGGCTAGGCCCCCTGTACTACATGGTGAGGCCGCCCGTTGCACGATGGGTGGCCAATGCCTTCTGGGGTTCCTAGGGAATTTCCTTCCTAGGGTATATCCGTGTTCCCCCCGTAATACGTACCCGTGATGGAACACTATGTGGTTTTAGTCGGTTTGATTCTCACATAGTCAATTCACCGTTTTCACTCGGTTTCCGCATGTTAAATAAAAACATGCGTGAATTATACAGAAAAGACATATCACCATGTCACCGTATGCTTCATGTGGATGTGATTTTGCTTTGAATATGCCTTACACCTTATAAATTTTCTGTATAATTCACGCCTTAACTAGCTTATAATATGGGCCCTAGATTGCGGATAAACATACTTAGATATCTCTCATAAATATTTAAAATAAAATGACATTATGATACATAGAAACATCCAGATATGCATAAATAATATATGCCTTAACAAGTAATGATATGATATATTGAAACTGGATATTAGTCTAAACTTACCTTTAAATGGCATAGGTGTAACCTTAACTTCTTGTAGCTTATTAGGCATGTCTGGTATAAAGTAAGAGGATCTTAGCGCACCCCAACCTATTAGTGTCAGGGATGTTTCACTAGCCCTGTTTTGAAAACTAGCTGTCAGCTTTATTGGCTTAACTGCATTTGTGAATTTAAATGGAGTTCTTGTTTTAAAAAGTGCTATGTCATGGGGTCCAATACCTCTGTAATATAAAAAAATAAAATAAAAACAGATGCTTACAACTAGGACGGTTACCAGCTTCGCAATCAACCCAAACTTAAGAGTAGCGAGATGTGCCTATCCAACAATAGGTCAACGTGACCGGTCGACTTTTTCCATTGATTTTGTTTTTCGGTGATTATTCCTCGATGGTAAGACCGATCTGGACATTCGACCCCTTGCGACACTCAGTAATGTCTACTTGATCACCGTGGCAAATTTGGTCGAGATCGGTCAAACGGTCTCGGAGGAGTATCATTTGTTTGAAATGCAACTTTGAAACCAAAGACGCTTCAATTTAATTAGACACTTTAATTAGAAAACTTTTTTGTACCGTACCTTTTATTTTTTTCGTGCGGAAATCCCCTCGGATACCACCCGCCGATCAGCGGGGGCGGTTATGTCGGGCTTGAACCGACTAAAACCGCACGCCGTCTTAATAATAATAATAATATATCTCTTTATTGTATGTACACAAGAACAATATTACAGAAACATAAAGTTGGTATACATAGTTATGCGGCATATACAATTGGCGGCCTTATCGCACAGGGCAATCTCTTACAGGCAACCATTGGATGGAGAGAATCAGTGAATAGAACTAGGGCAGTTTGCGGTGTACATATTAAATTAATTTATATTTTTCATTTATACTCTGATATATTATCTACATAAAATAAATACATATTATACTTACTACACATATAATTTACAATGATACAATACCTACTATTAGGTACATAATATATACATAACATAATAGAAACACAGCTCAGACGTGAATAAAGGAGACAGGAAGACTAAGAGACAAAAATAATGACTATTCCCGTAAATAGTAGGCGGTCACTAATTTTTTGAAGACGGGCAGAGATTGCGCGCTTCTTATCGTTACGGGTAAGGCATTCCACAACCGGACAGCTTGGACAGTAAAAGACTTATCCATGAATCTCGTGGAATGCC
Organism: Cybosia mesomella; assembly: GCA_946251805.1. NCBI lineage: Eukaryota > Metazoa > Arthropoda > Insecta > Lepidoptera > Erebidae > Cybosia > Cybosia mesomella. Next base: position 11,358,899 of record OX276394.1, on the reverse strand, counting down.
CAGGCATTTTCAGCCTCAGATTCTGTGACGATCTCAGGATCCTAGAATAAGTTGTAAACAGTTCAACTTTTTCGTTTTTACAACTAGAATTAATAAGTGAACCCCAATCAATGGCACTGGCGTCCCTGCGTAGGGAGCCGAGATCCATATCACGAAAATTGCGTTGCGAAAGTATTTTAGGTTAAGATTTAGGTGGGCGAAGTCGGTAAGATAGATACAACAAGTGGTGGTAGGAAAACTGAGTAGCAGAGCGTTGACCATGCTTCACAACACGATTTGAAGAAGAGACAATCATGAGGTCAAGCAGAGAAGGCACACGATTTGGAAGGTGATGAGTAGCATTAGTAGGAATAATAGACAAATTATTAGATCCAATAATAGATCGTCCGTAGATATATGGCAACACCTCCGACTTGACCAACCGCGGGATCGTTTCTGATAAGATTAAAGCCAGGTATAGAATATGGAGCAGTGGGTGGGAGCATGGGTGCAGCCATGACTCCGAGATAAGAATAGCGTGTATATGTGTACAGTCAAAAGTTGCCAGTATATCTGGGAAGTGATCCGGAATGCTTTGTGCATTTATGTGGACTGCGTTAAAATTCCTGGGAACGACAGAAAATTGAGACGCAAGAAATTCAGCAAGTGATGGACTCCTCTCAAAGCTTGCATCACTACTTATAGAATAATACTCGCTATCACTATCATCACTACAGTCGGAAAATGCCATTAAATTGATAAATGTTTACGCAGTGTCTCTATTGAAAATCAAGATATAAATATTATAATACTAATTTGAATAATACAGCTACGTTAAGCTCCATCTGCCGGTGGCGAATAATACATTAAAATTGCAATTTAAGACAAAAAAATAACAATAGTAATAAACTTTAGTGAACTGAGAAAGAAGTACAGGAATAAACAGAAAAGATTCACGAGAAAGGGAACATTATGCCATTAGTCCAGGTACATTTTTTTCATCAATCATTAATTATAATAACAATTAATAAATCGTTAATAATATTTATAATTATCTCACCTACCGTACGGTAGTACAGTACAGGTAAAAGGAAAGTAAATATATATATATATATTATATATATATAGGTGTACAGGTAAAGATTGTACAGTAAGTAATGTATTACTACTGTGCGGTACGGTAGTATGGTACAGTACAGGTACAGGTAGTACAGCACAGATACAAGAACAGTACAGGTAACGATAGTACAGTCTGGTGGCAAGCAATGTATTGCTACTGTACTGTAGGCACTATTCTTTTATATTATTTGGATATTCAATACGAATAATTCACTTTGATGTGGAGTGGTGTAGCGTTGAAAAAAAGTAAGCAACAAGCAATGCCGGAATGTGAACGATTCTAAATATGGTGTATATTTACAAATTTTAGGCGATACTGAGAGTAATATTGAAATACTGTGCCGAATACTCCTGAAAATATATGGTTCACGTATCCATTACAACCAGGTGTCCAGTACAGTAGTAAAGTATATGAATTTATGTTAACCATTAAATTGTACGAATGTGTCGAACAATAATGGACACAATTCACGTAAATTATTACAATATTTACCCGTTATACAGTGGATGTGGTATTCGTTCATGTATTTGGACTACTTGTGCTGGAGGTTTAAATTTGTTCACGTTGTGCATTCCAGCTACAGCGTCCATTGGCAGCCATTGTATAAGCCAGGATTCCGTTGCACAGTGGGCAGCAGTCAGGATCTAAAAGGTCATTGAATTTTATGGTAATTGTCCATGATTAAATTATTTCAACCAAGAGAAAAGTAACTATTAGTCCACTCCTGACATAGGCCAGAGGGGTGACGGTTTTCCGCCCTAGCAGAAGGCGTTGTGTTTCCGTATCCGCCTCTCTATACTATATTTATAGGAATTTGATTCCGAACAACACATTAAGGTCGCCTATGTTGGTGGCCAAGTACAGTCAAGGCCTCTGGGATATCCTTCTAGGGCATGAAAGATTCCCGGGCCATAGAGGCCGATGTGATGAAACACCGTACGGCTTTAGTCGGTTCGATTTGAAATACCCTCCTCATCATTAGCTCTGGTGAGGTGAAGCCCGAGGGGACTAAAGCAAAAAAAGGCTAGGATGATGATTTACTAACAAAGTATTTGTTAAGGAGAGCCCCGCCACATATATGTATCCGTACATACAGGAACCTGGTCTGCAGTGATACAATATAGGGGTGACTGTATAACTTGGTTTCATGTCCACCCACGATTTTACTCTGTTCCGCAATATCCGGGATTTCTAAGGAATATCAAAAATCTTATTAAATAATTAAATTAAATTAAATTAAATTAAAATGGAAAAATGAATTCTTATTAAATGAATTAAAATTAAATGCAACAAGCAATGCCGGAATGTGAACGGTTCTAAATATGGTGTATATTTACAAATTTTAGGCGATACTGAGAGTAATATTGAAATACTGTGCCGAATACTCCTGAAAATATATGGTTCACGACTATGGAACTCACTACCGCACCATATTCGAGACAGTAGCAGTCTGAACATCTTCAAAAGAAGAACTAAAGAACATTTCCTCTCACAATGTTAAAGTATATATGTATGTATATAACGTATTTATATATATGTATAACTATGTATAAAATATAAATGTATGGATGTAGGTATATTATTTTATTTTACAAATAGTAAATTATATTTACTTTTTGAATGTATAATTTATGTGAGTCTATTGATTTATTTTTGCCATCTTTCGTTTATGTATACTTTTTTTTATTTGTACACTTTGCTTCCCTCTGTTATTTTCTTTTTTCTACCTCTACTGCTCAAAGGTTTGCTGGTAGAGAACTCTTTTAGAGTTAAGCTCGCCTTTGTACATAATTTATTTTAATTTTAAAACATTTATATATTTTTCATTTTTTGTGTACAATAAAGAATTAAGAATTAAGAATTAAATTGAAGTGTATATGTTAAACGTGCCAGCATTGTCATATCAAGGCAACGTGAACGACATTATTTATAACTTCGTTCTTCATCCGAATGCCAATGGTGATTACATAGTGTTTGCACTTCTCTCTTCTTGCATCAGTGCCTCGTCCGTCAATCAGCAGGTGTACGAGCTTGCAGGTGAGGTTGACTTGGGCCCCATCACACCCTATGAATGCCCCCGATATTCATCAGATTGATATTATTGCCAGAATACATTACTCGTTGCCTTAATATGTTTATAGCATATGGTTCAGAAAAAAAAGAATATATATTGAAAAAAAAAACCAAAAATCTATTTTTAACGGATTCTATCGCGATTTATTTGATGTTATTTTATATTTTACATTGATCCCGACATTTCGGTTGCTTTTCAGCAGCCATGGTCATGGGGAATAGTAAGAAATAGTTTTATTTTAATGTGTGACATTCGCGTAAACTTCCGACAATATCACAAAAAAATATAAATATTCTAGGACATGTTACACGGCGCTATCTAGACCCAAAAGTAAGCATAGCTTGTGACTTTTCATATGAATTAAATGTAGATAGACATACATATGTACACTTTTATTGTAAATAGATATACGTTATAACATAGAAACATCTAGACTAATCCAAATATACATTCATGATTAAAAATATTTACACTGAGCGGCAATTGATCCAGTGGCCTCTGATTTAGCAGTCGAACACTTTCCGCCACACCACACAGATCGTCGAAGTAAGTAGGTTATTATCATTGGGGCCAACCTATGTGCTTTACGTAAAAGGGATGGTGGCATTCGTCCTATTGCCGTAGGGAGCACCTTACGGCGGTTGGCAGCCAAAATTTGCTGCAAGTATTATAGTACCGAGCTTGCAGCAAAATTCCAGCCCCTTCAACTTGGTTTCGGTTCGAAAGGGGGCTGTGAGGCTGCCATACACGCACTTTCGACGTACCTTGGCAGCGGTGAAAGTGAGGTCATTTTGAAGGTTGACCTGAGGAATGCCTTCAATTCAGTGAATAGGGATACCTTGCTGACCCAAGCAAAATTAGAAACCCCTCATATATATAAATTCCTTTGGCAGTGCTACAGACATCCTACAAAATTAATTTATAAGGATCATCTTTTGGAATCAGCAGTTGGTTGCCAGCAAGGTGACCCTTTGGGACCAGTCATCTTCAGTCTAGCAATACATCATGGACATGGATTTCATTCATTTATTGAGGAAAAAATTCAAAATTTTGAAAATATTGCAGATTGTTTACAAAAAATAAGTGTTCATTCAGCCTTTACTATACTTCGGTTATGCCTTTTTGTCCCTAAATTTACTCATGTACTTCGTTCATCCCAATTTTGGCAACATTTGACACTTTTGGCAAAAATTGACAACATTCTTCAAAACACTCTCAGCAAAATTCTAAATGTGGCCTTGAACGACCGAGCCTGGCTCCAAGCGTCCTTACCAGTTCGCTTGGGTGGGCTCGGCGTTCGCAAAATTACTGATGTTAGCCTTCCAGCATTTTTGTCATCGGTCCACGGCACTGAGGAGTTAACCAGGAAAATTCTTATAAATACACAGGTTAACTCTGAGGTGTCGTGCAAGTCCGATGCCATTAATGCTTGGAAGGTTGCTTGTCCCAACACTGAATTGCCTGGCAACCTTTTCTCCCAGAGAAAATGGGATGCGCCGCTATGCAAGCTGGTAAGAGACAGTTTGATACGCTCGTCTTCCCATGTTTCAGAGCGTGCGCGCCTGTTGGCTGTGGGGGAATGGGAGTCAGGTCTCTGGATTCAGGCACTTCCATCGCCCAACATAGGTACTATGTTGGACGATACTACTTTCCGCCTTGCCACTTGCCTTCGCCTGGGAGCGCCGTGTGTTTCTCCCCATCGTTGCCACTGCGGTGAAGCTGTCGACAACCTTGGGCACCATGGCCTTTCATGCGGCAGAAGCGCTGGGCGTATATCACGACACGCCTGCATCAACGACATTATCCGCCGTGCTCTTGCCACTGCTGGCGTGCCAGCCATTCGTGAACCTAAAGGGCTGGCGCGTGAGGATGGCAAGAGACCGGATGGTATGTCGTTGCTGCCTTGGAAGATGGGTAGGCCTTTGGTGTGGGATGCAACATGCGTCGACACCCTTGCGCCTTCACATCTTTCAGGCACAGCAGGCTGTGCCGGCGCTGCTGCTGCATCTGCGGAAAACCTCAAACGGCGCAAATACTGTAATTTAACAGGTGATTATATTTTTGAGCCGTTTGGGGTTGAAACGTTGGGGACATGGGGCCCAGGTGCCCGCTTTGTGTACAAAGACTTAACAAATCGGCTGATCGACGCTACGCGTGACTAGAAGGCTGGTTATTATCTTGCACAGAGAATAAGCATTGCCATTCAACGTGGCAATGCTGCCAGCCTTCTGGGAACGTTTCCGGTCGGTGACGATGTGGAGGAATTTCACGACGCATTATGCATGTAAATATTTTATTTATTTTATTTAGTTTATTTTAGTAATAATAGTGTGTAGTGTTAATTTAATTTAGTATTATTTTAATATTGGTTAAATAATAATATATTTTTGTTTTATAAATAATTTAAAAAGAACATAAAAAGATCACTGAGTGAATTATCATAGTGGTTACAATTTCTCAAATTTAATCTATAAGTTTAAGTACAGACATTGTGCTTCTACTGCGAATTTCATTTCAAAAAACACAATTAAACTTTGCTCAGTGCAGAAATCGAATCCGGAACTTCATGCATCATGCACATGCCATTGCTGCATCATCGAGGTAGCCGAAGACACATATATTGAGAATTATTAACAAAGGTGAAGGTTTGCGAACTGAAGTTCAATATCTTCTTTTAGTTTTTAATACCCGACGCAAAAACGGGGCGTTATAAGTTTGACGTGTCACTTTGTATGTATGTCTATGGCATCATAGCGGATGAACCATTTTGATTTTGTTTTTCTTGTTTGAAAGGTGAATTTATCGGGAATGTTCGGAATAGTCGTTTCTTGGCTATGTCGGGTTTTTTTTAATGTTTAATTTTAGTTCATCAGATAAAATTCAATAATGACTTACCTGCTGAGTTTGACAGGAAGAAACATTTTGTCACAGTTAATACGAGGTACACAAACGATTTCATCGTGTTAATGAAGAACGAACCTTATGCCATCGCAAACATATTTTCGGATAGGTATTTATAACAAGCGTTTGAGATAAATCATTATCAACCCACATTTTTGCATGAGCACAACATTTTGAATAGTTTTAATAATAAATTATTAATATAATATATAACACACACTTTTTATTAAGTGCAGATAAAAAATAAAACCGGCCAAGTGCGAGTTGGACTCACGCATGAAGGGTTCCGTAGAATTATCTACACATTCGGAGCTCCCATACATCATATATTTTATTTTAATTTAATAATTTTTTTGAAGTCAAAATCCATTTAAATATTTTGTGAATATTTCAAGCGCCTACCTATTGCCGTTATTAATTAAGTAGATTTCGATGAAATCGATCTACCTATTGGTTTCTTGACTACTGTCGAATTTAAAAAAAAATTCTTCATAGGAAGTCATCCGAAATGACCACTGGTCAAAAAGTTCATATGTATAATATATATGTACGTATATAATATGTTTGTATATATGTATGTATGGTTCCACTTCCCAAAATTTGCGGCACTCTAACGGTCGCATTTTTGCCCCGATCGCTTTCAAACTGCGGTCAAAAATTGCTTGGGTGTAAACTTAGTTTAATTTCGTGAACGGGTGGAATCCGGCCTAAGCGGACGGTAGGGCCTCACTTTTTGTGAAATCAGTTTTTCCTCAAAATTTCACGTTCCATGAAAGATATTCGAACCGTTCTAATTTTATCCCATAGTATATATGAATACCAACAACTTTTAATTATAAACCTATAAGATTAAAACTTTAACTAAAAGTGGAGGAGGGAAAAACCAAAATTTTTCGGGAAAAAAATCATAACTTCTAACGGGTGAACATCCTTGCGTCGGAAACATTTTTAATCGATAGGCCATTTTTAAGTCTAAAATAAATGTCTGAAAAGTTTTTCGCTGAAAGTTACCGTTCGAGAAAAAAAAATTAAACATGTTAAAAAATAATATTAATTGCTTCAAGAAATCTATCTGTGCGTTCCCCCTGCGGGAACGAATTTTTTTATTCTGTTTTGTTATTATACCAGCAACAGAAATACATTATCTGTGAAAATTTCAACTGTCTAGCTATCACGGTTCATGAGATACAGCCTGGTGACAGACGGACGAACGGACAGCGGAGCCTTAGTAATAGGGTCCCGTTTTACCCTTTGAGTAGGGAACCCTAACAAATGAGCCGAAACTCGGTAGATTTATCTTGTTTAGTTCAGGTGTTCCTATGGACAGCTTCCAACTCCATCATCAGACCAGCTTTATAGTAACATATTATCGCATTCTCACCGAACTTACGTCACGAATAGGTTCTAATTGGGCTTCCCATACTAACAAACTAATGAACAACACAGCAAGATTAATAAGATCTTGTAATGACTGAGTGATATTCATAATTACTTCAGCTATATGGTTTTACTTTTTTTTAGGTTCCGTACCTCAAAAGGTAAAATAGGAACCCTTACAATCTAATATGACTATCTTGTCCGATTGTCTGTCTATCCGTGTGTCACTATCGATTTTCTCAGAAACAGGTGGAACTAGCAAGTTTAAATAGCAGATACTGAGGTCTATATTCCCTATTAGGTGTATAAAAATCAAGGTCCTGAGTCAATATGATAGAAAATATGAGCAAATTTAGATTTTCACTAAAACTTGGAAGTGCCATAATTTGCCGATGGGATGGGCGTGTCGGAATCGGACCGACTAAAACCACACGGTGTCCTCCATAAGCGTCCATTGCCGTGCACCCCGGGTAAGCCCTCGAAAGGATAACCCCAGGGTTACCGGCAGGACTTTGGCCGCCGCCGCGGCCTCGCCTGATGTGGTCGGGTTTTATCCTGCGTCGGTGAGTTGGTAGGCGTGTGTAGGACACACACGACACGCCTCCGCCACGGCCTGCTTCTGTAAGGACGGCGAGTCGGCCAACTGCCATCCTAAGGCCCCAATCATGGAGGTCGGTAGTCCCGGGCGTAGACGAGTCTGCGGCGTCCGCTCCCTCTCCGCCGTCTCTTTCGCGTGTATTCCCTGCTCGCAAAAAGAGGCGGCGGCGTGTCACTTGCTCCCGTCGGAGACCACGGCCCTCACCATAGTCTTCAGCGAGAGAACGTCCACGCCCAGGACCGCAACGAGATCCCGGCATTGACTCGCCCAAGCAGGACACTCCACCAACGTGTGGAGCGCCGTGTCTTCACCAGGATCCTCACAGTGCTGGCACTGCGGCGATGCCTCCCGGTGGATGCGCCATAGAAACTTACCGATGCACCCGTGTCCGGTAAATATCTGGAACATCCGGTAGGAGAGGTCACCATGGTGCTGTGAGGCCGACCCCTTAACTTAACAATAAGTGAGTGAGTCAAGAAGTGACGACGCATCAGATCATCTCATTCCTTGATTCCTATTCTGGAATTTCGGGCTATAATTACAATAGTTTTCTGAAATTTTTGTTATGCTTTTTTTTTTGCGGAAATCCCTCCGGATAAGCCCCCCGCCGGCCAGCGGGGATATTTAATCCGAAAGTAGGTTTGCGTTGAGCTTACAATAAAAATACACAAAAGGAAAATAGGGAAAAATAGAAAGGAAGGAAAGGCCTCCGGCACTTGTTTATTTTCTATTTAAAAATGCCCAATGCGCCCAAAGTAATTATTATTTAAAGTGTGATGCAGTAACTGGTCTCAATACTGCTCTACTTTTGGGACCTCCATAGCAAAATTTGCACCATCTGTTGTCAATAACCGAAAGTAATCCCCGTCTAAACTATCCAAATATACTAATAAAATACAATTTACTAATCTTCTTTATGTTTTAAAGTTCTCTAAATTACGTTTCTAAAATGTCTCTTAGTTGGCGAAGTCTGACAGAATATGCGAGTGCAGATATCTATGTCAAAACTTTACGTACCCATAAATTATAATATTTGCGCATAACTTGATAAACAAGGGTAACTAACCTTTACATTCAAACTTCATTAGCACTTTTGAAGTCGATATAATATTTTTCACCATATTTAATTTTGATATGCTTCGGCTTCATCATCATCATCAGTACCATGGAGGAATGGGTTGAGAGGCGATACGGGAGCCTCTCGTACCGGCTGACGCAGGTGATCTCTGAGAAGGGGCGCTTCGGAGACCACCTGTGTCAGATCAGTAAGGAGCCAACGTCTGAGTGCCATCACTGTTATGCAAGCGAGGACTCAGGGCTGCACACGCTGGCTTAATGCCCGTTGTGGGAGGTGCTAACGCGGGCCCTCGTGGTGGCCCTCGGAGTGGGAGTCTTCTTGCTCGGCTTCTTACTCACAGCGACGGTACGGGGCGCGAGCGCGTGGGCTGCGGCTACCCAACTCAAGTCTCTCTCGATCCGCAGAGCCAGCCAGGCGCGGGGACGACTTAGACGTCAAAAGTCACCCAACCCATCCTTCATGAGCGCAGGCCTAGGGATGAAAGGGGGAACCGCCTGTCACCCTAGCAAAAGCAGGCTGGGGCCCTGGGTCAGTCTGGGTGCGAGGGAAATGCTCCACCCTATTTATCTGAATACACGGGACGACGTGCGGTTCCCCCGCTGGCCGGCGGAGGGATATCCGAGGGGATTTCCACACGGAAGCAAAAAAGGTTTTAGTGCCAGTTGCATCCAAAACTCTTACTTTTTAAGGCCGGGGTGTGTCTCTCCTCTTCTCTTGATTTGGCATATCTTGATTTTCACCGGAGAGACTGTCGTCTGACGCCTCAACCCTGAAAAGAAGCCTTAGGTGTCCCAGCTAGGCAATGAGGTTAGCTAGGGCTCCTAAGATCAGGCTGAGGCCCCATACGCCATACACTCTCGTGGTGAGGGCCCCATGTATTCTATGTTTCGGGATGATGATGAAGAAGTCTTAAAAAGTTCTGTGAGATAGGGATAGTTTCTCAGAAAATAGAATGGGTAAGTATTTCATTTTTCATTTCATGTATCTAATGGTGGTCAAATCTTTCAAAATTACATGTAGGTATAGTGGTATAGCCTTGCGTCGTTTGCAAGTGGACTTCATTTTTAACCGACTTCAAAAAGAGAATAAGGTTCTCAATTACGGCTGTAGTTTCTTTTTATGTTTTGTACCGCAGTACTCCGTCATTTATGAATCAATTTGTAAAATTATTTTCATATTTTTAGGATGGAAGTATATCCTAAAAAGGTAGATCCCATTTTTATAAAAATCCAATTTTGATGATGGAATCCAAGAGGAATAGAGGGCACCCTTCAAATAATAAAGATTTTAGTATTTTGTAAGTTAAGCATATGCATTCAGAAAGTATCAATTTGTGATTTTTCTTTTGTCAGAGATTAATATGCTTCAAAATAAATATTTAGCTAACATACGGGTCATTACAATACTAGAGCAGGTCATGTTATCGACCGTAAATTCATAAATACGCACATCCTAGCGCCTTCTGCCATTCCGTTCTTATCGTATTTTATCATTAACTGGGAAATTAATTTCCAGACAATTTCAGTATGGAAAGGGAGAGCAGAAGAGCAGCTGTAAGAAACCGACATTGGCGCTCGTATGGTAATGACGACATGTCATTGACTTTTCTCAACAAAGCTTTGTGTTTCATAGAATGAATAAATTATAAGCCGATTTTTTATACAAAACATTTATTTTCAATATAATGACTGTTTCCTAAATATACATGAGTACGTGTTCTAAGAGTTATACAATAATAATTTAAGTTAACCAGCGAAGGAAGCAGGAAATGAGTAAAGTCATTCTATAGTTCATACCGTACACAGGTATATATTTTTTTGTAAAATGCTATCCTGTGTCTAGTTTGTAGTCAGCTAAAAGTACATTTTTTCATTTAAGATATAAATTGAAGTAAGCTCTTAAAAACCTAAAATAAATATAATATGTCAACGGAAGTTCGTGAACATTGTTTTTCAAAATATAGAGTCATATAGATTTAGATCGGAAAAAGAGAACATCTAGGACGGGACTTGAACCCGGGAAATCTTTAGGAAAGGTTAGCATAATGATTGCTTAAAGTCATAACTGTCGAAATCATTGTCAATACAAAGAAAATGAAATATTTGAGGCTTGTGCTCGATGGCCGATGGGACTTCAGAGAACATCTCCGAAGTCTGGCCCCCAAATTGAAGGGCCTAGCTAACGCTCTAGCGCAGCTGCTGCCCAACGTGAAGGGACCCGATGACTCCTGCAGGTGATTCTACGGGCAGATCGAGCGGTCCATGGCCCTGTATGGGTACCCAATCTGGGCGCAGACTCTGAAGGCCAGAAATGTGTGAATGCTGCGCGCTCTACAGCGGGTGATGGCCAACAGGGTCATCAGAGGGTACCGCACGGTCTCCTTCGAGGCGGCGAGTGTCCTTGCTGGAACTCCACCATGGGACCTGGAAGCGAGAGCTCTTTCGCAACTATGTCAGTGGCGAAAGCAGACGCAGGAGCAGGGATGGAACCCTGAGCCTCGAGAAGTCGAGGCCGTGCAGTCCCAGCTCTGCCAGGCCATCGAGGTAGAGTGGAAGGAATGACTTGGGTGACGGTGAGGGCACGTTTTAGTAGTGGTGGTGAGATGGATCTCACCACCACTACTAAAACGTGCATGGATCATGGAGGACTGGCTAGAAAGGCGACACGGGAGTCTCTCATACTGTCTGACGTAGTGATCTCTGGTCCTTACCAGTGCTCATTAGATTGCGAACTAGGCTGCCAATATTACGATACTCACGCGCTATATTATAGATAATAAAAGAGTTTATGATGACAAAATAACTGAAGATAAAAATATTACGTTATTAGTAGGCAAGTATGTCTTCATCAAAATAATAATACCTACATAAACATATTACCTTATTTAAATCTTAAATGAAAAGGACTAAGCACATAGCTACCGTCACAAAGCGTGCACATGGATTGTTAATGATATTCTACAAAATTACAGAATCGAGATGACCGTAAATCTATTAATGTTATTGCACCTGTGGCTAAATGAATATTATTTAATCCTATACCGTAATGCTGATCACGGCCTCAAGTTAACTAAGGTTTGATAGAAACTTGAGTTAACTTATTAATCATAAGTTACTCGAAAATGTCACAAATCCTCGCAATTTATTTCTGAAGCAATAATAATTTATGTGTAATGCAAGATAATAAGTTCTTGCTAGAAATGGTTTCAAATGTGAGCTATAAAATTCGGGAGAGTAACTATATTAAATTATTTAACACATTGTAATATTGCGAGTTTATAATTACATATTTGCACTTAACCCTTTACTAAAATTTTATCTCGGAATAACATTTCATTTATATTTTTTCCTTTCCTATATAAAACTTACATGTACTCTATTCTAAAAGTATGTACAAAATTATAAAACAAGTAACAATAACAACATTCAACTATACGGGCGCGAGTAGACAGTCAATACAAGTGATTCGGAGTTGGGACCAATCACTTTTGTTTGCAAATCAATAATGTCAATGGATGGCTCGGATCGCAATATACTTGTATATTCGGAAGATCGCGACATATACTGACTGTCTAATCGCGCCCAATCAATGAAATGATAATATAATAAAGGCACCAGCCATTTCGATCACACAGTCGAGTCGAATCTTAAATCTATAAGCTATGATAGCGACCTGAGTAAATACTTTGGTCTTAAATGGTGTATGGAGCACCTTAAGCTATTACAATATTATTTACAAGGCAACGTTATCAATACATGTTCTTCTATTGCCAATTGTTTCCTTATCTGAATTAAATATGACAGTACGTAATTTATTTATTTCTGCTTGATTCCTTCGATTTATCGTAAATCGATTTGAGTTGTGATCAATGGATCGGGTAGTATGAGGGTGTAATGGCAGGCAGGTGGTCCCCACATCGCGGGAAGTTCGGTGGTACTGGCGGTAGATCACTTTGCGTACCTATGTGGAGAATCAAGTTCATTCCAATGACGATATGGTAGATGAAATGGCAGTGAAACAACCAGAATCCTGAAATACAGACAATTTAAAAGGATAAGTAGTATGTAATAGATATTTATATTTTAATATGTATCTTAAGCATCCGCAATCTAGACCTCATTTAAGCTCAAGCTAGCAAGTTAAGCTATGCTGACTTTGGGGTCTAGATAGCGCTATGTCGTAAAATATTAGATATTATTATTATTATATTAATTTGTTTTTCCATTATGTATTCTATGTGTTCGAACACTGTGAATTCGAAATGGAAAAAAAATCTTCTTATTTCGGAAAGTGCTTTAAAGTTCTAAAGAGTATTTATTCATTTGTACACAGTTCAGTGGTCATGATTTAAATTAAACAACCAAATAAAGTGATTAATACTCGTAACCGCGAATGAAATAACTAACGGATCAACTTGTGCGCCGAACTGCAACAGAGTAGGTACCGGGTTGCAACAGTTATTTTTAGGGTTCCGTACCTCAAAAGGTAAAAAAGGAACCCTTATAATATCTCTCTGTCCGTGTGTCACCGCCAATTTTCTCAGGAACGGGTAGACCTAGCAAGTTGAAATTTATACCAGATATTGCAGTCTATAGTCCCTATTAGATGTATAAAAAACAAGGTCCTGAGTCAACAAGATAACATTATATGGGCAAATTTAGATTAGTACCAAAATTAATCAACAACACAACAACAACACAACAACAACTTATTTATTTTTGGAATTTTCTATTTACGTGTAGGGAAGGTCTTTCACCTTGCTTGTATTCAAAATTGACAATTCTAGGTCAACCGGAAGTACCCTAAAAGTTTTGGGTGGAAACCCTACATGTTAGTTCCCGTTGACCTAGAATTTTAAAGTTTTTATAGATAATGGTACGAACCCTTCACGCGCGAGTCCGATTCGCACTTGGCTGGTTTTTTTATATATGGACTATTAGTTACGTGGTACACACATTAGTTGTATTCTCGTTAAGCCTTCCCGCTAAGCTAAATTGCCTGGGTAAGGGGTGGTTTCGCGTCAGTGGTATACTGGGTGGGGTTTGAAATCACAGCCTCTTGACGGGTTGCTTGTCTTGGGTATCTGTATATGGGGTCTCACCATGTACCTGCAAGCCGGTAAGCCTGCTGATTGACATACGACGCTCTGGTACAGGCTTTACTCTCAGGGTTGAAAAGTCAGACGGAACTCGCTCCCATAAAGGCCAAGTTTCTCGCGGAGAGCGGAAGCTGGGTTCCAAAATGCATGAGAATGATAATTCAACTGAGACTGGGCTTGGCTTGGATGAAGAAGATCTTTGTTTTCTGTACTATATATGTACAGGAGTACCTACCTGGATTGTCAGCTTTCAGCCTGAGCACGACGTATCCATTATTGGGTACAGCCAGCGTATCCTTGAAGGGTGGGAGGTTGTACTGCCTGTGAAGCTGTCCCTTTCTATCTAAATCCAGAGTATGTTTCAAGTTGATCTTCTTTATGTTCTTATCGGGAGATCGGCCGATACCGATCACGTTATACGAGATACCGTGCAGGTGGAATGGATGTGATAAATTTGGCGATTGAACTGTAAAGAGATATAAATGTCATCTAAATATATCGATATACCTACCAATTACATGATTCTGTCTTCATTTCTATATTCCTTTAAATAATTTAGGTGGAAACCAGTTGCAAAATTTAAAGTTTAGTTACAGCCGTCAATCAAAATTATCTGTTATTTTGTTGATAAGTGCACTTTACGATCTGTCTGCCTTAAAAGTAGGTATATTTATAAGGTAAATATTATTTTTATTTAAAATATAAGGGGAAGCACTACTTAATTACTTAATTTTTTTAGGAGATTTTATCCTTTTCCCATCACAAATGAGCTGACTTTAGCTTGTCCCATTCCCTTGTTTTATTTTCTCTTGCTATCCATTCTCTAGATTGTTTCACACTTTCCATCATGGAAGCTTTTGTAAGTTATGGTAACCATTGAGATGAGCCACGGATGAAACTGAGATTATCTCTGAGTTAATGATGATGGAGTCATATTTAATTACAAGTAATTATTACCTTCATCAATCAGAACAATCTCAACAATAGAATTGAGAGGCACGTCAATCATATGCGTGCAGCGACAGTCAACGGGACAGTTGACTGGCCTGTTATCCCCGTTGCAGAACAACTCTGGAGAGAGCTCATGCAGTTGTGACGTCAGGGGAGCAGGTGGAGCTTTATATGATATCTCATCTACTAAACTTAACACGTGATCTCCGCCAGGTGCCACTAGAATATTAAAATTTTGGATTAGTTTTGATTATCTTACTTTATTCTTTCTAGTTTATCAAGTTGCCTTAGGGTATCATAATAATTATGAGTGATCTCTCATACAATATTAGTACTATTAATAGTATTAGCAATTAAATTTAATAAACTGAAACATTATTGAATACAAATCTGTGCGAAAATATAGTTCAGTTTTCCTCACTTGTCTTGCGAAGATTTCATTAAAACATCGATATTTATAAAGAATCCATAGTTTCCTCGAGACATAAAAAGTAAGAACGATATAATAGTTTCCCAAAAAAAAAATAGTTCAGGAATAACTGAGGATCGAACTTGAACCAACCGGTTTGATTTATCAATGGTGACTAAGGTATCACTTTTAGGTGTTTTTTAGAATTACGCTCAAAAAAGTCAGATATGAAAAAAATAATTGCATCTTAAACGTTTACAAAGAAACAATATTACAAAAGTTTAAACGTACTTTTTACGTACGTAGATTTTAAACTTTCGCAAAATTCTTTGGAAGTATGAAGTAAACTATTACCCAAGTAGTTCTTGTATGTATTTTCCACGAACAAATCTTTTGGCTTATAGAAATGGAACCTGAATGGTAAGAAAATCTTGACATCTGGTCTTTCCTGTAATATCGCCTTGTCGACTGGTCTCGCAGATTTTAAGTTACTAACGCATATAGCATCGTTCCTCTTCACATCACAATTGGCATCCAATGGGTTTAATATCTAAGAAATAAGAAAAGTTAGTGAAGACATAATGTTTGTTTTGTGTATAATAGCCAAGTGCATTTTTGATCTTAAGTAGTTAGAATTAGAATTGTTGTTTAATGAAAACAAGAGCAAGAATATTTCATGAATTATTCCAGCCAGTAGCTGTAAATTCAATTAGCAAATTTATTTTTAGGCTGATAAGCTACATAAAAACATTTCATTATCTGTACAAGGAAATATAAGACATACCTACCTACGACCTGTGATCACCGTGTGGAGTTTATTTATACTCGATGTATTCCAAAGGTACTCATGCGAAATCATCTAGCTAAATTGGTGTCTATCGTGCTTATATACAGTTTAGATAATATATACAATTGTGATAGATAAAAATAATTAATATTTAATATATTATTATAATAACACCACCTCAAACTACAGGGAAAATAATTTAACACTTATTATTCATAAATTTTATTGAATGGTATAAAATTTTACATTCTTAAAATAATTACATAAAATTATTGTAGGTATATAAATTGTAACTTTAGCCATTATTGATAGCAAAATGCTTGTATATCGTTGCGAGATATTATCGTTGTTCTGTTGCAAATTGTCGTTTAAAATCGACTAGGGAAAGTTCCCTAGTCGATTTTAAACGACAATTTGCAATATTTTTTAATTTTCGTTGGCACACTTTTTTCTTACAGCCGTAACACTAAATATCTTAATTAATGGTAACCACCAAAGTGTTCACTGTATATATCTATAGTTTAAGTTAAATATACAGTCTTTATGAAGTGTGTTACAGAGATGTCGAACGAATGTGTATTTACATAAGAACTGTAGTTCGTTATTCAGTGTATCAAAAAATAGCATGCAACATTGGGTTAGAATCAGATTTGAAGTCTTAAATTGCTAAACAAATAGATCTTACGTGTAAATTTTAAATATATACAAGTAATAAATATCATTGGTGAAAATAAAATTATAATGGCAAGTTGTTAGTTACATTAAGAACAAGTCTCCTTAAAACTATACGCGAAAATAGAATTGTTGGTTCAAGAGCCTCAAAGTACATATTTTAGGCGATAATCATAATTAAAACGTAATTAAAAGAATATCACCGAATATGGCATAAAAAATAAAATAGAAGTCACCTCGTAGAAACAGTGCATCATCGTTAAATAATCACGAACCTCATAAACTCCCATGGAATCATTCTTGTACAAAAATAAACACAAACAACAGAATCGAGCACTTCGAATCCGCTGATGACACATCACACAAAACAAACATAAATTTACACTTAGTTAACATATTTAAATCAACTGTGCTCTACTTTTGCTTGCACATCTCTAAACTGGGCAATTTTCTAGGAACCAATTTAGTTCAGAGAGATAGGAGGAAGGTGGTCACCGCACGTGGGGAAGTTCGGAGGGATGGGTGGTAAGTCTGCTTGTGTCCCTACTTGCAATACGAGGTTCATGCCGATCACGATGTGAAAGAGGAAGTGACAGTGAAGTAACCAGAAACCAGGGTTATTGGCTCTAAAGCGGACGATAACGTAGCCGTTGTTGGGCACGGCGACGGTGTCCTTTGCAGGCGGGAGATCGCCTTGTTTTAAGTGTCGCTCAAGCAAACCTCTCCTATCGAGGTCGAGAGCGTGCTTCAAATTGATCTTCTTAACGTTGGTATCAGGTGAGCGGCCAATACCGATCACGTTGAAAGAGTAGCCGTGCAAGTGGAACGGGTGAGACAAGTTCGTGATTTGAACTGCAAAATAGAAAGTATAATCAAGTATTACCATATATTAGCGCGTGATGCATCACTTCGCGTTATTGTTTACAGGTCTTGGATAATTACTTACTGTATAATAATTTAGTGCATGGAATTATAAAATTGTTCCGGATTGGTGTAACAAGCTATCTAGTAGGCGGATTTCATCATAGTAATTGGGAGATGATTTATGTATTTAAAAATACCTATTCAGCAATATATACGTACCTTCATCTACTAGTACAACTTCAACCACCGCGTTGAGAGGTATATCCACTTTGTGTGTGCACATGCAGTTTTGTCCACAATTGGCTGGTCTGTTGTCGCCATTACAGAATTGCTCTGGGTTGATATCATCGTATTGACTAAGCAAAGGCGCTGGGGGAGCCATGTATGAGATTTCATCAATTAAACTTATAACGTGATCTCCTTGAGGAGCAACTGCGGAAATTAAGGTAGTGTTATGTAATACATTCTCCACATTTGGTTTTCTTAATATTCAAATATAATGAGTAAAGCTTACCTAAATAACGATTATACGTGTTCGGCTGGAACAACATCTCGGGTCTATAAACGAAGAAACGGAAAGGCAAGAAGATTTTAACATCAGGCCTTTCCTGAAGGATGGCGGGATCAATGTGTCTGGAATTCTTGAGCTGACTGACACAAATAGCATCATTCCTCGTTACGTTACACCTGGCGTCCAATGGATTCATCACCTGAATAGTTAGTGAGGAGAAAGGTTCGTGCAATTACTAGTATTACGTGCAAATATACATTAAAGCTACTGATTTCTACTGCTGCTAAAAACTACTTCAGGAACTGTACTCCTGCAATAATTTAATTATAGTCAGTGCTTACATACACCTTGTAATTAACTGTTATTGTGTAATTAATTTAAAGTTCTATTAAATCAGAATCAATGTAAAGGTATTTACAAGCCGGGTAATCTACCGGTAATTATTCTTCGGTAACTGTACATGATCTAATTCGTCAACAGTTATAATTAAATTTTTCATTTTAATTTATTCACTACTTGAAAATTGTGACATATTGCTTCGATACTAGTATTTATGTTTAAGCAACAAGTTGCTATAAAGTGGACAGTTCGCCTATGCTTAATCGAGGCTGTCGTGTTGGCACTAAGAATTCAGTATGCAATATCCGTTCCTTCATAATTGAGGCAGGTAGTTTCGCGACGCGCGCTACAAACTCCATGCAGCACCTGACGTAATTTCAATCCTACAGTCATATGTTTAGCATCCATCTGTAAGTACTACTTCTACTGGCTTACAGGAAACTGATAATAATATCTATTTACATCATTATTCCTTCTATATTCTACAGAATCTACTAGTGGTATATAAATATTTTACAAACGAGGTTAATGTACACTGCTTCTTCTAACTCACCACTCCTTGAGGGATACCGACGTCATAGGTGGGTGTTTGCGAAGAAGGTTGATAAGGTCCTCTAGCGTATCTGAGGATGCCTAATTGTTGAGCTCGTTGAATGCCACATTCTCCTAGACCTCGGACTTGGATCCAGTAGGCTCCAGGAATGTTATTTGCTTCGATTACAAAGTCGTATCGTTCGCCTGTAACAATAATTTTATTAGTATCTACTTAATAGTTTTATTTATTCAATAATGTGTAATAGGATGCTTATACAACGTATTCCCTTCAATAACTGCATTATTCAATTAATCTTGTTATTAAAAACAAGGTGCACTTTATAAAAGAAAACCAGCAATGATTGCGATTTCACGATATTTAATTAAGTACATCAAAGTACAATAAGTGCAGTTCGATCTTTTCTGGCGAATTGTGGGCGTATAAGACACCTCTGCCTACCCCTTCAGGGATACAGGCGTGAAGTTATGTTATGTTATGTTATATTATTTCGAAGTTTAATCAACTATTATAACAAACATTTAATCGCTTTGTTAGACTTTACGTACCTGAGAATGAGATAATAGTGTTTACTTGTACCGGATGCACCGGCTCGCCGTCAGTTGCAATAACGGTTAAATTATGGCCTTCAAAAGTGACTTGCGCCGGACACACTGAAGCAAAAGCGTTTATCATTCTGAATCTGTATCTTCTACCAGGCGTGATAGTAAATACTTCCAGTGGTGTGTTTGTCATGAATCCTGTGTTAGGATCTCTAAATTGACCTTTTCCGTTAATAAGTACATTTTCGGGAACCTGTCCGGTGTTGACAGCGAGGCGACCAGGGTATCGCTCAGCGGCGTCTTCGTGCAACCAATCACTGAGTAACATTACGTGAGTAGTCAAATCATAATCGTAAAGGTGGCTGTTGGGGTCCTTAGAAGGAGGTTGACGTACAATGATGCTACCATATAAACCATCAAGTTTCTGGAGTCCTGTGTGAGCATGCCAAAAGTGGGTGCCAGCATTTCCTTGCCATTGATATCTATAATAAAAGCACAATCGTTAAATATCACAATTAATTACAACTCCTAACATACAAACTTATACAGTATTTTAATTTTACCTGAACGTATTGCCTTGCTGAATAGGGCATTGCGTCACAAACGGCACTCCATCATAGTACTGAGTTCCTCTCTGCCAGATTCCATGCCAATGGATAGTCACCTCCATGCCTTCCATGTGATTTTCTACATCAATGACGACCTTGTCATTTTCGCACACCTGGATTGAAGGACCAGGCAACATTCTGTTTGCACTAAGAATTCCTCGCTCAACACCATCAGCCAATACACATTGGCAATGAGACCAAACAACGTTGGTCGCGTTTGGCGTGCACACTTGACAGGCCCTGTAACCATTAAAGTACAATTGTGACATAAACTCAAAAATTTAACGCCTAATGAATGCTGTTACATCACAACTTCCTCTACACATCAACTACGAAATAAGTGGTCTACTTAAAGCTGTCGTCACCTATCAATTACATACGACTAAGGAATTTGGATCACTTGTCGTAAAATTGAGTTCAGCATTGAAACCTAGTCCGCCAGCAATTTCGTGTGAAACAAACCGTGAAATGTGCGAAATGTAAAAGTTGGTAGCTGGTTTGGTTGTGTTTTTTCTGAGGCACTATTTTACGTGGGCAACTGAGCATCAAATTTTTTGTATATCTTGGAATCGCAGATGTGCTGCAGTTGCTAAAACGGTGTAGTAAGGTCAGAAACTCAAAATCCATAGTAGTTTTTTTATATTTGTGCTTTGATATAAGTTAGTCAATATTGTCAATAATAGCTATTAAAATAAGTGTTTTATCCGTACAATTATTGTTCTGTAATTTAAAATTATAAGTTGTTATAAAACTTATTCTTTTACTCTTTTGCGTTTATAGAATACCAGACGTCATTTATCATTTACCGACGATTTCCCGAATAGTCTATTTCCGTTAAGTTCATACAATGTTACATTATGTTCGGAGGAAGCATGCTTTATAATCGTATTTTTGCCACATGGAAAAACCAACTCATTTGTTTCCAATCACAATAAAAACTTTACGTTAGTACTTATCTATTGTTAGATTTATAACAAATGGCTTAATATACTTACGCTCCTAAAACAGTGTAGAGTTCCAAAGTGAAGTGGTAGTAACAAATTCTTGGTGGCTCATTTTCTCTGCAAGCGCGGGCGCATTCATCAGGAGCCGACAGCGCTGGGTTCCTTCTTAGTTCAGCTGTTGCACTACTGGTGAAATCCAAGTGCTTTAGAGACACTTTTCCATTAGCACTTCTAGCTAAAAGTGGTAGAGGATTATCTCTGATCCCACCGCTCAACGGACCACTGCCGCTTGAGGCAAATGGGTTGGACGAAGGTCCCGAAGTACTGCGGACCCCTTCAAAGGAAGAAAAGGGATCATTGCCAGGATGTGTCTGCACGAGGCCATGAGTTGACGAGAACGCATTGCTGGAGCTCTCTCGGAATGGCGTTGCTGTACCGGCTTGCCACCATGATGCTGAAGTCGATTGATCATCTGCAGTGCTTATCGCTTCTGAAATGGAAACAAATGTCTGTTGTAAGGTTTTTGATTGCAAATATTATTCTACGCTCACAAAGTAGAATACGAACTCAACTAATTTTGTTTATCGAGCAAAGTGAGAGTATTAAACCCAATATTGGGGTTAAGAAGAAGTCACCTTTATACTTGGCCTGAAAGTTGATTACAAGGTTATAGGTGGAGGTCGTTGCGGTCTGTTTCAGAGTTCGATAGATCTGTAGCTTTTATAAAAGCAATAACTAACATTTAGAGGTTCAAATAGATCAACACATAACAGTCATTATCCATTATGAATTATCCATTATTAAATTTAGCAGTGTCTGATTTCCAAAACATTATTTTTATTAAGATTTTGCTTCAAGGCTGAGAAATATTTAAATGGATAATCATTTGTGAATTGTGTATATAACAATGCTATAGTGCTACGTACTACATTAGACTTTTGACATTGATCAAAATTTTAGGTAAATCCAATGTCCCAGCTCTTCAAGAAATCTGAATGAGAATGGTAGTGCAGGTATTCCATCATACGTAGCTATTTCTCACTATTCACAGTTATTACATCGTTATATCGAAGACACGATATAAACTATTCATTTACTTTACATAAAGCTAATATAAACAGATGTCTAAATAACAAACATTCCTGAGCTATTAGAGCAAAGCAAATTTAATAGTTATCATGAATCTGTAACAATTTTCCCAAGATGCCGACGGTACTTGGTAAATATAGATCGCAGCTACAGAATAATATTATTTTATCCGTGATACCGCTGATTAGTTTATTAGATAAGTTGACTGGTCTCAACAGGTGCGTTAATGCAAATTCTGTTGACTAGGCTATAGTGTATAATAGGTATGTTGACTTGTCACGACGGCGTTTTCGTAACTATTGAGCAGGGACTCCGGTCTTACGTCCTTAAATCGAAGGACTTTTACTTCCCTGTTACAGTTAGGCATTAATTGAATGTTATGCAGTCAGATACAATAGTTTAGTTACCACATTACAATAATTGCTTACACAATATTTGTTATTACTTCTGTAATAAAACATTTTTATATTTATATATATCCAAATAAATATTGATAAAGCAAGAAAAAGCTTTGAAAATAGCTTTATGAAGTTTATCTATGTACTATATTTTCGGCGTCTTTCATATTTTTACTGATCCATTGCAAATTTCATGACTTTTTGAAACTTTTCCTGAGACTGGACGAATGACATGCTCAAAGTTTTTGTGGATCACAGCTGTTACCTTGGCGTACAAAAGGCACTGCGGTAGCAATCAGGATATTTTTAGTTCCTATAAAATCCTTAATTTGGCCAAGATCGTATGAATTGTATCAATAGTATGCTTATGTGCCCCTAACATCAAAGCACATTTATGACACCGTTGCCGTTTTAGTTTGAGTTTTGCAGCAACTACTATAGATTGCGTGGTTATTAATATGCAAAAAGAGTCCAATTTTGTTATAGTTGCGGAACTGGACAATACGTGTCCGATGCTAACTCTTGGTCATTTTTTGCGCGTTTATGTCTCGAGAACCTTGAACTAACTACACTTTTATTTCCTTATTGGTACCTAAATACTAACATTGGTCGATTCACTATAGAAACGGCTTTGCTTACACTATTTTCAAAATAACAATAATTACTACAGAGGTATATTTTTGATATTATGTCCAAAATGATTGTTTATTCCATTTGTTATTACAAAAAGTGAACTGAGTGGCACGGCACTGGTTACAAATGAGTGATCAAAATGTTTCTGTTTTGATTACATAGACTGAGTGATATAAGTATAGGAAAAAAGGGTTACATATCATTACAACTAAATTTGTTATAACTATTTTTTAAATAGGTACGCGCATAATGAATGCCGTTTAAAATACCTACGGTCGTTTCACAGATGTTTGTTATGACTAATGAACGAAATATTAAAAGTTCAACTCACCTACGGTAAATTCACCTACGGTTTTAATTGGGGTTGATTGATATAATGGACGATTTAGATTTATCAGTGGTTAATATTTGTCTTAGTCTACAATAAGTTAAGAAACACACAAAAAAATACTAACATGTAACGAAAACACGGCCAAGTGATTTAAATTTAAAGTAGTATAGAGTGGAATGCACTGAAGTGGAGTGAGGCAGATACGAGTAGATTAGGTTAGGTAAGGTCCAGAACATTGACCATTAACGACAAGCCAGATCCCTCTATTATTGTTAAATCATGTGTGATTCACCAACATTTATATATTTCATTTGGGGTGTGTAATATGATTTACGAACAATAGAGGGTATCTGGCGCTCGGCGGCCACTGCCGCGGCACACTCATTTCGTTCGCTCGGCTTCGCATGTTAATGGTCACTGTTTTAACCTAACTCTAATTATTCAGTAACAGTTACATATTCTAAAGATATTCGGTTCATCTATCTGAATTCTCAGTGGTCAATATAAAATAAAATGTAATTGACACTGCTACCATTGTAATATTGTAAATACCCACCACTTCAGACATAAATCCAGCGTGCAGTAATAATAAACTGTAGGTGAGTCGTCCAATAGATATTTCAAGTATAGTCAAAATATCCAATAGCTCAAAAACCATTAGATGAATCACTCGTTAGTGCAATTGATTTTAGTTTAATCAAACTTAGGCGAAACAGTAGCCGAGTCAACCAATATGCGTTATGAACATATGTGAATCGACCGTAGTTATGTTTTAATTAGTTAAGATAAGTTTAGTCGTAATGATATGTAACCAGAAAAAAAATACTATTCATAGATGGTAGCTAAGTGGTAGAAATTTATGGGAAAATGTTTAAATTTCTTTATCTACACTCAAATCGAAAAATTCGAATTACGAATTCAAAGACGATTCTATACATACGCACTTTATAAACGCATTTACATAAAATTAAAAATAAAACTTATTATAGTACCGCCAACTGTATCATAAAACTCATTATAGTACCGCTATCTGTTTTTTATCCTATGGTTTTAGGCTGAATATGAAAAAAAAGGCGCATGCACAGTTTGAACTGTGAAAAAAATGGCGCACGCATGCGTAATATAAATTACTTCCTTGTAACCTACCTACTTTGTTTAATTTCAATTTTTCAAGTTTTGATAAACAGACTGTCGTGTTTTAATACCCCTTCTGATATGACAGTTGCATAAACTACTATTTCCGTCTACCTTTTTTTTTTTTTTTTTTTTTTTATCGTGCGGAAATCCCTTCGGATACCCCCCCGCCGGCCAGCGGGGGCGGTTATGTCGGGCTTGCACCGACTAAAACCGCACGCCGTCTCGGGTCTTCAGACGCCGGGGTGTAAGGTTACCCATAGAGCATATCCCTCGCACCCCGGCTGACCCTGGGCCATCTCACCACTATTTCCGTCTACCTGGCGGTAAATGGTTGGTGTACTCCAATATGTTCAACTATCTGTTTAACCAATTGAACATATTGGAAGATTATATCCAATTTTTTTAACTTAAAAATAGTTGAACTGAAACACTTACTATTAATTTTATAGAATGATTTGCATGTATGTTATTGATTGTAACCATTGACCATGAAGAATTTTTATTCGATATTTTGTCAGTTTTCAATGGTAACGTGTATGATATTTGCTACACTTGATTACCTACCCATGATCTAGACGTCTCATTGTGAAATATAATGATAGAAATCAAATATTTTGAGAGGACGTCCAATACGTCGATACAGGCTTAACTGCAAAAAATCTATCAGGTGATTTTACTTGAATTGACCCTTAGTGTCACATATCACAGAGCTGATCGTTATAACTGAAGATTTGTATTTTTATTAGAGATAGGTATATTGGTATTTTTTTTTTTTTTTTTTTTTTTATACCTACCCCCGCTTTGGAGCGGGGCCTATTTTGGACATTTTAATTAAAGTCTTCCTATATTTATCCTACGCTTTCCTCTTTTATTCCGAGTCTCTTAGGCATACTAGTTCTCGCTTGTATTCTTCTCGCACTTTCATTCATCCTTTCATACTCTGCAGGGATATGAGGGCACCTGGGACTTCGTGTACCTAAGCTACACTATTCTATTTATTATTTCTCTTTATTGTTTATTAACAAAAACTTTACATAGTGCTCTTATGTTATTTCTTAACTTCTAATACATATAGTTTTTCTTACAGCTATTAACACATTATTACATTTTTTATTCTTTTCTTATTCATACTTTATTTTATTTGACAATTTTATATAGTCGAGATACAAGTTTTTGTCTTAAGTGGTCTTAAGCTAGGCAACATTATGCCCAGCATAAAGCGCTAGCGTAATTTTCTAAGTCTTGTTCCGATCATTGGCTATTCCTACTATTTTCTTTGCGTATTTGATAGTGATCTCTGTGTGTTTTGTCATGAATTGTGTGATGCTGTGTATATCCAATTTAACGCCCGTGGCGATTTCCAAGTCTAGCCTATCCTTGGCATGGATTGGGCAGTCCATCAGGAGGTGGGCCACCGATTCCGAGACCCCAGGCTCACAGGCACACGATGGGTCCGCCTTACACTTGAAGCGAGTCAAGTATTCGGCGAACCCACCGTGCCCAGTGAGGAATTGGGTTGTTTGGCTCTCGATGGTGATCTTCCTGACGATCCTGTACGCCTCTACTGCTACCAAACGCTAACATTTGAAGATCAATTACGACACAGGAAAGAGGGACGTGATTGGTCATGAGTTTCAACAGTGAGTAAGCCTTAACTTGGGGAACTCACAAACTGCTACCAAACGCTAACATTTGAAGATCAATTACGACACAGGAAAGAGGGACGTGATTGGTCATGAGTTTCAACAGTGAGTAAGCCTTAACTTGGGGAACTCACAAACCGGCAAGGCGGTTGAAATGAGTTAAGATCTTCGTAACACCGATTTCACTTGTTATTTGAAACCGGCTTTCTGTTTGTTAAATTACCTCATACATAGATACTTTATAGAAATATGTTAATTTTTGTAAAGTAGTTTTTCGAGGAGAAGAACAAAAAAAATTGTTATTCCAAGATACCATGATGTACATATAAGAGTGTAGATGCAGCCTAACAAACCAGTGAACCGATGTGCTCACTACTGCGATTAGATCAACGAAACGCACAGCTTATAGCCGAGACGAATGGAAAACGACATGATTGAACGTAAACACGTTAATAACGCACATGGTTTACCGACATTGCCAATACGTCAGTACATAACCGCCCCCGCTGACCGGCGAGGGGGGGGATCCGAAGGGATTATGCACGAAAAAAAAAAGGTATCGGTAGATTATTATACCCACTCATTCCGATCCACTCATTGTCTATTGGAAAGCATAGTTAATTCAACTTGTATGCAAAAAAATATTTGAACAAAGATTTGCTCACATTTGCAAACCTGCCAAACATACTTTGCACACAAGAATTGCAGTTGCTATGTTAGTGAATTTTCACAAAAACTTTCTCTTTCAGCGGATAAATTTTCGTTTTAGTAGCTTTTGGTTTTGATATGTGTGTGAAAATTGTTCAAATATGTATTCAAACATGTTGTTGTTGTTGTAAATATGTGTTCAAATATTTGTGCTACGCGTGGCGCCGACATCACCACATGAAAAAATTCTGCTTTGAGATAAATATAAATAAAATAAATAAATAAATAAGTTTATCGTAATTCTTTATTTAAAATATTATCATGACAACGCCAAAGAATAAAATATACACTTTAATATTGAAATGTATATTTTATTCTGCGATATCACAAATTTTAAAAATTTGTTATTTTGGTACAAATTATGATAATTATCATGATATGATAATTATTAAGGTAAATAATTATGATTTTATATCTACCAAATGATTATCTTAATGTAAATACTTAAAATTAAATCTGCGTTTTGTTTAATGACGGCCTCTTTATTCTCGATATGACTGATTTGTTTTGATCCTTTCGCCTTATGATTTCCGATTTTATGATTACCGGTTGTCCACTTACAATTTTACAAATACAAAAAGAGATTGCGAGTTTCATGACATGACAAAATCAACTGCACAGAGAAACCAATTACGAAACAAGAAAACTCGACACAATAAATAAGTAAGCGATTTCGAATATGTTGCACAAAATTTTATGCTTTTACAACGACCAAAATCTTGTTGATAACCGTGTCAATTTATCTTGCAATGTTACTGTTGACGTCCATAATACTGTCACAATGTTTTTAAATACATTAGGGTATATGGGGTCGTATTAGGCCCTGATAACTGGGTCTGATAACAATCGCTGTCTTAATAGCAAGAATTAGCCAAAGGATGGAAAGCGGCTTTTGAATCTATTGAGATATAAATTCACATATAAATACATCATACGTGTATACGCACATTGCTCACTAATGCATAGCCTGTGTAATGCATAACTACTATGGAACGATTAATAAAATAAGCATAGTCTATTTCTCGATAATTAACAGAAAATATCAAACATTTCATAATATCATGTAATGCAACTTTAAGTAGTTTAAACATATGAATAAAGAAGACACATTAACCACAACCACAGCTAACTCGACAGGTCCAATAAGCCTAATTTAAAATACCAATATACCTTTTTTTCGTGCGGAAATCCCTTCGGATTCCGCCCCCGCTGGAGAGCGGGGGGTCTCCAGCGGGGGCGGTTATGTCGGGCTTGAGCCGACTAAAACCGCACGCCGTCTCGGGTCTTAAGACGCCGGGGTGTAAGGTTACCCATAGAGCATATCCCTCTTACTTGCTCTCCACTGTGCCATCTGCTAATCAGAGGGACACGTGGAAAGCTTCCGTACAGCCCTCAACAGGGCCGTCCTCGCCTCGGTCGGAGTTGGCCGTAGGCGGCAGCGTCTCCCCCGCCCTAGGAGAGAGGCGCTGCCGTCTCCGTTGCCCAGGGTGCATGCACCGCGTGGAGGTCCCCAACCAAGCACCCCAATACCAATATACCGCGGATCGACTGGCATCCAATTCAACCCCATTGTGCGTTAGTGGAGGATCCTCCTCCCTTGTTGTGGACCTCCCGATGACTCTGTATATCCCCTCCCATACCCCTTCCCTGTCTTGCTTCGAGCAAAAGTCCTTCCAGCTCGCAGTCTGTGCTAACCTCACCTCCGACTCGTACCTGTCTTTTCGCTCCAGATACTGCGTGACGACCCACTGCCTACGGACGGGCGCCGCGTTCCTGATTCGACGCCTGAAGGTTACGACCTCCTTCTTCATCCGGCAGAGCTTCTCCGACCACCATGGCATAGTGAGGGTTTCTTTATTGCTTGTTTTGGGGATAGATTGGTCGCAAGCTTTTTTAATGCACATATTAAACACTCCTAATTTATCTTCTATCTCCCCCGTGGTCGTTACATTTTTGATTGCATCGACAACCAAGCTGTTCTCCACCAAAAAACTGGACATTTTCTCACGAAAAATGGCCCAGTTTGCTTTTTTGGTGTTGAACAGCCTTGTTGTTCTACTGATGCTTGACCCTTTCGACTTTTCTAACCTTAGCTGAAACACTATGCCTATGTGGTCGGAGCTAGCTGCCACGGCCTCGTCGGTCCTCCAGCCGTCGACCAGTCCTAATAGGTCGCCCGAACAGGCAGTCACGTCGATGTCACTACAGTATCTTTTGCCCCCCCTGACAGTGTCGAAGGTGGGCACCTTCCCATCGTTGAGGATGTGTAGTCCCATCTCTACGAGAGTGCCTAACAGATCTTCCCCCCTCTCATCATCAACGATACTTCCCCACCAAGCACTTTTCGCGTTGGCATCGCCCCCAATTAGAAGCCGCCTATGGCCCAACCTGGATGTCACTCTTTTGAGCTGGTCCAGGTAAGGGCGAAGGGGTTTATCGGGCTCAGCATAAAGAGACACTAGGGTTACCTCCCAGGCCCTGGTACGTATCCTCACCACCACGATGTTGTCTGTGGTGAGTTGCGGGCACTGTATCACATCTAAGTCCGGATCAAAGACGGCAATGGCCGCCTTTACAGTGCCCGCCCCAGGTCCAGTGTTCTGGAAGATACGTACTCACATTGTGACAGTATTATGGACGTCAACAGTAACATTGCAAGATAAATTGACACGGTTATCAACAAGATTTTGGTCGTTGTAAAAGCATAAAATTTTGTGCAACATATTCGAAATCGCTTACTTATTTATTGTGTCGAGTTTTCTTGTTTCGTAATTGGTTTCTCTGTGCAGTTGATTTTGTCATGTCATGAAACTCGCAATCTCTTTTTGTATTTGTAAAACAACCGGTAATCATAAAATCGGAAATCATAAGGCGAAAGGATCAAAACAAATCAGTCATATCGAGAATAAAGAGGCCGTCATTAAACAAAACGCAGATTTAATTTTAAGTATTTACATTAAGATAATCATTTGGTAGATATAAAATCATAATTATTTACCTTAATAATTATCATATCATGATAATTATCATAATTTGTACCAAAATAACAAATTTTTAAAATTTGTGATATCGCAGAATAAAATATACATTTCAATATTAAAGTGTATATTTTATTCTTTGGCGTTGTCATGATAATATTTTAAATAAAGAATTACGATAAACTTATTTATTTATTTATTTTATTTATATTTATCTCAAAGCAGAATTTTTTCATGTGGTGATGTCGGCGCCACGCGTAGCACAAATATTTGAACACATATTTACAACAACAACAACATGTTTGAATACATATTTGAACAATTTTCACACACATATCAAAACCAAAAGCTACTAAAACGAAAATTTATCCGCTGAAAGAGAAAGTTTTTGTGAAAATTCACTAACATAGCAACTGCAATTCTTGTGTGCAAAGTATGTTTGGCAGGTTTGCAAATGTGAGCAAATCTTTGTTCAAATATTTTTTTGCATACAAGTTGAATTAACTATGCTTTCCAATAGACAATGAGTGGATCGGAATGAGTGGGTATAATAATCTACCGATACCTTTTTTTTTTCGTGCATAATCCCTTCGGATCCCCCCCCTCGCCGGTCAGCGGGGGCGGTTATGTACTGACGTATTGGCAATGTCGGTAAACCATGGTACCATGTACATCATGGTATCTTGGAATAACAATTTTTTTTGTTCTTCTCCTCGAAAAAACTACTTTACAAAAATTAACATATTTCTATAAAGTATCTATGTATGAGGTAATTTAACAAACAGAAAGCCGGTTTCAAATAACAAGTGAAATCGGTGTTACGAAGATCTTAACTCATTTCAACCGCCTTGCCGGTTTGTGAGTTCCCCAAGTTAAGGCTTACTCACTGTTGAAACTCATGACCAATCACGTCCCTCTTTCCTGTGTCGTAATTGATCTTCAAATGTTAGCGTTTGGTAGCAGTAGTTTCCATACTAACAGGGTTTAAAAGCACTTCTTTACTTCTTCTTCCACTATTGAACCATATAATCAAAACTATTGAATATTATCTAATATATAAAAATCTCCTGTGTATTTTAGTAGGCTATTTTTTATACTCCAAGGTGAACGGGATAAGAATTTCACGCGGGCGGAGCCCCGGACGAGAGTTAGATTTATAAAAATCTCAATCTCGTGTACAGTGTTTGTTATCGAACTCCGGCTTGACTGATTCGTATGAAGTTCTTTGCGTCTATTCGGAAGGTTTAAGGGATAGGTCATAGGCTATTTTTGTACCCCTAAGTAAAAGGCACCATAATTCTTTTTTCCTCCGGAAATCCCCTCGTATATCAGCCCCCCCCCCCCCCCGGCGGGTCCGTTGGGGTCGAGGGAAATGCCTTATGGGCAACCTTACACTCCAAAGTCTGAAGACCCGAGACGGCGTGCAGTTTTAGTCGGTTCAAGCCCGTCATAACCTCCCGCACACGCCGGGGGTAACAGAGGAAATTTCGGCACAAAACACCGATGTACCTTTTTTTTTTATTTTTCTTGCGGAAATCCCTTCGGATAATGAGTTTAGGTAAATGTTCTTATTATGAAAGTAACGTGTAACCACAGTTATGTTCATCAAGATTCTAATAGATCTCTTTAAGTTAGAAGCACACTTGCAAACACGGATAACACAGCTCTACATAAATAAAAGTTGCACTGGATATTTTTGCAAATTTTTATGTTTTCGAGTGCATTTCGAGTGTATAAATATATTCATGAAAGTACTGAATGTGCTCTTGTTTCTTTTGTAATTTGTGAGGAAAGGTATCAGGTTCGTTGGGATGTTGACTCTTTAGATTTGACAAAAAACGAAAGTAAATGTTACAAAATCATTTATAGTTTCATGATTTGTGAGCATAA
The DNA here is from genome assembly GCA_946251805.1 of Cybosia mesomella. Lineage (NCBI taxonomy): Eukaryota > Metazoa > Arthropoda > Insecta > Lepidoptera > Erebidae > Cybosia > Cybosia mesomella. The sequence goes on along the minus strand of OX276394.1, from coordinate 11,326,687 downwards.
ATATATACAAAATCAATCTTATATCTGGGGCAACAAAACCACTGTAGACCAGTGTAATGTATGGTGTAATGATAATGCTACACATTTCACGAGTTTGAGTCATAGCTCGTGCAGTGCGTGAAGACGGGCATAAACGTCGGGCCGTTGTTAGTGTCTGCCCTGGTGGTAGAAAGGTGTAATAAAAAAAATTATCTTGCCTAACCCGGTAAATGAAACCAGGCCTTAAACCTAGCGATTACTTTAGCTACCAATGCGCCACGAAGAAACCAGATAACTTTAGAACAATTACCAATATAATTATATGATACAAAAACAAAATTACGTATCAATCAATAGATTAGTTTATAGTAAAGAAGCCTGTTACGTATATTTTACGAATTGTTGTGACGACGACCTCAGTGGCGTAGCGGTAGTGCATTCGACTGCTAAGCCAAAGGTCGCGGGTTCGATTCCCGCTCAGTGCTAATATGTATATTTGCATTGGTCTGGATGTTTCTATGTATAATATGTATTTACTGTTTTGTGCTGGTTTGTATTGTATTTATTTGTTTACAAAAAAAAAGTATTTAAGTATATTTATCCGCATTCTAGAACCCATATGACAAGCTCTGCTTAGTTTGGGTCTAGATGGCGTTGTGTACTTTGTCGTACAATATTTATTTATTATTTATTATATTTGTTACATTGATTCCGTAATGTTTATTATGTCGATTACTTAGAATTTTTGCTACGTCATTCCTACACAAATAACTACTTAATAACTTGCTTTACAAACACATGCAATCATTGAATTTGTACATTTGCCGACCATAAAATAACGTGGTTGATTTATAACAATATAATTTATCTTACTACTAATATAAATGCAAAAGTTTAGATGGATGTTTGTCACTCGATCGCGTCAGAAGCGCTTAACGAATCTGGAACTATCTGGCACAGGGAATGGAATTTAGGTTATATTAGGTTCTATATATTTAATATAATATATCCCGAGAATAGGTTCCTGTAGGTGTGACTACATATCTGCGTACTGTAAAGATATGCATTTAATGAAACAGCCCTCTATCATCAGAAATAAAGCTATTTTAATTGTTATAAAAAGTGTTGAGTAAGAAAAAGACTGAAATGTTATGTAAAAAGATGGAGATTTAAAGCAGAGACGTGACCGTGACAAGTTCGTTTGTTTGATTACAGCTTCTACATCAAGTTCTTATTCAGGCATGTACAGGCATGAGCAATGAGCATATTATAAGTAAATCTATGCTATTAAAAGTAGTAAATTAGTTGTGTCGTACAGACACAACTAATTTACTACTTTTAATTGGATATCTAAAAAAAAACTTGGGATTGATATAATGAACGTTTCTGAATACAAAAATATATTTTTCGAATTCTGGTCTGTTTGTCTGTTTGTTTGCGATGGACGCTAAAACTACTGAACGGATTCTGAGTCTTGGTCAGACTTAAAATCTGCCGTATTTTTTTGATTGCAAATGGTTAAGTAGAATCGTAGATATGACCAAAAAACGATAACCGGACTTCCGCGCGGGCAAAGCCGCGGCATCAGCTAGTACATAAATACAATTAAAATTCCTTTATATTGTTTGTTATATTATGGCAACGCATTGCGGAGATTGCCGTATTAAAAAAAAAGGCAAGTGTCCAGTGGATGACAAATACGCTTTTATTTCTGCTTATATTAGTAATAACCACTACTTACTCTTTAGAATCACAATAAAACTACGGTTACGTTAGGTATTAGTTATGGAATTGAAAATTTCCGTGTTTCATTATGTTGCTTTTCTTTTAACTATCTTATTATATAAGCTCTTTAAATGATTTCATTAGTCTTATTTAATTAAAAACATTAATTTACAACCTATTCGCTTTTTATCTTAAGACACTTCACAGTCATTAGCTAGTTTTTAAAATGTCTTTAGATGATTTCATATTATCTTAGTTGTACTAAAAATATAGAACATGTAATAGTCGTTGTCATGCATAAAATCTGTTAACAACAGTAACATATAAATAATATTGTGTAAAATATATCCAAAAGTTTGTGAATCTTGTTTCTTTAAGGTACTGCAGTTTTCGTGTATCACTAACATATACACATTGCATATAAAAAAGTTCAGATTCATAAGTTTAGAGTTTTGTTTCATAAGTTTCGGTCATCTGTGTAACCTTATCAGGTGAAGTTTACAAGTACGTTACGAACATATCATAAATGTATTCATCAAAATTACACCAATATGCTCTTTCGTATTTTCTATACATTCCTGTTCATTCTAAAGTTACTTGGAAGAATTTCGCTCTTAGCCATTATAAAGCCATTTCACAATCAATTTTTATATTCTGTCGACTAATTTTTGTACTGTAAATTTGATGTACCCAAATTTAAATAGCCTATTGGCTAAGATAACGAACTTGCAATTATTGATTGTTCCAGTTAAATCTGGATATGAATATAATCGATGTAAAACGGGTAAAGTGGGTTAGGTTAGGTTAGAACTGTGACCCCAACAGAGGGTCGCCGGAACCACTAGTCGCAAGAAGTGCTATCTATGAAGATATCCAAGGTGATTAAAGTATACTCAAAATATTAGTTTCTTACTGTCGACTTATTCACCTATGATTTTAAAAGCCGGGTGATTTAAGTCCACCGGTTGGGGATACTTAATTCACCTAGGTGATTTACATAGGTGATTTACTTAACTGAAATAATTCGCAATTAAGAAGTAGTGGGTTTAAATCTCGTTAAGATTACATTAATGATAAGAATCCACTCCAACACATGCAATTTAGCTTAGCTAGAATTTTTAACGATAAACTAATAATTTTTTAATAGTTTTCTTTAAAACATAAAAGAAATACATTTACGATCACTTTTTATAGTTTGCAATTAAAGTAGAGCTCATAAAATTATGGATATCATTTGTTACACAGATTTAATTTGTAGCATACTGTATAATAACCTAGACTGAGTAATAGTTGCAACCCGGAATCACGTTTCATATAATATTTCTAATCTGCTAATCTGCAACCTCGTTCGTGCTGAACTCGATAATAGATTTTACAGAATTAATTATCGGAACTAGTAGCTGGTATTTTAGAGATAGCGTCAACTAGCAATTAATACTTAGTAATGACATTACAAGTTCTATAACTGATTATAATTTTATTCTTTTCGACTATAATATTACAGTAGCTCTTTAAGGCAAGTATATGTAATATTGAAATTGATAAAATGGTTTTAGTAATTAAAGTTTTTGAATAGCGTAATTATGAATTTATTATACTAAAATTTTTATTTTGCTGAATGTAATTGCATGGCAGATGTTTCTGGACTATAAATGGACTGGTCCCTACCCCTGCCCTATTTCCTTCTTTTCTTATTTTATTGATTATTTCATTGCTGATTGGTCTCTATGTTTTGTTATATTAATAACATAACATAATTTCACGCCTGTATCCCCGAAGGGGTAGGCAGAGGTGTATTACACACCCACGATTAGCTAATGTAAAGAATATATACTTTTCTTAATGATTAGTGGTTTCAGTGTTGACATTTCATTGGTCACTTATCAAACATCAGATGACCGCATCCTGAAGTGTAAAATGCATGCTACCCGTTTATAGATGTGCACATCATCGTCTTAAATCTGCTACTGGCAAAACTACGAGAGCCCTATCTGTTATAGAACTACTTGACGGTTATTTTTATGAAGCTTATTAGGAAAAAATAGCACAAGCTGCAAGAAAAAAACAATACAACCGTTAACAGGCACCATAAAAGTTTCTCAGGGAGTGTTTCATGGTTAACATGGAAAAGGATTTTCTCTAACTAAAACTTAACAATTGGGTTCAGTGATGCGGAAACGGTGAAAGCGATCACTTTAGCATCGTAGGATGTAGCTCCAACAGGTAAACAGTCCGCAGCTGATTTAGCATCGCCTCAATAGAATGTTAACATTGTTTGTAATAGCTCTTTATTATAAACACAGTGAAGCAAATTATTAGTATGAACGATGAACTACGGAAAAGTAGGGCACTATTTTATGTAGGTATGAAGGACGAAAGATGAAGTTTTTCTGTATATACGAAAATCGAAAATATTTAAGTTTAAAAAGCCGATTCTGGTTATCTGAAGTTAAAAATAAATAAGACAGAACTTAAATTGCACACGAGTACAAGTTTCTAGGCTAATTTTACTAAAATGATGATTATTATTATTAAAAAAATATTTTAATTATTAGTATTATAACACTGTTGCCATTATGTTTTATTTTCTTTTTCTGAAGTACTTATACGAAAGTTTGCAAATCTAGTTTCTTTGATATACTGCAAATTATGTGTATTACTAACAATATAGAGCCTGAACACATTTTTCGTGTTCTGTTTCATAATCTTTGGTCATTTGTGTAATTTTATTAGGAGACTATTTAATGATCTAGCTAGCTTCATAATTATAGAATGATAGACAACGAAAGCCACGACGAGGTACAAGAGAGTTAATCATTCCAGTTTATCACCTTAAAAGTAGAAGTGAAGCTGTATTTCTAGTCAAACATGAATTCTGTGAATTTAAAATGATAAAGTCGACATCCAGGACGGGACTTGAACTCACAACCAGTCCCATTCTAGGAGAATACTCTGACCGAATGAGTTATCAGTATACGTCTTGGATAGTCTAAATTCTCCTATGTATTAGGACGACAACGGCGACCCGACGTCAAAGTTTATAAAATTAGTTAGCACTCAATTGCTTCAAAATTACGCAAATACTCTAAGCGACACTTTGTTACTAATTATACGCTCAGTGAAATAACAGATATACAATTCAGTAAATGTCAGCGTATTGATATGTCCGTAAAGTGATATACCTATATGTTCACTGTGCCATGTCAAGCAAGAGTCACGCCGATTGACCATGTCGGCTATATCGATTACGAATAAATGATTTGTATTGCAGAGAGAAGTAATTAGGGGATTATGTAACAGGTGACTGTTATCTGTTTATTAATCATTCGGTAGTACTCTGGTTTCACACCTACATATAGATATGTTGGGGTCCTACGTAATGTTTGGTTTAAAATAAGCTATTAATTTTTTGTGTTCAAATAAAAAGAAAACTCCGTTGGTGTTTCTGAGGTAGGTACATAAATTTAAACCTAGGCACTGATGAAAATTCACGGATATAAAATCTCTCGAAATACTCATAGAGATAATTTCGAGAACCTCTACGGGGACTTCTGGCGTAAGTATATACTAAATATTATTAAAACAGACATTGTTGTTAACGTGTTTAAGATTATATAATTGTTTAATTTACTATTAGATATGAATCTAATAGTAAATTAAACAGTTCAATTGTATGAACAAACAACAAATTATCGCAAATACAAATGTCTGTAAGCTTTCATTTGAAAGTACCACATTAAAAGATCAGCTAGTGCGTTTACTGTCAAATATGTGTCATGCCACAGAACATTTACAGAATATTAAGAACAACTTCTTATTTTTGTTATTAAAATACCTCATTTTAGAGAAAGTATATCCATTGACTTTGACCTAATATTATTTGTTCAAGTTAAACAAGACCAAATTAGATTACTATCTTGTTATTTATACCAATTGCCAGTTTAAATGACCACTACTGTCAAAATGTTATAATCTGACAGGTAGCCTTCATTCCCTTATTAGCGGATAACAAGTTAAAGGTATGTGTAATAAATTATGTATACGAAATGACTTAATAGCACGCATTGTAGAGAGTGGAAGCAGCGCGTAACAAACTGGTTTAAGGCGTATTTACATTTCGACGACGTGATACGCCTGTTGATAGAAGTCGACCATAGTGTCAACCTATGATTGAAATTCGTATATTGTATGAATGTTCTATGTTCAATGGTACAAATATGTTAATAGCGTAAACGACAAGATTATGATTCAAAAGTATTGACTGTATTAAATTAAAAGGTGTGCTAAATATAAATACGCAGCCTTGCTTAGTTGAACTTTTCAATCCTAACGCGATATTGGTATAATGCAATGAGTATAATCTAAATGTAAGTATGTTTAACTTTAGTTATATTTGTACAAAGGTTTAATTATTCCTTCATTGAAAGGTATTCTTTATTCCAATCCTTTTCATGAGCCGGGCATTTCATTAAAAGCAGCGAAATGGATACGGTATTGACACCGCCGGACCAATTGTACCATCAGTTGTCTTGGCATTATGGGCCTCAAAGCCAAAAATTGCTTACTGATATGAATTTACTCTTAACGCAAGATCTTGAATTATTTAGAAGCATAAATGGTAATGTCTCTTGACAATACCATGTTCTGAGTTACATTTACTCGCTTTTTTTGAAGAAAACTGTGTTTAATATTTATTTATTTTTTATAAGTATAATATAAATTAGTAATACATATTATATAGATCAATTTCCAAATTTGTTTCCGAAGTTGTCTAAATGTAAGAGTGCCTTTATTTGTGTGCCCTATGTGCATAATACGTTCGCAAGTATTAAAGAATACCTCAGGTATGAACAACCAATTATTACGAGGCATGTAGAAGATTGTATGCCTTCTTTTTTTTACGGAAGACAATGTTTTCTTTAATTACTCGTGCAGGAAAAACGCATCGGCGTATCCGACAATAATTGTGTGTAAATAATGCGTGTTGAATGCTACACTTATGTCATAATGGCATAATATATGGTATGTAATCTGTTTGCCGGCGATTAGTCTATAAACCTAATTTAACCTACGTGTTCTTGGGTGGGTACTTACCGGATTCACGAGGTTTAATGTAATATTTGCAGCAAGCATATTCATACGCAGTATGCTATAATCTTATGCGACTCATTGCTCGCTTGTTTTCTAGTATCTTCTAACGGTGTGAATACCGCTTTGTAACGTGTTACAATTCGCCCAGGGTAACGTCAGTCAGTATCCACCTTACGACGTACATAATATGATAATTTGATTAGTAGCCTTGCCGTAATGACTCAATCATCAATACAGCGAACTTACCGGTGATCAATTAAAAATTACGACTAAAACCAGCGGAATTATTTTTCAACATTATCATGTTTAAAACTATGACACTAAGTCATTAAATTACTAAGCATGCAGATGAGAGAGAGAGAGAGATGAGATAATTATTTTTCGAAATAGTAACGGTTATTCAATGTGTTTTAAAGTTCTTACTTACAGAGCACATTAGCTCTAAAATATCTGGAATGCGACCTAAAAATAAATTGACACTACGAGTATCTTGACAAGATGTGAAGCTTTTTGCCTTTCTGGAGTACTGATTTGTATTTTTGAGTAACTGATTGTTGTGTTTTCCTTAACAAAGGTCAACACAACTATTAGTACCAACTACGTACTACCACTTGTGAATCTATACCGATGCGCTTCATTTCTATTTTTACTACCAGCAACGGTTGTATATACCTTTACGCGATAATATAATATAAACATAATAAAAGAAGCTCTCTTTCTCTTAACGATGCATTTGTGTTCAAACTACGTGATCCCCACTGTACTTGATTGTACCTGCGTAACATAGTATGTAAATATTGCGTGTAGTTGTTTATCTATACGTGTGGAATTAGGAAATTAGATAGTGTATCTGACCTTAGTCGAGTATGTGAGTTCATGATCTCAGCTCGACTCGAATAAAATCTTGCAAGTTCACGCGTCACTTCAGGTACAACAAAGCGTTTTATGTTTTACTTCCACATGGTTTGTGTTGTTGCACAATTTGAGTTCTAGGTTAAAAAGTTAATTGTGTGACTTGTCCTAGACTAGCTACAGCGCTTGCGTGAAATATTATTTCCGTTCCCGGTCTCGACATGCCGTAGATAGCTCCAGCGTCGCCCGAGACGAGTCTCCTATCGTCGTTGTAAGTGTTGTTGTTGTTGTGTAAGAGACGAGTCTCTTAAGATACAAGTTTTACTTAGTGTAAGAGGCAGATTATTATACATGTAATGTATTGGTCCAGATTTAACCAAAATCGTCTTACTTTCACAATTGTTAACTTTTTTTTGCGAACCTTGATGTTAAACTTTAGTTAAATAAAGATTATTTTAATTAATAATGTTTTCTAACCAACATGTAGACCAAACTGCTTATATAGTATAAACATATTCAATTCACATAGCGATAAACAGTTAGGTTTCGCTCCAGTATTTTTAAGCCTAATTCTCAAAAATATTTAGAGCTTATCTAATTTGTAGGTACTACTTTTGCATTCATAGTTTTTCTTTACCAGTTATCATATTATCCCTACAATGGTTATTAAAATTGAACTTCTACGTCTTATTTAGAATAATATACAGGGCGTATAAATTTCATTTTATTATTGTATTTTATTATTGTATTTTTAAATTTTAATATATTAACTCGTAAGTAAAGACCTTATTTGATATTTCGTTCATTTAGGTACCCATAACTAGTACTTCCATCTAGTCTAGTGATTATATTTACCTAAGTTAGCCATCGACAGCAGGCGGAAGGAATCTAGTGGCCCTAAAGCGTTTGTGCGTGAATACTAGTCGATTTACGTGTTATTGTAAAAAAAAATTAAAACCGTTCATTTCACTCGTTTTTATGGAGTTACAATAGTTATTGGAGTTAAAGTAGTAATCTTATATTTGTAAATGCTAGATTACATCGAAGTCTCTTAGCTAGGAAAGTACTTGGTACCCAGTAAAATAACCGAACTGGTTTGGTGATAACGGTACGATTATACTATTATACGAGTACGTACCGTAAGTAAATGAAAAACGTGGCTTGACAAAATGAAAAACGATTGTCTATAAACGTATTATATGTTCATCCCTAACATGTAAACGATTCATAGACGGTTTCATTCTATTCCAAACGGTTTCAATTGGATTAAAAACGTAAACAAATTAATGTATCTCTTTACAGATGTTGGTCGGGTCATGCTGAATGTTTATTCTAGCGATTATTGAATCATTGTGAACGCAAATAGTAGAAAGCAGTGACGCCAGAATTGCCTTACATTAAGCGTTATTTCATGCAAGTTAACAACAAATTGGTTTCGATCAGAATCTATGGACACGGTGAAAGCTATTTCATTTATAATACTCATTTATTTTATGTAGAACATGTTTGAGAAAAAAACTACAAGTATAGTTAACAATAGCTTACATAAAAAGTGTTGAAAACGAAATGAGGTTTGGTTGATTGTATAAGTTTCATGTTGAAGGTAAATAAATTGAATAGTTGATGATAAAATTTCAATCTGTGTTAATTACGATACTGATTTTATTCGTCGTATTCCAACAGAGTCAGGTTCAACGAAACACATGGGAATTTGAATGATATAATATATGAATTTAAGAAAAATAATAATATTGGAACTTGAATGGCAAAACAAGCTAAAGGTTCTAGTCTAAGCCACCGTAGCAGGGTTTCAAAATTTGAAGTTTAACGGGTATTTCCATTCTAGTGTCTAGCTACATGACGGGGGATGTTAATCACCTCAATGTCGATGATAATAAATCCTACCTACAATCCTGGGCTTTTAAAGCGGGGCGTGAAAAAACATCTGTTGAGGCCGTCTCACCCTACCTAGACGGCTTCAACAGTCATTTTTTCGCGCCACCATTCTAGGGACAATCTCTGGAAAAGGTGGCCACTACTTTTTGGACTTCACCTCAGCTTACCATCAGCAGGGTGCAGTCAATTTGACGGACTAAATATTAAAAAAAACCGCTACATTATAAATATTTGTATATTTAGATGTTATACAAATATATATTATATATCGCATTAGATTAAATGTTTATTATGATCACTAGGGCTAATTTAAACTCCTATCTTCATATAAAAAAGATTTAATGCGAATCGTGCTTACAGTACAAAGGTTTTGGGTAGATTAACATTGACAGATTTTAAAACAACCAGTACATGATGATGGATTTTTGTAAGGTCCTGCAACAATATTATTTACCAGCTGTGCCCGCGACTTCATCCGTGTGGATTCAGATTTTTAAGGGTTTAATTTTTGCGCAACATTATCGCTTTAGCGACAAAGGCCGTAAATAATTATTTTTTTATCGCGGAACCTAATTCTTTTCTGAAATTAAAGTAAGCCTACGTTACGTTCTCCTTATAATATTACCTATCTGCCAGTGAAAATCCGGTCAAAATCGGCCCAGCCGTTCCAAAGATTACCTAAAACCTGTTATTTTAATGTTACAACCAGACTTCAATTTTATTTAATTTGTATAGATATAGATTATTACATCTCGAAACCGGAGATCGTCCAGGGTCAGTCGGGGTGCGAGGGATATGCTTTCAACCTTACACCCCGGCGTCTGAAGACCCGAGACGGCGCGTGCAATTTTAGTCGGTTCAAGCCCGACATAACCGCCCCCGTTGGCCGTCGGGGGTATCCGAGGGGATTTCCGCTAGAAAAAAAAAGGTACCACTATTTAGCTATTATACTCTCTATCTCTCTTTAACCCATAATTGTAACAACATAATTATGATACCTTGCATTAAACATGTGTCCATCAAATTTCTAAACGCTTAAGCCGCCTGTGAGGTATAAAACCAAAATCCTTTACTACACACATTAAATTAACACTCAACACGATAATGAGAGCCTAATTAATAGACACACAATATATCACAAGCTTACGTCTTAATGCTCATTAATATTCATCGCGAACGAGTGTAATTTACCATCTGTTACCGAGAGTTACCGCGTGTTACCTGCACGAGCGCACCTCCCAGTTGTTATTTGCTATCATCACTTAACTTTCACTAGAACAACGTTAGTTATTTGCATACTGCTCCTTCAATTGCATAAACTTAAGCTTATGAGTTTATTTAATGTATTTCACTAAACAAGGTTGTGTTTTAATAAAAAAAAAGGTTAAGTGGGATCAGACCATGCTGTTCATGCGTTTTAAAAATCAATCATCGCTTACTTCAACAGCGAATGAAAACATTGTAATTACCTACTTTAGGTTCTGTATTCATAAATGTTTGTGACGTCAGATAATTCATGCTACGACTGTGTCCTCTTATATTGGGGGCCATGTCCAGTAATGGGTTAGTTATAACAGGTCAAATATAGATCCTCCTTTAGCGGATTTTATTCCTTCATAATAATAGGAAGTATGGTGTGGTAGTAGTAGTAGTATATCTCCTTATTGTACACCAAGAATTTGACAAAAATGATACATTATGGTATATACAATTGGCGGCCTATCGCGCTGTGTATAGGGCTCGACCAAGTTCTTTGGCTAACCTAAGCTTGCAGGTGAGATTTACCTGCAAGCCTGTACATCTGCTTATTGACGTACGAAGCTCCGGCGAAGACTTTCCTCGCAGGGTTGGGTTCCAATCCATAAAGAAATTAGGAATAGAAGAATGGACTTCGAGCTCCAAAGTACAAGCTGATGCAACCGGGATTGGCGATGGTATGATGATGATAATAGTTAGCATTTAATAATTGCGCTTCACGTGACCAAAGACCTTAAGATTACTATGTTTAAGCATTTATTGTTCAGTGTCATCCAAGATGTCTGATGAATATTTATGAGAATATTGAATAGAGTACTATTTAGTCATAATTGTTGACTCATAATTAACTACTAAACACTGGAGTGAGCGTTCTAGTTTAGAATGTGGGGTAGAGAGTATTGGGAACATGCTATTAAATGTCAATAAAATAGAAGTGCGAGCCGAATTCGTGCACCGAGAGTTAATTTTATTTGTATCTTGCTTTTTGCCCAATTTCGTGATTTCAGCTCGACGGGAACTACCCTATAGGTTTTCGACCCAAAATCTATGGGATACTTGCTTCTGATTGACGTAGAATTGTCAATTTTGGTTAAAAGCAAAGTTTTACAGCACAAGTAAAAGAAAAAAAAACATCGAAAAATAAAAAATATCCCATATGTTTTTATCGTTTCGACTCAGAACTTAGATTTTTATAAACCTAACAGGGATATAGAACTTAGTATCCGGTATAAATTTCAACTTGCTAGATCTACCCGTTCCTGAGAAAATCGGCGGTGCACACGGACAGGCAGACGGACAAGAGAGTGATCTTGTAAGGGTTCCTTTTTACATTTTGAGGTACGGAACCCTAAAACAATAGCTTTTTATCCTAAGCGCGGAACTTGAGAACGGTGCGAATATTGACTATTTCATTTATTGTGGAAAAATGTTCATTTCATAATAATAGAAAGTGCTAAAGTGAAATATTCTTAGGACAAATAGTTTAAAATATATTTTTTATGGAAATTTTAATAGATATATTTATATATAGTATAATTTCAATTATTTAAATTTATATTTAAATTTCTAATAGATAATTTTGTATTCTAAAAATTAAATTTCTTGAGCCGCCCAAAATTGTGACGTCACAATGGTTATACGAAGCGCAAATGTATGGAGGGCAAGATAATGATATTACTAAATGTATTATCTTTTCAGTCTACGTTGCATTTACATGTGTATAATGCATAATAAAATTAATTTGAAATTTGAAAAGAAATCTAAAAAGTTATAAATGTTGACCTTATTTTATTGTTCATAGTTTCAGTTTAGTTAGATTAGGTATTATTTTGCTATTTTTTCATAAAAAAGGAAGACTTAACCAGTATTGGTTAGAATCTGATGACCAAATAAACATTCCCATGCGGATAATTTCTTTTTCTTTGTCTTTGTCATTTTAATTCCGTTGACAAATCTAGGAACTAAGGGAAACGTCGGCAGCTGATTGACACTGGGTAATAAAAATGTACATACATACAACGAAGGATGATTTCATGAAGAAGTAGGAAGAAGTCTATTCGTGGAAAATACTGACGACATAAAAACACAAACGTCTTGGGTGCGATAAGTGATGTTCACATAAGATGAACATACAGCATAATAACAATGTTTTATATTATGGATGGACTCTATACATGAATGCTAATTTGATATTCTTGCATTATTAGTGGACTTTGGATATTTTAAAGCACCTATTGACGCACCTTGATAGTGAAACTGATGCTGTGAAGGTAAACGTCATGATATTCTCTATGCTATCATATGACGTTGTCTTTACGTTTACTCTATAAATTACGCGTACTCTGACGGTTTTATTCAAACAGGTATTGTTATATAAAATGAAGATATGACTAGAGTCAGAAAGTTACGTAATTTGTCTAATAATATTGTTTGGACGTGTGGCTATGGACTGGTTTCAATTTCAACCAATTAGGCGTCTGGCTGTCTCGTGCATACTACTATAAAAATATATCACGCAATGTTTAATATCATAGAATAACGACAATTTTAGTAGAAAGTTACAACACTTTTAAAACACAAATAGTATTTGAAGAAAGTCAAAGAAAGTAATTTGACTTTCATAAATTCATAATAAGATGTGCGAAATTGAAATTATTCCGAATTACCCACGGTAAGTAACCTTGATACTGGGTTTTCCATATTTTGAATATTATGATGCAAGATTGATTTGACTGCTGCATTACCTACCATTCTCACTAAATTTTTACTTAAATGTCCTTAAATCTAGTTTAGACCTTGTTCAATTTTTCACGATTCAGTAAGACATTTTTTTATAAATAAGATACGTGTGCGGTAAAACTTTGGTTTGCATTAGGCGCTATTTACTTTACAGAGCCAATGACGAAGATATGCGTAAAATTGTTGAGCAGTTACTAATACAATACAGGATTTATGCTACATCATCACACTAATTGCGGATGACGACGTGATGAAATCTTATAATGATTGTCATAGGGACAAACAAACCTGATCATGAACGGATTACTTTAAGCACTATGAATACAAATACGTAAAAAGAGAAAACAATAACAAAAAAAACATCTAGTCATGCCAATGATGTCAAATGGTGATTAGTTCGAATTTTTTGATCGTCATGAGGTTGAATTAAACTACAAAACTGTTTCAATCTTAACGCCACTACAGCCACCAATGTTACGACAACTCTTAATGCCTTTTATGGTCTTACTTTTTTTACATACTCACGTCTGTGAATGATCACCTAGTAGATATGAATTGCCATTTCACTACTTCGTTTTCAGTGCCATTTAATAAGGACGCGCTTATTATCGTCAACCAGATATTTCTTCTGTCTTCCAGGTACTAAGAATTACGGTCTCGATTTATTTTCTCTTATTTTTACTTCACTACTTTCTATCTCTTCCGACTCGGTACTTAGTAGATGATGTGATAGTCCTGCCGGTGATGAGTCCTACTGTTGCGGGTTCTTCTACAGGGTAGGGGTAATTTCCCCAGTACAAAGTTTCTAATTGGATCCTTATATTATTATAGATACTCTATGGTCCTACCATTATTGTTTATTTTTTGCATACGGTAGATTTTTGGTTATGTTTTATGAGATAAATTTTACTTTTAATAAAATTAACTTTAATAAAAAATGTTAGCAACTAGGAAGTATCATTAGCGGTATTTTCATTTCAGTTATTGTCAACATACTCATGGTCACATGTCATATTTTGAATGCAAGTACATAGTTTGGATACTATAATACACTAACACGCAATAGTAGCGATATTTCAAATTTTAAATAGTAGTTTTCACAACCTATTAAATATCATGACCAGAAGTTTCTTTCAAGTTGCATAAATACTACAATGCTAAATTGTATGTACAAGTAACGTCCGCAACTGATTTGCAAAAATACCTTCTATTCATCACCCTTTAAGCGATTTCCTGGTTGCGTCCAAAGCTTAGTCTTTAGAACCCGGGATCCGCTTATTCTTCTTGAATGGATTCGTCCAATTAGAAAAATTTCTCGCAAAAAGTAACGTACTAGGAGACGTATCCGGTTATGCATACGACGAGGTACAACCGTTTTCTAAAAATAATCACAATTTTATTTGTTCTAACAAAAACACTAAGATCTAGATAAGTTGTGTGAACAGTTAAGTTATAATTATTTACGTACATATTTGTAATTTTTTCAGTAACAGTCTACATATAGTTTTATTTACACAATATTTTCGTAAAAATAATATTTCATTTGGTATTTTTAAAATTTCAGCAAAATGTAATTATTATTTGATAGTTAGAATTGTTTTGCATATAGCGCGAACTATTTTACGTGCTGGTAGGAACAGATATTTGTAATGTATTAACATTGATGAAAAATATCATACGGATTTGAGTTTAAGTGAAGTTTTTGAATACGGTCAGACTCCTTATTTTAAGATCAAGTGCCTGTTTAGGCGCTAAATACCAAGTCCTTTCGATACACTGACTGCCCTTTGGTTGGTAACTATAAGTAGAACATATTATTTCCAACAAATTTGTTCATTAGATACTTTTAACCGATTCTGGTTAAGACATGTCCAGTGATCACAAATCAATAGGTATTTATTTCAACTAGGTAGAATGGAAGGTTTGAACTTAAGGCAAATAGGCTAACTCACGCAAGTGCGTAAGGTGAATTTGCATATCGCCTTTGTCACCGACAAAGCAATTCTATAGTTTATTATTCAAGTAGCATTAAGTGATAAGACTATTGACTTTTTGATTCTAATTCGCTGTTTGTTCATTTGAATTAGCTAAAGCGTTGGTAAATACTGTCACATAAATTTAGGTTTTATTATTACAGTTGTAGGTAATCGATTTTCTTGGTCAGTTATTAGTTCCTTTTATTACAAACTAAAGATATTGCTTCAGATTAGATTGAAAAAAGAACCCATCCGTTCCGTATCAGCGTACAAGTTATGATTTTTTTTTTATTGAAGCGGCAATAGTCATTCAAAATTTTAGTGGAATATTAACAGACGGACATAAAGTGAAGACTTAGTGATAGGGTTCCTTTGGTTATTGTTCTGATACAGAACCCTAAAAAGTAAGAAACGATTTTTTTTTAATATAAAATATAACAAAGTTTAGGTGTTTTTGTTTTTAGAGCTAAAATACACTTACAAATTTGAAAATACATTCGATTAAATAACCATAAACTATTCAGGTGTATACACCATAGACTTACAAAATTTGCTCTTGTTGAAACAAGAATTCACACAATTAGCTCTTAATTTAGACATGCTGAGTTTCTCACGGGTTCCTTTATAATTAGCGGAGACTCGACTTCATACTGTGCCTATTTGGACTTGTTCGCTGTTTTAGCTCATGAAATGTTGGTATGAAAACTACCAATATTTCTCGTAAGCTATCAATATTATACTTAGTTGCCAGGCTTTTAAAGTTTTTTTTTTTGGGTTTACATGGCCCTATGAATACCTTTAAGGCCCTCGCCAACCTCATCTGATAGTCGGTCCCCTTTTTTTATTTTATTTCTTCGTGCGGAAATCCCTTCGGATACTCCCCCGCCGCCTAGCGGGGGCGGTTATGTCGGGCTTGAACCGACTTAAACCGCAGGATCGTCTCTGGGTCTACGGATGCCGGATTGCCCATAGAGCATATCCCTCGCACCCCGATTGACCCTGGGCCATTTACGGTTTCGAGATGGCCCTCTCGGGTTTGGCCCACAGTGTCCCCGTCGTGCCCCGGTTTGGGGGAGGGGCGCTAGTCGCCCCACCGTCCCGGCCTGCTTCTGCTGGGGTGACAGCCGGCCTCACCTGCCACCCCCAGGCCTGCCCTCATGGAGGACGGAGGTCGTTAAGCGACCTCCGGCGCCTGAGTCGCCTGCGATGATAGTCCCCACCTGCTAAATAACGGAGGAGGCTCTGGCGCAGACGTCTCTTTTGGGGATGGGAGGTCAGACGGCAGTCCCTCCCGGTAAGGCTAACATGCCAGTAAAAAAAGCGAATCTCAAATCTGAAAGCAAATGGGATATTGCTATCAGTATTAACCATATTGTGCTGTTACAATTTTATACGAATAGTTTAAATAGTGAAACAGGACGCGAGTTATCATCTCGTTCTACGTACTTACTTTACCTAACTGATGGAAATCTCGACATGTTCGGAGGACGCGAGTTATCATCTCGTTCTACGTACTTACTTTACCTAACTGATGGAAATCTCGACATGTCCGAATTCTGACATTAATGTACTTGACACTACATATTCATCATCATCCTTATAGCGATTTCTGACTTTGAAACTATACATACTATCAAAAAAGTAACGTGAATTGATCATTTACAACCTCCGCTTGAAGGGATTGTAGTAGATTATTTTTTGCAACGTGAGCACAGCTTCCCTCCATGTCCAGACGGTGTTTGAGCATCACTGGTCATTTAGTTTGTTTAATGTGCGCCATTTAGTAACTACATTTCAAGAGGGTCTTGCGATTTTCACAATGAACAAATTTTGTACATTGTATCCTTAATTTTTTTATTACCAATAGAATTTTTTATTCCAAAGTACTGAACATGATACATTAGGCTTATGGTGAACCGATTTCATCAAAAACACCTGCCTATGAGTGGTCCAGTACAATTAAAAACGAACGAGATGTTGTGGAAGATTTGCCTCACTCTAGTCAGTCATCGTCGTCTTCAACTGAAGCAGATTCGATTACCGTGATGCGAATGCAATGCATGAATTTTGCACCACGATAACGCACCATCTATCGCAAGGCTATAATTGTGAATGAATTTCTGGTCAAAAGCTCTAATAATCTTACCCAACATCCACCATATTTCTCTGATATGGCTTCGGCTTTGTGGCACCAGTTCGCAGTAAATAGATGTCATCTAAATAAATCGCGGTGAGTATTGAAGGCGATTCCAAAAATACATTTTAAAATGGTTTTGATGATTGAGTAGTTCGTTGGCGTATGAGAATTATTTAGTCAGTGACCTCTTTTGAAGTTTTGACTAATTCACGGTACTTTTTTGACCTAGTACATTGTCTAAATCAAATACCAATCGTGATTAAGTTCCCTCTTCAGTTCCATCTTTCTGTCTTTGTCTTCCTTGCAGCCTCTTCTCTACATCATTCTATGTAGCTTAAATTCCTTTATTAAGTTTAAAATTCTACAATTAACTTCAAGTTTCACTTCAACTAATTTCGAGTTCTTATTTTGCTCTTTTCTGTATTGACATTTTATTTGTTTATCTTAACCTCAGTCAATAAATATCTTAGTCTAAGCAAATTCTCAGTTATTAACCCCATTAAATATATATTTCTTAGGTCATATACGTTATGGAACTGTAATAATTTCAGTGTCTGAATGAACTTCGAAATTTTCTGACATTAGAATCCAAACTATTTGACTCGGCCCGGTAGCTTAATACCATTGTTTTTGTGAGCGCTGAACATAACAATATAGTGAATGAAGTAAGGTTATAAAACGTATATAGTATTTAGTAATTCACCGTTTAAGTCTTTGTTTCGTTTAATTTAAGTGCTATGATTTTCTAGGTCAAGTTTTGGCTGAGTGAAAATTATAGACGTGTCTAGAAACAACGGCTATTAAAATGCTTTTGTTTGTGTAATTTAAAAGTCCATTGTTGATACTTTAATGAATAATTTAGATGCATGTAGTTCGTGTTTCATGTATGATTTCGTTAATACAGAAGTTACGCAGTCGTCTAGAAGAACTAACTTTCATTGCCTTAATTTCATCACTATTTGTGACGCGTGTGTGTGAGCAGTAAATCTAATAACATCATCAATTTAACCCAACTATTCCTTAGTTGGGTTGGTTCAAACTTAGGACATAGCTAAATAGGAAAATGTTAACATCTAGGACACACTCGCGGCAGTCTTTTTCTGTTAAATGGAAGGCTCAGCTAACTAAGCTACTTGGGACACCACCTGCATGGATGGATGTCGACTTTTTCCGATTTAAATATATAGGAAAAGTCAGCATAGGTACTAATTGTATGGGGTGTGTGTTGGGTAACCTCCTCGAGTGTCGCTCCGATTCCGATCCCGCTGCAGTCCGGGGGGAACGGAATCGGAGCGGCCGGTACACCCTGGGCGGCGGTCAATGGCTTCCCCTTCACCCCTTCATAGGGTTGGCATTGATCGTCGGCCAATACCCACGTGGCGGGAACACATCGCTCTCCGTACTCCTCTGCTTTCAGAGGAGACAGGATGAGCGATGCTGTTAGTGGTGAGATGGCCCAGGGTCAGCCGGGGTGCGAGGGATATGCTCTATGGGTAACCTTACACCCCGGCGTCTGAAGACCCGAGACGGCGTGCGGTTTTAGTCGGTGCAAGCCCGACATAACCGCCCCCGCTGGCCGGCGGGGGGGGGGTATCCGAAGGGATTTCCGCACGATAAAAAAAAAAAAAAAAAAAAAAAAAGGTACTAATTGTATGAAAATTTCATTCATTTGGATCATGATCTACACAAAAATAAGTGCTAACTTATACCACTAGTGAGTCAGTTATGATATACAGATTTATCATTAAAAAATATTATATGAATATGTGTATCTTACCACATAACAGACAACCTCTTTGAGTAGGTAATAGGAGATTAACAAACCTGTAACAAAAAATATGAAACATTAGTTAAAGGAACAAGTTGCATACCATTGAACATTTTTGGAAAGTGCGGTTAATTTATAAAGCGAGGCTCGGGATTAGTGGGAAGTCAGTGCGGTTACAATGCATGGAGCGGTCCGGCTCGACAATGCCCGCATAGTGCGTCGGTTCCTCCGCCAATCACCCTGATACCCCGGTCGACTGTTAGTAGCCAACCTCGCCGGCGCTTTCTTACCGCCTCTTCTCCCTAACGTAGGGGGAGGCGTGATTTAGCGCGACCTCTGACTTAGAGGTCGAACGCTCTACCTCTGCGTTACATGTATTATCGTAGATTCACATGCTTCATTAAATGAATGAGCCGTAAAGAGAGTTAAGATCAGCTGATAAAATCTTAATCTTAAAAATCTTAGAATATTAGATGACATTCAGGATAATACGATAACATTTTTATTATTTGTTTGTTACATGCACAACGATTTCACACAAAATTATATAGGTACATACAATGGTACTTAAGACTTGAAATATAGTGTAGTTGAAGTGTATATTATACAAATAGTTTTTATTTTGGGATAAAAAGAAGACTGTTAATGCAGTCATCATTATTAATTTATTCAGTAACAATGCTTGTAATATCTTCCGCGTGGACTTAGTTCTGCGTTTTAATTAAGTTGAAGAGAAAATAATAGGTACTGCTTCTAAAATAAAAATAGCCAAGTTACGCGCTATAACATCAGCTATCTGCAATAGCCACTTCAGAGATTAACCAGATCAGAAATACAGACAGAACCAGAAATTGTTATTGGTACCGTATATAGTAAAAGCTGTTCTTTTAATATTAACAACCAACAGCAATACAGTTAGTAAATCTGAATCATTTACGCGTTGTTACTCGTTGCATCTGAGGCTTTTACCTCGTAGCCCGGGGCCCACTTACTTCTCCACCTTTTGGTTTGGCTTATACAGATTTTGTAGGAGGAGGTGCCGTCTGACCTCCCAACCTCCAACCAACAAGCCTCGTCTGTCAACCAGCAGGTGCTCCAGCTTGCAGGCGAGATAAGTTTCGCACCGAAGGTTTTGGTGTTCTATTTAAAATCGCCTCTATTAGTCCAGCCGTTTTATTACAAAGGAATAACAAACTTATAAAGTTAAACAATTTTCACTGGATAAATACGTTATCCAGTGAAAATTTGTTTAACTACCAAAACAAAGTTTTCACGTTTTACGCAATGAAATTCGTTGAGTGAATTGTGCTAATACGGTTTAAATGGAATAAAATAGTTCATATTCATCGATTTCTTTACAAATAAACGCTATAATTTTACTCTTATCGTATTAAGAGGCATCCCAAGAACCTTATTACATACATAACTTCACGCCTGTATCACCGTAGGGGTAGGCAGAGGTGTATTACACACCCTCGTTCCGCTAGTTATGTTTAGGTCCCAATGTAATAGGAGGCGAGCCTATTGCCATCTACCGGGCACATTGCTAAGCGAGCGATAATAAACTTTTTTTTTTGTGCTAACCTTATTGTGCTGTCTTAACTTTCGTGCGAGGTCACAGAATAAATAATAGTACAAGTATTAAAATATTAAAGGTATTAAAATATTTTATTTTATTAAAATATTTTATGTAGGTATAGTATGTATGTATCTAAATTTAGTATGTATATATGAATGATTTATATTATGTACGATTCTATATAGGTGTCGTATTTATGTATCATTGTATGCTTATTCGTATTCGTATGTACCTACTTCATATATACGTGTATGTAATCCAATCTATTATATTATATGACTACGTTAGTTCTCTTTTCTTTACTGTTACACCAATAACTACCCAAGGTACGATTTAGCTCATTTAGGATTCATGTCCATCCTAAAGTTGCCTGTAAGATATTACTTTTAGCGATAAGGCTGCCATTTGTATATATGTTAATTATGTTTACGATATATGCTTATCCTGATTGGTGTACAATAAAGTTTTACATCTATCTATCTTATTAGTAAACTATTCAAATCTACTAGCACCTTTACACGCTTAAGAAGGAGGGCTCCCCAGGACCTCCTCCCAGTGTAGAGCAGGATCTCAGAAGACCTCATACCCATATGGATACGCCACTGGGCGTAATCTATCAATGTAAAAAATAATCTTTTAACCACCAGCTAAATGCAGCTAAAAGTCGAGGCAGATCTCAGGACTAACTAACATCGTTGAAATCCAGCCAAGTCATACGTGCAAAAGTTTTTACACACATTAGTTGAATTGCAATCATTTATAATTAAATGGAGTATTTAAACAAAGAAGATTACACTATCAAATTAGGTAATATACTCAGTTCTTTAAAAGTAGGGGGCGCGTGGCGTGTTATGTGTATGTGTAATATGCGTGAAATCTTGGACACGCAGCCTGCTTAAAAAGCCAAGCCATAAGCGACAGCGGGAGTGAGAATTTTTCACGTAGCGACGGGCCGTCGGTAATTTATGTACCTATATGTGGTATGTTTAAATGGATTTCTTATGAGTTATAGAGGTATTAAAGTATGCCCTTAACTTTGCTTAAGCTTTTCTAACAAATTCAATTAACAAAAATGTAATTGAATACATTTTTATTTAAAATTGAATGGTGTCTTTTGAATTATTTTCTGAATTTGTCTCTACTGAAGGATTTTTTTTATTTATTATAATAATCCTGTTATTGGCACTCTCCTGTGGCTGTAAGATGTCGAAAGTAAGGATATAATGAAAATACAATTTTAAATTAATTTTAACTTGTAAGCTATATGATTATATAAATAAAATAAAGTTTAAGTTTAAGTTAAAAAAAAATTATATAAAGTGATTTTCATAATACAGTTTTCGCCCTTCGCTTTTATCTTCTGCTGACATTGTA
Source organism: Cybosia mesomella (assembly GCA_946251805.1). Classification (NCBI taxonomy): domain Eukaryota; kingdom Metazoa; phylum Arthropoda; class Insecta; order Lepidoptera; family Erebidae; genus Cybosia; species Cybosia mesomella. The sequence goes on along the minus strand of OX276394.1, from coordinate 11,304,314 downwards.
TGCAAGAGACAAAAGAGTTAAATGTTATATAGAAATATATAAAAAGAGTACTTGCATAAAATGATGTTTGAAAACGATTAAGCTGCTTGGCAATTTTATTGCTTCAGTTTTTAATGATCACGACTCTTAATTGCCAACTACTGAATGATTGCAAAACATATTGTTTAGGACTTATTTAGTGAGTTAATCTACTAATCGTGTGGGCGTACGAATCTTTATTTTGTGAATGAAACATAATTACGTCGACTTAATAAATGTTTCATTAAACTTGTGCAAGCTTTTGAAATTGGAATAAGTATGATTTATACGGAATGACTTTTATGTAAGTACATAATTGGTCTTTACCTATGAAATTGCAGAAATTTTCTTACTAATTCATGAGTTCGTTATTCCTGTAATTTAATAGCTATTTCCATTATTTATATTTCGAATGAAATTGTTTGATTTCAAGATTTTACAACTCTGTATTAAATTTTGTTTTTATTGGCCGCTTGATAAATTAATTCGATCTTCAAAAACAGTACTTCCTGCTATCCATTTTGATGATAAATGCCTTATTACTTAACAGCTGCCACTTTTCAAAAATGTAATAAAAGTTGCTGTTTGTTAGCTTAATGTTGTCTCATTCATACACAAAAAAAACATAAAATTTAGATTTGTCATTCCTAAAAAAAATGCAAAAATGTTAGTACTGAAAATTGGGTTTCCTTCAATTTCTTCAAGAAAAGCGGTAATTTCATATGCAACGACCTAATATAAATAAGACAGAGTGGGACATACAGAGGAATCATCCTTGGTATGTTTTCATCGGATATTATTTGCATGCTTATTTCAATCCGTCTGTAATTCATTTCATAAACACACGCGTAATGATAGCTGTTGTATGAATGAACCGTTTGTTTACGTTTTTACTATACGTTCACTATGGATGTAGTAGTATTTGAGCGACTTTCCTCAAAAAATAATAGAGATTTCTTCTTTAGGGGTCAAAAATGTAAAAAAAAACGATTTACTATTTAATTTTATTTTTAAATTTTTCCGTTCCACTTCAGGCAGATCAACGGGATACATGCGCGTTAATACCTGTAAAAATAATTGTGATTATTTTATTTCAAAGTATGGCATCTAATTTAACCAGTAACGAAATCGCTCGATTAGTGCAGTCCAAATGTCCCAAGGCGATTAAAAACGACTTAAAATTTGCAATAATTATATTGTTTTAAAATAGCACGCGACTTGAGGTCGACTACTTTTTAGTAGTAAAAAATAACAAGCATTTCATAAGTAACTACCGTCCTCAACCTTAATTTGTTTTCATACATGTATGATATGTACTCTCGCGTTGCATTGTTAGTCTACTGGGTTCCCAAACAATTCTATGGAACAGTAGCTGACTGACAAAATTGAGTGAGTTATGCAAATAGCTCGTATAATTCATTGTGATGTTTTTAGAACGCCATGGACAACTGATTTTATCCATTTGTTTACGTACGCCGATGACAATGCTCGGAACAATGCGTGAAACAATAAGAGTTGAACAATTACAAGGTTATCTTAGCTAAAAATATTTAAAGGCTGGTTGATACCTAGTAAATTATAAAATTTATATATTTTAAAATAAAAGCGGACATAAAAATTAGCATTGGAGTCAACGGGATATTTACCATGTATTGTTTTGAGTATCCGATATTTAGAACTGAAATACTGGCGGTTAACGGTGAACGAGTTTAAGAGTAAATATTATATCGATCTACCCTTTCGTACTCATCTCTGACGCGTAACACCACTACCACTGGTCTCACAACACACTGGAACTCGATTACCATCGCGACACACGACACTTACCGTATTAAATATTCCGTTGACTCTAATACTAATGATAGTGACCACGATAGTTTAAATACTTGGTAATAAAAAGGACCTTTTTTTTTTTTTTTTTTTACTTCGAGATAATTCTTTTACTACTACTACTAGTGACCCCATGGCATGGTCGAAATTCGACCTTTTTTGAGTTTGTCAGAAAGTTAAACTCCATTGCATTTCTTTTTAATTTTGTTATATACGTCAGCTGTGAACATTATACAAATATGTCATAATACGTAAGTTACATAGGGGGTGTGTTTCAAATGCATGGTAGTGTGTGTAATGTTTTATTTTTTATACATAATTTAAAAAAAATATTAGCATTCTACCTACACTTTTCCTTCATAAAACACATAACTATGTCAAATCACACTCTCCTCCGACCGCGCAATGTTCGTAAAACGGATGTGTTTTCCCTTCACCTATTAATATATAAATGATTACAAAAATAGATTTTGTACTTATCCCAACAAATTACAAACAGTCTTTCAATTAAATTTACACTTAAATATTTCAATCCACTGTTTTATGTTCAAAAAGTACCAATTAACAGCAAATAATAATTTAAAAATTGAAATAAACGACTTCTTTTTTGAAGTTGTTTAAAAATACAACCGACGAAACAATAATAAAAGTGTGGGATTTTTTTATTTCCACTAATATGACGTTACGTAGGTAGGTACTCACCACGTTTTATTATAAGATTTTATTCCGCTTTACCTGTCCCAATGTTTGTCATCAAATCGTGGAAATTAAATTTAACCCACTTCCCGGTTACCGATTGAGCTGAAATTATGCATACATGTGTAAATTGCATGACAATGCAATGCAAAATGCTGATCTCATGATGGAGCTGGAAGGTGGCCATAGGAATTTCGCAATGAAACGACACAACCTCATCGAGTTTCAGCTCGTTCGATTCTTCTTGAGTAGTTTGTCTTTCAATGGTAACCAGGTTTGGATGATGGAGCTGGAAGTTGGTTATAGGAACTCTGTAATGAAAAGACGCAACCCCATCGAGTTTCGACTCGTTTGATAACCTCCGTCCCTCCCTCCCTCTATGCATCCCTCGTTCCCCCCCTCCCTCTATCCATCCCTCTCTCCCTTCCTTTCTTACTCGCTCCCCCTCTTAACAAGAAAATATTAATTTCTTTTAAAAATTTTTTTTTTTTAAATTTCACTTGTGTGTTTTAGCAGTTGAGTTACTCTCGGTAATTGTTTTTCAGGGATGACGCTCATCTGGTTTGTAATACTAAGGACCTAACGTTATTAAAATTTATGATATTTTTTTTATTAGTATTTGAAATTTTCTGATCAATAAAATATTTAAGGGAAAAAACAAACGAGTTTATATGTATAACTAAAGTACTATTTTGAAATATTTGAAATACACTTAAGGTCCGCTTACTCTTGTGAGGGAATTGCCTGAAATATCGGTGTCCGTATCCGCACGAAAAGAAGAGAGGGGTCCGCTTACTCCTCCTCCCTTTGAATTGGCTTATACTGTGCGAGTGCGTGTGGTGCGACATGCCGTCAGACCTCCCAACCCCAAGAGTTCGTCCGTCAATAAGCATACCGGCTTGTAGGTGAGGTTGTCTTGATTTCGAAGGTTGGGCCCCACATACCATTATTCAATTTTATAGGTTAATATAAATTTCTACTTCAAACATTGAGCAAAACATTATCGATTCGTCGATTGTATCGCCGGAAACCTTGACACCGTGGCCATTGCTTTCTTAAACTCACGGTCGCCCTTATACTTTGCGCTAGTTTCATACAAGTAGAAGTAAATAAAAGTGTTTATTATTAATTACACGGTTTCGTGGCCCATGGGCATTGTTTTATGGCTACCGTCCATTGGTTATGGTGCCGAGACTAATGAATAAAGTGGTATGTGTGTATATTCGTGATAATCATGAAATCATAATAATTTATTTGTATTTAATCATAGCGGTCTATAAAATGGCCGCTTATAGGAGATTGTCCGACTCCAATAGCTATATTCTCTTTTTAGGAGTGAGTTCGGCTATAAATATGTGGGTTACTTTGCGAATCACTTTTGTCGTTTGTGTCACAATTTATCGGGTTCTATAATTTGACATATAGATTTTTAGTTTAATTTGTTGAAGGTGTAAGTATAATTATATATTACATTAATAGAAATTTACATACATAAACTCACGTCTTTCTGTCTCCGGGGCAGACTGAGACCATAGCCAGACATCTGCTTCTGTCCTTACAAAGGCCACGAGCTTCCTTAATTATCTTAAACCTTTCGGTTTAATTACGGTTTCTAGTGCTTCTGACCTGGTCTTTTGCCATTACACCATCAATATAAAAACTTATTTTCCTTTTTATGAAAAATATCTACGTAACATATTGGTAAATACAAAATTTTAATTATAGAAATTATCTACTTCGATTTCAAATCATAATTAGTTGCTCAGTCTTCAACTACTAGTGTTGGTCTCTTAATGTGAATTATATAAGATTCTTCTAATAATATTTCACTTACTGGCAGTCTTCCGATTGCATTTCGTTACCTTAACTATTATGTTACGTTACCAGTGCTTTGTCTATAGGGTCAGTCGGGGTGCGAGGGATATGCTCTATGGGCAACCTTACACCCCGGCGTCTGTACACCCGAGACGGCGTGCGGTTTTAGTCGGTTCAAGCCCGACATAACCGCCCCCGCTGGAACGCGGGGGGTATCCGAAGGGATTTCCGCACGATAAAAAAAAAAAAAAAAGGTAAGAGATAGTTAATTGTCTTACATTTTGTTAAATACTCTCGGAATGTGTAGTTGTATGAAAAAATTGCACATAACCTGCATTCCTTCTGCAAGGGACTGGTCGCAGGTTCAAGTCCCGCCCTAGATGTTCTCTTTTTCCGATCTAAATCTATAACCTACATCGTTATGCTTAGGCCTGTGTGTATGTATAATTTATATGCCCGGAGGAGTAGGCTTATTAAATACCCGTATGCCACCAAATATATTTTTAAATCGAAGTAAAACCACTGGCGGTTTTAAAAATAAATAATGGGAATATAGCTTTTACGGAAATATTTGTGAGTTCCAGAAATTAAGGTTACCTCTCTATTACTTTTAAAGATTTTCTCGGAAATAGTAACAGTAGACTGAGTATTCGATTAATTACGTAACAAATTATTAAATTTAATAATACTCTCCATTTTAAGAACCTATTGTTAATTAGATACTGAAATAAAGAACTGTCAAGGAAAACAATCTTTAATACTTTTAATATCTGATGTAAATAAATAGATTGTAACTTCCTTATTACAAATTAGATCGGTTATACGACTTGCACATTATTACTATATTACCTACTCGTAACAAAGACCATTTACTTCCCATATATAAGGTAGAAGTTACTCAAAAATTTCAATTTTTCTCTAAAACAGGCCAGAAGTTACCCTATCGTAAGATATGATGAGAATAGGTTTTGTAATTATTCTTGGTAAAAAAATGCAATAATATAACTAATTATTAAGGACTAGCTGTTGCTATGCTCGGATGGTCGAACATAGATAATAGCCTGCAGACAAACAGACAAACATTCTTCTAGAGCTGGAGTTTCACATTATTTTTGGTGACTTGCTTTTTGCATTTTAGTAAGATTTACATTTTGACGATCATTTCCATATCACAGTCAGTGGAATAAAGTTCACCTACAATCGTTATCAGGAATCTATATCGGACAATTCGGTTCATTTTAATCAAAGCACAGTTCCACTAAGCAGCGACACGCCTTAAGCGAAATATTTAATTCAGTCGTGATAAGTCGATATCAAATTAAAGTCACAACTTTGCCCGGTCGATTATCGTTATAAATTACGGTTCTGATACGATAATAAAATAATGAGAGCTTAGTGTTCGTACCAGTATAACAACCTAATAACATTAGACGTCCTTTGCTTAGGGTTGTCGTTTTGCAGTTTGTAGGAATTACGAAATGTCCATCTCTGGCTTAGGAAGCAATGCATCTGCACCGTCCAAATCAAATTTCACTTACTCGCATCTCAGACAGTCAAATACTTACGTGTAAAACGATGTAATCTTAAAGCAATTACCATGTTAGCATTTTCATGAAAATATTATTTTGTCAAAGTCGACACAAGTCCTACACCATAACGGTAGAGACTTTTGGGAAATTAAAATAAATGGGTTGTGTCTAAGGTAGTTTATTAGACAAAGCATAGGGATACTTTGGTCATTGATTGATGGATGGTAATTGAATTTTCAATTTAAATTTAGAAAAAAAAGAACGTCATGGACGTGAACAGATCTGTATACAGGTACAGGCCCCGCTGACCGGCGGGGGGGTATCCGAGGGGATTTCCGCACGAAAAAAAAAAAAAAAAAAAGGTACAGGTACATCCACAGGCATCCTGTATATTAACTACAAATATTATTTAAATAAATGTTTTTTTTTGTATTTTACACTGTTGGTTAAAACAGTATTTCAAGTCATACTAAAATGCAAAAAGCAAGTCACCAAAAATAATGTGAAACGTAATTGTGTAGGTACATCATCCTTAGACCATACGTACCACACTGAATGTTTTAGTTGTTTAGTAAAACACATAATTGCATTTACCATTACCCACATACGTTTGTAACATGTTACCGAAACCTACCAATTGAAACATTCCAAGAAGCTTTGGCGCTATAATGTAGCTTTTCACTTTGAAAAGTATTACTTTAAACCAAATAGTTTGACTATAAGAAATCGGTATTTAAATTATGATAACATGCTGCAGAAGTGAGCTTCATATTAGAAATTCAATGTTCTGAGACTATACAAAACAGATTTTCCCTTCTAGAAGCTAGTGGGTGGCAACCTTGTGGCCACAGGATTGTGTTCACACAATTACGCCTCGCAGGCCTTCATCAATTACTAGTTGGGACCAATATGAAAGCATTTAGTGATTCATACTTTAGAACGCGTAGAATAATCCGTCATCGAAACTTAAAGCAAATAAACAATTTAGTTTCTCTTCCGCTGTTGTGGCAATATAAACCATTGGAAAGAAGATAAAAACGAAACAATGACTAAAAAAAATTGGAAACTTTTTATTTAAAATAGTATGATCAATAGATATGATTAAATGGTCAAGGTAAGGTCAATCAAAAAACGATGACATGTAACATTCTACGAAATATCATTTACATTTTTTTTTTAAATATCATACACAATACAAGGGCAATACGGGTAAGTGAATATTTAAATTGGGTAGCAAACGAAAAATAATAATTTTATTATTTGTTTTTAATTGTATTATTTTAATAAAACCGGTAATAATTATTATTTGCAGTCGACCATAAACGTGAAAATGGGGATCTTAACCTTGTTGTTACAATGTTACGGAATATTAAAAAGTATAGTAATTAAAAGGATTAAAGATGAACATTAAAAAAATAAAAGATGTCCTTGTATGTATGTATTCATTAAATTTTATTCTGAGATTCTGAATTATTATTATATTATTATTTATAAAACTGGTGCCTTTTGTATTAGCAGTCGACCATAAACGTGAAAATAGGGCTCTTAACCTTTTGTTACAATGTTACGGCATTTTAATGCGATTATGGATGAAAATTAAAAAAGATACAGGATGTCCTCGTAAATATACTTATCTGAATTTATTCTGAGTACCGAAAATATTTTTGAAGGTCAAATAAAAATTTGCGTTTTACTCGCGCTCAGTACTCGATGTTCGAGCTGGATTGAGAGCTAGATTGACTAAGTGAACTATTGAGAAGTGACATTATCTGCTAGAAGTTGCTACAAATACTTAGGTATTCGATGGGCGATTTGACGTTCATAAACACTACTGTAACGTCATATATAAAGATTTTAGATTGTGATCGTGATGATTGTCATATTTTTCTTCACTTTAGTTAGGGCATTATCACCTTTTTTCTCATTATCTGTATTATTTAACCGTTTTCAAACAGCTTCAACATAAATATTATAATTTCAGATCTTATTTTTAAACTCGCTCAAAATTCTTTTAATAACAAATGCAAGAATTCCTGCAGTTTAATCTCATAATAACATCAGTGACATTAAAATTTCATCATCTAAGTAAATCATAATTCCCTTGCTAGAAGATTAAGATTGCAATAATTTCGGTCCAGTAGTTTTTTGCGTCAAAGATGATGAATTATGTTAATGCTAGACCGCAAAGTTCATAACTTGCTTATAATTCTCATTGCTAATAGGTATCTTGGTTGGTATAAGTGTAACAATTTATTGTAATTCTGATTACTTCTGTAAAGTATAAGAAAATGAAAAATTACAGGAAGGGATATAAAGCCAAAATCGCGGAAGTAATAAAAAGCCAAATGAAAACATTATCAAAAATTAGTTTGGGTTAATGGGTTATCAACGGAACGTCGAATCAATATGGAAAATTCAAAATTTCAAGTCCGTAAGATAAGAGATGGTTAGGTTAAAAACCGGCCAAGTGCGAGTTGGACTCGCGCCTGAAGGGCCATTATTTGTGCTGTAAAAAGTCAACGGGAACTAACATTTAGGTTTTGGACCCAAAACCTATAGGGTGTTTCCCGTCGACATAGAATTGTCAATTTTGGTTAAAAGTAAGGTCTTTCAGCACAAGTAAAGGGAAAATTCCGAAAAATAAAATGTTGAAATTTAAGGTAAATTTTGGTACATACCAACAAGTTTTCTCGTAAATCTAAATTTGCCCATATCTATTTATCGTGCTGACTCATGACCTAGATTTTATAAACCTAATAGTGACTATAGATCCTAGTATCTGGTATAAATTGCAACTTGCTAGGTCCACCTGTTCCTGCGACCAATTTTATCACTCACTGATGACACACGGACAGACAGAAATACAGATGAACAAGAGAGTGATCTTATAAGCTTCCTTTTTTTAGATTTTGAGGTACAGAACCCTAAAAATCAACATCAGCATCAACATCTAGGTTATTATTAATTTCTTAGAATCTTAAAGTGTCTACATTTATTGTTTCTTCAACTTAACAACCAAAATAAATCGCTGTGACGCAACATTATGTAAGTTTATCAGCAGCCTTATGTACTCGTAGGAAGAAGTATTCGAAATTTAAGTAGTAACGATTACTCTAAAATAGGAACTTATGTTTCCTTTAATATATGGTTATTAAACGTATTAAAATTAAACATTGCGTGAAGTCTGCCTCAGTATCATGATGAATATCGGAAAGAAGCGGATAAAATTCAGTCTAGTAGCTCATAAGATAAAATAAATGCTGTTTCGGTGAGTTTCTGCATCGTATACGCCGGGAGCCGACGCCCGAGTGCCACCATTGCCGGGGCTTCGTGGTGCTCAAACCCGATGGGGCCATCTCGAAACCGGAGATGGCCCAAGGTCAGTTGGGTTGCGAGGGATATGCTCCGTGGACACACCGTTTCAAACACTGGTAGAGTGCCCAGAGTGCCCAGGCCTTGAAGTAGCGGTCGGAGCGAAACGCCTCATGCTGTAGACTCTGGTGCTGGCTGTGATCGGGAAATGGCGATACGCCTTCACCTTCTTTTGCGAGGTAGTGATGCGCGCTAAAGAAGTGGCAGAAAAGGTACGGGAGAGGTCTAGCAATCTCCCGTGACGTAGAAGGCGCACCGGGTGGCGGAGAAAGCAGAACGATCTCCGTCCTCCATGAGCTCCGACATGGAGGTGACGGTTGGGGCTAGCCATCAACCTAGCAGAAGCAGGTCCAGGGTGGCAGCGAGTCGGGTTGCCGCAGGGGGGGGGGTTAGATCCCAACAACGCATCAGGGTTGCCACTGTTGCCAGCGCTGGCGACTGGAACCCGTCGGGGTCTCTGGGATATCCTTTCTAGGACACACCAGATTCCCCGTACCACATGGCTGGTGCAAGAGTCACCGTGCGGTTTTAGTCGGTTTTAGTCCGACATACCCATCTCACCGTTAGTTCCGGTGGGATGAAGACTGGAGGTTTTCACACGTAAAAAAAGCCCTAATCCAATATAAGTCTTAATTCAATATCCCAATTATCTCTAAATGTATTCTACTAAGCAATTATATGTCAAATGACATACATAAATGTAACGTGGATAATGTTTCGCAATCACAGAGAGATCGAAACTAGATATGCTTTGGAGCTTTAATAAGACTACATTAAACAACGAGAACTAGCCTCGTGGTTTTATGTATTCGTTTACTATTAATGAATGGGAAGTCATTAAATATATTTTGATCATCAATTTTTTTTCTTAAAACAAACATAATAATGTTGTCAGTGACCATTTAACGTAATTGCAGATACAGATTTACATATTATGATACAGCATATAGTCGCACTCGAGGCTCTTGCTTGTGTTTTCTGGAAGCAATCTTCGGTTCAACTCTATAATATTTTCATATTCTTTTAACTTTAAAACATACATAATTAGCGATTATATAGGCAGTTTCTGAGATAAAAATGTACAATTACTTTGGAATTAGTGTAGGCGATTGGCGAAAGTCGTATTGATTACATTGTCTTAGTCGACACGTTCGATAATCGGTTGTATACATATTTAGATACTGAGACTGAGTGACATAATTATTGGATAACAATAATGTATTATTAAGTAGCCTAGTGGTATGGGTAAAGGACTGCTGAGACGAGGTCTCGGGTTCGATCCCAGGTATTACCATGGCACACACCAATGACTTTTCGATGCTTTTCGAAGTAATGTGTGTATTTATCGCAGGTTTATAAGTGCCCGGTTAATGGCAATAGGCTCGCCACCTATTACATTGGGACCTAAAACATAAACTGGCGAAACGTGGGTGCTAGCACCTCTGCCTACCCCTTCGGGGATATAGGCGTGAGTTTATGAGTTTATGTATGTTATTAAATGATACAATAGTTAGAAAATTTGTTATGTACGGATATAAAATAATGCAGGTGCTATTTCAATGGAGCTTTTTTACAATCCATGAACTCAAGCTAGATATTATAAATTAATAGCTGTCATACTATCAGGCTAATTTAAAATTAACTCTTGTCTTATCAAGTATTTAGTTTACTATAGCGCCATGTGATGTGAATAATAACACACCTTTGTGTAATTATTGGTGTTTATAAGATGAGCTAATAGTACCTTATTTTAGCATTGCAGTAGTAGTCAATCCATTACAAAAACAATACGCCATTTACCAAAATGAAGAAATACTTAATGATAATGATGGCCCTAGATCAAAATGAATTAACGTCCAGCGTACGTTGCGTAGATTCACGCACCGGTGGATCATATAGCAACAACGGAAGATGTCATAACATTGTCAAGCATGGGGTCTTGCGACGTCGTGGCCGTGGGCTCCTTGACTCACCAGCGAAACGTCATAGTAAACACATTTAATTCGCTGGATACTCATTACCGTACTGGGCATTAACAGCTCGTAATGGTAGTCACAGACTCGTACATTTTTGTTTTTATGGACTACCTATTTTAGTTGCATCAGTCGTTTTTTCGTGCACTGTACTAGGAATCATTATTAAACTTATTTTTGAATGCATTGATTTTTAAAAAAACTCTATCTAACGTTGGAGAAATTTAAACGTTGAGAAAAGGTAAGGCGACTTGAATAAAGAATAGCTTTTCTTATGTAACTGCGAACTAAATAGCTCAATGAACATTGAACGTTGAAGAGTTCAGAATTAAAGATTGACCCGAAGTCAATTTATTTGTGCCGTACATCCTGAGAGCTTTGATGCCTGATTTTCAGCCCTCTATAATCATACATTTTACGTTATTGCCTTGTAGAGTACACAATAAAATTGTTGTAAAAGCGTTCACACGATATGATATGAAAACAAAGCGACTATAACTCGTCAGCTACGAAGGCTACCGAATAAGGCCATACTTCACCAGTCAATTTTATAAAACATGTTGAAATGATTAACTGAACATAGTAATTGGTTATTTTTTTTTATTCTCTGTTATAATTTGTATAGTTTTTGTTATTTCCATTTCCTCTGGACCGTGGGAAATTCCGAAAGATAACTTTATTGGCACGAGTTTGTTTGACGGGGTGTTATTTGATCTGTTAATCTTGATTAGCTTAATGTTGTACTTAGATAATCACAGTTCCATTCAAGAACAGATTTTAATGTCAGTTATTAGTTTGAATTTGCAAATTTATAACGTTTACAGCGCATTTCCTTTTGCTTTAAGTTTTAGTTTATTTTTTGGTTTTGATCATTTAAAGATAAAAAACTACTGGTCATTTAAGTAAAATTAGCCAATTTTAATAATTATACATCGTGCATCCATTCAATGAATCTGAAATGTTGTTATATGAACATTAAAATCTATAATAATTTAAATTATGTGGGTCTGTAAAAAATTAACGAAAATGAGTTTCGCAATACATGCATTTGTTTTACATACATGTTTTACATGGTTCTTTTTTTAATCAAGACCTAAGTTCGAAAGTTCAAGAAAAGTTAACGGATTGTAATAATTTTGAAAGTGTAAAAAATATTATTAACTGGAACAAGTAAGGCAGAAATGATATAGCTACAAAGCGGTGTAGAATGTATTGTAGACACCAAACATGTAAAATTACTTGTCCCGACTGATTTATCAATGCAAAGCCTGAAGCGCAGGAACTTGACATTTCAACAATAGACGCTTTTTATGTTGTATATGTATTTATATATAGGTATAGAATTTCCGCACGAAAAAAAAGGTATCCTCTAAGAAAGGATTTTTGGAAATTTCACTTCTAGGTAAAATAAGGGATGGGGTGTGTGTTGGGTAACCTCCTCGAGTGTCGCTCCGATTCCGATCCCGCTGCAGTCCGGGGGGAACGGAATCGGAGCGGCCGGTACACCCTGGGCGGCGGTCAATGGCTTCCCCTTCACCCCTTCATAGGGTTGGCATTGATCGTCGGCCAATACCCAACGTGGCGGGAACACATCGCTCTCCGTACTCCTCTGCTTTCAGAGGAGACAGGATGAGCGATGCTGTTAGTGGTGAGATGGCCTAGGGTCAGCCGGGGTGCGAGGGATATGCTCTATGGGTAACCTTACACCCCGGCGTCTGAAGACCCGAGACGGCGTGCGGTTTTAGTCGGTGCAAGCCCGACATAACCGCCCCCGCTGGCCGGCGGGGGGGTATCCGAAGGGATTTCCGCACGATAAAAAAAAAAAAAAAAAAAAAAAAGGTAAAATAAGGGATGAACGTGTGTATGAAAGTCCTTCATTTTTAAAGTTATAAGCACGAGATTTCATACACCTGTTCTGTTTAGAATTATATGACCACGTGTATCAGCATTACTCAAAAAAAATCCCCTAAGAGGGTGAAATAGGGTTTGAAAGTTTACATAGGAAGTTCGTTATTTTGAAATTTCATGAATGCAGGTCTCAGAAATAAATGAATATTTGTATCAGGGCTTTCAAAATATTACTACTAGGGGGCAAAATAGGCGATGAACGGTTACATGGAAAATCCATCATATTCAAGATTAGATGCACGATCTTTCAAATAGCTTCTGGTAAAAATAACCGTATATACCAGACCGATATTCTTAGCAATCCATGGATTCTCCGTGCGGGTGCCGGGTCTATCGCGTTGCTGAGTTGGGAACTCGGGACAGTGCCTGGGACTTGCGACCCAAGTGTAGGTTTAGAAGGGGCCCCTTTTGTTGATGTACATCAACACTCACCTTCACTACCCAAGTTCCCCTCCCTGCCTAACCAAATTTGATACGAACCTACTAGTGCCGCTTTAGACATTCGTCCTAGTAATGATCTTATTGTAGCTCTCGATAGGCCTAGATCTTTAAGTAGGTTATAGAGAGATTTTGCTGGTATACCTCTCGCTCCCACTTCCACTGCATACAAATTAACCACGTAACCGTTTTTGGTTAATTCGTTTGTGAGATCATAGTATTTATTTTTCTTTATTGTGTGGTCCTTCGGTATATTTGTTTCCCACGGTACAGTAAGTTCCACAAGAACCACATGTTTTAACCTCTTAGAATAAAGGAATATGTCAGGTCTAGATGACGAAAGCCCAACATCCTCCGGAATTTTATAGTGCTTTTCATACGTGTCGATTAGGAGAGTCCAATCTGGGGCAGTATTTAAGATTGAATAAGGTTTGTTCCTGGATGTTATGGATGAACCTTCAGACACAAAGTTGATATGACGTCTGTTAGTATCCATCCTTTTTGGGCTCTAGCTACTGCCAGACTCATTGCTTCACGTATGATGATAAGCACCTTATCGTGGCGGCGTGAGTAATGGCCTCTATCGAGAAGCACCCTACATCCTACTAATATGTGTCTAGCCGTCCCTATGGCCTCACCACAAGTATAACATTGTTTTTCTGTGGCCTTCCCCCACCTTACCAGATTACTCTGGTCTGGGAGGGTCATCTGAAAGGCGTTAAGATAGAATTTTAACAGGGCCAGCGACCAGTCAAGATCAAGGTGCGCCACTTTAAGGCCATCGGTATGCAGAACTCTCCCATTGTCAACCATTCATTTTGGATTTCCAAATTCATCGCGTGCACTCGATATTTATCATTTTCGTCTTGTTTTAGAAAGGACTTAAGTATATCCTGGTCCCTTTCTGGCTCTCGTACTCCCAACCCCACTCTGTTCGACCCCTATCATAAATCGTTAAATTAAAACTAAATTTCGTTTACTTTTACAATTGGACCTACCGGGTGGCGGTACAATTGGGTTATAGTATTTTTTTCGACTTTATTCTCGGTCGAATCCGGGTCACGGGCCGCTAGTTAGTTAGTTAGCACACTAGATATGATGAAATATGTGATACAATAATATACATTAACCTAGTAACCAGCCCAAATGAAGCGTGTATTCGAGTTGGTTATATTGATTAAAAAATAAATCAATCAATTTGCAACCTAAACAGTCTTCAATTGATGAGAACTGAACTGGTTGACTATCGGATAGATTAGTCAAAACACAACGCGAAGTTAATACCATAGTAATTGAGAAAAAAAAGGATTATATCACAATTTATTTTTATTTTATTTTATAATTTACAATTTTTATTGCTTTTCAGAAGCCATGATCAGTTACAACGCGGGTCTCCCCGTTCTCCCAATCTAAGAATATCTCATATTTGAAGGGTTGAAGTTAAAATAGATGGTTGCTATTCATACAGAATGAGATCAATGTTTCAGGTGAAGGTTTCAGCCTTGCTGTGTTTTGCTTGGGTTTAAGAAAATAACTGGATCCCATGCTTTTTTTTTACTCGACTGCGCCAGACTCGCCATACTCTCGACAAATATAACCCTCCTTGGTTACGTTTGTCGAGAGTATCTATGTATGTATTTATAATTGTTTGGCACGCTCTGCCGCCTGAACGGCTCGATGAATGTCAGCTTAAGAGATGTCGTTAGATTCGTATTTACTATGAGAGTGACACTATATCAAAATAAAATAAAAAACACTAGACGCCGGAATTTCGGCGCTAAAATGTGTTTTGTTAAATCTTAAGTTGGGTGGGGTATCAATCTGACAAGCTTTAAAAAGTGATTTAAAATATATATTGTGTACTTATAATATATTATTATATATATATATATATATATATATATATATATATAAAATTATTAATAAAAAAATCCATAAGCCTGACTGTCCTAAAAAGACTGAAGCAAGTTTGATAGCAGGCGGGACCCATTTGCAAATCATACACTGAAAGTAAATTAATGGGTCCCGCCTGCTATCAAACTTGTTTCGGTCTTTTTAGGGCAGTGTTCAATATTCTTTAGCAAGTACCTACATGTGTTTCTCAAATCTCAAGTAATCCTTGAATGGATAATGGAGACAAATACATTTTTATTAATTTGGTCGAGGCACAAAACGGGAAGGTCAATATTACTCCATTAACATGAGTGATATTAAGAATATAGCTGATTAATACTTTTAGTATTCTATTAACCATTTTTAATTAGCTTATCTCTAATTTAGGTAATTATACGATACTCCATCACGGTAGACTGCACTATTTTTCAAACATTGCCAATTACATTTTTCGTAACTGTGGTTGCATCAATTGTGGTACTAACGAGCGTCAGACTAGTTAGTTGCAAACTGACAACACAATCTTTTCTCTATAGAGTTAGATGGCAATTAATATTACTTAACTGCAAATAATGATTGTTTCACGCCTGAGTTGGTACATGACAGCACCTGTAAGCTCCAATGTACTTATCGCGTTACTATCGGACATGTATCGTTTTCAACTCGGTTTTGCTCCTGCGATTAACCCACCTATTAATTTTTTAATAGGTATAGTTGCTTAGATTGTATTAATTACACTTATCTAATTATATTTTATTTATAAATTACTTATACCTGTCTAACTAACTTTCAAACACACGAAATTTAATCTTCAAACAATTGACAGGGCAATGGTTAATATACATATAGAATGTCTGAAGGAGATGGAAACAATTCCGTACAATTTCAGGCCATAATTGTAATGAGATGAAAATGGTATGAATTAATAAATTCTGACTTATCAGTTTCTTACTGGATGTTTCGTGGTGTTTTACAATTTTTACATATTTACAATCTGAGAGCTTAGTTTTAGTAAAAACAAGGATGGTATGAAGTTATGGTAAGGACATAAATATAGTGTCAACAATATTCAGTGGTAAAATCAATTGTGTGAGAGATCTTTGGTGTTTAGTGTGCGAGCAACCATGTTCGATCCTTGCACAAATCCGTAAAAACCAAAGTAAGTAGGTGTCTTTGAAAATGAGAAAGAATTGGGTAAGTACTGAAAATGTATCCGATTTAAAAACACGAAACGAATCAGCAAACAGAAGCATTCGGCAGTTGTCAAATTCGTCAAAATAATCTATCTAATATCGAGCATGCATTTAACGAGCAATTATTGTACATATAAGGTGTCACAAAATTAGGTCTATGAATTTGGTGAGATGACTTGGTATCGACAAAATATGTATTTGAAACAAAGAAAAAACGGGGATAATAAAAAAATATATATTAAAAATATAAAAAATAAATTTAAAATAAACTGTGGTAAGGAGCTCTTGCACCCGCAGAAAGTGGTAGGCGTGCAGTCCTTCTCCTCGCAGTATTCTCCAAGCGGAAGTGTGGGAAATAACAAATTGAGAGACCTAATTTTGTGACACCTTAATATACATGTATGTATGTATATGTGTAATCGGAATATCACAAACGGCTTCAACGATTTTCATGACATTTAGTATACAGGGGATTCGGGGCTGATAAATTGATCTAGCTAGGTTTTATTTCTAGAAAACGTAAAAAAAAATCCAGATATTTTTTTTTTTATGTCAATGAATACTTAAAAGGGAGACTGATTTTGCTGATGTAGATTCGATTATCATTATATTGGATATTCAGTAAATAATTAATATTTTATTTGTTAATATCGCTATAATTAAATGCACTATACTGTACCTATATAATAAGTATATACCGTGCATTTAATTTCTTTGAGTGGCAAGTTTTCTTTTTATAATATAATTATTGTGTAATCGGTTACGCAACTAATCGATATTCTCAAGAAAACTATATCTTTCTCATATTTCTCCGCTTCCTGCAGACTCACGATTGAACTGATTTTAGATATTTTAATATAACACAATATCATATTTTTTTAGATCACAAAATAACTCTTTACACCCATGGCCCATGATTTTCCATCTCCTTTTATTGTGTATTCATTATTACTTAATATTTACTATTAAGACACCACATTGAATCATTTAAATCTATTACTATCACAGAATGTGCCTACGTTTCAGCTGTTTTTTGAATTTTGTTTGATATTTGCAGTATTTATACAAATATACTTTTTTAAGATTTAATGGTGTCACAAAGTTGTCAAGAAATTTTCTTTAACGTAAATAATGTAATTATTTAAATCAAAGAAAATTTCAAGACAACAATGAACACATCATAGCAAAACGAAAATGAGATGAGATCGGACATAAAAACCTATTGGAACTGACATCTGATTTGGGATTGCGTAGCAATTGAAAGAAGTAAGACAAGGGTAGCAAACAATAACGTAAGTTAATAATATGATACTTGAAAAAGTGAAATCAGTAAAGACTAACATTGTAATATAACTTCCTGAGGTACCTTGTTATGATGTAAATGTCACTGTTCTTATTCTATTGTTTCCTTTCCGCATAACTTTTGTTACGCACTTTCCATAGGTAATGATAAAGGGATGGGACGATCCTATCTTTATGTGGGTTCTCATCGAATAGTCAAAAGTAGTACCTAGGAATGCATGCTATGAATAACTTAGGTTTAATTTTAACTATTTTGTTACAACTCTACTTAATTTTGCAATACTTTCGATTCTAGTTTACCACTTTTAATAATCTAATTACTTAATGTAAAACAGTTCAAGCGATCATTTTCCAGTTGATCTACTGAAGAAAGTAGTTTTTTTATTAGTATGATCTATTGCAAACTTTCAATAAATTAATTAGTGCGATAATTCAGTTACATTTTTTTTGTAACTCATATCAAGACAGTTCGTTGCAGTACGTTGAATTAAAATATAAGCTTTAGTATCAGTTATTCGGTCAGCTGGACATAGTAAATTAGACACGTGTTTAAGAGCGCAAATGCGTGCGAGTTGATCGTGAGTCGCACATTTCCTAACACCGTATTCTTTAATTCTATACGCGTACTCAGAACAAGTGGTTTCACTGTTCGATAGACACATTAGTTTTGTATCTAGAGCAGGTATTAACTTTCGCTAAAGTTTTGTTTATTACCTCAAATTTTAACCTGGTTCGAAATGAATAGCCCTTTTTGGCCGTTTTATGAACAAGATGCGTATTATTTTGGTTTATTGTATATCACTTTCTCTCGGCCTGATTAGCATATTGGTATCATTGTATAAGAGGTGAAGAAACTGCTAATAATACACAAGTAAACATTACTTCTTTTTAGTTGATACGAGCATTTGCTTATAAAATATACGAAGATAAAGCCCTTCACCTATATGGTGTAATCTTAGCAACCTAGTTCCACTTTTAGAAGCAATGGGAGCAGGAAAATATTTTGCAAGTCTTGACATGAACCTTTACTAATTACCAATTATCTTCAAGGAGTTTTATGGTCTATGACTAATCAGTGATGACTGTTATATTGTAAAATTACGTAATATCATCCGAGGAGAACTAACTGTAAATGTTATATTAGAAAATAGGAAGGAAAACTTTGATTTTAATGTTGCAGGAAGAGGTTTTGTGTGATAAACACTCGAGCCATTGCGGACGGATGTTAGTAGAAATAAACACACCATTAACTCTTTGCTACATTATGTTGACTAATAAAGTAAATTACTGAAATTGATTTAACGCTTTCTTAATATACTCACTTACGCTTTTAATAGTCATGTCTAAGTAAAGATCATGTCAGAAAAATATTGATTTTACATGTAACATAATTTATGTTACGGACAACTTGATTAACCGAGTAGAATTATGACCAAGAGCGACGTACAAATTGATAAATTTATTACTTTGATCTTTTCTTATTAATAATACCTAGCCGGGTATTATTTAAAGCCAAAAGCCAAAAAAGGGCCAAAAGTTCATATAAAAATCCCGGTTTGAGATAGTTCGATTTAACCCTTGAACCGAGCAGTATAAATAAAACTGTTTTAAGCGACAGTTTTTGACGTGAGCACGTACAACAGGGGACCAACCTTTACTTACGATTTGATAAATGATAGATACTAAAGAACATCGATTCTTGCCTAGGATGATCCACGATTCTATTAAAGTTAAAAAACATCCTAATTTTAATAAAGAAGATGGTTGGAATGTACCACCAGTATGGGGTCTATCACTTAATCAAATCTAGGAAAAAGCAAAATACAATAAAACTTTAAAACACTGTGAACTCATTCTGCGTAAATAGTAACACCAACAATATTATAGTTCGGGTACTTTGAGATAACTTACTAAACTAGGAGGACTAAATCTTTAGTCGCGCCGTGGCAATGACTGCTGAAAAGCAACCGAAACGTCAGGATCATTGTAAATAATAACATAATACCAAATAAATTGCGATAGAATTTGTTAAAAATAGTTTTATCATGCTAATCACATTAATTGATCAGATAACAGAGTATTGCTTTCTTGGGACGTAACGTAAATTTGAATCAATGAATCTTTAAATAAATTTATTAAGTATCATATTTGCGTGGTGTCATGGCTCACAGCATATTCATCAATATATGTATTATATTTTTTGAAATCAATTCAGTAGTTTTAAAAGGAAAAGTACTTACTTCTGTTTATTCTAGCCAACCATGAAATACGTGCTGAACTTGTAAATAAAAACACGCTCAGGTATCACCTATAATGCACCATTGCACACCATTGCATCATTATTTGCAGGTATACACGAGTAATACTAGCATCAACTGCGATTATACGCACGTACATAAACAGATTTGTGTATAGAATGTTACGTCAAGGTGTGATAAAACAAACATTTTTCACACAATTTATTGCATGACAATCGCATGGTAAGTATAGAACCGTCAGTTATTGTCACCGAACGGCACGGTTTGTGGGTTTATAAACATCTTCGGGGCCCAAGCGAGTCTCACCTGCTGGCTGGTACATCTATCTGCCTATCAACGGACGAGGCTCTGGCGCAGGTTTTCCTTTCGCAGTTAGGAGGTTAGACGGTAGTTGCTCCCGTGTTAGCCAAGATAAATCAAACATGAAATGGAAAGTGGATCCTGGTCTCTGAGCTGGGTGGAAACCTTAGATTCAACCGGGATCTTCGCTAAGATGATTATTGTTCGTATATTATTGTTCGTATTGGTTATTTTCTACATAATATAAAGCTAATAGAAAGTGCTTAGCATCTATATCGCTTCAGGACCACAACTCTGTACAAATGTACATGTTTATTATTAGGCTTGTTCTCTGTCAATAATTCTGACAAAAATGCCACTGATTTTCTGTAAAGGTGAAGTACTGTTTAATTTACTAATTAATTTACATGTATGCATTTTGACTGGTGTATAATGAAGTTTATTTGGATTCTATTCTTCATTGAGTAGACCGTGTTGACCCAGTTTATTTAACCATTTTTCTTGTGAATTCCTGCTCCTAGACTTTATAATTTCAAATACCAAGTGATTGATGACTTCAGGTCACAAATGTTGAATATTCCGTTAATAATGCTGTTTACGAAAAAATACAAACACAATTTCACTAAAACCCCTTAATTATTATTTGATCTATGTTTATTTTGGTGTGACTAGTTTAACGAATTTAAATTGCCATAGTAAATTTTACACAGATGAATATAGATCATAATATAATTACTAACGTTTGACAATAATAATTATATTTGATTGAAAAACTTTACCAACTGAAGTACAGAATATATAATCTAGTGGGGCGGAAATCACACAGTGATTGTCAAACTTCGGGCCAAACTTAGATATTTTTGTTGCAGTATTTTTATTCACAATATTATAATTATTATAATACACAATATTATTATAATAATTAGGCTTCATGCATATTATTCGACGCGTCTTTACATATTGAGCAATAAATATGAAACAAATGAAATCAAATCAAACGTCTTCGACGTCAAAAACACAAAAAAAATATTTTATATTTCAGTTTCTTTCAGAGTCTGGTTGTTTTATGTAAATATACAA
This sequence comes from Cybosia mesomella, assembly GCA_946251805.1. Taxonomy (NCBI): domain Eukaryota; kingdom Metazoa; phylum Arthropoda; class Insecta; order Lepidoptera; family Erebidae; genus Cybosia; species Cybosia mesomella. The sequence continues at coordinate 11,282,709 of OX276394.1, read as the reverse complement.
TATACGTATTGTTATTGTTACTCAATTGTCAAAGTCAAATACGCGTTACTCTGATAACTCGAAAGGAACTCACTTGTAAAAGTTTTTTAGGGACAATTTGTATGGTAGGTACCCGAAACCTTGAACGTACAAACCCCAAAATCTAATCAGTTCTTCCCATTAACCAAATAAGATGATTGGTGAAAGAATTTTTTAAATCGGATAAGTGGTTCTTGAGTTATTGCGTAAACAGACATCCAGACATCCATACATCCAGACCAACAGACAGATCGACACAACAATTTATTTGCTTAATTAGACTTAGAATCATGTGAAACGTCGAGAAAAGTGATAAAAAGTGGGTGTAAGATTTTGATTTTTTTTGCGTGATTTTAAGACTTCGGTGTCCACCTGGTTGGTGGCCCGAAGTAAATAACTAATATCTTAATCTGGCTGAGTGGCATCCCGTCCCACCTTCCGTTTACCGACTCGCGGTTTCCACTCCATTAGTCGTTTGCTCTAAAAAGCCATCGGTCCTTCAAAAGAAGTGGCCAGCCCATTGCTACATCAGGTTGTTTATTCTGCCAGCTAAGTCGGCAACTATAGTTCGCGTATAACGCACCATTAGCCGCTGCGCGATTTTAAATTTTTGGACTAGCCCCACCACGTTTCGGCACGTATCTCATAACTGGTAGGACGCACTACACTGGTCGAATACCTTCGTTTTAAGGCATTGCGTTAAGGGTGTGAAGAAAACCCGACGTAATTTGAGAAATACTGCCCAACCTAATTGGACCCTTCTGCCGACTTCTTTCTCGAAGCTGTTTCTACCAAGCTGGATAACCTGCCCAATGTAGATATATTCCTGAACAATTTCGAGTGTTGACGTCGAACCCTTCGACGTCAATCGGTCTCGGTTCGACATGTTCATTGTCTAAGGTGAAGAATACTATTAATGTGTGTGAATACTAAAGTGATATAAATTGTAAAAATAATTATTTATGTTATGTATGGAAAAAAAAAAATTAATATGCAAACAAAAAACAGAAATGAACAGTAATGACTCATATTGATAATAAATTAATGTCTGTACGCTATGGTTAAAACTCGCATTCTTTCTGTACACAATGACCATAATTGTATTTTGAGGCGCGAATCATGGTCCATATTAAATGGGTAAAGACCCGCCTTGAATTCATTTAATGTTTTATGTTACATGCTTCATTGCTAAGGCTGTTTATTTGCATTATAAAACGCAAGTGAATATTATGCCAAATATGCTTCAAACATTTTCTGCGAAGATTTTGAGTTGTGATTCATGACTGATAAGTCGCATTGGGCATATCTCACGTCTTCGACGAGCATTTATAGTATATGTTTTATTGTGATTAATATGGTGGGTTTTTCCTAGGATTGGAAATATCAGCGCAGGTAAGGCATAGGACAGTCGAGGAAACTCGTGAAGTGTGTAAGTACAAAAGCAGATCGCGGGCTGTTGTCCTGTATGCCTGCCCCAGATGGAGAGAGGAAGAAAGAAGAAAGAAATAAAACACTACCTATGGTCTCCTATTCAGAGCTAGAAAAGCTAGGGAAGTACTATTGCTAAGTAGTCCTTCGGAGCGAGTCGCACGCACCTAATATTTTATTTGACTTTATGGTGACATCATAATCACTATACAGTAAAGTATCATGAATTAACATGTCAACTTGTTTCAACACTCTCCTGCTATACTAATTAGTTCTAAGTCAAAGCACAAACTCGAAGGCCCAGTCTCCCAGTTTGGGTGGCTACACTGCAGTAAAAGTTGTTCCTATGTCACTAATAAACGAGTAACTCGTTGATTAGTGGTCGACAGGTTGTTTCATACGCAATGTCTGAGTTACTTACTGTTGTTATGGTGAAATTGCGATCGGCTTAAATACAACTTAATATGCAAAAATGTATCAGATAACTTAAAAACGAGGCGGTGTAGTAATGGTTGAAGTATTGGACTTGCAATCTAGAGGTTGCGAGGTGAAACCTCACCCTATGTACCACTGTCGTGATCCCTTTTCTAATATAAGCAATTTGGCTTAGCTGAAGTACTAAGAAGAATTTTAGTAATGTGTGACACTATAATAATGATTTCAAAATAAAAATAAAACAAGTGCCAGCAACAAGTTTTTTCACGGCTTTATGTCGTTACAGACCTGAGTATTTGGTATAAATTTCAATGCGATACCACTACGCATTCCTGTAAAAAAAGGTCTAGATAGACAGACGGACAATGAAGTAATCCTATAAGGGTTCTGATTTTTTCCTATTGAGGGACGGAAAGGCGAATCGTGGGTGTGTAATACACCTCTGCCTACCCCTTCGGGGATACAGGCGTGAAGTTATGTTTATGTGTGGACGGAACCCTAAAAAAATATATATCCTAGGACATATTACACAGCGCTGTCTAGTCCTAAACAAAGCATGACTTGTCATTTGAATTTTAGAATGCGGATAAACACATGGCGATTTTTTTGGCAACGTATATAGACAGATCACAAGTATAAATATTAAAAGACTGTAACCAGACTATGCTAAGGTTAAAAATATAGACGTAAAAGAGTAATTTTTTGTAAGAATAGTAAATATAATCCCAGTTCTCCACCGATAGATGGTGCTAGTAGTCTTTTAAAATGCTGAAATCCATACTATTATAAAACTGTAAATTAGTAGGTTCTGTACATTGGAGATATTCAATATTATTTTTATGTTATGTTAAATGAACGATTCTGAATACTAAAATATTTATTTTGGAATTCTTATCTGTGTGTTCCCGATGGACGTAAAAACTAGGTACTGAACGGATTTTGATGCGTTTTCTATTAGAAAGTCAGACTTAACAGTTTTATTGCAATTGGTTAAGTAGAACCGGAGGTATGACCAAAAAACGATAACCGACCTCCACGTGGGTGGAGTCGCGGGCATCAGCTAGTATACTACGTAATTTTATTTTTATCTCTTGATATATGGTATAATATTACACTATATTTTACATTTTTGAATTCAGGATTTTTTCTCCTTTCACTTGATATTAGACTCGATATGATAAACAATTATTTTTTTGATGCACCATAGTTTTCGATCTAACATCCGTTATGATGATGTAATTCGGATAAAGTGTATAGCCTTTTGCACCCAGAACAAGAAACTGAATCTATTGAAACCTCATTTATTACAATCAGTATCTTAGGAGCTACAGTGGAATATACGTAAATACTAAACATACGCAAACACATAACCTTACTATGGACGCGTGCGCCGTAGTCTAAAAATAGACAGTTGCATGCAAATATTTGCACTGAACGGGCATTGAAATCGCGACCTCTGAAGTAGGTTGCATATTTATAAGTATGTGTGTGCTAGATTTTGTTACGTTAGAGTACCAAAATAAATTGAAGGTAACAAAAATGAAATTTTTCGCCTCAATGTCATAATACTAACACGAAACACCTGATAGTCGTACAGGTGCATGCAAATTCACCCTTGCACGGACAGTGGTTTTGCCTTGCGTATAATAAATAGTTAATTATAAAATTCAGTATTATTGTTACGATATTTAGTTTTTCATCTTGAGTCTAGCTCAAAAAATTGGGTTATTAGGTTAGTTGGGTTAGTTGTAGGCCTTACCTGGTGATAAGCAGTCACCGTAATTTCTATACACTAGCAAAACCAGAGAAGAGAGACTCACTGGGTTATCGACTCCGCTCTAAAGCAACACTGTTAGTACCTTGTTTTTTTTTTTTTTTTCGTGCGGAAATCCCCTCGGATACTCCCCCGCCGGCCAGCGGGGGCGGTTATGTCGGGCTTGAACCGACTGTGTTAGTACCTACTGTATTTGGGCTCCGGTTTTTTGTAGTTAGTAGCTTCATAATTATCAACTTCTCAACTATCCCGGTTATATCTGACGCTTTTACCTTGAAGCCCGGGATCCTTTTTTTTCTACTGCACTTCAGTCGGTATTCAGCATCCTTGGTAGTGAAACCATTAGCGCACATACCATCTTTTACGACGTCACTCCGGGAATTCTTAGGTCTATCCGTCATATCGGGGCTCGGCAGGAGCAGCAAGTCCATAATATATTTCTTACCTACGTACCCAGAGTCACAGACTCACATAGGCTGCCTTGTTAATTGATTATGTTGCAGTTTATACTGCAAAGGTCACCATCATCTGAGCGACAGCCAATTACGGTTCCAAAAGCATCCGAAGCTTGCACTTTAGAGCTCGGGGTCCACTCTCTGACTTGTCTTTGCCTTATGGATTGATTTATCTTAGCTTACTGCCATTTAACTCCCAACCCCGCTCAGCCTACGCCAGAGCCAGAGTGAGGTTGGTTTGAGATCCGAAGATCTTACTGGGACCTCATACATCTAATTGTTTAATCGATTATATTACAGTTTATGTATCCTATAAATATTAAGTTTGTTGATATTTAACTACTGTATCTGCTACAAGTCACGAAGGAGGTCCTTAACTTGACAAACGCCTATGACCTATTGAGAAATCTATTATCGTGCATATCCTACCCATTGTCCTTTATTTTCCTACCTATTATCGAGTATATGTCAAGGTTTCTTAAATACTAGAGCACGAATTACTTTGACCGGTTGTCAGTTAAGTATATTAAACTAGTTACGCAGGCATTAACAGATTACGAATGAATAGATTGCAATGTGTTAAGGGTTTTTTTTTTACTTGCGGCAATCCCTTCGGATACCCCCCCCCGCCAGCCAGCGGGGGTGGTTATGTCATGTCTCGACTAAAACCGCACGGTGTCCTCCCCAAGTGTCCGTTGCCGGGCACCCCGGGTAAGCCCTCGAAAGGATAACCTCAGGGTTGCCGGCGGACTTTGGCCGCCACTGCGGCCTCGACTGGTGGGGTTTTATCCCGCTTCGGTGAGTTGGCAGATACTTACCGAAACACCCGTGTCCGGTAACCATCTGGCACATCCGGTAGGAGAGGTCCCCATGGTCCCTCTCCAACCACTTCTTCATGATCGGTCTCACCGCCGCAATGGTGGATTCCCCCCACCTTGGGTGCTCAAGTCGCACCCTCCATGTCTTCATGAGTTCCCGGTGGAGCTGGGACCGCTGAGCCCTGATTTCTCGGGGCTCCGATGTGTTAAGGCTTGTAAAAATATCTAGCTGTCTTGTCAAATATGCTTATTTGGGGCTATTGATTTCCTAACTTGTGTTCGGATCCCAGCAAGACCTTCGGGGGCAAACTAACCTCACCTGCAAACTGATTGATGAATGAGGTTCTAGAGCAGGCTTGCCTCTCAGGGTTAGGAAATCAAAAGGATGAGAGGGAGTAAGTGGACCCCAGACTCCGAGGTGAAGGTATTGTATAGAACCGGGCACAATGCTAAGATGAAAATAATGATGGCGATGATTCCTAATTGCTCTGAGATAATCACGGATGGACGATAGCATATGATGATGATAACAACGGCTAACTATCTCATATAATATAATACTCGAGTGCTAGCAAGTATTATACAGTCTACGGGGTTAACAAGCTTTCTGATTCTGTAACGGTATGAAGCGCATCAGATATCAACACACAACTATTAACCAGTTGCACCATTGCAACCTATCTACCGCATAATTATGGCAACGTATATAAAACTAAACTATAATTCACTATTATCATCTACAAAGATTAAATAACTGAACATTACAGGATGTTGACATAATCGGTTATGCATCGCTGGGTAAAGTTTCTTGCACGTCAATTCTTCTTATAGTAATTAACGTCTAAGTATAGCTTGAATAAAAATAGCATCTATAAAACGGTATGTAATATCGGTTTAGTATTGTTAACATACTTACACAGTTACACGATAGATTTCCTTAGTGTATGTCTACATGGATGCAATATAATTCTGAAATAAAGATTTAGATGCGAATTATTTTTTTGGTAATGGCAAATTATAGTCTATACGGTATCACGAGTATTTTACTATGTACAAAAAAATGCTACGTCTTGGCACAGTTTTGATTAGAGTAGGTACGCTACCGTGCTGTAATAAATTATTTGTCCAGAAAGGTTCAAACATGCAGCACTAGTTTGCTTCTAGAGCTAACTTCTCGTGCAGCCTATACGGCTGCACGAGAAGTTACACCGTATAAAGATAATTTCATTGAAACGTTATCGTAGACATTAGTATACTGAAAAAATGAACTTCCTACAGCAACTATTGGTGTTAATCTTCATTTGATCCTAGTATGTTCAACAAAACTGGCATGGCCTAATGGATTATTAGGGGTGCTGTACCTTAGACAGTGTTCCTTGTTTTTTCTAGTGGCTTTTGTGCTCAATTAATGACCAAGATACGCCTTCGGAAGGATAACCCCAGGGTTCCAGGCAGACTTTGGCCGTCATCGCAGCCGCGCCTTTGGGGTCAGGTTTGATCCCGCGTCGGTGAGTTGGCAGGCGTGTGTAGTTCACACACGACACGTCGCCATGGTGGCCTACTTCTGTAAGCCGGCGAGTCGGCTGTTGGCTGACCTCAGACCCCGATCATGGAGGTTCCGACCTGTGGCGTCCTCGAGGTATATACTCAATTATAACTCAGGTTGGGTTCTCTCCCGCTCCCTACGCTTCCTCTTTCAAGCACATTACCTGATCGCAGAAAGAGGCAGCGGCGTACTACTTGCTCCCGTAGGAGAGCACGGCTCTTAACATGGTCTCCAGCGAGAGAACGTCAATGCCCAGGACTGCAACGAGACCCCGGCGTTGACTCGCCCACGCTGGGCACTCCACCAATGTGAGGTGCGCCGTGTCTTCGCGTGATTCTCGCAGTGCTTGTTGCAGTTGTCTCCCGGTGGATGCGCCACAGATACATACCGAAGCACACGTGTCCGGTAATCATCTGTGCCGGTAGGAGAGGTCACCGCGGTACCTTTCCAACCACTCCTTCAAGACCACCTTCAAGTTCTCACTGCTGTGATGGTAGCTTCTCCACACCTCGGTTGCGCAAGTTGTACCTTTCATGTCTCCATGGGACCGCTGGGCCTCGATTTCTCGGGTTTCAGGTCTGGTGCCCGGCTCCAGTGCCTCCTTGCGCCATTGATATAACGTCGCAAGGACCCTCGCTTTCAGGTCCCATGGAGTGATCCCAGCTAGGAGACATGCTGCCTCGACCGAGATCGTACGCATGTAATTTTTGGGAATAAGTATAGGAACTGTACACGCATCTAATTATCAGTGTAGCTGATTTGCGTTCATAATGGGTTAAGAGAAAAAAGTCCACAATTTATTAATTTTTTAAATCACTTTGGTGAAGTACTCTGATACCATAGGATAAAGTGAGCTGGATTTCCAAAAAATGTAAGCTATCTTCTTCTTCTTCTTTAGTTAGTCTCGCTAAAACTCGAGAACGGCTGGACCGATTAGGCTAATATTGGTCTTGAATTATTTGTGGAGGTCCAGAGAAGGTTTAAAAGGTGCTATCGATTGAGGCAGTACGAAGTCTGCCGGGTCAGCTAGTATATCTATAAATTAGGATGTTAATATTGAAAGCTATCGGAAACAACAGTCATTGAACGTTGAGAAAACTCGCACTACGGGCACTGGCCAATTACCTACTTGATTGGATTTATGCGTCATTTATATAGAAACTGCTGAATGATAAGAAACGTGGACAGCTTCATAAATAATGAATAACTAATGACGTAGTTTAAGGCCTATTAATGATACATACATCCGTATCAAATAAATTTTATATCCGTTTAGTAATGAAGTGTTAATGATTACGAAATAATTTGAGGTCTTTATATGCAACATTAGAAATTGTCATCGCCAAAACGTAATACAGATTGCGTATATATGTTCTACATAATGTGTTATTATTTTATGGGATTACGTAGAAAGTTTGTCACATTGTCTGTTTGACAAGTTCACAAGATGTTGAGAATTTATTTTGGACCGATTCACGTGTCTACGCAATGTCATAAATGTCACAGCAAGGCACTTACATCTTTCGAAACAGTATCTTAAGTACTTTATGTAAGATGTGTTTATATTCAGAGGTACATACAGTTGTTTACAATATTATTATTTCGTAGTTAGTGTTGCTGCTTAGAAAACTGCTTAGTTAGATGAATAAATTATTTCAAAAATTAGTAACGTTAAACTTTTTAAAGATATTTCCGTTCTGTTTAAGCAAGTTGCTTGATTTTTAGTTTACTATTAGCAGGACCAGCAGTTGCCGGATGCAATAGGCGATACCTTTGCGAATGAATTTGAAATTTAAATGTTAATTATCGCTCGCTTAAAAATGTGCCTGGTAGATGGCAATAGCATAACATTGGGACCTTTTAACATAACTGGCGAAACGTGGATGTGTAATACACCTCTGCCTACCCCTTCGGGGATACAGATGTGAAGTTATTATGAATTTGAAATTTGAACTTTCCCACATATGTGCAAAACATTGACCAGACACATTATTGCGATATCAGTTCTTAATACACATAATTACCTACAGCATTACGATATGACATGCGATGCTGTATTTAACTGCAATTTACCCGAATTTAATTTTGAAATGAACAGGTTAATGTATGATTCTCAGCATAGTTGCAAGGTTAGAACTGTTAAATTGTCAAAAGTTCCATTATTGTCATTGTCGAGTTCAATGTACTTATGTGATGAATAATACTTGTATATACGTGTTTCATACAGGGTTTTAGTAATGTTGCACTTTGGTGGTTGATGATTATAAATGATTGAAAAATTGTCTTTCCTAGGTTTTCGTCTAGGATTTTTCTAATCTAGAGGGGAACCCAGGAAGGACAATGTGCATATAGTTTTGAGGAGTATGGGTTCGGGCAAGATTATATCTTATCGAAAGAATGTAAAAGATCGAGTGATAGAGAAGAAGATATGTGAGGAAGCCAAGATTCATAAACGCTTGTAGGCATTGGGGCGTAGTAGAATGAAAGTAAGTTAAATCAAATAAATCAGTATATATTTTGCACACCAAGCTTCTAGTTCTAGAAGTTGTAGAGTTTATAAGTTTAGTGAATATCCCTACTTAATATGATAGTGATAAATGCGGTAAACCCTGAAGGTTGTTGTATTATCAGTTCGAACATTACGCTCATTTTGTTTCATTTGGGAATATTGAACTCACCATACTAACAAATTGTTGAGTAGATTATGAACATACCTGAAAAAAGAAATATTTATTAATATGGGTACACGATGATATTGTAGGCACCTAATATATTTTAATATCTAATATTGTAGATAAGTGTTTGAGCAAGTATCTTATTCTCTACGTAAAAATGTTAAATTATAACATTTTTACGTAGAGGGAAGAAACCTACTAATTATTACTATTTAAAAACAGGTATACATAAGTTTAATAAGCGTGATGATTCAAGATGCGACCGTCAAATATTTTTTAATACTATTTAATTTAAACCAAATTAAAGGTATTAGGCAGAATAACCGAGTTTGGTTAAAAAGCTTTACGATTAATAATAAATATTGTACGACAAAGTACACAACGCCATCTAGACCCAAACTAAGCAGAGCTTGTCATATGGGTTCTAGAATGCGGATAAACATACTTAAGTACTTTTTTTATGTAAATAAATACATATTATACATAGAAACACCCAGACCAATGCAAATATACATATTTGCACTGAGCGGGACCCGAACCCGCGACCTTTGGCTTAGCAGTCGAATGCACTACCGCTACGCCACAGAGGTCGTCGTCGTATTAACCAAGCCATCAATAAAAAAATGTATAGAAATCGATGCATCGGTTTGGAAGTTCCAAACGGAAAAATAAATCGATGGTGGTTAAGATTTATATAATTGTCGACTCCGCTTTCAACTGGAACTGCAAGTTCACTGGCATTTACCTTTAATCTTGATTTATAGTACCGTGATGTTTGACCACATCCTCCTCATTATCATTTAACATTATTCCCGGTTGTATTCCAGGCTTTCACTTCGGCTTATGCACCTTATGAGAGCAACTGGTGCCTGTCTTCCTATACCCAAGAGGAAAGCATGCGCCAGAGCGTCGTGTGTTCGGCACCCTGAAGATCTTGGTGGGCCCCAAAACCCCTATCACCGACCACAACAACCTATCAGTCCATAACTTCTAGTAAACAAACGTGTTTAGCCACGAAAACAATAAAAAATCAATATTTTCGAAAAATGTTCCGTTTACATGAACACTTCCATTACCTACAATCGTTTCTATTACATTTCTAGCCAGCCCCCATTTTCCACATAATTGATATAAGTATTGCTCGAATAATAAATTCGCTTAAACGCTCTGAACAGCAGTTGAGCGTTTGTCATGTAGGTATAAGACTTATGAGTTTATGACTGACTGAAGATATAAAATCTATATTATGCGTACAAGTTAAAGTTAATAAACTATGTAGACAGCGAAGGCGACTACTTTCGCTCGTGCGACCACATTATGCAGCGACCGCCTGACTACGTGGGAAACACATTTGTGACCATGCCGACTCCACCAGGCCCCAGTAGGGATTGTAGACCCAAGAAGCGGTAGCATGACACCATAAAATACGACATACGTGCCAATGGTCTCAATGCTATGAATGCCCAGAACCGTGTGAAGTAGAGAAATAAAAGACTGAAATCGGACCTCGGACTCCGAGGTGAGAGCCTCGGATGCGACCGGGACTAATGCGAAGATGATAATGATGAAACTATGCAAACAAACAGATAGCAGTAGAAGGATGATAATTCTCTGGTTAAGTCAGCACATCCGTGCGGGGAAAATAGATGACCTGTGTGAGGTTGTAGGACTTAGCGGCAGAGCTATCAACAGCTACGTCAAGTTCAATTTCCACTCAGTGCTAATATTGCGTGCAACAATACGTGTATTTGTATTAGTCAGGGTGTTTTTACGCCTAATATGTTATCATCCAAGACGGGTCCTGGATGTTAACTTTTCAGATCCAAATCTATAACAGAGTAATTGTTTCAAAATTTTATTAAATATATATATTTTTTATATAATTAGTCTTTAGTCTTTACATAATTAGTAGTATTTAATTCGAAAAGTATTCCTGATTGCATATCGTAGCTAATACAGTTGCAAAACTTCACCGTATCAACGATCTAAATTACTGTCAGCAACAAAAACGTTTGATCACTGAATAGATATCGTGATATCGAGACAAGATTGCTATTATACTGACAAGGGCGTTATCGACATCCGTATCAACCATTTGTTTGCGATCAGAAATCAATTAGATCCGCATCTAAAATTGTCATACTACGAAAGCCTTTGATATCGTGGAGTGTTGTAATAAAACTTACTTTAACACCTGAGGCGGAGTTGCTAAATCCGTTCGAAAAGAAGTAATGTGGAATGCAATTGTCGTGAACCAAGTTAGTCGTTACATTCATGGCCTTGCCGGCAATGAGCCACCCTATTAGCGCTCCGGAAATTATAAACTTTATGTCCTGTATATACGCTTGTATAATATAATTTTAGTATTTGCGGTTACATGTTTCGAACGCACCGTCCGCTGCGGAATTGGATATAATGAGCTGGCAATGGCTTTCATAATCAAACAAATAAACACATTAGCACTCCGAGTTTTGCTTACAATTGACATACTTATTATTTATTTAATATAGAATATCGGGGATTAGGCTACGCATTCCCTTGATGGGCTTCATACACCCGACTATTCGATAGCCATCGTATATAGATTTATTATATGTATTTGCTCATTCAAAACTATAAGACAACCACCGTCTTCAGACTCCCCGAGATCATGGCTGCTGAAAAGCAACTAAACCGTCGGGTTCAGTGTAAATATTAAAAATAACATGCAATAAATCACGATAGCATCCATTAAAAATAGTTTCATTTCAATGTGTGACTTCACGTAAACTTCCGAAAATAATAATAGCTAAAATGCATTTTTTTTGTCTTATAACACTGATAACTTTACTACACTGATAACTTTACTCTATATAAATGTAAAAGTCAGGGTAAGGTTATGAATGCTTATAACCGGTACGACGTTATTTCCCAACCTTGTCACCAGTGCTCCAGTGCGCCCGCGCAAACCCGTTGCACTACAAGTCGTTGCACTCGATGCACTAGTTTGGCGAAAGTAAAAGTCTCAACACCGCACTCGTTCTTAATGCAGTACCTACCGTTATTATCAGCTGCAGCTTCGATTTTTGAAAATGTCAAATACTTTTTCGATTAACTTTCACAAATACGGTGGTAACTTAATATACTTCATATTTTATTTACGAAAGGTGTCAGAGCTAAGCTTATCAGTAACTCGGAAAACGTTAAGCTGCTTCTTTGGGCGTTTGTCCTTATATCCTCCCCGGTTATGTCAACATATTCCTGCTGGAAAAAATATGATTCGGTCAACCAGTTTGTTTTTAGAATGAATACGACGCACTTTTTTAATAGGGTGAGATGTATTATTCTGACCAGGCTAGGACTTGCATTTATTATTATATTTTTCCAGAACTCATGTTAAAAGATATACTTAATTTGGATCTAGATGGCACTATATAGTATTTTTTTGCACGTGCGGTAGCCCCCTCGTGCTTCACCTCATCAGAGGTAACGATGAATAATATATAGTATTTAACTATTTATTTATATTATAGAACATATAATATAATATATAGAACTACCATTGTAGCGAGCCGGATAGTTATTTCGCTATATACGAGTATGTTATGTTGTAAGCCAGCTCATTTTCACATTATAAGTTCCGTTATCTAGTATGAGACAGGAAGGTAGGCCTTCACAGTTTGATATATTGAGGCGTTGAAATATGTATTGAAACTTTTATGTACAAGCACTGATATATGATGGAAGTACGTTACGGCTAGAAACAAGTTGAACGTGTCAGCTCTTACTTTGGAAAATCTTACATACCGAGTCATCAATTAGATACTTTCATGATCTATGTATATTATAAACTCATAATATGTACTCAAGCTGATACATCAACGACGAGGGAGGTATACATACAGCAGCGTGCTGACATTTTGATGTTTTTGTCTCACGCAATACGGGGCGAACCTATTCTTTATTGCTACTTAGGTGTTGTTTGTGTCATTACTTTTTCTTTTAATAATGTTTTTTTTTTAATAATACTAGTAACCGAAATAACTTATATTCCCAAAAACCCCTCTAGCTAAGCTAAATTGCTTGTGTTAGCATTGGGTTAACGTCGGTAGTGTAATAGCCAGGATTGGAACTTCTGACATCTCAATCGTAAAACTGACCCACGATGCTCCTAAGGTCGCATATTACTACAAAGCTACTGTCAAAGTCAAAGTCAAAGTCAAAAACCATTTATTCTGTATAGACCATTAATACGGCACTTTCAAAACGTCTTAAAAAAATTTAATCTAATGTTTGGCAAATGGACCACCGCCGGTTCGAAACGCGGCCCTGTCCTGAGAAGACTCCGGCAAGAAACTCAGCGGGCTGTTTTTTTTTTGGTCTATTTACAAACATATTTACTTAACCTAAGTACAATATTTCATTTGAGTAGCATAGAGAGAGAGCAAACAGTTCATATCCAAGCTTGTTTGTCGTCTAAATAGTCTTGAATTTTATAATAGCCTTTTTGGCAGAGTGTACTTTTAATTTGGTTTTTGAATTTATGAAGAGGTAGATTCTTCATTCGTCGGAGATCGCGCAGCTCAGACGGACCTGCGTGATCACGCACCGCCGGTGGGCCCGATTCCGTAGGAGGCGTCGCCGCCCCGCAGATGCGGAGGCCCGAGAGGCAGAGTTGTACGAGGGATACAGGGAGGCCAGACGAGCCCTCCGAGCGGAGATAAGGCGTTCCAAACGGGACGCCTTCCGCGAGCTGCTGGAGACGCTGGAGCGGGACCCTTGGGGGCGGCCCTACCGGATGGTGAGGAGCAAGCTGCGCCCCAAGGCCCCGCCGTTAACCCGGTGTCTCCAGCCGGACCTGCTCGGAGGAGTTGTTGGCTCCCTGTTCCCAGCGCGGGCGGTGGAACATGTTCCACCGCAGATGACTCCGCCTCGGTTGCGCATGGCGCCCGACGTGGAAGACGACGACGTGCCCGAGGTCACTTGGGTAGAACTAGAGCTGGCGGTGAGAAGGCTAAGAGCCAAACACACCGCCCCGGGACCCGACGGCATTCCAGGCCGAGCGTGGGTCCTAGCTCTAGTCGACGACGCTCTCGAGCCCCGACTGAGAGGGCTTCTCAGCGCATGTTTGGAGCGGGGCCAGTTTCCGAAATTGTGGAAGACGGGGAAACTGGTCCTCATCCGAAAGGAGGGGCGCCCGGCGGACTCGCCGTCTGTCTACCGGCCCATAGTGTTGCTCGACGAGGTGTGCAAGCTCTTTGAAAGAGTAATTGCGAAGCGCCTCGTCGAGCACCTCTCAAGAGTGGGGCCGGACCTGGCGGATGGCCAATATGGCTTCCGCCAGAGGCGCTCCACCGTGGATGCCATCATGCGCGTGAGGGCTCTGGCGGAGGATGCAGTAGCCCGGGGTGAGGTGATGTTGGCGGTGTCCCTGGACATCGCCAACGCGTTCAACACCTTGCCCTGGAGTTGCATTAGGGAGGCGCTCGTGTATCACGAAGTGCCTCTCTACCTCCGCCGCATAGTCGGGGCATATTTGACGGAGAGAGCCGTCATCTACCCAACCGTGACCGGTCTCGGTCGGCGTGAAATGTCGTGCGGTGTTCCACAGGGATCGGTCCTGGGGCCGCTCCTGTGGAACATCGGATACGACTGGGTGCTTCGCGGTGAGCTCGTAGGCGGTGCCGCCGTCACGTGCTACGCGGACGACACGCTCGTGACGACGTGCGGGGCGACGTACCGCGAAGCGACCCGAAAGGCCACGACCGCGGTTGCCCAAGTCGTTAGGCGGATCCGGCGGCTGGGTCTCGAGGTGGCCCTGCATAAAACCGAGGCCCTGTTCTTCCATGGGCCCCGGAGCAAGCCACCCGAGGGATCCAGTCAAATCGTGGGAGGAAATCGCATCAGCATCAAGCCCCAAATGAAATATTTGGGGCTCGTGCTCGACGGCCGATGGGACTTCGGAGAGCACATCCGAAGTCTGGCCCCCAAATTGAAGGGCACAGCTCTTGCTCTGGCTCGGCTGTTGCCCAACATGAGGGGGCCCGATGACTCCTGCAGGAGACTCTACGCGGGGATCGTGCGGTCCATGGCCCTGTATGGGTGCCCAAAATGGGCGGAGGCCCTGAGGACCAGAACTGTGCAGATGCTGCGCGCTCCGCAGCGAGTTCTGGCCATCAGGGTCATCCGAGGGTACCGCACGATCTCCTTCGAGGCGGCGAGTCTCCTTGCCGGAACTCCGCCATAGGACCTGGAAGCGAGAGCCCTTTCGCAACTGTACCAGTGGCGAAAGGAGGCGCAGGAGCAGGGATGGAACCCCGAGCCTCGAGAAATCGAGGCCGTGCAGTGCCAGCTCCGCCAGGCCATCGTGGTGGAGTGGAAGGAACGACTTGGGCGACCAAGCGCAGGGCACGCCGCAATAGCGGCGGTAAGGCCCATTATGGAGGATTGGCTGGAGAGGCGACACGGAAGCCTCTCGTACCGACTGACGCAGGTGATCTCCGGGAAGGGGTGCTTCGGGGACCACCTGCATCGGATCAGGCAGGAGCCAACGCCTGAGTGTCATCACTGCGACGCGAGCGAGGACTCAGGGCTGCACACGCTGGCGGACTGCCCGGCGTGGGAGGCGCCGAGGCGTGACCTCGTGGCAGCCATCGGGGTGGGAGTCCTCTCGATCGGCAGCATGATTGCGGCAATGGTGCGGAGCGCGAGCGCGTGGGCCGCCGCCGCCTCCTTCTGCGAGCATGTAATGCTCGCGAAGGAGGTGGCGGAGCGCGCCCGGGAGAGACTTAGAACTCTCCCGGTCCGCCGAGCCCGCAACTTGCTCGCCGCTCGTCGCAGGCAACTCAGGCGCCGGAGGTCGCTTAACGACCTCCGTCCTCCATGAGCGCAGGCCTGGGGGTGGCGAGTGAGGCCACCTGTCACCCCAGCAGAAGCAGGCCGGGACGGTGGGGCGACTAGCGCCCCTCCCCCAAACCGGGGCAAGACGGGGACACCGTGGTTCCCAAACCCGAGGGGGCCATCTCGAAACCGGAGATGGCCCAGGGTCAGTCGGGGTGCGAGGGATATGCTCTATGGGCAACCTTACACCCCGGCGTCTGTAGACCCGAGACGGCGTGCGGTTTTAGTCGGTTCAAGCCCGACATAACCGCCCCCGCTGGCACGCGGGGGGGTATCCGAAGGGATTTCCGCACGATAAAAAAAAACAAAAAGAAAAAGGTAGATTCTTCATTTCACTAAACACTAAGATGATAAAATAATTGTTTTGTTAGGAAATTTATGACAAAGTGTAATTTTACAAAAAAATATTGTACTTCAACACTACAGTGTTTGTACTAAACTTTAGAATAAATAAGTTTACTTAAGTCTATTATATTCTAAACATATAACAGATATATTTACACTTAATAATTTATACTATTCATAGTATTTCCTAAGAAATACCTACGTAGTATTTCCTAACAAATAATACATGGGGCAGAAATGTTATATAGGTACCAAAAGTGGGCGATTTCAATTATGTATTACCATAGTTACGAAAGTGTTGAAAATAATAAAATGTTATTCAAAACCCATACAAATTTCTTTAAAAAATTAAACTTTCACGGTATTTATGCGCTACTTTCAATTACAGAGTCAAACGAAATTTATTTCCATTTAGTTATAATACAGTTACATACAAGCGTGTCTTTGGCTGAAACGTGTGAATATTTTATGCATATAAGTAAAAGTGTGATTTAAAATATGAACATGCTCATGATACCTTTGTTACGTAAAGTGAATTACAGAATATAAAATTAGTAGCGGTTACTTCGTCCGTAATTTATTGTTTTTATGTCCGCTTTTCGTCATATAAGATAAAAAAATATTCTAGTTTAAAAAAAAATTATACAATTTACTAAATTTAATTTATAAAATAACTTAAATAGTCTGTCTCAAATTTCATCCAGATCCGTTTAGTCTCGATGTGATTGAATAACAAACATCCATACTTTGCATTTATAATAGTACCATGATATACATATAATCCATCTTATATATATATCAAAGTTTTTAGTAGCAATATGAAATTTCGGGTTTTGGAGACAAAATAATCCCTTTAAACTCTTCTACTCAGCGCAGATCAGAGACACAGCAGTCATAAGACAAAATTGTCATCGTGCAGATCTTGTAGGTACCTACAAGTCACGTTATGACAAGTCTGCCTTAAGACTGTTGTCTCTCTAAACTGCTAAAATAAACATGTTATTGCGTTATTGTTTTGTTGGATGAGCGATATTAAGGCCGTTGTCCATTACCTCAGAATATACAAACTGGTCCTGATACTACTGTGCTCACTAAAACGTATCATGCCGACTGCCAGTTTAGAATGCAGTCAGTAACCGAATCCCCGTTCAAAATGTATTTGGTGCCCGTTTTGTTGCAGTTTATTAATTTTGTTTTTAATTACGTTTCAGACTGACGCATCAGGCGAATGGTAATGTATTTAGTGTTGCGGTTTTGAAAGTGAAATATATTCCTACTATTTTTTAACCCCCGCCGTAAAACGACGGTATGTTATAAGCTTAACGTGTATGTGTGTGTGTTTGTCTGTGGCATAGTAGGTCCCGAATGGATGAAACATTTTGATGTGATTTTTTTTCGTTCGAAAGCTGATATGGTCGAGATGGTTACTAGCTATAAATAAATTTGTGTCGGGTTTTTTAATTTTTAAATTAATGTTTCTATTAAAAATTAAATAAATGAAATTATTGAAACCATTCATTAGTATATAGACCCAGCAATTAGTATATAGCTATTCAGTGCCCTGGATAGCCATATATAGACAGAATTAGCTGAACAACTAGTTACTTACTTGTACTTGTCGTCCAACCAGCTTAGTTGGTCAGAGGAGGGGAACTGGTCACGGGTTCAAGTCCCGTGTTTCATTAGTCATCATTTTGGAAAATAAAGAGGAAATAGATAATAAAAAAACCAAAATAGAAGTCTAATTTTAGTGCTGTCATCTGCGCGCAACGGCCTTTCAACTTCGTGGGCTATTCATGAAGCGTTTCTCAACCTGCTAAAGTTTGCTAGCGAAAATTCGCTACCGATACGGTCATAGCACGTTACGGCAGCGCAGTCTAGTGGGTGGTGATTTTTGAATTAATTTATTCATCTAAACAAGGTCTTTGCTTATAATAATACGTTCACAGTTTTGATATGGACCACAATAATGGTCATAGAGTGTTAAGTTGATTATCGCTTACAAATGTTTACCCAGATAATATTGAGCATTTGTGTAGAAAACAGTTTATAGATAACAAAGGTATTTATTAACACTTACAAATTCTTCCTCAATTATTCTGAAGTTTATCAATCCAGTCAAACCATAGCATGACGATTCTGTCATAAAACATTCTTAGTTACTTCGTGTTATATCCATAGAGCTACTGAGAGATTAATGTTGGGGTAACTATGCTGTATAGAATTGTGATAAACGAGTGGACTAAGCAAGAAATAAATATTAGGGTCACAAATGAAGACAGATTTCAGAGTGAAGATACCGAATAACCACGGCAGAAGATTAACTAAAAGATGGATGGATGATATCCGTTCATAAATCGGGCCAAAATGGATATAAGTGGCAGCAGAAAGATAGGAAAGGAAAATCGAAGATCAGGCCTATGTATGTCCAAAGATGGACGCAATAAGGCACTTGGATTGGTATCCTTTATTAAATAAAAGGTAAATTTTTATATATATAAACGGTAACAATAAAGTAAAACGAGTAAACACTTGACCGATTAACAACTTCTAAGACAAAACACTCGGCGAATAACTATATTGTTTACTATGGCTGTAACATATTACGATATCAGGTAACAAGCACTTAAAGTTACATAAAGCAGTGAAAGTATTAATAATACAGGTAGAGACTAAATCGCCTACGAATTGTCGTAGGCTGTTACTACACAAACCAGACCTAGATAAGAAATCATTCAACATAATATTCTCGCTGAAATTAGTGTGCTACTGGTTATCCATTACTGGCTTGAAATTGAAATTTATCTCGTTTTGTGTATCTTACAAGCAATGGACAGTATTTACGACATTGTGCGCTATCAATACATGCTGGTAGTCATGGGAACCATGTTCTAGTTACACCATCTGCTCTCAAAATAGAATAGTAACTAGATCACTCCAATAAATACCGAGACACATAGTTGAATTAAATTTATTGCCTTATAAGTGCTGACTAGCTCCCAATTACGAAATAGACATGTATACCAACGTGTGTCATGACAGATATTTAAAATGATTTTGGAAATTGTGGTTTGGTACTTTTTAAGGCAATCGATTTTTTCATCATTTAAAAATGCGTATACTTTCTACTCTTACAGGTCGTACCTGGTGTTTATAACTATTAATCAATATCTCCCTAAAATCCCTAAAATTACAGGGACAGCCACTCGCAAGTGATACGTCTGGTGTTGCAGGAGTTAATGAGCTTATGTATAGTCTTTAATATTAGTATGTGATGTTAAAATTCTCATCACTGTCACTGAGAGAGATTGAAAGAGTTACATGAAACTATTATGTAAATTAGCAACGCTTTCCGGCTTCGCAGGGGAAATTTTGTATTTTACCCCCTTAAGGACGATTTAAAAAAATGCTTACCATAAATAGTTATAAGTGACATCAACTGCCAAAATTACAAGTTTGTAGCCTCAATGGTTTTGGCTCTACGTTTATAAATCAATCAGTACATTTGAATGTCGATATATCACCTGTTGGTATATTCAATCATCAATCAAAATTCGATAATCGATCTAATACACACACTGTTATGTAGTTATTTAACAGTGACATACATTTCTATGCCTAATATGGCTTGTTTAAAATTTATTTTCCTAGATTGGAGCTGTTAGGCTTCTCAAATATGTTATACTTACAGTCTCGTTAAATCCTTGTTAAAAATCTATCAAGGTATGAACTATTTTGATTCAACTTAATAAGTTACATACCGGAATGCCTTTACCATCTATGTAAGTATAAAACATGAAACAGCATTATCTAAAAATAAAACGTAAAAGGCATACAATTAGCTGATCTAGTTGCTTTAATAATCAGTAATATGAATGTATATATAGCACTTTAATTTATTTTCTCTCAGTCAAACTATTAGCATACGCAATCGCAATCAACTTGTTGTCGAATCGAGTTCGATGACAGCAAGACGAGAATAACAGCGTATTCGTTGCCATGGCCGTGCCAAACGTACTTGACCTGCGCCACACCCGCATCGATGCGTAGGCTCAGAAAGAAACGTGCCATCCGTACGTAAAAGTAATCGATTAATACTCGATTGTAAAAGATTAAAACAAGTTACCTTATTAATTCTCTAAAACGAGTTGCAGTATTCCATCACTTAAAAGGGAGTTGCTTTTTTTCAAATTTACTGTCACATAAAATTATACAGGTACTTAACGTATATCTACGTGTGTATAATTATTTTGCTTGCTGTTTCTTAAACTAAGCTATTGCTTGTATCTGTATTTACTTTTATTTAACTTTTTCTAATAGTACTGCGACAATGTAAGAGTTTCCTTATTAAATATGGAACAGGTAGACTACTTAGTTTTAGTTATTAGAAAGTTGCAACTTATTGACTTATTGGATTGTGCCGAGTTCATTAATAAATCTTTAAACAGTAAGATGTAATGGTAATCGTATAATCAATAAAATTGAAAGTTAATGTTGCGTGTGCAGAAGACTGATAACTTATCGTGTAATAAGTAAGTTATGAATATTAGTGCCTATAAAATCTGATCAGAGGTATATTCATTGTCTTTCTTAAACTAAACGTAATCTTATCTGTAAACATGAAATTAAAATTCGTTTGTTTCATATACATCCCTATACAATTTATTAGATTTGGTGATTTTCGAAGATCTTCAGGACCGAAGCCAGGAGACTCTGATGCAGGCTTTCCTTTTGGGGTTGGGAGGTCAGACGGCAGACGCTCGCATAGTAGCCGTATGAGCTAAACCAAGAGAAGGAGAAAGAAGAAGCGAATCACGAGGTCCGATATGTAAGCCTTAGAACTGATGATGGATGCAACCGGGAACCACGCTAAGATAATGATGATAACAATTTATCAGATTGTAAGGAAATATTGGCACGTTGTTATCAGCATAAGATTATTGGAATTGGGTTTTACTAAAAACAAGACAATGGAACGTATGCATTAGGTGGTATGAAATAAATATAATTTATTTAAGTAGGTAACTTTATAACTACAGTTAATTTTGAATTTTGTCATTGCATACCAAATTACATGATTAAATATCTACCTATTTTATTACATTTTGGCTAAATAATTAGCTTCAATGATGAACGAGTTAGTAACAACGATTCCTAAGAATCTTCAAAATCTTTTAATCGCACATATTTTGTTTAAAAAGAACACCACAAAGTTTTTACAGCGTAACGTCCCATTCGTTAGGTGACGTACCGATCTCACTGTCATCGTTTTGTCGTTAAACCAATATTTATAATAATGAATCCGATGAAGCCGCGTGCGTAAGGGAAATCTGACCGAGGCAATGGCAGCTACTTAATACCTAGCTGGAGCGGTCTCTTTAGAGAAAGTTTTAAATTATACGTAAAGTAAACTGGTAACATTGACGGCGACAAGACCGTGCTTAGGCGTCGGATGTGACACGCCGCTATATTTAATTCGAAATTGGAAACGCACTATTCGATTCAAGTAATCGATTAGCAAATAAAAGTCATTCTAGAACCCCATTGTGTGTACACAAAAACAACTCTATTCGCACTTTTATAATACTTTAGTTATTTTAATTGCATTTCACTTTTACGCTTCGTTGTATATTTAGGCGTAATTTAAGTTTATACTACACAATAAGTTACTAATTCATTGAATACATCGGAAAAAGTGAACATCCAGGTTGATAATGTATCGGAGAATTTCGCATATCTGGGACATGACCTGGTATTGGTCAGAGAATTCCCCTTGTAAGGGACTGGTCAGAGGTTCAAGTGTCCTGGACGTTCACTTTTGTAATTT
Organism: Cybosia mesomella; assembly: GCA_946251805.1. NCBI lineage: Eukaryota > Metazoa > Arthropoda > Insecta > Lepidoptera > Erebidae > Cybosia > Cybosia mesomella. Next base: position 11,260,509 of record OX276394.1, on the reverse strand, counting down.
AAATCTTCAGGAAACGTCTTCGAACCACAATTGCGCTACTGTCCTTTAAAAAATCATATCCTCTTAAACTTCATTTAAAATAAATAAAACAATTGGCGGCTCTAGGCATTACCACATTATTTTAAAGCTTAAGGCGACGTCCATCTAAGCATAGAAAGTTGAGATTTCAATGTTACATAATTGTAACATACCTGACATGGTGTTTACATTATGTCACGTTCATACTGGTAATGTTAATTAGGCTAAGCAATCACTTATCTTGATATTGACTTTGTTATACAATTTTAATGATTTATTGCTATTGAGTGTGCTGTTTTACAAACAAAAAATACTTTTGGCATCTCCACGCTTTTGTTACATAAATATTGTGACAGAAAGTTTTATTGGTTATGTTTGAGACTAATGAGTACGTGTATGGATGTGTGATTATTTATATTATACTCATGCCTATATGGACGGTTGAAAGGCCAAACGTAAGTGACAGCGTTAGTTAACAGGAAAATCACTATCCTTCGAAGGGTTTATTATGTTACTTAGAATATTTTGTCTTAGAAAAGTATGTGCCTTCCCTACTGTCGATGCATCGCATAGCTCAAACTGCACACGCGGCAACTCATCTTCAAAGCAAATCTAACTCGTGACCGCTTCTTCTGCTATATAGCTTAGCATCAGTGGAAGCGGTCAAATAGGTTCGTAGCTTATATCGTATCATAGCTGCATAGCAGAGGTGCCTCTCCACGAAAGATGTGCTATGCAGAGTGGAACATAATTACAGTAGGTATAATACAGTACAAGTGCAAAACTTTAAACTGATATGAAATCTACATCACTTAATATATAACATGACTTTTGCAGTTCCCATACATTTATTATGGCAAGGTTTATTCACTAGTCTGATAAGTAGAAACTTAAAAAAAATAAAGTAAAATAAACATCAAACAAAGTTAAAAAAAAATCAAATGTTCAAAAAATATACCTACTTTTGCGGTTGCCATATATTTACTATACCATGGTTTATTTACTAGTCTTAGTAGTCTTACTAGAAACGCTAAAAAATAAAATAAAAACTAATAAGTAAAAAAAACGCATAAGTAACTTTTTTTCCTACCTACAAATTGTGAACACATGGTGATATTTTTTTAACTTTTACCCATATCTTATGTCATTTAGATTTATAGATTATATCCCTATATTATGTTATAGATTAAGTGATGCAGATTTCATATCTTTAAAAGTGATGAAATATTCGGCTGGACCCCCAGTATAACCAAAGTAACATAATTAAATATAAATTGGAACGTTGACGTTGGCGTTGAATAAAAAATATCTTTGTTCACTTTATGCGTACAAATCTAATTATATTTCTCTTTTTAATTCCATACTTACAGTAAAACGCGACACATTTATTACTCATTATTTTCTAACAGAATCAGGAAACGATTACTTTGAGCGTTAAAGTTCTATTGTGAATGCGCAGTAGTTATATAAAAACGTATTACGCATACAAAAACGTGTGTGTTTAACAGGTCCACACAAAGTAATGAGACAATATTATGTTACTTAAGCACACACATCTAATTAAGAACGCAGAAAAATTACACCATAAGTCTGTAAAAAGCGGAACTTACTTCTATAAAATGGGCTCTAATTAATCAGTGACGTCTTCAACCATTAATCTGTATAAATGAGCATGTGTTATATTGTGTTGCGTAAGAGTCTCGTTCATGAATGTGTGTCTGCACTGCATCAACCGCAAGGCATCGAATACTGCTTGACCCTATTAGTCAGTCTCTTATTAACACTTTTTTGTTTATAGGTTTGCAGATTTCTATGAAAAACGGGTTTGTCAGACAATTTAAAATAAATATATAACTTAGTCATCGTGATCATCTTCCTGCCCTCATCCCATTTTTATTTATGCTCAGTGTAACATGCCATATTACATGTTGTAAAGCACACATTGTGTGCATTTTCAATTCAACTCTGCTTGCAAGAATCACACTTCACTTCTTTATAATCATTTATAATCATTCACAATCACCCATCTCCTCTTAGGTCATACTCTCCCCTTGAAATTGTCCACTTCCAGACATAACTTTAATGTTTTTTTATAAAATGTCTGAACCAGGATAAGTATCAAATAGCCTGACCATATATTCCATAAAAATCGAACGGAACGGGGTTGATTTGCGATTTGGAATGTGATATTTGGTTTTTCTGCTAAGAAATTATTAGTACAGTAACAGCAAATAGTCTGTAAAAAAGTGCCTATTTGTCGGTAATAGCCTTGCCCCCTATTCCTACGGGTTATCGAAAATATAGTTGGATAATGTGGATGTTCATTCACATCTGACTATAACAACTAGGCCAAAAGTTATTTAGGTATTAGCTGTTGCAACCCACAGTCCAGAAAGTCCAAAAGACAATATATAAGTCTGTGACAAATTCAATTGCACATCGATGAAGTTTAGCCTTTTATTCTGGCTTGATTAATCGGTTCGGTTCAGATGGATTAAAAACAACAACATGAGGAAAATATCTTTTGCATTATAAAAATGCCTTGTCGGATAAATGTTACAAATAACCTTGTGAATGATCAAAACGTAAAGAGACAACTTTCGCGCCACTTTGTATATTAGGCAAAAATATACCCGTATTTTGACTCTCTACTCCAATATGTTGAACATATTGGAGTAGAGAGTCAAAATACGGCTATATTTTTCTATCTGTTCAACTAATTTAACGTATTGGAAGGTTTCGTTCAATGTTTTCAAGTTTTAAAATAGTTGAACAATTTGGATACTAAAGTGTAAAAATTTTAATTAAAATATTTTAATTGAATTTTTTCGGGAATAGGTTTTTAAACAGATATATGAACATATTGGAGTAGATTTAATTTGACCAGTTCCTTTTTCAAATATATACCTACCTACCTAGTTTGACGTCCGCTTTTTTAGGGCTGCATACCTTTTTTTGCGTGCGGAAATCCCTTATACTAATAATACCTATTTTATTAGCGGTATAATTCCCAACCCCGAGGGGGCCATCTCGAAACCGGAGACGGCCCAGGGTCAGTCGCGGTGCAAGGGATATGTCCTATGGGTAACCTTACACCCCGGCGTCTGTGCAGACCTGAGACGGCGTGCGGTTTTGGTCGGATCAAGCCCGACATAACCGCCCCCGCTCGGCGGGGGGGTATCTGAAGGGATTTCCGCACGAAAAAAAAAAGGTACGGGCGCACGAATTGTTCTTGCACTTTTTTAATGCTTATTAATTATTCAATTCATATTAAGGAAAGCGAAAACTTTTAAATTAGGAATCAGTCAACTCCACATAAAATTATAATGTTATACTTTATAAATAATTTATGAAAACATTTATTTATCATAAAACTATTTTTCTTTCGTTAACGTAAATACCATTTATGTATTTTAAATTGAGTCATAAGCCTATAGAGCTCATCTTATTCAACTTATGATCATATAACATTTTTATTTTATTATCATTTAACATCAAATAATATTTAAAATATGCACGTATAACATTAAAACCTCGAAGCTAAAAGAATATTTACGTTTGATTATGGTGTAAAGTCATGAGCTAACCCTTATACCCATATTCTCACCAGTGACCATTGGAACCACAGACTTAAATTAGGGAAATCCCACGGAAAGTTATGCTGTCTTAGAACCCGCATCGAAAGTGTTCAAAAGTAAATTGGAGGAGTTAGAAACATATTAAATCCTTTCCTAAGTAAAATGGGTGACAATATTGAAAAAGGTTTTCTGGTAGTATCTATGAATGAACTACCAGTTTAGTAATTCATTAGGTAGAGACGTATACAGTATGTATACATATCTACCTAATGAATCGCTGAAATGTATGTACGCGCATAACTTCCGACCGACTGCACCGAATTAGAAAATTCTTTTTTTTTGTGTTCGTTATTGTCAGGACAAGGTTTGTATAAAAATTAGGAGAGTCCACAGGTATTATTGCAGCCGGACTAGTATTCTACTTTTCTTACATATTGTATATTATGTATAATAAAGTTTTAAGACAAATTATTAAATTTGTAATGGAGAAGTAATTTCTTTTCACAATTTATGTGACTTAAAGAGAAAAATCTAAGCATCCGCGTGTGTGGCAACTAAACGAGCAATGAATAACCATTAGTTAGAAAGTTCAGTTTTATCAGAATTTTCGGCGAAAACATGCCATGTGATTAGAATATTGACATAGGTCAAAAGAAAGCGTCTAATTCTATGGAAGCAATACGTGACGTATTACAAAGTCAGGTCTAATCATGACCATTAATCTCACCGAGACGGATATGCTGACTAATTGCTTGTTTGCATATACGTGAAGGGAATACCTAATTATAAAAGATAATCGATTTGTTGTATTGATTAACAACAACAACTATGTTTATTATCCATAATATCTAGATTATATAAAAGAGTTAATATTAAGAAAATTTTGGACCCATTTGTATCTATATTGTTCAATAATGCAAATTATAACATTTGATTATGTGTGAATACATCTCATTGCTAGCTCCGGAATCTGTTCATTTAAATATTATTTCTAACTGTCTATAAGTCCTTCTTCTTCGCCACATTCAAAGTTTGCATTTTAGAGCCCGGGGTTGACTTGCAAGTCCGTCAAATTGACTGCATCCCGCCTGATAGTAGGCTGAGGTGAAGTCCAAAAAGTAGTGGCCACCATTTCCAGAAATTGTCCATTAAATGGTGCCCCCTACCTAGATGGCCTCAACAGTTGGTTGTAGATTTTATAGCAGTGATTGGCGGTTGACCTCCCAACCCCTTGAGAAAAACCGGAACAAGGGCCACATCCGTTAATCAGCAGGTGTATCGGCTTGCAAGTGAGGTTGGCTTGGGCCCCGGAGATGTTAATAGGCTCATACATCCACAGACTCCATCACCTAGTAGGTGATGGAGTCTGTGGATGTAAAATGTGTTATTGTAAAATAACCAGAGTATATACAAGACATAATTAAATTGCCTCTTACAACACGCCTTACTTATGATAGAACAGTATATTCTTGGCCTCATACCGCAGTAGTAACAACAGTAATTAAATATATTTCTTGATTACTAAACTACTCTGCAATAGCTACAGACTTTGTATTGTAGTAATTATAGGTGTATAACGAAATTATTCAAATTGCATGTGCCGAAAGGTGAAGCCAAAATACTATTGCATTTCCATGGGCAACTTCCAACTAATTAGTATTTCATATTAATCCTACCCTCATATGCTGCAAACAATTCCATCTAGGGCCAAACGGTTCTGTACCTCTTTTCTTTGCAGCATCAAGACATGGAATTCTTTACCAACACACTTGAATCCGTCTTCTCACAACCCCAACGACAATGCTTTTTCAGCCCGGGGCGTGAAACATCTGTCCAAGCCGTGAAACTGAATGCCACACTTTAGCGTATTGGCATCTATAATTGGTGCCTTCATTCCTGAGGCTTAATATCAAACGAGGTGAAGTTCTATTGACGTATACGTTCTATTGACCTATAGTGGCAACGTCAGAGTTAAGAAATAATTGTATTATTAATTTAGTTTGCTATTTCAGTATTCTCTTTATTGAATACATTAATCTAATCAAATCAAATCTCAATAAAAGTGGAAATGTCTGGTAATTTCAAACTAGTATCTATGACTCACTTCAGTTTTTTTTTGTACGTTTTATATCATGCTTGATTTCATCTTCATCTCTGGTTTGCTTTTAACACTGTTATGTAATTTTCAATTACTTCTATTATATTATCTGTACACATTAAAAAGGAAAACAGTTATATAATATCTATTGATACATTAGGTAACTTAATATTTTAGTACCAATAGTCAAGACTGATTGACTGTTAGTAAAAAAGTAATAATTAATAGAGAATGTTGAATGTGACAGACTTGCGTTTTAATTTACTATTATTTATGATACCTACGATAACTTAAAGCCTGTTGATATATAGTTATATTCATAGCGTGAAATGAAACTCGTTACATGAATAAGGTATTTGAATACCCACAGTTTATGTTAACAAGTATAGGATAGCATCTATAACCGATTTGTAACTTCTCTGAACACCTTTAGTAAGCTAGAGTTACCTTACGACGTCATCGCTGCCTGATTTTTATTAATATTCTCGTTTCCAGTCTTGTGTTAATCAAGAACGTTACATGAGTTTAAGTCAGAAAATGTATGATGAACATACAGCTTCTTTAAAGTTTTACAATGTTATTATAAAATAAACCAATCATTAAAGTCAGTAGCGTGAACAGAAACGTATAAATACAAACGTAAATTTATCAACAATACTGATGGATAGTTGAAATGAATAGATTCGATTACTAGTCATGTTAGATTCTCAAATTTCTTTAATAAACATGATTAATGATTATTGATTATCTAGCATGAAGCTGTCTATTAAAATGAAATAAAATTTGTACTTTTTGACTTGTTATCAATATATTGTATAAAGCAGTGTATTCTCAGGGTTGGAGGGTTAGGCGGTAGTCGCTCTAGTTAGAGTTAAGACAAACCAACTAGGAGGAATACGAGGTTAAAAGAACAAACTTAGGATGCAACCGTAATTGACATTTGGATGATGATACATATACAAATTGCCCTATGAATTTAAAAAAAACGACGGGTTGCACTCCGGGAGTGCCAGCAGAAGTGAAAACTTGAATACTAACGTTGTGCATTTTTCATATTTTGCAATGGTTAGGGAATAATTTTGCACGAATTGCTTTAATTATCTGTATAAAAGTAGGTACTATCATTTATGTGGTAACATACAATATTCATTTATTGCGCTATCGTACACAAACATGAAAATTTATTTTACATTAACAATTTAAGACTTTAGAACTATTACAATTACTTTATATTAAAAATTGTATCTCTCAGAAAAATCAACTTCCATCCATAATTTCAACGACTTTTTCACCATCATTATTACCAGAACCATCATCGCCAATATATTTATAAAGTACTCACTCATTTTTTTTCGCTATTTCTTCATTAATAGATGCACTTTAATTCCCATTTTATATCAATAGATTTATGGCACAAAATAGAATAAATATTACAAAAAGTTATATGATGACAAAAAGTGTTTCTTGGGCCTCGGCCGGAATCGATCTCAGTCTTGACGAAGTCAATGACCACTCATCACGACTACCAAGGTTGTTAAGTACAGTGTGAAATTAGCGCTTCTATATTTGTAGTCTTACGATCAGGTCACATGTTTACTGACGAGAGTTTAACCTTTTTTACCCATTACAAAAAGTGCACAACGCCGCTAAAGAAGTTTTCACTTCAAAAATAATGCCAGCCTGGGTGGTACTCTAGTGGGTAGAGTACTCCTAAACACTCACGGATGTTGAGCCTTGGCAGAACATCAACCGGAAGCCACGATGCAGCAAGTGAGAAAGCCCCTGAAGGGCAAACCCCTGAGAATAAAAAAGAGCCACTGCCACTTCCGTAACCTAGGAAGGTTATCTATTCTAACACTATCTATTTATTTTATCACTGAATCATAAAAATAAAGGCCAAAGCAAATAAAAAAAATGCGCAATTATAAAGTAACTTTTCCGCTTTTCCATTGGCCACGTGGTCGATTAAAGGCACAAGGACACAAACATCGCGGAGTGAGATAAGAGTGTTCATTTTAACATCGATTGCCGAAAAAAAACACTACCGAAGGTTATATTTAACTGACTTCAGGAGGAGGAGGAGGTTCTTAATGCAGATTTTTTTGTTTTGTTTGATAGACATTTATTCCTTAATGGTCCCAATTTAAATTTCATAAAAATCTGATGACAAGTTTCGGAGACAGACAACGGAACTCTTCAATAAATGACGGCAAATTAACTGCGATTGCTGCTTTCGCATATATAGGCATTGTTAGAGTTTCATAGCATAAAACGTCCGTATGCGCTTAATGGGCTCGCAGATATACGTCTTTTAAGCACCGACATTAAAAAATATATTTTCGCATTCAATTTGATTTAGCTTTGAGATAGCGTCATATCAATATTATTGGTATTGGACCTGCGACTTCAGAAATCTACAAAGGAAGTCCTCCAAATCAAATAGAAAATAACAATTGAGTATTTTTGAAATTATGACCATAATGTGACACGACTACATGACTATGGTTAAGGATTTGCTGGAATTATCTAGAACTAGCTATTGATCACGACTTCGTATGCATTAAATTCAGAATAGATCAAGGCATGTTTATTGCTGCAGTCTCGATATTAAGTAAGTGTACGTAAGTGTTAAGTTATTTTATTCGACGGGCCTTTAGCCTTTTATTTTACAGCTACAATGCTTGATATTCAAAAGACTGAATACTGACTGAAATGTTATACTTATTATACGAGAGAAATAGAATGAATTGCCTTGATGATACTACGGCGAAAATTACTATTAGTTTTATTTGAGCGTTGTTCACATTCCAAAATGGATCTATTATAAGTTTATGACTATGTTTCTCTAGTTAAAATGTACAATAATTACTTTAGGTCAATTTATTTATATGAAGTAAATAATAATAACGTCAATAGCAGAACATGATTTATAATAATTAGTAAGTCACAGTCGTTAGTAAGCAAGGGGACGCTACCTATTACAGCGGATGCCACTGAGGATGTAGTTCAAATACTAACAAGAAATTGAATATTAATTGCTATCAACATACATTATTAATTGGTTATAATTTTTTCGTCATCTCCGGTTCTACTTAACCAATTGCAATCAAACATACGGCAGATATTATGTCTGACCAAGACATTGGAGGAGGGTGTCTCAATATGTTAAGAATGGTCACCCTACCTAAAACTGAGCTGGATAGTATTGCTGAACCTTGCAATGTGTTAACCAACTCAATAACCACTTAATCATGAGCCCCTATATCTGGTCAGGTAGTTTTCAGTACAAATACCCGATTGAAGTGAGCTCGAAAAGGCCATTAAGGATGCACAGACATGAGTATATAACTAAATAATTTTACAATTATCTCACAAAGAGACAGGGATCCGGCAACAAGTTCAAGTAAAAGTCCTACATTGATATTCCATATTTGTATCTAAGTGTAACTAACGACAATGTTAGGGAGCTGTGTAAATAATGTATGCGTAGTAAACGACATTGCAGGCTCACGAGGAGAATCTCAATGAACCACTCTCTAACGTATATGCTAGTTCATAATTATATGTAGCCTGCTTAGTACAGAAATACGGTAGCTACAAGACCCATCCCATCTCTTGCTGTGAATGACGTACAAAGTGGCCAACGGATTCTCTTAGAGCTTATTCTTTATTGAACTATAAACCAAGGCTAACTTGTTATATAGTCTTGCACTAGCTTTTACCCGCGTATTCACCTTCACCGTTCTTGCTTATCATGGGAACCCATTCCAGGGATAAATATAGCCTATGTGTTATTTCAGATATACTGTATCCCTGCACCAAATTTCAGCCAGATCTGTTCAGTCAGAAAGTGTAACAAACATCCATAGTCACAAACTTTCGCTTTTGAAATATCAGTAGGATTACAACCATACAGCATTTACTTTACATGCTTTCTCTAACGAATAGACTGGCACGACCAGTGAAGTACTACCCTCTAATTTAATTCGGAACCTCTTCCATAAAATTTGAACTATGAGCAGCAATAATTTCCCTTCCTATATCTCATTCTTCTGTTGCTTCTCTTCTTCTTCATTTAGCCTATTTACACGAAAAAAAGTGCCCAGCCTATGGGTATTGGTACCCTGGCGTAGGACTTCAATATCCTACTAATTGCTTTTACGGCCTGTGAGTAAGGTATCGTTGCATATGTATAATCTTAATATCTCTTCCAATTAGTTCCACCTTCTCCTTTCCTATACAGCACAACATGTGCAAGGCCGAGGTAAATTAAGAGGAAGTACCTATGTTAATAAAGTAAAGAAAAAGCATATTTATCATTTAATCCCCAACGATTTTATTAAAAACACCTTGGAGTTATCAAACAACCTTAAAATGGGTGGGTAAATATAAATATTATTGTAACTACTTGTTATCTATTTTTGAAATTGACACAAGTTTAGGTTAACACGCACGTTATTTTATTAGTTTTAGATAGTTTATAAAAATAAATGCGCAATTATAAAGAAACTTTCGGAGACAGACAACGGAACTCTTCAATAAATGACAGCAAATTAACCGCGATTGCTGCTTTCGCATATATAGGCATTGTTTATAGAATTTCATAGCATAAAACGCCTGTATGCGCTTAATGGGCTCGCAGATATACGTCGTTTAAGCACCGATATTAAAAAAATAAATTGCATTCAATTTGATTTAGCTTTGAGGTAGCGTCATATCAATATTATTGGTATTGGACCTGCGACTTCAGAAATCTATAAAGGAAGTCCTCCAAATCAAATAGAAAATAACGATTAGGGTATTATTGAAATTATGACCATACTGTAACACGACTACATGACTATATATGGACAAGGATGTGCTGGAATTATCTAGAACTAGCTATTGCCCACAACTTCGTATGCATTGAATTCAGAATAGATCAAGGCATGTTTATTGCTGCAGTCTCGATATTAAGTAAGTGTACGTAAGTGTTAAGTTATTTTATTCGACGGGTCTTTAGCCTTTTATTTTATTTTATAGCTACAATGCGGGATATTCAAAAGACTGAATATTAAAAAAAATTATACTTACTATACGAGAGAAATCGAATGAATTGCCTTGATGATGAAGACTCCTTTTCTATACAGCACAACATGTGTAAGGCTGAGGTATCACCCTCACACGGTGAGAACCAAGAAGAACTAAGCGGTTCAGCACCTCTTTTCTTTGCCGCACAAATAAAGATTCAGAATTCTTTACCAGCACATGTGTTTCCCTCTTCCTACAGTCCAAGGGACATAAATGTCCAAGGGACAGGGCCACCATTGTAACATAATCGGTATCTGTAATGCTAAGATTGATTGATGAGACTTTTAGCTTACCATCAGGCGACATAAAGTCATATTGAAGTGTCCATTATAAAATAAAACAGGTTGTCATTAGCAGTAGTTTAATACAATATATAGTATTGGTTTAATAAATCTACTATTTGTGTTTGTTTAAGCGCTTGAACAATAATAAGAGGAAGTAGTTAATAAAGTAAGGAAAAAAACAATTTTATCATTTAATCCCCTACGATTTTATTCAAGGTTCTTAGAAAACACCTTGGAGTTATCAAACAACCTTAAAATGGGTGGGTAAATATAAATATTATTGTAACTACTTGTTATCTATTTTTGAAATTGACACAAGTTTAGGTTAACACGCTATTCTGTTAGTTTAAGACAGTTTGTAGAGATAAAATAATAATTTGTTATTGAACATTATGAAGGTTTCATGTTAATGACTGAAAACAAGTTTTGATGTCAAGAAAACGTATTCGAAAACAAATTTCGTAGTAGGCATGACTGAAACTGAAACCCGTATTATATTTTTTAGTAGTGGAAAACAAAAATGACAATGTTTCTGAACGTGAATTTGAAATAGGAAAATTTAAAATAGCGTTATTTATTTAAAAATTCTGTGCGCATGTTGAGTTTCATATAATAATTTATTACTATGTAATTAAGCAATAAACAGTCCGTTTTAAATTATTACTATAGTGAGTAATTACGTTGGAATTTAGCAGCATCATTAAAGATAACAAGGTGATCGTTATTTTATGCAAATATTTTTATAACTGACTGTCTTCCGGACAAGCTAGAAGTGATTGCTTTATGAATAATCAGATTTCATAACAGTAAGTATGGAGATGCCCTAATAATCACAATATATACAAATTGGTCGGTATAGAATTGATATTTGCTTTTTTTATTATTAGTTAAGATGCTAATTGAGTTATTATATGAGTCAAGTCAGAATATATGAAATTTTATTCCAAATGAATGTAGCGGCAAGCCACTCATTTTAAACATATAAGTTATATACTTTATAGAAAAAAAAACAAATAAAATAAACAGTCATCCCATGAAGAGCAATGAATTAAAAAAGAATCTTCACATGTACTGGAGGACAACTGGAGGATATTTGAATTTATAAAAAACTAGCATCGCAGGGCGGTTTCGGGATAAAAAGTAATCTACGTTACGTTGGGATAATGTAGCATTATAATGGTGAAAGAGCCTATTCAATGCAAACAAAGCAACAATCAAATATTTTCTCGTTATAGTATTAATATAAAAAACAAACGCACTGACCATAACTCACACTCGTTTACATACGCACACACAAACATTCACACTCTAATTTGCATGCATTTTTTTATTTTGTTCTAAATAAAAATTGTCTAATGCATTAAGAAAGGACATTTTTAAACACAATGACAAACGATTCAGGAAATAAGTCAAAAACTGTATCATCATGTTTCTATGTATTATATGTATTTAGATAACATAACATAACTTCACGCCTGTATCCCCAAAGGGGTAGGCAGAGGTGTATTACACACCCACGATTCGCCAGTTATGTTAAGGTCCCAATGTAATAGGGGGCGAGCCTATTGCCATCTACCGGGCACATTATTAAGCGAGCGATAATTAACATTTATTAATGCACACATAACTACGAAAAGTCAGAGGCGTGTGCCCGGGGCGACTGGGGATCGAACTCGAGACCTCGTCTCAGCAGTCCGTTACGTACGCCACTGGGCTATCGCCGCTTTTATTATTTATTTATGTATTTATTTACAAAGAAAAAATAAATTAGTAGGTATGTTTATCCGCATTCTAGATCCCATATATCAAGCTCTGTTTTGTTTGGGTCTAGATGGCGCTGTGTAATATGTCCTACAGTAATAATTAATATTACATTTTCAATTTCAACCATAATACTATATTTAAGTAGTATCATAGTTATAGTTCGTCACCTTCGAAGGCTCACTTAAAAAAAGTTAATACCTACTGATTAAAGATGAATCATGAAAGACCATTTACATAGCAGCCAGTTGTAGGTGCCGTCCTTTAACTCTAGCAAAATGTATATCATACTTGATGTTACCCGCGGCTTCATCTGCGTAGAATATTGATCCCGTTCCCGTAACCTACAGGAACCTATTTCGGAGCCAGAAAGTATCGGGTCTCATGTAATAAGTAGACATCTAAAAATTTTCATGAAAGTGGGCCCTAATCGAGCATTAGAACCAATTAAAATATCGCACGGTGTCTTCTAAGCTTACTATTATGAAGTTTCCGGTACGTGTTACTATGCCATCGAGACCAATTATATGGAAAACGTGGTAAATCGGAGGAGGCACGTCGCACGCGACTCAGACTAATGACTGACTAACTCTCGCTGTTGAAATTCGTTTTGATCTTACTTTTATGTTACTGTAAAATAAATTTAACAGGCGTTTTATTCCAAAAAGTAATACTCAAGTGCTTTGTGAAGTAAGAAGGCCACTAAAGAAGTAAAAATTATAGGTTATACTGTTACTGGATTTCAAAGTTGGTGGATACCTTAAATGAACTACCGTTTTGTACCGATAACTTAGCAAACACACACACAGTTATTTTAGTTTATTTTAGTTTCTGTAATATTTAAAAAAATGGCAAATATAGGTTTGTAAGAGCACATTTCACTAGCACAATAGAACAGAATCAGCGAAGGGAATAACTTCGTTAGACTCTTTTACCATTTTTATTTCAATACCTGCAAAATTCTTACGACTTTGCATTCGACAAGCGAATAGTTTATACTGAACCTTTAGTATTGTGTAATGCTCCGAATAAACTTTTCACCCTACAATTTTCCAATAAATTTAGAAATCTTGAGGATTCATACTTTGAGGATTAAACTTAATACTGTATAAGAACAAAGGCACGTGAGCAAGCGGCTAACCAGATGTATATAACTCGAGTTTCTTACGTAATAGTCAAAAATTTTATGATGATTATACCTACTGATAGTAATAAAATCCGTCAGTAGGAAATAATGAACATGGTAATTTATTTTTTAATATTCATTTGTGGACTTACTCTATCGTACGTGTTTTTACAGATAAAATAAAATAATTCCAAATATCTGTCACTTTTGAATTTAAAAGATAAATATATTAAAAATAAAACAATATAACAACATAATACAAACAAAATAATATAAGACAAATTCATCAATTTTTTATCATAAGAAAGTACCGTACGCTTTTGCACAGATGTCAACCGGATATTAACCTGAGCGCTGCCGCCGGATACGACCACACATAAAGTTGAAGACCAATTATTTTAGATAATTGCAGTGACTTTTATGCTTAGTTTATATATAACTGCATAAAGGAGGTTCTTTAACATTATTTGAATATAGTCCTAAATATAGGACTTATCTTGAAATGATATTGTTTGATCGAAAATGACAAATTTTCGATCAAACAATTTATCATTTCAATTCAATTTAAAATATATGTAAATGTTTGTACATTTTCATTAATTATTAAATTTTTACATCTGTTTATATCTGGCCATCATTAAGAATAGACCAATTTGAAGAAGAAAAATAAGGAAGGCTGGCCACAGCATTATAATATGCGATATATAGTTAGGAGCAGAGAGAGATAAAAGTCGGAAAGCGGACCCCGGCGGAGTTCGAGGTGATAAATAGTGGTACATATATAACAAATATAATAATGATAATAGAATAACGCTAAAATGATAATGATGATGAGTCAGCAACAGAGAGAATAATAAAACCTAAATGATAGCAATTTATATTATAGATTATAGTATTGAAAACTTATGTACTTACATAGTATGCTTCGCTATTCAAAAATTCTGGAAACTATGTCATTAGTATAAAATGTACTAGAACCTCTCGATAGGTGAATGGATGACCATCAGTTATATACTTCGATTATTTTATTATTGTGATGACATTTGTGCAGTGCTGGAAGATCCAAAAGGTTACTAGCTCAAAAACGACGGTCAAATACAACTCACCGTTGAATATCGTTGCATATGAGAAGCTAATAGATAGGTACTCTGCTAGTAGCAGGTTTTACCAAAATATTATACTTTAAATTTTAATCATTTTTATTCTGTCAACTTATTTGTCATAAGGATGACTGATCTGAGAATGTATTTTCTTACCTGTTCATGAATGATGAATAAAGAAAAAAATAATAACAAATGTTAAAGATGGAAAATAAACTCATGGTGGAATGGTATTATTTATAGTGAAACAAATTATAGCCTATATTAGTACAAGTTGTTCGTTCAATAATGATAATCTTAGAACTAATATTGCACCAAGAAATAAATAATGAAATCGGAAATTACGGATCTCACGAACATGTGGCAATATTCAATCGATACAGGATGTGTGAGAACAACCATGGAACTTGAGAAATCTGAATTGCAAAATTGCACGTACAACCTTGCTGTGTTCGTTAGTGAGGTGAAAATATTGGGGTATTTAAAAAAGCCGTTAGTACTTCCAGTATTGAATATCTATGCCACTTATTTAGTTTGATGTTTCCTGTGGCTTAGTTATGCAGCTCGTAGTTTACTCTCGTTTTTGTTTACCACACCATACTCGTTTTTTTATTATATGTTCAATGTTGCTGGATTCGTTTTCGTAGCGGTGTTCTACATTCAAAAGTTTAACACTTTGATTTTTTTTCTTATTGAGGAGTTTGGTTTAAAGGTTTGATTTGTTTTTAGTTTAAGATTTGGACATGTTTATATTTATATATAAAATGTTTTATTAAAATTTTAAAAATTTATTTACGAATAGTTTTCAGTGATAAGTGTGTCAATGTTTTTAATTGTTAAGGTAACAGTACTTTTTTTTTTCGTGTGGGAATCCCTTCGGATACCCTCCCGTCGGCCAGCGGGGGTGGTTATGTCGGGCTTGAACCGACTAAAACCACACACCATCTCGGGTCTTAAAACACGCCGAGGTGTAAGGTCGCCGGGCTCTATGGGCATAGAGCATATCCCTCGCACCCCGACTGACCCTGGGCCATCTCCGGTTTCGAGACGGCCCCCTCGGAAAGTAACAGTACCTACGTTTAAAACCAAGTAAGAAACTAATTGGTAAGTAAATAACTAAAAGTACTTTATACAAGTAGTGATATTAGGTTCCAAATAAAATATAGCGGTATAATTGTAGAGCTATTTTAATATAATATAAATTTTCAATAGCCTCAAGTAAACCTATTCAATTAGGAACATATTACAATGTTATGTGACCTTAAGTGGCTCATGTTGGTGGCTGTTGTTAGGATAGTTTTGCCAGTGTGTAGGAACCGATTGTGATAATTTCTATGACAGTGAAAACTATTTCGTTCAATGGAATAAGTACAACCTTACCTTTAAAAATTGTAAAGAACAAAAAAAACAAGAAAATCGTAGGGATATAAAATAAGATATAATGCTTACAACAATGATTTTTAGTAAAATTTTATAATATATCTACCAGTAGTTACGGAAAGTAACGGTTGGCAAGTAGGACATAATTTATTGATTACAATAATATCATATAAATAGGTCAGAATTTGTAGGTACGTGATATTTATCGCAGGTTTATAAGTGCCCGGTTAATGGCAATAGGCTCGCCACCTATTACATTGGGACCTAAACATAAACTGGCGAAATGTGGGTGCTAGCACCTCTGCCTACCCCTTCGGGGATATAGGCGTGAGTTTATGTTATGTTATGTATTTTAATCTTCAGATTAAAAAAATCCACAAATAAAACAATTTTACATTAACTCGACATCGTTTAAGAAACATCATAATGTTAAAAATACTTTTTAAATGCCAGCCAGTTACAAACAATACTTTAAATAATTATGTAGTTTACCTACTTCGTATATGCGCAAAAAAAAATTTTTTTTGAATTTATTCTTGCATTCGACGGTTTTATTCTGAATTTGAAAAGTGAAATACACGCTTGAAGTCATAAAAATCAGATCGAACAATAATAAATATAATCAAGTTTGTGATTGTTGTGATCGATTAGGTGGCAGCAGTTCAAAGCATATGAAATATAGCTGTGTGTGCTTATAATTTTGGAGAACTTCTACGTAACGGTAAGCATTTCGATAATCTGTAATTCGCTTTATGTTATGTTGTATAATGTTATCATGTATGAATTATGCAAATACTAATGTAAATTGTTAAATAACACACCAAAACGTTGGGTAAGGGCGGCCGCATTTACCTCATATGGTTGCAATACGAAATCTGCACACTTATCTACAACTTGAGTACATGTGGTAAGGTTTTAAAACATGTTTTACTGCATAACGAAAAGTTTATAGCCCAACATTAATAGATATTATGAATAATAAAAGTGTTAATGTTTACTTAACTGTTCCGTTACTGAATTTTTAAAGCGTCAATAGAAAACTTAGAAAATGTTTATAATAAGGCTTTCCCCAGAAATACAGCATTATTTTGAGAGTAGCAATATAAAAAAATGATTTATATATATATATATATATTATAACTTAAAAAAAAACAGGACATCAGTTCGAGACGTTCCTATAGTTTTGAATATGAAATGAGTATAAAAAACTTACCTTTCTTTCTCTTAGGCACCACTCTAACACCAATCGCAAGTTCAGTCACAACGCACAAAACCAAAGTCAGCAAATAGTATCTTCCACTGCACCCCATTTTATATCACACAAAGTCTGACAGCTCTTTTAATAACGAATGATTAAAGGTCTCCAGTGACGGTGCATTGGTCGATGCGTAAATGCGGGACGCGTATAATCCCAACTGGCGTGAAACAAACGCACGAGTGCACAAGCCCGAATTATTCGATTACCGTTTTGACGCACAGCCGGCGAGCGCTCCACTATTAAATCAACCGCCTGACTACCCTATATTTTGACTTATAGCAATTTGGCAGTGCGAATTCCACTTGTATATAAAACCTTTCGCCGGGCCGGGGCGGGCGGTCATTGGTCGCGCCACTACATGAGGCGCGAAGGTGAAGGGAGCTGGAAATGGCGCTCCCCTCCAATTGTAGAGAGGGGGTACGCCAGGGTCGGCAGACACTTTTGCTATCGTTGATGCGTGATAGCTCTAATGCTCTACAGACAGTACCGTTGTGCTCCGATTATTACGTCACAGCGCTCGCTTTTGCCACGTTCATAAATCGGCCCAATTAACTGAGATATTTAACTGGGTTATAATGACACTTAAGGACAAAATTTAGAGATATTTTGATTTATAAGTAATTGAAAAGAAAATTTCTGTATTTTTAATTTTTCTATTTTCGGCACCACTTGCATGAAGTCCCGATTTCGATTCCTATGTCAGGCATGGTGTTTTTGAACTGCTCTGATAGAAAATTTATAACAGCACCCGGTTGTCGGCGAATAAACTTACCCCATATTTTGTGGGACTGAAAACAGCGAATTGTAGGTGTTATGACATACACCGCCTGTGGTGTCATACAAGTATGCAAATATTAAAGATACTATTATAGATTCTACTAAATACATAACATGATCCTTAGGAACTAACGTTCTAAGCCGCTTTTTATTTTATTTTTTGTGTGGAAATCCCCTCGGATACCTACCACCCCCAACTGGCTAGCGGGGACCGTTATGTCGGACTAGGACAGATTAAAAGTTAAATATTAACCCCCTAAAATCTAACCATATGACCTGGTCGACCACCTGATCTCGTAGGGGGCGGCAATACGGAAATACATTTACTGGCTTGGCTAACATTGGCGTCTCCGATATTATAAACTAATTTTATAAACATTTATTATATTTTACCTGACATTGGCGAAATTGCGGTAATTCTGCTGAGCCATTGATTAAAAGAAGGAGAAGCTAAATATTTTTTTTTGGTGGTTGAAATCCACTCCGGGTCACATCTTCAAATTCAAATTCAAATTCAAATCAATTTATTGTGAAAATGGGTTACAGATGTGTAGTGATAAGATAAAAAGTATCTCCATTCTTCCTTCTTCCATTCTCTAGGCATACAATATAATTTTAGTTTATGTGTAATATACTTATTTGACTAAATAAAATGTCAGAATTATTTTATATATATTGATCAAATTACTCGTCAACGTTGGCTATAATTACTATTCAGGTCACAGGAAAATACATTATAAAACACGATCAATCAAAGGTTATTGCCTGTCTTCTATAAACTCAGTCACACTGCAATAGGCTTTGTCCAACAGAAATAACTTCATGGTCATGCTTAAATTTATCTTAAACGCTTATATCTATGATAGCCTTTTTTTATTTAGGTACTTGCGGAAATCCCTTCGGATACCCCCCCGCCCGCCAGCAGGGGTGGTTATGTCGGGCATGAACCGACTAAAACCGCACGGTGTCCTCCCCAAGTGTCCGTTGCCGGGCAGCCCGGGTAAGCCCTCGAAAGGATAACCCCAGGGTTACCCGCGGACTTTGGCTGCCACCGCGGCCTCGTATGATAGCCTTAGGTAGGTTATTGTATATCCGAGGCGCCATATAGATAACGCTATTATCCATTAACACACTTTTATGTTGAGGACAACCAACTTTATGATTGTTGCGCTTACATAAATAGCGTACAAACAAAATATCTAAATTGACTCTAACAAATATTGCTATCTCATAAATATACAAACAAGGCATAGTTAATATGTTCCGGCTCTTAAAGTGAGGCTTACAGCTGTCTGTTTGTTGGAGGTTGCACATTGCCCTTATACATTTTTTCTGAGACTTGAACACTTGCTCTTTTTCAGTACAGTTACCCCAGAAAATAATCCCCCATCTATAGTATAGAACCTCTGATCAATAGATCATTACGTTATATCTTCAATATTATTAATCTTAGTCGGTAAATGAATAGAATAGAAATAAACTTCATTATAAGTACATCAATTAGAATATAATGCATAGTCGTATGAAGTACATAGTTAACATATTTATGTTCAAATGGCGGCTGAATTATCAAAATCATAAAATGAATTGAAATATGCCAACTTGTAGGTCACGATGTGACACTTATATGGTGGTCTGGGGTGGTCAGGTTGTTTGTACATTTGTATGTTAAGTGCCTGTTTAACAATATTAGACAATAGGTAAAGAACATATTTACTTTATTTTCATATAATTCAGTCTGAGGTTTATTTAACTCCAATATATTACGTTACTTACGACTACCTTTTTTTTACGTGCGGAAATCCCTTCGGATACCTCCCCGCCGGCCAGCGGGCGCGGTTATGTCGGGTTTGAACCAACTAAAACCGCACGCCGTCTCGAGTCTTAAAACGTCGGGGTGTAGGGCTTACAACTACCTAACCTGCATTTTGGCACACACCTGCTGATTGACGGACGAGACTCGGGCCCAAACTGGCTCTGGTACAAACTTTGGATAAAAGTCCCGGACTCTATTTGTCCGCCATTTGTGCCCTCATAGTTGCAGATCTAACGGTGTTTGATCGGCTGTATACCTCCAAAACCATTCCACCAACAGACGACAAGACGCACAGTATAACTTCACCGGTACTTAGTGGATATCCTGCTCATTGGCGCAAAACCGCTTTGGCAATGCGCTCATTGTTCGTACAATTGAGGAGTAGAACTCCCTGCATGAATCTGTGGGAATTTTCAAAGATAAAATAATAATAATTAGGTACATACTTTTACATACTTTCTTGACTAGTGCCCCTTCCCCAAACCGGGGCAAGACGGGGACTCCGTGGTTCCCAAACCCGAGGGGGCCATTTCTTAACCGGAGATAGCCCAGGGTCAGTCGGGGTGCGGGGGATATGTTCTATGGGCAACCTTACACCCCGGCGTCTGTAGACCCGAGACGGCGTGCGGTTTTAGTCGATTCAAGCCCGACATAACCGCTCCCCGACATGACCGGCGGGGGGGGGGGGTATCCGAAGGGATTTCCACACGAAAAAAATAAAAATAAAAGGTACATACTTTCTAGGCAAGCGTGTTTTATCGTGGACCACATGATGATGTATATAAGTGATGACTTATCAGCAGGTGATATGGTGGTCAAACGTGAGCCTATCAACCGTGAAAGAGAAATCATTCACTAGACAGCAATAAACTTGCTGCCTTTGCGTCAGGTGAGACTTAGAATACAGTCATGACCATGTTTTCACGCAGACGTGTGTATTAACGCACACATTCTGCCAGCCTACCTCCAGGCTGGTTGTATGGAACAAAAAATTTGGTATCGCGAAAGACCACTAATGGCCACCAAAAATACTTGGTGGTAGAGTCAATCAACAGTCATTTTGGCCGTTGCATGAATGGGCCGACTCGACCGGGGAAGCACCACCCTCTCACAGAATATCGACGCCAAGTAACAGTATTTGAACTGTTGCGTTCCGTTTGGTGAGTGAGAGTGCCGGAGCCCAAACTCCTTTCCCATCCCCTCCATAACTCCTTTCCCATCCCCTCCCAAACTCCTTTCCCATCCCCTCCTAAACTCCTTTCTCATCCCCTTTCCTTTACAGGGTCGGCAGCGCGAGTGTGACGCCACTGGTGTTGCACACGACCTTAGGCCACGGTAACCGCTTCTCATCAGGTGGGCCGTGTGCTTGTCTGCCACCTTAGTAGTATATAAAAAAAAAAAAAATATTGTAAAAGATAAATTGTTAAGAAGAAGGGAAGATAAAAGTCAAAAGTTCTGTTCTGCTGAATATAGCTGGGGACACGTGGGTTACAAAATGCTTTTTCGTATTTTATGCGCTATCGTACCGTTCAACCGATTGTCATAAAACTTTGTCTTTTTTTTTCTAAAAAGAATATTAGTAACAATTACCAATATTCCCCCTAACCCCTCCAGCTGAGCTTAATTGCTTGTGTTAGGAGTGGGTTCACATCGGTAATGGCCAGGATTCGAACCCTGGACCTCTCGATCGCAGGGTCGACTCCTTAACCACTAACGCGGTTATTGCGCGAAGGTTAGCTATAGGCATTATCGGGGTCGCCAGCGCTGGCGACCGGAGCCGTTCGTTGTCTCTGGGATATCCTTTTAGGGCACACCTGCTTTCCTGTACCACATGGCTGAAGCAAGACACTACATGTAATTACGAGTACTAAAACTAGAAAGTTCAAAATTTTCGTTTGATCATTCATTCATAACCCTCGTTTTTTTTTAAATATCTACAAGGTACAGACATAACTAATTTACAATTTTATAATAACTATCGGTCGCCAGCGGCTTCGCCCGTGGGACATTATGCATTATTATACATACAAACCTTCCTCTTGAATCACTCTATCTATTAAAAAAACCGCATCAAATTCCGTTGCGTAGTTTTATGCTACGTAGTGATATAGATTTCAGCCATTTAAAATACTACTGGAGCCATCTATTGGTAGAAAGCTGAGACTAAATTTATTGTTCTTAAAATAAATTACTCTTTCATGTCTATATTTTTAACCTTACCGTAGTCTGATAACTGTTTTTTAAACTTTATACTTATCCTATAGATTTAGATCGGAAAAAGAGAACTTCTAGGACCGGACTTGAACCCGTGACCAGTCCCGTGGGGGAATGCTCTGATCAACTGCGCTACCTAGACACGTCTCAGATATTCGAAATTCTCCGGTATATTATATACGTCTACTAGCCATCTACCGTAATTCATGTGAATTACTAATAACTTTTTGCGAATAACTTTATACTTGTGCTTAGAAATACTTACTTATCCTTTTATTTTATATACGTATTCAATTAAAACTATTCGTCGGGAACTTATCTTCTTCTTCTTCTTCTTTCTTCTTCTTATATATAAAAATGAATTGCTGTTCGTTAGTCTCGCTAAAACTCGGGAACGGCTAGACCGATTTGGCTAATTTTGGTCTTGAAATATTTGTGGAGGTCCAGAGAAGGTTTAAAAGGTGAATAAATATGGAAGTTGTTGGAGATTTTCTTATTGTTTGAGTTGTTGTTGCAGTACGAAGCCTGCCGGGTCAGCTAGTTGTAAATAATTAAATAACACGGACACGGATGAAGGTGGCTTTGGCGCAAAATTCCTCAAAGGATACTTGAAACACAGAAAGTGATCGTCTAAACAATAGTCAACTACACTAATTCTTTCGTGAAATCTGAATAAAATTATTTTACATCTTCGCATTAGCCATTTCCAGATAATTATTTAAAGTTTCCTTATAGAATAAAACCCTAAACAGCTCGACGCGGATGACCTACACGGAACTCCGTGGCTCCGTGGCAAATGGCAAAATGTACTGAACTAATACAGCGCGTTCACTGCGACGCAGACTCTCCGCGTCGCGGGAAGATTTTTTGCTGGTGCTACTACCAATCTTGAATACTACTAGTAGTAAAAACGGTAATTAAATTACCGGTATTTAATTACCGTTTTTACCACTGAAGTTATAAGATGTTAGAACAGCAATAAAAATTATCCGTATTATACCATAAAAAAAAACAAAGAATAGATAAGGGCGAGCACAGACAGAACCTCCTCCTTTTTGAAGTCGGTTAAAAACAATACAAAATAGGATGAATCAGCATCCGCGAAGTATTATACCTATAAGCCCTAAGACAAATATTTTTAAATATTTTTTATATGAATGTCCTGCAGTAATATCAGTTATTTCATATGATATAACATAACATAACTTCACGCCTGTATCCCCGTAGGGGTAGGTAGAGGTGTATTATACACCCACGATTCGCCAGTTATGTTTAGGTCCCAATGTAATAGGGGGCGAGCCTATTGCCATCTACCAGGCACATTAAACAAAAATACACACATAACTACGAAAAGTCAGAGGTGTGTGCCCGGGGCGACCTGGGATCGAACTCGAGACCTCGTTTTGGCAGTCCGTTACGTACACCACTGGGCTATCGCTGGGATATAATGCTATACATACATTTCCGCACGTAAAAAAAATAAAAAAAATGCATACATAATAATACTTAATGTTAAAAAGGAAAATAAAAAAGATTATCCGTACTTATTTTAGCACATGATGGGTACTGTATTATGTCTAAATTAATTATCATACAATAGTAGGTAACGGCTGCATAGAGATGTTTATACATTCAACGTAATATATTATAATTACGGAACCTCTATATTTGGAAATAAAAAAATAAATAAATTATTCAGTTTACCCAAAATGCAACATATATAAAAACAAAGTTCCAGGAAATATGTTTACATAATTAAAAGTGGGAGATTTGTATGTATAATCAAAATGTTGTAATGAGCATGAATAAGGTCAGGTCGGAAGGACTGCGTGTTGTATTAAGTGGGCAGTTTATTTCAGATATTCGTGTCACCGACGCGACGGTCTACTCATTTTAGGCATATACCTACCTACTCGTAATTTCATCCCGGAGAGAGTCGGGTAGAACCCTGTCGTAGGTAAATTTTCTGTGAAAGGAGTAGGTTTTTAGTAGTAGTTTGGCTGGGGGAGTAACTCGACATAACTTAAAATCGTTATAGCTTAAAGATTTTGCCTTCTTATAATAATTATTATTATTTGCCTCGCGTGAAAGTCCACACGAAGTATCATCCCCTATTTCATCCCCACAAAGATCGAAATTTCAAAATCGCTCTACAGCACATTTATTTATTTATACTACACCCACTCTGAAAGTGTCTTATTACTCGTTCATAAACGGGTTACAAAGTTCGTAATTTCTCCCTTAAAAATGTGCGGCGGGAAAAGTTATATGGAATTTTATTACTGCCCTCCGAAGCAGGGCAGGAATGTTGTATGAAAATCCATTACTGCCCGGCTAGCTTTCTTTTGTTTTTTAGCAGCGAACATAAAAAAATACAAACGTCAAACCTCAAAAAGGTTTTATATGAAATAATTAGAAAAAGAGGCGGGAAACATACAAACCTCAAATCTCATAAAAGTTTTATATCAAATAATTAGGGAAAACAGGCAGATTTTTTTTGTTGTCTATTTTTAATGAAATGAGGATGGCAACCTTATTCTGCAATGCGAAAAAAAGCGCGGCAATTTATTTCGTTGCGTTAAATTTTGTTTTTAACTAAATTGATAATTTAACAGTACCTTTTTTTTTTTTTTTTTTTTCGTGCGGAAATCCCTTCGGATACCCCCCCGCGTGCCAGCGGGGGCGGTTATGTCGGGCTTGAACCGACTAAAACCGCACGCCGTCTCGGGTCTACAGACGCCGGGGTGAGTACCTTTTTTTTTTTTTTTTTTTTTTTATCGTGCGGAAATCCCTTCGGATACCCCCCCGCGTGCCAGCCAAAATGTCATCTGATAGTGAAAGTGACGATTTTGTAATGATGACGCCACCAGAAATAAAAAATTCAGCCCAAGAAGTCATAAATAACTTACTTCCTGAGAAGTCTCGAGCCAAATACGACAAAATTTATAATGATTTTATATTGTGGAAAAGTAGCAAAAATGCACAATCGTTCTCAGAAAACGGCCTACTATCATATTTTAGCGAAAAAACCCAAAAATATAAGCCAAGTACCTTGTGGTCCACATATTCTATGCTGAAAAGCTCTTTGTCAGTGAAAAACAATGTAAATATTAAAGAATATGCTAAACTAACAGCGTTTTTGAAGCGGAAATCAGAAGGATTTCGCAGTAAAAAGTCCAAAGTATTGACTACGAAAGATGTCTTTGATTTCTTACAAAATGCTCCAGACAACAATTATTTACTAATGAAGGTAACTATTGAACATTATTATTGTACCTAATTGTTATACTTTATTTACGGAACTATCATAGCAACTTATGATTTTTATCTACAGGTAATTTTAATTCTGGGCATAAATGGTGCCTGTCGTTCTCAAGAGCTTTTAGATTTAACTACTGACGACATAGAGATCCGTGAAGATATAGCCATAGTCAAGCTTCCCCGAACAAAAACTAAAATAGAGAGGAGTTTTGTTGTAACCGACACATTCTTCCATATTTTGAAAAGATATATGGATCTTCGTCCGAGTAATATGAACTGCAAGCGCGTTTTGGTACAATTTAAAAACAATAAATGCGTCAGGCAAGTGATCGGAAAGAACAAATTAAGTTCAGTACCGAAAGAAATAGCCTCATATTTAAAACTCGCAAACCCTGATCTCTACACTGGGCACTGTTTCAGACGGACTTCCGCAACCATCCTTGCAGGTACAGGCACTGATTTAACTGCAATAAAACGACATGGTGGTTGGAAATCGTCCGCTGTCGCAGAAAGTTACATCGAAGATTCCATAGAAAATAAAAAACACATTAATAACCAAATATCAGGATCAATCAATTTACATAACAAAAAGTCCCCACAACCTTCAACGAGCACAGCGCCAACAGCCTTCCTGGAAGAATATGATTCTACTCAAACTATAAAACTAGCTCTTCCCACAAACACAAGTGTACCAACAGCAGAACCAAGTGTCCCAGTTTTATCTCAATCATCTCACACAAGTATTAGCCTTCCTGGAAAAAACGTCACTATAAGTTTAAGCCATTGTAGCAATTTTAATATAAACTTTAATTAAAGAAATATTGTATTTTATTTTCCTCGTAGGTGTAGTATAAAGCACTATGTATCACTCGGGAGAAAGTTCTATTTCTGTTCTCGAGTTTCCTTTAAGCCCTCCGCTGCGCGTCGGGCTTAAACATACTCTCGAACAGAAATAGATCGTTTTCTCCCCTCGGTGTACAATGTACTATATCAAGTGCCTATAATAATGTAAAGTTTCATGACGATATCTTGGAAAATGACCATTCCATACAAACTTTCATCCTCTATTTTTAATTCCTTCAAGCCTTTCGTGATAAAAGGTAGCCTATATCCTTTCCGAAGCTCTAGTCCATCTTTGTACTAAATTTCATCAAATTCGATGCAGTGGCTTATGCGAGAAAGCGGAACAGACAGACAGACAGACAGAGTTACTTTCACATTTAGAATATTAGTATGTATATACTAAGCTATATTAGATTTTTTTGTCGTTATGAGACTTTTTATGTGTGTAATTAATTTACTATGCTATCACTTTGTAAAAAAGGAAGCTTATATTTCCGTGATGCTTTAAATTGTTGCTATCAGTAATAAAATCACTTCTTTATTAACTTACTAGATGACCCGGCAAAATTCGTTCCGTCTTAGAATGAAGTTATGTTGGTTATCTTATCAGCTGAATTTATTTCGTGATTTTCACATATTTTTAATAATTATCCTAATTGCTAATATAGGCACTGTATAATGAGAAGGCCATCTCATCTCCGAGACGGCGTTCAGTTTTGGTCGGTTCGAGTCCGACATAACACACCAGCTGGCCGATTAAATCCCCCCCCCCAATCCGTAGGGATTTCCGCACGAAAAAAAAGCCACAGTATAGGCAAAGACAAATCTAAAAAATCAAAGATTATAAAAATCGGTTCTCCCTTTCGCGAGTTATAAAGTGTGTTAGTAACCTGACTTTGTTTTATGTTAATAGACTAGCAAGTTATGTTGGTTACCTTAATTATCAGCTGAATTTATTTCGTGAATGTCTCCTTGCACCCCGGCATTAAAAACCCGAGATGGCGGTGTGAGGCTTTGGTTGGTTCGAGTCCGAACCCACCCCCTATGACCGGACCGTGGCGATTCCCGTAAAAAGCCTTCAAAATGGCATAGTGATAGTATACAAATCTAAAAAATCAAAGATCATGAAAATCGGTCCACCCATTATTGAGTTTATCCCGGTCATTACTAACACGTCTTTGTTTTATATATGTACACTGGCTGTTGCCCGTGGTTTCTCCCGCGTGGAGTTCTGATCCCGTGGGAATATCGGGATAAAAAGTAGCTGGTCTTACTATTATAGTAGTACTATAATGGTGAAATAATTTATAAAATCGGTCCAGTTGTTTTAGAGTTTATTGAAAAACAACATACCTTTCCTCCTTTAGAATATCAGTATAGAAAGCTGTTGCCCGCAGCTCTGCCAGCGTGGAATTCTGATCTGTTCCCGCAACCCTTGGGAACCTATTCCAGGGATAAAAAATAACTTATTCAAAACTATAATTTATCCCAGTACCAAATTTCAGCCAGATCAACCAAACCACCAAACATACGAACATGTTCACAAACTTTCACATTTATAATATAAATAGGATAGCAGGATCCATCCATCCAGGAGCCATCACTAATACACGTACACGCGTTTCAGTTCGAAACTGAAACGCGTGTACGAATTATAGACACTTTTACACAGACTTATACTTAACGTATAGCCAGTCACAAAAAAACCCTGAATTTAGTCAATTGAATTTAGTGAATTAAGTGAATTAAGTCGCGAACAACTTGTGTCTGAAATCGAGACTACTCTCACAAGAGTGTCCGATTGGGGTAGACTAAACCTGGTCCAATTCAACCCCACTAAGACACAAGTATGTGCATTCACCGCTAAGAAAACCCCAGTGGCGCCACAATTCCTGGACACACCACTTAATATCTCTAAAAGTATCTGGATCCTCGGTGTCGACATCTCCAGCGAGGTCCAGTACCGTAGTCACCTGGAAGACAAAGTCAAGTTGGCATCTAAGAAACTTGGAGTGCTCAACAGGGCGAAGCAGTACTTCACTGCGGAGCAAAAACTTCTTCTTTATAAGTCGCAAGTCCGGCCCCAGATGGAGTATTGCTGTCACCTTTTTGCCGGAGCACCTAGATACCAACTTGACCCGTTCGACTCGGTGCAAAGACGGGCGCTGAGGATCGTCGACGATCCCATACTTACAGGCAGTGTGGAACCGCTTAACCTTAGGAGAGATTTCGCCTCCCTGTGCGTTTTCTACCGCCTTTATAACGGGGTGTGTTCAGAAGAATTGTTTGATATGATGCCCACGGCCACATTCTATCATCGCACCGCTCGCCACAGACAGGGAATTCATCCTCACACGTTGCAACCGGAAACGGTGCGTACAGTTAGATATCAAAGGCACTTCATTCCGCGCACCCTCAGGCTGTGGAATGATCTCCCTGCTGTGGTTTTCCCAAGCGACTACAATATGGGGTTCTTCAAGAAGGGCATTAGAAGGTTTTTACAGGGTCGGCAGCGCGAGTGTGACGCCCCTGGTGTTGCACACGTCCATAGGCCGTGGTAACCACTTCCCATCAGGTGGGCCGTGAGCTTGTCTGCCACCTGAGTGGTATAAAAAGAAAATAATTTAAAAACCTTTCAAA
Source organism: Cybosia mesomella (assembly GCA_946251805.1). Classification (NCBI taxonomy): domain Eukaryota; kingdom Metazoa; phylum Arthropoda; class Insecta; order Lepidoptera; family Erebidae; genus Cybosia; species Cybosia mesomella. Next base: position 11,231,285 of record OX276394.1, on the reverse strand, counting down.
CGTAGCAAAAATGCCCTGGCGAAACTTAATCTAATTGTATTCTGAAAAAATGTGAAAAAAAGAGCTAAGTTGGCGGTAGACGGGATGTGCAGGAGCATGTATGAGAGAGAGCATGCACCCATAGGTTGCGGGAACGGGAACAGAATTCTACATGGGTGGAGCCACGGGCAACAGCTAGTTATTTAATAATTTATGGGCAAACTTACTGAAACGGAACTTAAGAAGCACCCAGGAAAGTTTCACACGGTTGTTACGAACTAAATTTTATGTTGATAATGTTGTAGAAACTCAAATCATTAGATTAATATTCATTTTGGTTTATTTTATTTCAAACGATAACCTGACCTGAATTATTGCAGGGTCATCGAATTTAGGTTTTTTTTTTGTAAAAATGACGGAATAACTTAAGCAGCGATATTGCCTAAATTTGCCAAAAAAGTTGCGACACCTTAGTGAAAACCATTCGCAACATTCATGGTCACACATCAGTGAATACAAATGATATTCACGTAAGCCATCAAAAAGCAGAATTGACAATGTCACTGATCAAATACGCCATTACAGGGCGGTCATCCTCTGTAGTACTGTCATCAGTACTACAGCAAAATAAAGACATGCTCTACCTTAATTTTTAAGCATCGCTATTTCAGGCCATTCGCAACACTCAAGTACATACAGGGAAATGTTTCAAAGGGTGCCAGAATTTTTTACGACATTCTGGGCATAAATAATGTTATGTAACAAATAACAAATATTTAAAATCATTCGTCATTACTTAATTACTTTCATTTGAAAATATTCAAGAAGGACTTGATTTATGGGCATAACGTTTTCATACTGCGCGCAGACAATGTAAAAGTAACAAGTGTAATTGATGAGGCTGAAAAATCACAACTCCCAACAATACAAAAAAAAGTTGTGAGTCTGCCTTGGCTCTCGTATTAGAGCATGAATCAGTGCAAACCATCTTATTGCTACCTGAAGGTCTTCCATGACCTTCGTTATTCTACGCAGCAAACTCCTTGCAACTTCGTCATGATAACACATAAGTACTCCCATTAGAAGTATTTGATTTACACTTTACATGCTCAAACTTATGTTAGAGCATGTAAAATGTAAATCAAATGCATAGAATAATATTATGCTTGTGGTTTGTCAGGCTCCTTACATAGCCGTCATAGCCTTGTGTCTACTTTGCCTATTTGCCAAACTGAAAAGGATTTGAGACATTAAGAAGGATCCGATCTGAATCAAAAAATCAAGAAAATGCAGATGGCAGTAATTTGGCAAATAACTAGGCAAAAACAACGGACAACTGCTTTGCTTGATCGACTTGCGCTATTTAACCAGTTAAAAGAAATAAATGAATGAAATGTATAACAAAAATGTTGGCCTTCATTGGATTTATAAAGAAATACATCTTATTATCGTTATATTATTTATAACTGTAGTAAAATAGCCGCGGTATGGGTAATGGACTGCTGAGACGAGGTCTCGGGTTCGTACCCAGGTTTTACCATGGCACACACCAATGACTTTCTATGCTTTTCAAAGTTATGTGTGTATTTATCGCAGGCTTATAAGTGCCCGGTTAATGGCAATCTGCTCGCCACCTATTACATTGGGACCTTAACATAAACTGGCGAAATGTGGGTGCTAGCACCTCTGCCTACCCCTTCGGGGATATAGGCGTGAGTTTATGTTATGTTATGTTATGTAATATACATACATACATAATACTCACGTCTTTTTCCCTCTATAGGCAACAGCCCGCCATCTGCTTCTGTCGTTACATACTTCACGAGCTACCTCTACGGTCATTAATCCTTTCATGTAAGCCCACTGGTTTCAAGTGCTTTTAACCTGCCCTTTTTCCAACACCCCATTAATTTGATCAGTATATATTCTGTGAGGTTGACCACGGCTTGCCTGCTACTTACTGTTGCCTTATTATATGGTTTCTTATTAGCTATTTGCTCTGAATTCGTATAATTTTATAGGTTCTAAAAATAAAACACATGAAGTATTTCGTCTATCTTTATGATAACGTGCGTAAAATATTTAATGTGAGTAAGCAGAAAATACGTTATAAAGAAGCTTCGGTAGCTTAGTGGTTAAGGAGTCGGCCTTACGATCGAGAGGTCCCAGGTTCGAATCCTGGCCATTACACTATTGACGTGAACCAACTCCTAACACAAGTAATTAAGCTTTTTAAAACTACTAGTATTCTCCCTAACCCCTCCAGGTTAGGGGGAATAATAGTAATTTCGGTTACAAGTAGTATTCTTTAAAAAAAGAGAAACCATGTTGTGCATCTATTGTCAACTCAAAAATATACACCCGTTAAGCGGTAAAATATCGCTTGCAATCGAGTTTGAAGCTTTATGCCGTAATCAAAGTGAAAAACGAATAAGAAGTCTGCATAATAGATTTGAAGAGTTCCATGTTGTATACGACTATGCCATTTCCAGTCAAGATTAAATTTTTCTGTGCTCTGCATATCATGAATATCAGTAAATTTGTGACCACAGGGTCTGCCCATGTTTCCCAAGATACGCCGTATAGCTCATCTGGTACGTCTTCGCCAACCTGAAATAGAGATTTAAATGAAGGTTTATTACAGCAAATTCATGTTACTGCAAAAACTAATAGAAAAAATAAATAAAAAGGATAACTGGACAATAAAAAAATAGGTTTGAGCCTACGTTACTGTGATCTACCTTGCCTAAATTGGAATAATGTAACAATACTGTATATGGGGTAACCACCAACCTCCATTTGGTACTGGCCACAATTACTAGTGGTTCCACATTTTTTCAAGAAATCGTATTTTTCTCGTAAAAGACTTAGAGAAATGCGCGTAAAGTACGAGTGCGCAGCATATTCTGATCTAATTAACACGATCGTCGGCGTCAGGATTACAGAGCTGTTTATTATTGACATTCGTGATAGACTGGGTCGCTAATGGATTGGGACTGGGAGTGTGTGCCAAACTAGATTCCTCAGTTACTGCTACATATATAAAGTCAATCATCCTCTAAGCCTTTTCCCAAGTCAGTCGGGGTCGGCTTTTCGTCTAATTACGAAGCATCTGAACTTCGATATGTTCCGTGAAGCGACTGGCATCTGACCTCTGCAACCCGTTGGCGATATCGAAATTCTGTTGTTGAACTTTTTAACTACACGTAACGGGTACCATACATAATCGTATGGCAACCGGGGGGCCGACGGCTTAACGTGCTCTCCGAGGCACGGAGGGGGCTCAATGTGTCTGAGGATCCCCACCCATCCTAAGACTGCCTTCGATAGTTTTGCTCAACTTTACAATGTGTTAACCTACTCGGTTACCACTTAGCCACGAGTATATATCATATTATATATATATATATATATTTATAAAGTGCTTAATATAAATGTAAAGTGGTTTTCTTACACGTCTCCCCAGAAATTTCTTTATTCGTAACTGTTACTGAAGGTGTGCCTGACAGAAAAATGTCGGTACACCCCACCGACCTTTTTCTTTCATATTTTAACCGTTTTTATGGTTTTGTATTAAGTATCTATTGAAGAGCTTCAGTGTTACCATAAAAAAAATGGAAACATATTTTTTCTCAGCTTGACTCATTTTTTTTTAAATTTTAAATTTTAAATTTAGAGAAATGTGAAGGTCGGTCCTATCAAATTTTTCATTGCTCTGAAGTTTAATAATAAAATAAAATATTTTAAAAATTAATGACGCAAAAAATAAGAATAGGAGAATAATTGTATTCGAATTGGAACTGAATCATACGATGAAACTTACAGTTACGACATATGGTTACCACATGACCAGTATAAGTGCCGGCAACCATCTTAAACAGAAGTCAAAAAATTCGAACATTTTGCACAATAAACATAAACAAAAAAAGCCCAACCAATGACGCGCACTATATGAGCTCGTTATAATCTATGATTGGTTAACTGGCGTGCCTCAGCCGTAGCACCTCGCACTCCCATAAAAAAACGCTTTCTGCCCAGCTAGAGTACATTGTCAAGATATTTGCATTATACATGAATATAATAAAATAGAAGTAATAATTAGAAGGAAAAAATTTTTTTTACCTTTGTCAAGGTGCTAGCGTAGTAACAAGGCAAATAAATATGGAAAACACCGACCATCATGAATGATATGTATTTTGGGTCAATTCTCTGCAGTAGATGTATCTGGTACAAACTGAATGATATCAAAGTAGAAGTTAATGTGAAAACACTAAGTAACCAAAATCCATACATTTCCTGAGTTCCAATATAAAACTCAAGTGCTTCTTGGTGATCTTGAATAGCTTCTCTAACCCTTGTTCTGAGTTCATAAACATCACGTGAGTTTTCGAATGCGCTTTGAACTTTTCGAGACACAAGTTTCAGTTTCAGACGCAAATGAGTGGTTACTATGCAGAATGAACCATCCATTCCTGTAAAGTTCGGGAGAAGGACGATGCATTGCACGATGTTATAAGCAAACATACAATGAAAGAAAGGTGCTTCGCTCTGAATGTCTTCTACAAATAGTAGTTCCATGTCGTGTACCATAAGTCTTGTGAAATTATCTGTTTGTATGCTCTCTATACTCATTAATATCCCTGCATATAAGGGAAACTGGCAACTCATACAAATAGGTATAAGAAGCCAGGCGATTTCACCAATTTTCCCTTCCCTGATATGAGAATCGTATAATTTTTGGTATTCTTCTTCCAAATCATTAGCTTTAATGAGATCTGCAGATATTTTTTCTAAGAGAGGTGCAAATTTGTAAGTTGCATAAATACCGTAGTAAGTTTTGATGAAAAACAAGACGAGAATAACGGCCAGTGTCATATTTCTGGAGAAATTGTAAATATCTAAGATGTAAAGGCATTTGAAGGTGTAATAGATGAACCAAACCAGCTGGCCGCCGTTAAATGTAATAATTGCAGTAATGACAACGGCTCTCTTAACAACGTTAGTCCTGTTCGGATAGAGGAAAGCGAAGGCCATGAAGAAAGAGCACAGTCTGAAGGTGCTGTCAAAATTTCCATATTTTTTTTCAGGTTGAACATCTGTTTGCATCTCCATTTTTATTCCAATTATTTTACTGTCAATGTAGCTGTGAACGTGAAACGTGTGAAGTTTATCGAGAACTGATTAAGTATTGGTAGCTAACGCATTATAGATATGCTACGTTAAATTACGCTGCAATTTATTGTCATTAAATCATCGCCTACACGTAATAACGTATAATTGCCCGCACAGTTATTTTAAATAATGCATGGAATAAAAAGGCATTTTATAGTGAATATAATTTTATAAATTATTAGCAAAATAGCTTTTAGTTATGACTCATAAGTCCAAGTGTAGAAAACAAATTAATAAGGTATCGAAACAGTGAGTAGGTACCGTTAGTACTTCGGGGTGCGAGGGAAATGCCTCATGGGGTCACCTTACATCCCGGCATCATCTGAAGACTCGAGACGGCGTGCAGTTTTGGTCGGTTTAAGCCCGACATAACCTCCCCCGCTGTCTGGCGTGTCGGGCTTGAACCCTTGGGGCTTTCAGGGGAAATTCACGCATGAAAAAAAGGTACCGTTAGTACTGTAAACAGTAATATTATATCTTTAGTATACCTACAGTGTGTATTTTTCAACTGGGCGTGAATGAGATGAGAAATAGTGAAAAATGCTCAAAGGAGGCCCGATATTGATGAAAACTAAAACTGCATCATTGGATTTAAAATAATCAATACTCCTTGCCAGAAATCAAACCCATCAATTTAAAAGAAAGAATACCGTGAATTATTGTACCATTCGATAATGCCGCTAATAAGAAACGATTCATAGCTCATTATAATATGTTTAATTTTATTGTTTCATTCTATAACATCAGGAATACATTTAAATAGGTGGATATATTATATATGTTATACTTAATCTAATCAAGTGAGCTTCACACACATAATATAACATAACGCTTCTGTTGATTGCAAATTAAGAATGGCACGAACATAATATTTCTGAGCTTTAAAGGTTATTCCATTTAATTTTCCCAAAAGATGATTCCGTACTGGACTGTTGATATTTACTATTGTGCCTAGTTGATGCAGAGCGTTTGCAGTATTATGTCATAAGTATTAAACTACTCTGATTTGACAGACCTGTCAAAATAATTATGATAAATAATTATTATATAAATTATTGCCCCATACATTAAGAAAAACTTGAGTAGAAAGTAACCGAAATACAATGAGCAAGAATTCCTAAAAATATTTTAATAAACTAATACCTACTTATAACATTGCTGGGAATTCCACACGATAAGAACGGAACGCTGTTTAGTTAAGTATCAAGATTTTAAGAATGAGGTGGCATAAAAGCAAACCAATAAACTAAGGCGATGTAGTGCTCGGTGGTCTTTTGGAGGGTGTTGTCTTGACGTGTTACGCCGACGACACCCTCGTGACAGTACGAGGCTAAACGTACCGCGAGGCAACCATGAATGTCACGGCCGGGGTTGCCCAAGTCGTTGGAATGCCATTGTAGAAGCAATAAGACCCGTCAATGAGTATTGCCTCGAGAGGCGATACGGAAGCCTCTCGTACAAACTGACGCAGGTGATCTGAAGCAAGGGGAGTTTCAGGGACTACCTGCTTGGGCCTGCACACACTGGTAGAGTGTCCGATGTGGGAGTTGCCGAGGCGTGACCTCGTGGTGGGAGTCCTCTCGCGCGGCTACCAGATTGGGATTGACCGTGGGATGCCGCCGCCTCCTTCTGCGAACAAGTAATGCTCCAAAAGTAGGTGGTGGAGTGGGCCCGGGAGAGATTTAAAACTCAGCCGGCTCGTCTAGCCCGCAACATGTGACTCAGACGCCGATGGAGACTCAAACACCGAAGGTCACTCAACGACGTCCATCCTCCATGATCTTAGGCTTGGGTTCTCAGTAGAAGCAGGACAGGGTAACGGCGCGATGCATGCCCCTCTCTCCGGGACAAGATGGGGACACCGTGGTTCCCACACCCGAGGGGCCATCTCAAAGCCGTAGTTGGCCCAGATTCAGCTGGGGTGCGAGGGAATTGCCTTATTGGGTCATCTTATACCCTTTATATGACACTCGAGACGGCGTGTGGTTTTATTCGGTTGGAGTCCGACATAACCACTCCGTTGGCAGGCAGTTATCTGTAGGAATTACCGCACGAAAAAAATAGTCTGTTTTTTTAGCCTATTTTTTTTTTTTTAGTCGCACAAGCAAAACCTTAAAAATAACAAAATTCGTGAGTAGGAAATTAAATTCAAAACACTATAACTGGCTCACTAGGTTAAAATTTATATATAATATGGGCCTCAGAATTTGCTGTTATCAATTTATCATTGACGGACTACAAAATGTTATAAATAATTATTTATTTTAAATATTTTCATCATTTTATTAGACATACCAACGGAGGCTCGAAAGACAACCTAATGAACTGGCAGCTGACCTGACAACATACAGCTATGCAAATCGCCTTAAACGAAAATATATACTAGTGTCTAAGTAGACACTAAAAAATAAAGATGAGTAGATGCCCTCACTGGAGGACACACTCTACATGAGCATTTAGCTGATTGCAATTAAAAAAAAAGAATTTTTTTTTATTAGATAATACATAGAAACACCCAGACCAATGCAAATAGACATATTTATGCATACAAATATTCGCACTGAGCGGGAATCGAACCCGCGCCCCCTGTCGTAGCAGTCGAATGCACTACCGCTACCAGGTTCTCATGCACAGAAGGGAAGTGCGAGCGTTTTTAGGCTCAAGAGAAAGCTGAGGTTAGTAAGAACAGGCAGTAGGAGCTGCGACATTCCTACCAACTGTATGATTCCACTTTCTGTCGAAATTCCTGGTCAATTCAGTACACTCCCGCTTGATTTTTACCACTTACTAAAAATTCAATCCGATCACCGGCTAATGTATTTTCTTTCTCCAGGTGGACCGTAGTAATTACTAGGGCATGACGTTTTGAAATAATAATACTTTGGCCAAGTTTAAGGTATAGGTAGCGACAAAAATCTTGTCAAAATGTTTCGCGCATATGCACTAACTGGCCAACCAAAAAGCCAATACAATAATTCTATGATTGGCGTGAGAGTAAATGGTCCAGATTCTAACTATAGTACCGACTGGCAACCGCTGTGTGTTGGTAGCAGATATTTGCAAGAATTTCGAATGTTTATATAAGCCAAATATTTTGTAATTATATCAGATACCTTTTTTTTTTTTTTTTTTTCGTGCGGAAATCCCCTCGCATACCCCCCCGCCGGCCAGCGGGGGCGGTTAACCTAAGAATACATAGTACCTGCAAAACTATAAGTAAATCTTGAGGTTAACACAATGAGCTTTTACTTTAACGAAAAACAAGCAGCATACCTTTGTTAAGGATATCCTTAAGAACCGTAGGTATTAGGTTTACGCCCCCGACATAACCGCCCCCGCTGGTACGCGGGGGGGGTATCCGAAGGGATTTCCGCACGATAAAAAAAAAAAAAAAAAAGGTATTAGGTTTACGCCGGCCTTACAGTTTTAATTTTTATAATATCTGACGAAAACTATCAGTTTCCTTATACATAGTTTTAGTGAAACTAATGTACGTAGTATGAATTTAATTCAAAATTATTGAGTTTTAGATTAGGCTTGGGTTAATCATATTCCAGAATGGTCTAATAATGGAGCTAATAGGTGGATTTTGGTTGTTAGTAAACCCGTTGAGTTTGGGTTTACTTGACTGACTTTCAGGAAATGGAGCATGGAATATCCTACACAAGCGGGAAAAACAAAGTGAGAATCATATCGAGGGTTAAATAAAGACGAGGTTTATATGCAGTGACAGCACAACAATCGTGATGTAATGGCATGCCTCTGCTAACAGTAAGCAGAATGACGTATTTGCCAACGGCAAGCGTTATGACGCACTCATATGCTGCCATATCCTCTTTCCACCACCACTCTTTATTTCCTTGTGCCTGCATGGTACGTTCTTCCATGTACATTGTGACAGTCGCATTATTTTTCTGTTAACGACAGTAACAAAAAAGAAACCCGGCCAAGTGCGAGTTGGACTCGCCCATGAAGGATTCCGTAGCAGCTGGTAATTTTTTAATATCTAAGTTGATTGAATGAAAGGTAAATTACCGTTTACGTTTTATGACGTATTAAAAAAAAACTACTTACTAGATCTCGTTCGAACCAATTTTCGGTGGTATACATGGTAATGTAAATCATTTTTTTTTTTTACTTTTATGATTCTCTTATTTTAGAAGTTACGGGGGGGGGCGGGGGGGGCACACACATTTTACCACTTTGGAAGTCTCTCGCGCAAACTATTCAGTTTAGAAAAAAATGATATTAGAAACCTCAATATAGTTTTTGAACACCTATCCATAAATATGGGTATGATGAAAAAAAATTTTTGAGTTTCAGTTCTAAGTAGAGGAACCCCCTAAATTTATTGTTTCTTTTTCCATTTTTTGTGTGAAAATCTTAATGCCGTTCACAGAATACATACTTACCAAGTTCAACAGCATAGTTCTTATAGTTCCGGTAAAAAGTAGCTATGAAATATGGATGGACAGACAGACATGACGAATCTATAAGGGTTCCGTTGTTTGCCATTTGGCTACGGAACCCTAAAAAGTATCTTTGATTTCCCTGCATTCTTTTGCGAAAAACACTATTATATGCCTCGGCGGAAAAGGCAATTGCCTGACTCATATTAGTGAAACTTATACTCGACCTGCAATTGCCTATTTCACGGCCTTTGCAATAATGTACTGTTGATAAGTTGAAAAATAATAGTTACCAGGAAGATATAATTATGATAATCCTACAGGAAGCAGGACATAATTATTATGAGTTATGTTTGTCTTCAGAATACTGTTTTTATTTTTGTAGGAAATCATCATCGTCCTAATGACCTCTCAACCGCGAAAACCAGCGCCAGAGCGTTATCGGTTGTATTCGATATGTATCTGCAGAAACTGAGATTGACTTAAGTCCCAAAGATCTTAGGGGGGGAGGGCGTCCCGATAGACGTTATCCTGCCATAACTATGAATCGTGGACTGAGAATGAGCTAGAGCCGGCTAGAGCTATTGAATTTGGCAATATATCAATCACACCAATTACAAAGGCCACATTATTAGCGAAATCGGTCAATCAGTTGACGCGTCGTACCGTGACCGAGAAAAATAGGGATTCATTTTTATATATGAGGTGTAAAGTTTAATTAAAATAATAAGTAATACCTCAAAAAAAACTGAAATATGGCATATTTTTATGTAGGTTAACAAAAATCAGTTCAGAAAAATGAGATCTTTTAGAATTGCGCTACCAATCCGCCTATAACACTCACGGACAATCAGCGTCAAAAATTTATGATCATAACCAGGTGTTACAAGTAGGTGATGTTACAGAGCGTTAAAATAAAAGTAAGTGAATGTAGTTGCTCAATATTTTATGAAACCACACCACTTTCAACGAGATAGCTCGAGATATAAGCTTAAATGTTCAAAAACAGGAATTTGATTATGACATACCGAAACGAGGTGACATGAAAGTGCAAGGGCTTCGGAACGAACCATTTCACAATTGTTCCAATCAATATTTTTTTAAATAACGTTTATTTTGTCATATTTTTGCAACTTATTTGTACCTACGTACAGTAATTCGGTCAGAGTATATAAATATTTATTTATTTTGTTATTGCTATTTAGGTCGCTATTTTAATGAAATGTAGAGCAGTCCGTTGCAAATAAATTGTAATAATATATTCAAACCGTAATAAAATTGTTTACTAAATTCTACAATATTATTACATTGTTGCTTTAAAGTCGTTCAAGGTTGATTTTTTATGTATAGTTCAGATTACTTAATTTTTAATTCTTATGCTACACTCTTTCATATTTTTCTTACAAAAGTTTGAATGATTAAAACTATTTTTGCTTTAAAATTTATCATTATATAATTTAAAAAAATACCCTTTTTCTTTTATTTTCACATGCAGTAAACCTGAATGAATGATTGAGTGAGAATATTTTTGTGCGAAATATGGTTTGTTATAAAGTGGTACTCGAGGCAAGTGGAAACCGAGTAGTAGTTTCAAGGTTTAACAATACTAGCCAGGTCAGTCTTAGGGTGATTAACCATTCTCAATATATAGAGACCCCTCCGTGCCTCGGAGAGCACAATCCGTCGCAGCCGCGACGGTCCCGGTTACCATACGAGCATCTGTTCTTTACGGGTAGTTGGAGCCCTAAGAAGTCCAACAGCCAGGTTGCTGAAGTCAAATGGCAGTCGCTTCAGGAAAAATATTGAAGTTCGGCTGTTTCGTAATTATACTGAAAGTCGAACTTTATACGGAAGGTATGCTGATGAATATACTATGTTAAGGGAAGTAGGTTTAAGCAGCCAGTTATCATACAGCAGGTGTGAAATGCGATGCCATTGTGGTCATCGCCGCAGCTATGGTAACCTAATTCACAACTAGAAAGAAATAACTAAGAAATTGCAATTGTTAAACTACGATTATCTGTAGTGTGACTCAGTGAATGTTGATATATATTACTAACGTGCCCCGCGGCTATGACCGCGTGGCATTATAATCCCGTTCCCGTAGCCCATGGGAACCTATTTTAGGGATAATAGTAGCCTATGTGTTATACCAGACGATAATCTATCCCTGTACATAATTTCAGCCAGATCCGTTTAGCCCTTTGAGCGTGATTGAGTTACAAACATCTGAATATCTACACAGATTTTTATCGGCAATTCTATCAACTTTCAAAATGTAAAAAAGTAACTACAATAGTTAGACATATGGTTTCGCGAAGTTTTTTGTAGATATTGATATGTTCTATCATAATAAGTAACATTTTTGGTTCTATCATCAGTACTTTCCGATGCGATGAAAGACATTATATGACTAATTTTTTTACACCTTGGCTTTTAGTTTCGTTTGCCAGTGTTTTCCTGTAAGGTTGTAGAACCTTAATCAGGGATGTCCATTTTTTTCTACTACTAAGATAGCAAATAAGCAAAAGGAACATCTGGTGAAAAGCGGTCACCATGGCCACGGTAATCTGTTATTTGCAATGGAAAGCAACGCAACATATGTATATATATATAATGCCTTTCTGTCACCGTCCTGCCGTCATACCATAGGGGATATTCTGTATCACTTTTAAGGTATTTCTTCTCCGTAAAAAATCGTATCCACTTATTTGTTCCTACATCTATCCTACAAAAAAAATAATTTTGAAGTGAAAGTTTGTAACGTTAAAATAACAGCTTTTGAATGTATGCAAATGAATGTAAATGCGGTAAGTACTTACAATAAAACACCCATTTTTTAAACTTTTGTCTGTTTGTCTATTTGAATTAGGTAATATTTGAAACGGCCGGGTGGATTTTGACGGAACTTTTACTGGCAGATAGCTAATATTATAAGGCGTAACATAGGCTACTTTTATTTTAGAACCAGAATTAGGGCTCTGCGCAGAGTAAATAGAAACTCAGATTTAAGTTTATTAATTATAATTAAATAAATAATAAAAATGAAAATATTTATTTGACTCAAGTATACATTAAACATGATGTTGATAACGCTGAAGTCAAGCAGAAAGGAACACAGAACATACTGAATCTGTATTCCGTACTAAGGGATAACCTGTATTATGGAAAACAGCAGTCAGACATAGTAAATATGGTACATCAAAAATATTACGAACGAGTGATGTAAGGTTGCACCGCGGCTTTAGCCGTTTTTGGTACGTACATTTGAATAATAATTATATAATATATGTTTCCTTTATACATATCATTCTATAGTTTAATATAATTTAGTACGTATAATTAAATTTTAGTATTTTACTACATTCTTTTATCGCTATATTATTTTAAGCTGTTATAATTTTGCTTATAATGCGAGAAAAATAATGAGTGAGTGTGTATATGAAGATGTATGTGTGAGGTTCTAGGGTGTATCTTTGTGTGTGTCACTGTCGTGCTCATGTATGTAAATGTTTTAGAAATTTAAGAAAAAAAACATTATAACAAGTCAGATCTTCACTAAAATTTGCAATTCACTAGAACTTAGACATGATCAACATCCGGACTGTAAAATATCACGCTATACCTAAAACGCGATTAGCAGAAAATTATAAACTCTCGAAACTCCCCAAAGTTACCTATGTATAAAAGATAGTTGATCGAGATAGGAAATCATGAACTTTTGATAAATAATTACATCACGCTATTATACTCAAGAACCAGGCATTTAGTTCGATGTGTGTTATATCTAAACCTCACAACTATCAAAAAACCGTCAAGTGCGAGTCGAGCTTGCGCACTGAGGGTTCTGAACAAACTGGATTGAGGGACGAATGTTGTGTCTAAAAATGCTGCATAAAGGACCGTATATTTTGATGGTTTTGTTATAGAATTTTGATGTCACAGCTTCAAGGGGTTGCAAACTTATGTATTTGATATTAGTATCAACTTAATACCTCCATGCATTCCTGAGAAATACTGGGAAAAAGCTGAGCGAGAGAGACGGAGCAATACACAGATTTATTATTGTGATGTGGGCTACATATTTACAAAATTCGGACTTTTTCCTTTACTTATGCTGTAATATATGCTAGTTTTTTTTTTTTTTTGCTTTTTTTTATATTTAGTCCGTCCAATTGACTGTACCCCGCCTGATGGTAAGCTGAGGTAAAGTCCAAAAAGTAGTGGCCACCATTTCTGGGGATTGCCCCTAGAATGGTGGCCCCTACCTAGACGGCCTCAACAGATGTTTTTTCACGCCCCGCTTAAAGAGCCCAGGATTGTAGGTAGAAGGGAACACGTGAGTAAAGCGTTCCAGTGCTTTATGGTTCGACAAAAAAAGGAGTCACCAAACCGCTTGGTTCACGATGGTATCGATTGCACTGTATGAGGATGACACCTAAGCACTCCTGCACGTGTTGTTCGGTACAAGAAGGGAGAATTCTTGTCAAATTTCATTATTCTAGCTTAACGGGAAGTACCCTAGGTTTTGATGGCCTTGCAGCTTCACAGTTTCAAGGCGTTGCAAATCTGAGTATTTGGTATACATTTCCACTTGATAGCTCTACACGTTCCTGAAAAAGGTCTTGACAGATAGACAGACGGACAACGGAGTGATCCTATAACGTTTCCTTTTTCCTTTTGAGGTACAGATCCCTATAAATAAGGCTTTAGTTTTTACCTTTTTTAGTACTTCCTAATACTCTTAAAATAAGTAATAATTGAAAATATAATAATGAAATAACTTAATACAATACATGTTGGAATCGTCACCTACTATCGAAGAATACATACCTTGATCTATTCTGAACTTAATGCGGATGAAGTTACGGGTAATGGCTAGTGTATATGTATGTATATATATAATATATGTAATGTATATGTGTATCCGCTTATTACCTTTCATTTTTAATATATTCCTAATTCACATACCCTCGCAAAGAGCCCGTTATTACGTGCGACACGTCTCTGGTTACCCTTTCGAAGGTATACAGGCGTGAGTGTATGCATTTAGTTGTGAATGTATAAATATATTTAACTTAGCCGGATTTGCTGTTGTCTTGGGTAGGCGTGTAGCCTGCAAGCAATTAATATTAATTAATATTGCCTGTAGGTCTTTCAACGGAAACATTTCAATTGTTGTATCAAGGTTATGGGTAAATTATTAGTAATAACGTTGTTACAGATGTTTGGTATGCATATGCAGTCTATACTTAAAAAGTATTTAATATCATATTGATAATTGGATAGTTATGAACTCATGCGTGGTTGATACTTGTTTGTTAATACCATAGTACAATACTTATATATTGTCAAGGTTGTTGTTCAATAATTAGCCTCTTAAAGAAATGGTTTATTTGAATTATAATAAACATATATAAATGTCCAACTTTTATTAAATGTCAATGTCATTATTTATGGTTCTTTTCAAAATGTAAAGCAATTTTTTCACTGATTTACGTCATAAACTAACAAAACTCAAAGTTCTGAATCGCGTACCTAAATAGGCACGCGATTCAGCACTACTACTAGCCCTACTTATGGGGTCCATGCTGATCTCATAGTTCGAAATTACCCTGTTCACATTGTGGAATGCACACATAATTGATTAAGTGCCCTTATAAATCAACTTTTTTTAATAGTCATACTTTGAGCCTATAAAAGTCTTTTCAGCTTTTATAACGCAGTTGCAACATTAAAAAGGTTTATTTTTATTATTTTTTGACGTAACAGCTTTGTTTATGTGCTCCAGTTTCCCACACTGTCATCTACGTTCCAGATCTACGCAAACCATGTTGCATAGACATATTGACTGTCGATAACCGGTATCAGTGTAGCGACTTTACAGCGGGTCACTATTACATTTTCAAGGTTAGGTCCCTGTTTGATCTCACGGTAGATAACTGACCGCAGATATCATAGTTTGTTTTTATAACATGTTTGCTTAGTTCCGTCTCTTGTGAGTTAAGCAGACACTATTACTACCGTCAAGAGCAGCATTATATATAGTGTAAGTCATGATTGGTTATCTTTAGATAATATGACTTGGCAACTATCAGGGATGGAAAAAGAATTGGCAGAAAGAACATTTATTCAATTTCGTTCAATTCTTTTTGATTGGAGGTTGGTGTTATAAGCAGAAAGAGAAAATGGAACATGTAGTAACATGAACTGAAATGATTTTTTCTATATACAGGACTATATAAAATAAAGTTCAACTAATTTTAATTATTCAAATTGATTAATTGATTGATTATTATTACGAGTATCTTTACATTTCAAAAAACATCATGTCTATACAAGAAGGCTTTGATATAAATTAATAACCATATTATTTGATTTAAATAAAATAGAATTTTATTAATTTTAACCACGCCACTGTTATCTATACAATTATAAAATAATAAATTATTTGTGTCTAATGATGTAAAGCCGGTTGTTAACGATTTCAACTAACCGGTTGACAACCGTTCGGTTGATGG
Organism: Cybosia mesomella; assembly: GCA_946251805.1. Taxonomy (NCBI): domain Eukaryota; kingdom Metazoa; phylum Arthropoda; class Insecta; order Lepidoptera; family Erebidae; genus Cybosia; species Cybosia mesomella. The sequence goes on along the minus strand of OX276394.1, from coordinate 11,215,204 downwards.
TTGTTTATTCGTTGTCAACCATTTTCAACGGCCAAAAATGAATGAAAATATTTTTTTATTCCATGGAACAGTTTTTTTTTGTAGGTAATGGATACAATAGATACATATTATGTACCTAATCGATTATTTTGTATCTAAACTATAAAAATCTCGTGTCACAATGTTAACGGTCCCATGACAGAAAACGGTTTGCCGGGTCAGCTAGTTAAATATTTAATTACTTAATTTTAATATGACATGAATTTATGAAATACATCATACAACGTAGCTAGCAATATTTTAAAACTATCTTTTAGCCGCGACTTTGTCCGCGTTAAGTTCAGAATAGATTAAGATAAGTATGTTTACTACTGTGATTTCAACATTTATTAAGTTATTTTATGATGATGATGATGATGAAGAAAGCATATTTCGGGCGAATGAGTCATCAATGCAGCGCCGAAACTAACAAGGCTAGAACTACGGAGTTCAAATTTTATTCGGTTCTTACATATGATAGAGTATTAGCACAGATTACTAAATAGTTACTACGTAAGTATTAGAGAGTATCAAGAGTAGTGCGTACGTAGAGTTTCGAGATTTTATATTTTATTGCTCATCACCGCTATAGCGTAATGATTTATTTGTATAGGTACTCCGGCTATTGGGGTGTGTGTTGGGTAACCTCCTCGAGTGTCGCTCCGATTCCGATCCCGCTGCAGTCCGGGGGGAACGGAATCGGAGCGGCCGGTACACCCTGGGCGGCGGTCAATGGCTTCCCCTTCACCCCTTCATAGGGTTGGCATTGATCGTCGGCCAATACCCAACGTGGCGGGAACACATCGCTCTCCGTACTCCTCTGCTTTCAGAGGAGACAGGATGAGCGATGCTGTTAGTGGTGAGATGGCCCAGGGTCAGCCGGGGTGCGAGGGATATGCTCTATGGGTAACCTTACACCCCGGCGTCTGAAGATCCGAGACGGCGTGCGGTTTTAGTCGGTGCAAGCCCGACATAACCACCCCCGCTGGCCGGCGGGGGGGTATCCGAAGGGATTTCCGCACAGTAAAAAAAAAAAAAAAAAAGGTACTCCGGCTATTGTCTTCATCGGAATTCTACCAAACTGCAAGATTTCGTGAAGATTTGGCTTATAATAATAAAGTTATGATCAACAATAGTTTTGGTCAATTTTTCTCTATATTATACCTATAATAGCGTGATGATATAATATGAACCTTATGAAATTTCAGTTGAATCTGTTCTACGGTTTTCAAGTGAAGCTCGAACATCGATAATAACCTGCAGACTAACAGATTGACAGACAGAAAATCTAAAAATCACATTTTTGGCATCGGTATCGCTAATAAAACACATATGTAGCAATTGGAAGAAATATTTATCGTGCAAATTTTACCTCAGTACGATTTTATTATAATGAACAGATGTATCACTTCTGAATTGAGTATGAAGGTCGACTAACGCCCCTCCCCCAAACCGGGGCAAGACGAGAACACCGTGGTTCCTAAACCCGAGGGGGCCATCTCGAAACCGGCGATGGCCCAGGGTCAGTCGGGGTGCGAGGGATATGTTCTATGGGCAACCTTACACCCCGGCGTCTGTATATGTGTAAGCCCGACATAACCGCCCCCGCGGGCCGGCGGGGGTATCCGAAGGGATTTTCGAACGAAAAAAAAATAAAAAAGGTACCTAGGTCCTTGACATCTCGCGGTTGGAAGAAAAGAAATGATACAAATAATTGTTACTTATTGTATATACCAAATAAAAACAAAAAAAAATTACCAAAAAACTGTTAGAAAATATAGTCACTTTGTAGCACGCAGTCGGATAAACTACCGATATTCGACTGTTGTTTATTGGTTGTCAACGGTTGACTCTATCTATAGTTGTGTCTGTACATATATTAAAAAATATGTAGATATTTAAATAACAATACTTGGGTTATGTTAAATGAACGATTCTGAAAGCAAGAATATTTTTTTCAGAATTTTTGTCTGTTTATATGTTTGTTTGTTTATGACGGACGCTTAATCTACTTATGTTTGATTGCAATTGGTTAAGTAGAACCAGAGATATGACCTAAAAAAAAATTACAATAAAATTTTGGCTAGCCGACGTTAGCGACCCAAATTTATAGGGACAAAAAAAAAGGGACACATCACTTAACCGCGCGACGCAGGCGACACAAATGCTGGAGGTCGCACAACGACCTCTGTTCTCTATGAGCGCAAGCCTGGGGGTGGAAGGTGAGGCCGCATGTCACCCCAGCAGAAGCAGGCCGGTGCGGCGGGACGACAAGCCCTTTGGGACACCATGGTTCCCAAACACGAGGGGGCCATCTCGAAACCGAAGATGGCCTTGGGTCAGCCGGGGTGCGGGGGAATTGAATCCAGGGGTGGAATCCGGGGGGATTTCCGCATGAAAAAAAAGGACAGTAATCCGTATTGATAATTATTAATTTCAATATTTTTAACTGACAATTCGGACAAAAAATTGTACAGTCAGATAAAAAAGAACATGGTTTGCTTAGACGAATCCTACGATACTTCATTTTTTACTTACTATCTATAGCAGTAAAGCGCCGTTCTGTAGATGTTACTCTCAAATTAATTTGGTATATATTGGTACTATTAAGAGTATGACAGAGATATTCTGCTCTTTTTGAGCTGAGTGAGACGAAGTCGAGCGAAAGCTCCTCATACCAGACAATTCAATTCAATTCAAGATTTAATGACAAACATCAGGACAGGTAAAGCTAAATAAAAGCTTATAAAATGTGAGACTTAAATTTGTATAGTGGTTGAGTAGATGATTAAAAATAACCAAAACCGCTTGACGCGTCGGTAGCTTTGTGGTTAAGGAGTCGACCCTATGATCCAGTGGTCCCGGGTTCGAATCCTGGCCATTACTCTACCGACGTGAGCCCACTCCTAACACAAGCAATTAAGCTTAGCAGGAGGGGTTAGGGGGAATATTAGTAATTTCGGTTACTAATATTCTTACTAACACCTTCAAACCTCTATACAGTAACGTAGCTACGTTGCATCTAGAACCAAATGGTCTCTTTTTTTAGCCGCACCATAAAGCAGCAATCAAGCAGCATCTGAACAAGCTGAATGCTACTTTTTCTGATATTTTACTTTATTAATAATAATGTCTAGATTAACATTATAATTTCTTGTGCCAGTAATGACTTAGTGAACATGTTTACAACTATAGTGTGTATTTTAATATAGTATATATATATACACACATCAACACTGTCTAGGGATATTTTGGATTTACTCAATTTACTCAAAATTTATTAAAAATAACATACAACATGTATATATTTTTGTAAAGCCCATTTAACAGACTACACTCTAGAATAAAAACAAACATTTTTTTTACATAACGTAAACAAATTTTTATTCAAATAAAGAAAAAAACGTGAGATAATGGTAAAACTAACAATGAATGTGTTTCTCAAGAAAAAGTGAAAAATAAGGAAAAATTAATCTGTTTATAACAGTTATGTGAAAAATCAGTAGTAAAAATAGTAAAACCACCCATGTTAATAACGGTCCTGCAACGGTTTTTCATGCTTTGAATTAAGTTATCCAAGTCTTGCTGCGGTATATTGTCCCAGGTCCGGCTAAGATGCAAAAAAAGTTGCTCTTCCGTCGCAATGTTTGCAGGGAAATTCCTCAAAGCCCTTCTTTGGAGCATGTCCCACGCGCGTTCTATGGGGTTTAGATCAGGCGATTGTGCGGGCCACCCTACGACCCATACGTCATGCTCCTGCAACCAGCTCGTCACCACTCTCGCTGTGTGTGGACGGGTGTTATCGTGCAAGAGCGTGAATTCTTGGCCCATTTGTAGTCGATGGGGGTAGATTATTGGTACTAGCACCTCGTTACGGTATTTTTCAGCCGTCATGGTGTTTCTGATCCAAACGAGGTCTGTTCTTCCACTAACACGAATTCCCCCCCAAACCATAATTGTCCCGCCGTGGTATGGATGGACTTCCTGAGGATGTTGCAGACGGCTCTCACGACCAGGAACTCGCCAAACACGTACTCTACGTGTATCGGGATGGAAACCGAACCGGGATTCATCGGTAAACAGCACTACAGACCACTGGTTATCTTCCCAGAGCAAATGTTCACGAGCCCACTCTAGTCGTCGTCCACGATTTCCTCGGCGTAGTGCTGGAGTACGAAACGGTCTGCGAGCATGAAGGTTAGCTTCATGCAGCCTTTTCCTCATAGTTTGGTCACTGACAAGCAACTGCTGCTCTGACTGGAGCCTCTGAACCAACTGCATGGCCGTAACATTTGGTTGTCTTCTCACGGCAACTTGCAAAAATCGGTCTTGTCGTTGAGTGGTTATACGCTTCCCGCCTGGGTGTCTTTCAGCCACTTCACCAGTAGCACGATAACGTGACCAAACCTTGATATCACGTTTTGTCTTGTTCCAATCTCCTCAGCAATACTCCGTTGAGTAGCCCCAGCTTGGAGCATGCCTACTGCCCTTAACATTTCCTCCCTTATTAAATGGCGCCGCTGCATGATGCACACAATAACATTAATTCGAAATTAACCGATAACTTGATAGAAAACTTAAATTTGTGACAAAAAAATAGCCAAAAACTACTGAAGGTAAATGAAACCTTCGGACTTCGCTACCATTATGCCGCGTAAATCTTTTGTTTTTAATTTATTTTTTCAAATTCAAATTTAGAATCGTTCAAAAAGGTTTACAAAATAAGCTTTCTTCAAAATAATTTAAAACTGGCCAGTATTTTTTGAGTTTAAGAACTTTATACAAAACATCCCTAGACGCTGTTGATGTGTGTATATGATCCAGACTCAGATCCAGCCCTTGCGCTGCTGTACCAGTGGCGTAAGGAGGCGCTGGAGCGGGGCCATAGGCCGGAGCCCCGAGAAATCAGGGCTCAGCGGTCCCTGCTCCGCCAGGAACTCATCAGAGGTGGGGGGAATCCACCATTGCGGCGGTGAGACCGATCATGAAGGAGTGGTTGGAGAGGGACCATGGGGACCTCTCCTACCGGATGTGCCAGATATTTACCGGACACGGGTTTTTCGGTAAGTATCTATGGCGCATCCACCGGGAGACAACGCCGCAGTGCCAGCACTGCGAGGATCCTGGCGAAGACACGGCGCTCCACACGTTGGTGGAGTGCCCTGCGTGGGCGAGTCAACGCCACGATCTCGTTGCGGTCCTGGGCGTGGACATTCTCTCGTTGGAGACCATGGTGAGGGCCGTGGTCTCTGACAGGAGCAAGTGGCACGCCGCCGCCTCTTTCTGCGAGCAGGTAATGTGCGCGAAAGAGAGCGGGAGAGAACCCTGCCCCTCGAGTTTCGCAGTCTGCGGCGAGGACGCCGCAGACTCATCTACGCCCGGGACTACCGACCTCCATGATCGGGGCCTGAGGACGGCAGTTGGCCGACTCGCCGTGCTTACAGAAGCAGGCCGTGGCGGAGGCATGTCGTGTGTGCCTACACACGCCTGCCAACCCCACCAGGCGAACCCGCGGTGGCGGCCAAAGTCCGCCGGTAACCCTGGGGTTATCCTTTCGAGGGCTTACCCGGAGTGCCCGGGCAACGGACACTTGGGGAGGACACCGTGCGGTTTTAGTCGATACACGACATAACCACCCTCGCTGGCCGGCGGGGGAGGTATCCGAAGGGATTTCCGCACGTAAAAAAAAAAATGGTTTAGCACAAAGGTCAATCGAGGCTGTCATGTTTTATACTCCGGTTAAACGCCTACCTAAAACAGTACTGGTCGATTGGCATTAATAAAACTTATCCGAGTCTATTGATTGCCATAGATAGTTGCAGATGAGATGACTATACAATGCGGTTTACAGGAAGATGTTATCGTATTTACGGGTATGAAAAATAAAATCATATTCTACTTAGTAATCTTAATTTATTCAAATTTATTCCATTATCTTAGCATTTCAGGCAAACACCTTGTCTCATACAAGAAAACTATGATATAAACTGATAACTTCATTCGATAAAAATAACACTACACTATAACACTAATGTTATTAGTGTTAAAAGCCAGCTAGAATATATTCTAAATAAAATGAACGCAAAAAAATTACAATAACGGATTTGCAAAATTTTCCCTGCTGTTATCGAAATAATAAAAAGGATAAATTATATATTCAAGTTTTGGATGAATTGGGCATGACATGTCCGTTATGAAATACTTGGAATAGTTGCATGTTAAAAAAGCAATGGATTGTAACAAAGGCCAAGTGACGCTGAGGCCGGTGGCGCTGATAGCCAGTAATTTTGCTCCACACTTATTTGAAGTCTATGATTAATTTTATTAAGTCACTCTAGGTTCAACATAACTGAATGTCAATGTCAAAATAGGTTAAACTTTACTTTAACTTTTCAGGGTCAGTTTTGTAGGCTATCTTCGACTAATACGTTACATACAATAGTTACGTAGTTCTTTTGTTTTGTTTAAATACTAGAACAAAAATCCAAAACTGCATTGTTATCTTATCAAATTTGGTTAGGTAGTGGGGGAACACATCAGATAGTGGAGGTGAGCGATGACGCGAGGCAAGGAGGCAAGTCATCTCTAAACACGTCACAAGTTTCAGTCACTGTCGAAACCGTAGGTGATCAATCTATCTACCGCGCGATGGACCTGACACACGCACGATGATTCCATGAAAGCTTTGAAAGAGTTCTGAATATTACCGCGGAGGAACTAATTTTTGGGTAAAATAATTGTCAAATTTTTTGTATGGCCTCTGTTTATCTTAGAGCCAAACTTGACTTGCTAGTGGTTGAACTTATGAGAGGTACTGCAGCGGGAGCCTAGTGTTAGCTAGTAAATAAGTATAATTAGAATTCAGTTACGCTTCTAAAATTCGTGATTCTAGGTCAACGGAAACTACCATTATAGGTTTTCGACCCAAAACCTATAGCGTACTTCCGGTTGAACTAGAATTTTCAAGTTTGGTTAAAAGCAAGGTCTTACAGAATAAATAAAGGGAAAGCTCCGAAAAGAAAAAAAAAAAATTAAGGTAAATTTTGGTACATACCGTTTTCGCGAAAATTTAAATATTCCCATATCTTTTTATCGTGCTGACTTAGGACCTTGATTTTTATACACCTAATAGGGACTATACACCTCAGTTTCTGGTATAAATTTCAACTTGCTGGGTCCATTCGTTCCTGAGAAAATCGGTGGTGATACACGGAAAGACGGACAAGAGTGTGATCTTATTAGGGTTCTCTTTTTACCTTTTGAGGTACGGAATGCGAGGGGTGCTTGGTTGGGGACCTCCACGCGGTGCACCCTGGGCAACGGAGACAGCAGCGCCTCTCTCCTAGGGCGGGAGAGACGCTACCGCCTACGGCCAACTCCGACCGAGGCGAGGACGGCCCTGTTGAAGGCTGTTCGGAAGCTTTCCACGTGTCTCTCTGACTAGCAGATGGCACAGTGGAGAGCAGGTAAGGGGGCCATCTCGAAACCGGAGATGGCCCAGGGTCAGTCGGGGTGCGAGGGATATGCTCTATGGGTAACCTTACACCCCGGCGTCTTAGGACCCGAGACGGCGTGCGGCTTTAGTCGGTTCAAGCCCGACATAACCGCCCCCGCTGGCCGGCGGGGAGGTATCCGAAGGGATTTCCGCACGAAAAAAAAAAAAGGTACGGAATGCGAGGGATATGCTCTATGGGTAACCTTACACCCCGGCGACTGAAGACCCGAGACGGGATGCGGTTTTAGTTGCTTCAAGCCCGACATAACCGCCCCCGCTGGCCGGCGGGGGGGGGGGGGGTATCCGAAGGGATTTCCGCACGAAAAAGAAAAAAAAAAGGTACTTTCATACCGGAAATTAAATATGTAAGTATGTGAAAATTATTGAATATATACCATGAAAATATTATAAATATAAAATACCATGAAAATTGGAAATTATAGACAAAAGATTCTTTAAGAATTTTATTTATATGAATGAGTATAATAAGTATAAAGAATGCAAGTTGAGTGTTGGCGGTGTGGTCTAACTATTGACTTCGTTATTATCGTCTCACGCTTGCGGTTTAATCTGATCTCCAGTCACGCACCTCAGAATTTACTAAGATCTTGTACCTATTAAAAATTGAATGAGAATATCGTGAACAAAAGTTCTCTAGTACAATTTTTTCAAGTCTGCCCACTGGCACATCAAAGCCGGTTCACTTATTTAAGAGTAGTGTGGACTCACATAGCCTACTCAATTGGTAAATTGCCATAGTAGGTTTGATGCTACGATATTATATACGATATCGTTATGGCCACAAGTAATCACTACATATTAAAAAACAAAGTCCCCCGCCACGTCTGTCTGTCTGTTCGCCATAAACTCAAAAACAACTGAACCGATTTTTTTCTAAAGATTTTAGATCGGAAAAAGAGAACATCTAGGACGGGACTTGAACCCGCGACCAGTCCCTTACAGGGGGAATGCTCTGACCAACTGAGCCACTTAGACACGTCCCAGATATTCGAAATTCTCCGATACATTATACGTCTTAAGGCGACGTTGGAGGCATCTACCGTAATTCTTGCGAACTACGGAAACAATGAATAACTTTACAGTCATTTTTAAACATTGTTTTTTGATGACTCCGCCTAATTAATTCAATTAAATTTTTTAAGCATTTTGTATGCTTACTTTTTTCTAAAGATTTTAGATCGGAAAAAGAGAACATCTAGGACGGGACTTGGCGAGGGAAAATCTTTTGAAAAAAGTAAGCATACAAAATGCTTAAAAAATTTAATTAAACCGATTTTCCTGTTGTTTCCATCAATGAAGAGAGTCGTTCTCGAGAAAGGTTTTAGTTTATAATTTGTCAAGTTTTTGTATACATAGGCTAAAATACAATTTATATTTGTTGGAGGTGTCGGAAAAAAATAAGCCTTTGAGATATAACAAAATGATGTATAATGGAATTGTAACTCTTAAATGGGTTGTGGTAGCGGAATAGGGTCCCATGGGTAGCGGAAACAGGATCGGAATTCGACGCGAGTGAAGCCACGGGCAACAGCTGGTGATAAATATATATAGGTCGTTACATATGAAATTGGCGTTTTTCTTGAAGAAATTGGAGGAAACCCAATTTTCAGTACTACCATTTTTGCATTTATTTTAGTATTGACAAATCCAAATTTTATGTTTTTTTTTGTGTATGAATGAGACAATATTAAGCTAACAAACAGTAACTTTTATTACATTTTTGAAAAGTGACAGCTGTTAAGTAATACGAAATTTATCGTCAAAATGGATAGCATTAAGGAAGTAAGTACTGTTTTTGAAGATCGAATTAATTTATCAAGCGGCCAATAAAAAACAAAATTTAATACAGAGTTGTAAAATCTTGAAATCAACTTTCAAACAAAATATAAATAACGGAAATAGCTATTAAATTACAGGAATAACGAACTCATGAATTTGTAAGAAAATTAAGGCAATTTCATAGGTAAAGACCTATTATTATCACAGCATTATAGTCATCATCATCATCATCACAGCAATCCCGGTGGTATCCGAGACTTGCACTACGAATCCCTGGTACCGCAGTCTAACCACTCCTCAAAATGACAGCTTGTCTTTAATAAATAACTAGAGACTAGTTTTGGGGTATCCTTCCTTATATGGAAAATAGTTATATAATAATTTTGATATCATTCATTTGAATCTCTATAAAAGCTTTGTTACGTCCGAGTACTAACCTATTGCCGAATCATTTACCTAGTAGCGATATATTGGATAAATACTCTATTAATCTAAATACCGTTTTGATAATAATACTGAAATTGGCCTCAATAAAGTGGGTAAGTATAGGTGAATTAGTAACACATTAACATATCCTGGCCCTAAGGGTTTGCTCTATAATTTTATTCTGAGGTCAATAATAGGGTCAGATTTTGACATTTGTAAATATCGAGTACACTAACGTATTGTTAGGAACAAGTGTTCACGATCGCGTATATACTCGTACCTACCTACACTTCTTGTACAAAAAGTTTGGAGCATATTAAGTGTTTATAATGCTTTACTACTACTTGTTGATGTAGTGATTTATCCGCCTGACTCTTTTCCTGGGAGACTTTCTCCCATTTTCGTTATAATATATATTATCACTCACTCTATCTCTCTATAGCGGCGATAGCCCAGTGGTGTACGTAACGGACTGCCGTGACGAGGTCTCGAGTTCGATCCCCAGTCGCCCCGGGCACACACCTCTGACTTTTCGTAGTTATGTGTGTATTAAAAATGTAGGTTATCGCTCGCTTAGTAATGTGGGAATTGGGACCTTTTTTTTTTTTTTTTTTTTTTATCGTGCGGAAATCCCTTCGGATACCCCCCCGCCGGCCAGCGGGGGCGGTTATGTCGGGCTTGCACCGACTAAAACCGCACGCCGTCTCGGGTCTTCAGACGCCGGGGTGTAAGGTTACCCATAGAGCATATCCCTCGCACCCCGGCTGACCCTGGGCCATCTCACCACTAACAGCATCGCTCATCCTGTCTCCTCTGAAAGCAGAGGAGTACGGAGAGCGATGTGTTCCCGCCACGTTGGGTATTGGCCGACGATCAATGCCAACCCTATGAAGGGGTGAAGGGGAAGCCATTGACCGCCGCCCAGGGTGTACCGGCCGCTCCGATTCCGTTCCCCCCGGACTGCAGCGAGATCGGAATCGGAGCGACACTCGAGGAGGTTACCCAACACACACCCCGGGAATTGGGACCTAAACATAACTGGCGAATCGTGGGTGTGTAATACACCTCTGCCTACCCCTTCGGGGATATAGGCGTGAAGTTATGTTATGTTATGTTACTCACTCTCGACATGCAATAATCGTTTACAAAATTGTCCTCATAAAACGAGGAGGGAGGGCGCCAGTGCTCTCACTATTCATAGACTAAACTTCCTTCGGTTAAACTAGTAGGCTAATTGGGCACAGCTAAGCCGATCATTATTCGCCGCGAGAGCGTGCGGTTATCTCATCAATCGACACAGGACCGATTGTCATTGATGTGATCTCCGCATGAAACAATTTTTTGTGTAATTCAGCATTGTATTGATGTCTCAGTGATAGGTGTAAGGATCCATTGTGTGGAAGTTGTTTCTTTAACTAGGCATATAACATTGACCCCGTCCTTTACTATCAACTGTGCTGTTATTAAAACAATAAAATAAAACAGCCTTTGAACTAATCACAGCATCAAATCGCGTGACCATTCCGCTTATACCGATATACAAAAGTAACTGTAGGTACATTAGTATGGAATTTTCGTTCAATAGAAAAGTTGTATTATGAGCATGTTGTTAAGCATTTGGCATGAATACAATTACTTCCATGGCGACATTTGTGATTAATATATAGCAACTCATAAAGTAAAGACAGCAATTAAGCATCCATTATGAAACTATATGACGTTTAAATTATGTATTATCGTTTCGTTGGAAAATTACTGAAGTAGTCTACAATTCCTGATAAGTAATACATGATATTTATGTCTATCTGTTTCGGTCTAAGTGCCGTGTATTTAGATAATCTATAAGTATACTCTTGCCAATTATAGAACTTATACTACAAGCTATCCTTAGTTTGGCTCTAGAACGCGTTATGGAATATGCCGTAGAATATTATATTGTAGTTATGGGTAGTTTATAAATGTATTATGTATGGTTAATAGGTACCTATTTAATCAGGGCCGCCGCCACCTCCTTCTGCGAGCTTGTAATGCTCGCGAAGGAGATGGCGGAGCGCGCCCTTGAGAGGTTTAGAACTCTCCCGGCCCGCCGAGTCAGCAACATGCTCGCCGCGCGTCGCAGGCAACTCAGGCGCTGGAGGTCGCTTAAAGACCTCTGTCCTCCATGAGCGCAGCCCTTGGGTGGCAGGTGAGGCCACCTGTCACCCCAGCAGAAGCAGGCCGGGTCGGTGAGGCGACTAGCGCCCCTCCCCCAAACCGGGGCAAGACGGGGATACCGTGGTTCCCAAACGCCATCTCGAAACCGTAGATATAGAGGTGCGAGGGATATGCTCTATGGGCAACCTTATACCCCGACGTCCCGACCCGAGACGGCGTGCGGTTTTAGTCGGTTCCAGTCCGACATAACCGGGGGGGGGGGGTATTCGAAGTTACCTATTTAATCACCCAAAGCTGAAAACTACAGTCGGCCTCTGTGGCGTAGCGGTAGTGCATTCGACTGCTACGACAGGGGGCGCGGGTTCGATTCCCGCTCGGTGCAAATATTTTTATGCATGAATATGTCTATTTGCATTGGTCTGGGTGTTTCTATGTATAATATGTATGTATTTAGAAAAAAAAAAAAGTATATAAGTATGTTTATCCGCATTCTGGAACCCATAACACAAGCTAGTTAAACTATGCTTACTTTGGGTCTAGAAAGCGCTGTGTAGAATGTCGTAGAATATTTATTAATATTATTAATTATTTATTACAGTACCTAGTTTGATTGTTTCCATAAAGTATTCACATAGTTGATTAAAAACTGTACATAGCTGAATTAATCTGAGACATAGTTATCATAATCTAACGTAAATAGGTTTTCATAGCATTTATTAATAATTTACACTTCCTGCAAATATACAGGCTTTTTTAGTAACCAGCCTTGGGATGATGTCATTTTATGTTCTAAGTCTCAGATTAAAAGAAAACAATTTAGGATCTTTTGATATTTTATTTGAGTTTGGAGTTTGTAAGCATACTGAAGATATTTCCATAAAGGTTCCTAGTAAATACATATATTACCAAAAATATTAAGGATTGAAATACAAATTTAAAAAGCTTTTATAGAACAAGCATTTAAATAAAAATTAGTTGTAGGTACTTTAACGAAAATATTAATTTTATGCAAGAGTTTTGCTGATTTTAAAAGCTTGTATCGTGCAAGTTGTTTCTCTCTTTTATAATTGCGCTACAAGCTTATGAATTGCGTTCAAAAAGGTTTATTTATTAATTATTTTATTTACAGCTTTTTAGTCTAAGTAATGTCTTGTAGAACCAGTGCTTTCCAAGACCAGCCAAAAGAACTCAACACAACAAGTCTCTCTTGTTTAGTTCCAGACCACCTATTGTCTTCATCTTCAGACCTTGGACATCATATACTACCAGTTTTTACCCAGATAATGATACGTTTATCTTGTTTAGCTTAGGAGTTCCAATGGCTACCTTCGTAATCCATCAACAGACCCTGGATACTGGATTTTATTTTCCTACATAACTTCTTATTAAAAGGCAGATCTTGACGGAATTTTGCATTTCGAACACTTGCATGGTCAACATCCAGACTGTAGAACTGTAACTAAAATAATATGAGCAGTAAAACAAAAATTGCAAATTTCCACAGATTCGCCTACGTTTAATACGTAGATAGATAGTTTATTAGAGCCTCATAAATCTTTCATAATTATTAAAAACACAACTTTTCTATTTCATATACTGATTAATATTTCTACTGAGTCTATATTTACAAAATATGATAATAATTTCTTAATTCTAGAGTCGGTCACGTGAAAAATACCTCTTTATAATTTACTTGTCCTTACTGGCTAAGTCATTAATGCGGAGCCTAAACCTCTGCTACGCGGATCTAGGTTGGTACCAGTCAACAAAGCTAACAACAAATAAATAAAATAACCAGGAACAAAGCTAATATAATCATACCAATGAAATTAAAGCGGCTGTATGGTTCATAGTGTTTTAATGACTGAAGATTACAACAATACTACAACCGTACCAACTACAAAACAATAAATCAATTGTTTTTTCATTTATTTGAATGTAAAGTTCCTTTGTATATTTATTAGTTTTATGCAAGTTATGAGGGCAACTGTACTACAATATAAACCGCTATAACATATCCGGTTCTATATATTTTTGTTTCTGGCTTTAGAAAATACGGAATACGGAAGTACCGAATTTAAGAAGTAGGCCCCAATGACAGTTAATTGACAAGTGAAGGTGATAATTAAATTATCTATTACCCAAATTCTTGTATAACAGAACCTATATACCTACAGAATATTAACATATAATATCCCTATAACCTCGTTGACATCATTAACATAATTTATTTGAATAATCATGGCACTGTGACAGTGACACCACGTCAACTTTATTGCTCCAGTAAAATGAGTAGGTACCTACATTACGTACATAACATTCAACGTTAAGTAAGCATGTTCTAAACCATGCGAAGAGTGTGAAGAGTTTAGTTTTCTGACTGGAGGGGAGTAAGAACCCCGCACTTCACAGTAAGACATTCAGCCGACCCTGTGGTCAAGGTCTACCGGGTTATTAGGGTTTTCTCTTTCTAGGTTACACCCGAGTTCCTGAGAATTGAGAATAAAGTTGCGATCAAGGTTTTACTCAATGAAATTAATTGAGTAAAAGTTTAAAATAAACCCAGGTTAGTTTGAATTCAACGCGGTTCATATCATTGGTAAAATCTGTTATTAGTCAGTTCTATTTCGATATAAACTAAATTCTGCCAGACAATATACGATAATATATAATATCTATGATTTAACCGTAGTCGAATACATTATAAAACTAATCTTAATATAAACACGGAAATATATCTAATAGTTCAAGTTTCAGTTGTAGTTTTCAAGACACGAAACTAGTTTGTGATTTGGAAAAAAAAGCTGTTATCCTACATAACTACTTCTGAATGCGAAAATTTCTCATAAAACGTTAGTTTTTCATAACAATAATATTCTTGGAAATTACATAGCTCTAAATCAAAACTAAACAATATCTTGTACTAAGAGATATAGGGAACTTACTTTCTGAGGTATCGGTTTCAGGATTCGATTATTTCTTCGGGTGAAGTATTACAGTGTATTTTTTATGAAATTTTCAAGAGTAGCACGTATTTTAGAAAAAGTGCCTGCTTGACGGCAAAAGACTCGCCCTATATTACGTGGACATAAAACATTATTGGTGAAACGTAGTTGTTAGTAAAATTTTGCTTACCCTTTCGGGTAAAAAAAGTATGAAAGGTGAATAATACGTACTATTCAATCATTTTTGTTGGGTAACCTCCTCGAGTGTCGCTCCGATTCCGATCCCGCTGCAGTCCGGGGGGAACGGAATCGGAGCGGCCGGTACACCCTGGGCGGCGGTCAATGGCTTCCCCTTCACCCCTTCATAGGGTTGGCATTGATCGTCGGCCAATACCCAACGTGGCGGGAACACATCGCTCTCTGTACTCCTCTGCTTTCAGAGGAGACAGGATGAGCGATGCTGTTAGTGGTGAGATGGCCCAGGGTCAGCCGGGGTGCGAGGGATATGCTCTATGGGTAACCTTACACCCCGGCGTCTGAAGACCCGAGACGGCGTGCGGTTTTAGTCGGTGCAAGCCCGATATAACCGCCCCCGCTGGCTGGCAGGGGGTATCCGAAGGGATTTCCGCACGATAAAAAAAGGTATTGCGTCAAACTTATTTTATCAAATTTTCAACGTAATCAATCCCTACATATTTTCGAAGGCTGATTACTTACCCAAGAATGTTGATTTGGGGTAAACGACAATTGGTTAATATTTCGTGTCAACAACTTTTACATTCTGATGCTGATGACATTGATTAAAGCAGCGGGACTTTTTCAATGCTTAAACCGTGTACCATATGTAGAAACTAGTTTAATTTTCAAAGAATACTAGTAACCCAAATGATTATACCCAGTTATGTTAAATTAAAACCTAGGCAAATTATTATAATTACCAACAATGACCTCTGTGGCGTAGCGGTAGTGCATTCGACTGCTAAGCCAAAGGTTGCGGGTTCGATTCCCACTCAGTGCAAATATGTATATTTGCATTGGTCTGAGTGTTTCTATGTATAATGTGTATTTAGTTACAAAAAAAAAGTATTTAGGTTTAGGTTTAAAGAACTTTATTTCTCATAAGAACAAAATCAGTTCACTTAAAATGAGATACATAGTAAAGTATTATTATAAAATGGTAAAAAGCATTTGTCTGTGGCGAGTTGGGATATCTTTAACAAATATTTCTTTTTCGCTTACGAATTTAGATTCGAGCCATCTCACACTGTATGTATATATTTTTTAAGTTTACTTTTGAATACATTTATATTTTCGCAGGTTTTAATATCATTAGGTAATTTATTGTATAGCTGTGCACCTTCAAACAATAGTGTTTTTTTGCCATAATTGGTCCGAGGAGTCTTAAGTTGTAGTTTGTTTTTGTTTCTTAGATTATAGGTTATTTCTTTTTTATCTAACTGTATATTCGATTGTATAGAATTTGTAGTGATATTTTTTATTAGTAAACAGGTGTTATATGTGTATAGTTGCGACAGATTTAATAATTTGGTTTTATTATATAATGTGTTTGTTTGTGTGCGATAATGGTAATGGAAAAGTGTTTTGATTATTTTATTCTGGGTTCTTTGTAATGGACTTAAGTTGGTTTTAGCGGCTGATCCCCATATTTCGATTAAATATTCTAAATGCGACTTTACTAATGAATTGTATATTATGGTAGCTACTTTTTTTGGAATACAGTTGTTGACTTTGCGTAAGGCTCCTAATAATGATAATAATTTTGTTTTAACGTGATCGATATGCAATTTCCAGGTAAGTGTGTCGTCTATCCATAGTCCTAGGTATTTCTCGTGGGCGGAACGTTTAATAATATCATTATTTATAGTAAGCGGTGAGAACTCCCCTATTGGTTTATTTTTAGCGGCAAGTACCATATATGACGTCTTTGTTGTGTTTATTGTTAGCAAATTATATTTTAGCCATTCATTAATTATGTCAAGGTCTTTTTGAGCTACCGTTATAATGTTTTTTATGGAATTATCGAAGTAGAAGAGGCATGTGTCATCCGCGTATAATGTTAGGTGTCCTTTTAGTCCTATTTTGTTAATATTGTTGATATAGATCAGGAACAGCAATGGACTTAATATTGAACCTTGAGGACAGCCGAAAGGTACTGTTTTGATGGAGCTAGTGAAATTATCTATTTTAACTACTTGTGTTCTGTTTTTTAAATATGACTTGAACATGTCAAGGGCTGTGCCTGTGACACCTATGTTATTTAATTTTTTTATTAATTTGGGATGACTCACTGTGTCAAATGCTTTTTTTAGATCAATAAATATACCTACTGCGATGTTTTTTTCATCAATTTGAGTTTTTATTTTTGTAATTAAGTCTACTGCAGCCGTAAGGGTGCTTGATTTGGGGCGAAAGCCATATTGTTGTTCGATTAAAAAATTCTTTTCAATTAGGTATTTGTTTAGTCGGCTATATAAAACTCGTTCAAATATCTTTGACATAATGGGTAAGACAGACACCGGTCTGTAGTTACTGGGGTCAGTTCGACTCCCGGATTTGAAAATAGGAGTCACCCTAGCAGTCTTGAGACTGTCGGGAAAAGTACCGCGTATCAAACATAAATTAATACATTTAGTGACCCTTTCAGTAATTAAACTTTTAAGGCATTTAATTGCTTTGGTACTTATGCCGTCTAAACCAGTGCTAGTGTTGCGGTCAAGGTCGTCTATAATTTTTGATATTTCGTGTGTGGTGCATGGTGTAAACTCATTTAGTGTTATGTTATGTGTGTAGCTAGGTTCGTACATAAAGATAATGTTGGTGTCGTCATGATATGATTTAGGTATTTTATTAGCTAAATCCGCGCCTATTGATGAGAAGTATGAATTAAATAGGTCACATATTTGGTTACCTTCGGAGATGAGTCCCGTATTTGACATTAGTTTTGGAGGAGCACAGCTTTCTTTGATTTTGTTTAATGCTAAGTTATTGATTACCTCCCACATTTTCTTTGGTTGGTTGTAAGTATTATGAAACAGGTTATGGTAGTAGGTTTTCTTGTAGGATTTGATTAAGTTTTTCACTCGGTTCTGTTCTTCGGTAAAGTTTTTTCGAATATCTTCATTATCTGGGTGAGATTTAGTTTGCTGCCAGAAGTTGTTGCGTAAATTTATTGCGTCTAGTATTTCTCTATTTATCCAGTCTTTCTGTGGTGGATTTAAAAATTTGGTCTTGTCTATTTTACTGTCGTCTATATGTTCCGAAATAAATCTTTCCAGGTAATAATAGTCGTTTTCTTCATTTTCGTAGTCTGCTATTGAAACGCTATTATAAAGTTTTGTATAATCGAGGGCCTTGTATTGTGATCTTCTATTGCTTCGTGGTGCCAAACCACCTATCTCCAGAAATATTTGCTTATGGTCGGATAGGCCTGATTCAATTATAGAGAGACTGAATGAGTGGTTGCTTATATTTGTGCATACATGGTCCAGTATAGAATTAGTAGTGCTGGTTTTACGAGTGCTGTAATTTTCATGGACTTTATTTATTATTTCATATCCGGTTCCTTTAATTTCGTTCAGGTATTTTGTAATATCAGTGTCTACTTTTAGGAGGTTAAAATTAAAGTCACCCATCACAAGTGATCTTTTCCTTTGTTCTAATTGCGAGGAATAAGTTTCCAAGAAGTTGTTTATGTTGCTCACTCCAGGTTTGTAGATCGCCCCTATATTTAAAGACAGTTTATCTATGTTAATCCAGAGATAGTGGTTGCCATCCTCGCATAAGCTTTCTGTTACGTCATATGTTATGCTGTCGTGTATATAGATCGAAACGCCGCCCCCTGTGTTCTTTTTCTTCTTCTTTTTCTTTTTCTTTCTTTCCCTATAGTTGTAAACATGCTTATAGTTAGGTAATTGATATAATTTTGCATCCACTTCCGAGGTAAACCATGTCTCGGTAAATATTAATATGTGGGTAGTTTTTTGTATCGCTTTTATTATGCACTTAATTTCATCAAATTTACCTGCGTTGCGAATACTACGCATATTTGCATAAAATAATCTTAGTGCTGACGGACGTAGCGGAATGTCTTCGTATGTTTTCACAGCATGGTGACTTATTCTATCTACAGGTGTTGTAATACGGGGCGAGACTGTTACTAGTTTTTTTGGTTGATAGTGTTCACAACAATTGTTGGCATTCCTTTTATATATTTTATAATGAGGTTCTGTTCACCGTCTGATATACGTTTGTTTAATTGTTCTTTTAATGCTTGTAAATATCGTTTTTGCGCTGGCGTTTGGTCTGAGTATATATGGATGTTTTGGGGTAGCTTGTTTTTATTCCGTAGTAAGTATTTTGCAGTGTCCGAACTGTTGAAACAGACTTTTATTGGGCGGTTCTTATTTGCAGTATATTTGCCAAGTCTTATTGTTTTACTATATTTTGGGCAGTCTGTGTGAAGTGTTGTTAGTAATTTCATAACTTCTTCATTGTCATACATTTGCCTTGAGTTGGAGTTCCTATCATTTTTTTCTGGTATACCCACAATGATGACATTTTTTTCTCGCTCATTACGGTCCTTGATTTCAAGGAAGAGGTCTTCTTGTTGTAAGATTGGCGATTTATACGCAGGGCTTTCGCGCTCTTGTATATCTTTTATTTGTGAGATTTCACTTTCAATGCATTTAATTTTGTTTTCTGTAGCATTGTTGTTCGATTTGATGACTTTTATATCATTTGTTATTTGTTCTAACCGTTGTGTAAATTCGCTTGTACTGGATTTTATTGTTTTAATTTCATTTTTTATTTCGGATATCTCGTTTCGTATATAGTTGAGATTTTCATTTTGCTTTTTTTTAAGTATGTTTATCCGCATTCTAGAACCCATATGACAAGCTCTGCTTAGTTTGGGTCTTGATGGCGTTGTGTACTTTGTCCTACAATATTTATTATTTATTTATTTATTGTTTGTGTGAGAGGGAAAGGGAAATTATAGTAAACTCCCATAGTCTTATTATTTTTACCAACGGTACCAAAATCATAATGCAGAGTTCATACATGTTTATACCTGCAAGGAAGGCCGGTATCGGTGACAGATAAGTAACCTGGGCAGGGCCACTAACTAATGAATATGTAAAACTGCCCAACTATTTATTTGGCCGTGTGTACAACAGCCCACTAATATTGCTTCTATCCTTGCATACATATCTCTGAGCTTAATCTACTATCATAAAATCTCACAAAAGTCCACCGGTTTACTGTGGTTCTGATCAGTTCTGGCAGAGAACTGGAAGAATATGAGAAAGAAAAAGAAGGTAGGTAAAAAAGAAGCTTCAGTCAGTCGTATATAATTTTGTCTTCAACACAAAGACAACGAAAGACCTTACATTTAACCTTACCTTGAATTATGTATTTCTTTACTACCCAAAATCTCACATTCAAATGATTACGGATATTTTTGCGTGTGATGTATTAATACATTTCACTTGAAACGATACGCTATCTGCGAATCTTCATGTTCAAATAATGGATTTAAGCTGAACTTTTTAATAAACAAAGGTACATTGTTGTGTGAGACCGTTCTCACAGATGCGAGACGTCTAAAGGGAAATGGTAGGTACAAGTGGATAATGTGATTCAATTGACATACATTACG
The DNA here is from genome assembly GCA_946251805.1 of Cybosia mesomella. Classification (NCBI taxonomy): domain Eukaryota; kingdom Metazoa; phylum Arthropoda; class Insecta; order Lepidoptera; family Erebidae; genus Cybosia; species Cybosia mesomella. The sequence continues at coordinate 11,194,689 of OX276394.1, read as the reverse complement.
CAGAAAAAATAAGGTACCTAACAAATGTTCTTGTGTTATAAAACACAACACGCTATGTATTTGTAAGTAATTTTTATACATTACTGTCATTAATCTTCATATAAATCTTTATTTCAAATTTAGTATGTACGCATGACACTACAATGATGTTCCCATACGCTTATAGCTCCTATTAAAAAAACTTCATGTTTTGTTTTAAGTTCTTAAAATAACAAATTTTCACACCAAGTTAACCTTACTCTGTGAATGCGCTTTGTTGAATATGTTTTAACCAACTGAAAATAAAGGTTAATCACTTTTAATAATAATGTGATAAATTTATGGCCATATAAACACATTATTTATACACTGTAACTACTCTACGACTGCAATAAAGATTGAATTTTCTTTCTGCGGAATAATTTGATGGGTTTTTGGGAATGATAAACGCTTTCAAAGATTACAGAATAGTTTTTCAAAGTCAGCTTCATTATGCTTATTGATTTATTATGTACGTGTACGACTTTTTAGAAGAACTATAGTTGGTAACTATAATAAATTGCCTAGGTTTAAATTTATGTACTTTTATTAATCCAGCAATGTTAATATTTTTCTTTATGCAACTGACAACTTCCTCGATACAGATGCGTATAGTTGTATAAAACTATTTCCAATATTCCAGATTTCTGTGAAATGGTGAACATCGGAACTATGCTTGTCACTGTCAAATGTCATTCAATAAAATTAAATATTAGTGTTGTTGGATTTCATTACATAAATTACCTAATATAATCTACCGAGCGAACAGATTTCGTCTCTATTTACCAAGTTTTATTTTTTACATCTACGTACTAATTAGCTACTACAGCGAATGTTAGATAGGTCTTTCGTCAAATGTGGAAGTGAGGGTTACAGTCTAAACTAAATGTTAGTTAACAAAATAATTAGTTTCGTAGAAACAATACGATAAGTGTTTATTAGAGACTTGTGAGATAACAAACTTTGTGTAATGTGAAAAATAGATATCTACTCATGATATTATTTGCTAACTTGCCCGATTTTATTATATATCAATGACACTAAAGCGACGGTGACGCGACCCTTCAGTTTACAGAAACGTTGATACGACTTATAAGCAGGTTGATGTGTTAAATCCTTGAGCTTATTACTTAAACCACCAGCATATGCAATAGCCTACAGCAACAGTAGCCTAGACGTGAAGACGTAGAAGTAGACTACACGGCATATGACACTAGACCTAAAAACTGCCAAAACTAATCTGAATAGTGGGCCCCCCAGTTCTATTCTGTATCAGGCATTCTTAAAAAGTTAGTCTAGTAGCGGGATGTATATGGGGTCCCATCAAGATCTTCGGGGCCCAAGTCAACCTCACCTGCAAGACAGTGTACCAGCTGATTGATAGACGAGGCTCTGGCACAAGTTTTCATCTTTGGGTTGGGAGGTCGGATGGCAGTCGTCCCGTAAGAGTCAAAACGAATCAATAAAGAGGAGTAGTGGAGCGGACCCGGGGCTCCAAAGTGCGAGCTTTTTATACGTCTGGGATTGGCTGAACAAAGAGTCATTGATAGCAGCGGTAGTAGTTAAAAGCACATGTCATTTCAAGGAAGGTATATATTTTCCACAAAACTATATCCTTAAAATTAAAAGTTAATAACTTCGCTAATATTTAATTTCAAAGTATTGCTAAACGTGAGGCTTGGGTAAAAAAATATTTAAAAAAATATATAGTGTTTATCACGTACATGAAGATTATTTAAACTTAAACATAAAGGCGTTGCTAATAGTTCGTGGTTGGCGGTGGCCCTTAGGTAGGCGGTATCGTATGTATTTCAAAGTAAATTTGTATTGGAAAAAGTAACTTACACGACGGCACTTGACACCAATAAAGAACTTGAACTTGAATGGAAATCCCCTTGCTAAAGGAAAAGTTTACCGAATGAGATATTTGAACCCATCCTGGGTAGTTGAAATTCCTTCTACATTATGACTTATATAAGGGTGTGTACCCATAGCACCATCAAGAACGTTAGGGCCAAGCCAACCTCACCTGCAAGCCAGTAAATGTGCTGATTGACGGACAAGACTCTGGCGCAAGCTTTCCTATCAGCTCGGGAAGTAAGACGGCGATTGTTCCCATACAAAACCCAACCGGACCCACGGGCTTCAAAAAGTTACCTTTTCAACTTTTTGAAAATTTTATTATAAAATGCCGACTAAAGAATATTGGTTACTAGCTGTTGCCCGCGGCTTCACTTCCGTGGCATTCTGTTCCTGTTCCTGTAACCCATGGGAACCTGTTCTAGGAATGAAAATGAAAGTGGCCTATGTGGTATTTCTGGTTATAATCTATTTCTGTACCAAATTTCAAACACATCCGTTGAGCCGTAAGAACGTGATTGAGTTACAAAGACCTAAACATACATTTATTTTTTCAAACTTTGTACATCTCCACGGGCTTCACCCCATCGGTGCCAACGATGAGATGGGCGTGTCGGAATCGGACCGACTAAAACCTCACGGTGTCCTCCCCAAGTGTCCATGGCCGGGCACCCCGGGTAACACGGGGATAGACACGACACGCGTCCGTCTTGGCCTGCTTCTTTAACCTTTACGCCACAGATACTTACCGAAGCACCCGTGTCCGGTAACTATCTGGGACATCCGGTAGGAGAAGTCACCGTGGTGCCTCCCCAACCACTCCTCCATGACCGGCCTCAGCGCCACGATGGTGATTCTCCCCACTTTGGTTGCTCAAGTCGCACCTTACATGTCTTCATGAGTTCCTGGCAGAGCTGGGACCGCTGAGCCCTGATTTTTCAGAGCTCCGGCCTCTGGCTCTGCTCCAGCGCCTCCTTGCGCCATTGGCACAACGACGCAAGGGCCATCAATACAAAAATCTTCAAAAACTTTCACATTTATAATATTAGTAGGAATTAGGATAGCCAATGGTACGCTCTTGTTAGAAAATCGTCAGCCAGATGGGCCTTTAGTGCTTAACTGCTTAACTTTTTCACTTTTAAGTATGAGAGAGACGCTCACTTCTACTACGGTGTCGAGGCACCTCTCCCAAATACTTGTTCATGTTACGAGAAATATAAATGCTTTTCATAAACTTTTATTTACTTTAACCTGTACCGATATTTGTTATCGAATATTGCAAATTAAATTTAATCCACTTCTCGGTTACAGATTGAGCTGAAATTTTGCATACATGTGTAAATCGCGTGACAATGCAATATTATGATGACACGGTGCTGATCTGATGCTGGAGCTAGAAGGTGTCCATAGGAACTTCGCAATGAAAAGACATAACCTTTTCTAGTTTGGACTTGTTTGAATCATCTTGATGATTAATTTGTCTGTAACTATGTAATGAAATGACGCAACACCATCGCATTTCGGCTCGTTTTATTGATCGTAACGAGTGACAATGCAATATTATGATGACATGGAGCTGATCTATTTTTTAATTCACTTGTTTTTCTGACTTTATAGCCCCAACTTGTTTAACTTTAAAACACTTTTACTAAGAAAGTTACGGAGTATTATTTTATTTCGAAAGTTTAAATTCGTGGGACAACTTACAAAGTGGATAATTATAATGAAACTTGTCTAACACACACTTTTTACTGGCAAAATCTTCCTATTGTTTCCTGAACAATAATTACTTAAATCCGTGTGTATTTGTTGATTAGGCATACATTAAAGTAATGAGTAAGATGAAACCCATTCATAATTAATCCATATCTAATAATAAGTAGCCTTAAATAATGTAGGGTTTAGGCATTTCCTGATGAAATAAAATCATTTTTATATGTATTAGTTTTGGCTGTCTGTAAATTGTAATTGAACAGTTTTAATGATTTAAATTATCCTTAATCTAATTACATATACTTAATTATTTATTAGTTGTACAATTTATTAATTGTTCGAATCAGCTTATTATTTAAACTGTAGTAACTCAAGAGCTTTTTTAATTCGTATGTTTTGCCGTGCTTGACTTATGGATGCCAAACTTGTCTGAATCAAAAACATCTCCAAAAATGTAGAACATGTAAGAGAGCCATGGAAAGAAGGCGTCACCATAAGGGATCGCATAAAAACATACCAAATGAGAAATAATACCATGGTGGAAGACAGTTGAAGTGGAGATGGACAGGACACATGACAAAAAACAGTAAGACCAAATGGAACAAAATCATAACAGAATATTAACCACGCGATGTCAAATATAAAAGAAACAGAGGTAGACAGGCAAGAAGATGGGCAGATGATATTAAGAGAGCCAGAAACACTACCTGGTCAAGAACAGAACAGAAAACAGAAATGAATGAAAGCAGTTGGAAGAGGCCTATGTGTCGCTTCGGTTTAATATGGACACGCTCCATACTAAACCAAAAATCCGATGTGTTAGTTTATAGGCTTAGTGAATAGATTGTATTGTAAATGTAGTTTCTGCAATGAAGGTTTAATAATAATAATAACACTATTACTTAATTTAAATCAAATTAATAAATTTTTAAAGCTATTAACAATAAATTAAAATTAAGTTAAAAATAAAATTAAAAACTAAAATGAATTATTACATTATTACAATTTTTCGTCGTTAGAAATTAAATAATTATTATATTTTCTTTTTATTAAAAACGATGTCAGTTATTTCTTTTAATAAACAGTTCTGAATAAGGACTCTCACACTATATCACTGACATGTCGGATGCAGGTCATCGGGGGCCGATTAAGTAACACCATGTTTTAAAAACGCGTGAAAACGCGTGTCAAAACACAAACTTCTTAGGTTTTCGTAAGTTTCTATTATTAATAACCTTCAGAATCACTCATAGTTTGATTCGTTTTCCCTTAGATTTTCAATTTCTAATTTTATAAGTTTTAAACGTTTTAAAACTTAATTTTAAATAATTTGGTCCCAGCCTTTATCTAATAGCCTTCTGTTCTCCTACTAATTTGGTCATCACCAGTTCAGTTTATTCATAATTAGATCTAAACAACGATAAAAACTATCATTTGTCTTGCTGATATCTAATCTCAATTATTATATTTTTGTCATGCCAATTACATCTAAAACTTACAATCAATTTTGTTGTATCTACACATTGTTCAATAATTTAAGACCAAGGAAATAGAATGTACTTGGCTTACTATAATATTATATGTAATATTTTTTAGTTGTTCAGAGCGTTAAAGTTATTTTATAATATAGCAGTTATTAAAATAATTTTAGAGTTTTCCGTAGACACAATTTATGTTTATTTCTTTGGTTTCTACAAATGAATGAATTTGTAAAATAGTGAAGTTCATTAATAAATGTATACTTACATAGAATGATTTTCTTTTTGCTCGTGACACACGCCAGTAAGATTAATGATACCTTTGCACTATTAGGTCTAGTCTCTACAGTCTTTCTTCAAGAAAAAGGCTGCTAATATTTACTTTTTTGTTTTAAGTTTTTTTGTCTGTAAGGAGTGCTGAGAATCGGATCTCGTTTATTTAGCTTAAACCAAAGCAGCCGTTATGAAATAGAAATAGAAATCTTTCCTGTAGATATAATCTTTATTTGTTTGAAGCAGTGTGAAAGCTGTCACAATACATAGTTTCAAATACACAACACTATTAGTTGTCTACCTAAAATGTACATAGGCTTTTGAGATATTTAAAAACCGGGGTACTGTGACGTCTGGGGTCTGGCGTCACAGCTCTTCGTGTTAATTAAATGATAACACAAGTAATTATATTTTAAATAGCATTTATTTTTCACATAAAACTTCTATAACGAGTTTGAGGTGATTTTACGCGAGTTTATTTAACTTTAATATGCGAACTGAAGAGGGCCGCGGATTCTGCTCAGAGATTGAGCCTACGACCACTTTGCTTGGAACTCTCTTCGTACGGCGGGTCGAGGCCGGAGCCCCCGGTCACCCGCTGTCACCAACTTGTCCGCCAACCAATTGTTTTCCTATTCTCACATTTTATATTTAAACGAATTTATTTTTAATCGCTGACGCACTACTTCACACTACTACACTACACTCTGGCCGGGTGTAGTGTAGTAGTGTAGAACTGTAGTGTTCGAAGGAGTTCGAACATCACATCACCTTCTGTATTGGTCGGTGGCACCTCTACGTCAAGCCAGTGGTACTACAATAAAATGTGCGTGGGCATTCATTGAAACACAATTTTCATTGACATACTGAGGATCTAGGGCTGAGTATGGGGCCCCACCAAGACCTTTGGGGGCCAAGCCAACCTCACCTGGAAGCCAGTACACTTGCTGTTTGACGGACAAGGCTCCACCACAGGCTTTTCTTTCGGCGTTGGGGGGTCAGACGGTAGTCGCTCCTATAAAAGCTGTAAAAGTCAAACCAAAAGGAAGAGGAGAAGTAAGCAGATGCAACCGCGAACAACACTGAAATGATGATGGTGTCAGTAATATTTTTTTTAGAAAAAGATTTATTATAACATATTCAAAATTTTGTGATATTTCAGATCGTCTACTCAAAATTAACATCCATTCTGCTTGTACTATTCTTCGGTATTGCCTTTTTGTTCCAAAATTCACCCATGCCCTCAGATCTTCCCATTTTTTCAAACGTTCAACACTTTTAGAAAAAAATGGATAAATTTATACAATGCACCCTCACAAAAATCTTGAATGTGGCCTTGAATGACTGAGCTTCACTACAAGCGTCTCTACCGATTCGCTTGGGTGGGCTCGGTGTTCGCAAAATTTCGGACATAAGCTTACCAGCGTTCCTGTCCTCGGTCCACAGTACGGAAGAATTAACCAGGAAAATCCTTGCACCTACACTGGTTAACTCTGAAGTAATGTGCAAAACTGATGCAGTAAATGCTTGGAAAATTACATGCCGGAACACCGATTTCCCAAAGAACCTTTTCTCTCAGCGACAGTGGGACGAGCCACTTTGCAGCTTAGTAAGACAACATTCAATAAATACATGTTCTAATGCTGCAGAGCGTGCCCGCTTGCTGGCGGTAGGAGTGTGGGAGTCGGGTCTTTGGTTACAAGCTTTTCCGTCATCTAACGTAGGAACTATGTTAGATGACACTACGTTCCGCATCGCAACATGCCTTCGTTTAGGTGCCCCGTGTGTTTCTCCGCATCGATGTCACTGTGGAGAAGCCGTCGACAGATTCGGACACCATGGCTTATCGTGCTGTAGGAGCGCTGGGCGAATACCACGGCACGCCAGCCTCAATGACATCATCCGACGTGCTTTTGTCACTGCCGGTGTGCCAGCTGTACTTGAACCAAATGGTTTGGTACGCGACGATGGCAAGAGACCGGACGGTGTGTCATTAATGCCATGGAAAATGAGTAGGACTCTGGTTTGCAACCTGCGCACATGCGTCGACACCATTGCTCCTACCCATATAGCCAACACGGCTGGCTGTGCCGGTGCTGCTGCTGCTTCTGTGGAGACTCTCAAACGGCGCAAATACTCAAATTTAATTGGAGATTATGAATTTGTGCCGTTTGGAGTCGAAACGTTAGGGGCATGGGGTCCGAGTGCTCGCAGTCTCTTCAGGGAGATTGCAACACGTATGATCGACGCTTCTCGTGACCAGAAGGCTGACTTCTTTTTAGCACAGAGAATAAGTGTTTATAAGATTAAACCTTACAACGTAGCAATACTGCCAGTCTTCTGGGCACGTTACGACATTTTAGGTTTAAGTTTCTTTTAATTATTTATTTTATTTTAGTTTTATTTAGTTTAGTTTAGTTCGATTTAAAAAATAATATATATAGTTTAAATTGAATTAAATACTACGTGTTATTTTATAACATATTCTTGTTTCCTTTAAATGATTTATTAGTTATAATAAACTACACCTATATAAATTTGAGATAACTAGTATATTATATAACTATTATAAACATTTAAATGTTACCTAAATTATTAATTTAAACATATAACAAAACATAACAAATTATTAATAATGTATAATTAATAATAAATAAAATTATTTTTAGCTAAAATACATAAAGTGTTTCATCTTTCTTGTCATAATTAACATGAGTCCAAAAATTAAATTTCCATTTTAGTTGTATTTTTACAGTGGTGCAGCTTTGTTGTGAAATACTTTAAAAATGTTTTGTAGCACTATGATTAGAATTAGCACACAATGAAAAAAAATCCTTCTAATTAACTGATACTAGTTTGTGGTTTAAACTTCAATTATTTCGAAATCGTAATGGCCACGTACTGTGCAATTCTTAGGGATTTTAAAACGAGCTCTCTAATTATAGAATGATGAATAACCTTTGAAAGGCAGTTTAAAGCGTTTATAGTGTCGTAGTCCTGGGAGTGACACCCTTATCGGAAGGGTACATATGGTTTCTCCTAATTACCCTTGAAAATGTATGATTAATAATTCAATGCATATAAATTGCGCTATTCTTTGAGGAAAATTGTAAGGCACTTTCCGTCGATTCTTGTATTTCACTATTCGCCAATGGGCAATATTTTCAATAGTTATGAAATATTTCAATAAATAACTCAGATTATAATGATATAATTTAAACACTAATAATAATGAGTAAATTTAACATACTAATAATAATGATTTTTGTAATAGTAACTTAATACAAATTCTTTTTGAAATGATCCTATAGGTACACAATCCTAATACACAACGTCACGTTTATAAACTTACCTGTTAATAAAAACATAATAATTGAAAATCACGAGGGTATTTATCTGCTTAAACTAACTATACTCTGTCCAACCATTTATTTAACTTTTGACAGCGGCTTGAGAACGTAACTGTTTATATTCGTAGATGTAAAATTTGAAATGCACGGCAAAAAACGTAAAAACATAGAAAAAACTTTGCACGCTTTGTGTATCCAAATATTTCTTTTACCAAAGATTTGGAAAATATATACACTTACTGAAGACAGGGCGCTATGGCGCTCATTAGGGGAGATCTATGTCCAGCAGTGGACTAGAATAGGTTGATGATGATGATGATGATGATACACTTACTTACTGTATACTTAAAAATAGTGCAATAGCAATAATCCAAGTGCCAAGCGCGCTTCAATAAATTCGTAATATAGGCTGATATTCTTTAAAAAAAACATGTATTCCACGTTTTTTGACCTATAAACGTTTCAAGTTTTTCAAGCATAATTTGTACACTTTAGTTCGCTTTTTCTTCGACAATTTCTAGTATCTACAAGTAAATCCAGTACCTTCTTACTCAAAACAAAGCTGTCGTCACACATTCAAACAAAAATTTAACATCACTATGGGTGGGCCCGCGACTTTATTATCAAATTACGTAACAAATTATATAAATTCAATGTGACTAAACATTTTAAATAAAGGCTCTGGTAAGTAAGTACAACAGTTACATAATGTACCACGGTACAGAGAAGGTCGGTCGCGTTTATGGTAATGTCTTACAATCACCGCACCAGATAAATCTTTAAGTGCACGAAACACTGAATAATTGTGTCACAAGCACTCGTATCCTATTTATATGACTTTGTATTCAAATGTCTGTGAAGGCAACAATATTTCTGTAATTATGCGAGTTTTTCAGTTCCGTTTGTGTGAGGCTGCCAATTTGTTGTCCATCCGATATGTCTGACTGACTGACTATTTGAAATTCCAAAATGGTGTATTTTGAATAATAGCACAGGTTAGACAAGAGTTACTAGATGACTTTACGCTAGACAAATAACAAATAAAATAAAATAAAAATAAAAATAACTAACTGATGCCCGTGGCTCCGTCCGTGTGGAAGTCGGTCATCGATTTTTGGTCATATCTCCTGTTCTACTTAACCAATTGCAATCAACCATGGTATGGTAGATAATAAGTCTCACTGAGACCTTTCTAATAAAAAAAACGCATTAAAATCCGTTTAGTTGTTTTTACGTCCATCGCGAACAAACAGATAAGAATTCAAAAAAAAAAACATTTTTGTATTCAGAATCGGTCATTTAACATAACCCGAGGTTACTTTAAATATCTCCAATTTACAAACACAACTCATTTTATAATAGCATATAGATTGGTTTCATTTTGGAAGTGACTGCATGTACATAAAAACAGTTAAAAGTAACTATTACAAGTTTTTTACTTTTTAATTAGCGTGAATGGCTCTAAATTACAGTTACTACTATAATGTGGCAAACTAAATGTAAGTACGTAGTGGGCCTTGCAGAAATTGTATCAATAAGCACTTATGTCGCTATGTTAAAAAAGAGAGGTACGATGGGGATACTACTTTCACGGAAGGATTCACGTGAATAATGGTGAATTGGCTGTTGCCGAGACTCACTAGTCCTCTAACTCATAATATTATATACTAGGTAGAAAGATATTATTTATATTTGTATAATAAATTTTACCATTTCATAGAGTTTTATGGTGAAGGGATTCCACGCTCGCCGCTAGTTACCCATAGGTATTGTTTAAACAATAAATAATGATAAAATGAATGACCAACTTAACTAAATTTGTCTCTTGTCCGTAATTAAATTAAATATTGTATATATATATATATTTAATACAATTAAATTTTGAGAGTCATTTGATTTTTTTCTACGCATGTCTTCTATGTCTTCTAAATAATGGCAACTAGTCCTTGAATAATAGGTTCCGTACGAAAAAAAAATAAAAAGAATTTACCTTCAGCTTACCATCAAGCGAGGTGAAGTCAAATTGAAGTGTGTAATGATGTAGATGTGACCACATAATATTCAGATAAGTTAACTTGCTATATAGAACAAAAGTGGTGAATTAACCTTCATGTTCATAGTTCCGTGTGCTACTTTGTCACATTCTACTTTGTCTGTGGTCTAGACATAATTTATCAAAAAGTTGCGTTATTCACTAAGCAACTCATTCGTAACTAATCTTAGACGGTTTATGAAGTAACCATTCATTCACCTTCAGGGCTTGCTTGCTTGTTTGCTACCCTAGTTATCCCTACCTATAAAAGTATATTTTTCATTGCGTGTATCCTCTTCAAATGCTAAAAGTAGCTATGCTGGTTTATTGAGGAACAAAATTATGCAATGGATTCTAACTTTTAACAATTACGTTAGACTGTCCCATTTCTTTTTGTTTTTTTTCATGCGGAACCTATGGTTTATTTATTAACTATGGTTCCCCATAGTTAAAATAACATAGGTACCTATTCTGATAAATGATGATATTTACAATGCAGTGTTGAAATTACTTATATTTGCAAGAAACTCAATAAAGGATAAATCCCGGGCAGGGGGATTGTGGCCGCAGCATTAGTGGGACCGGTGGGTGTCACGCGGTGCTGCGACGACAATCCTCTTCTGATGAGGACGTCAAGCTGAGTGCCACCATTATTAACATGATACGTGTATGTAATGGTGACCCTCTTTCCTGAGAATTTACCTTCAGCTTACCATCAAGCGAGGTGAAGTCAAATTGAAGTGTCCGAAATATAAAAAAAAAAATAGATATATCCTAGAAATTGGTAACCACGGGCAACAAATTGTACATCAATTAAATCTTGTTGATGCTAGAGAGCATCAACAAGATTTTTGTGTAACCTACCTATTTTGTGCTTCACGTAAATTTATTATTTTAAGCATAAACAATAAATACTTGCCCGATGATCGATAAACCTATATTTTGTTATTTTCGGTATTTGACGACGTTATCATACTACACTACTTTTTTATTTGAGTTGATTGAATGAAAGGTAAATTGCGGTTTACTATTTATGACGTTTTAAAAACAACTACTTACAAGATCTGGTTCAAACCAATTTTCGGTGTAATAGGTAAGTAATATTTATGATGTATTATCATTCTCTTGTTTTAGAATTTACAGGGGGGGGGGGGCATACATTTTACCACTTTGGAAGTGTCTCTCGCGCAAATTATTCAGTTTAGAAAAAAATATATTCGAAACCTCAATATCATTTTTGAAGACCTATCCATGGATACGTTTGTTCCCAAAAAAATGCTTTTTTTCTATTTTTTTGGAAAAATCTTAATGCGGTTCACAGAATACATCTACTTACCAAGTTTCAATAGCATACTTCTTATAGTTTCGGAAAAAAAGGGGCTGTGACATACGGACGGACAGACATACAGACATGACGAATTTATGAGGGTTCCCGTTACGGAACCCTAAAAACTGGAGTTCCCTTGGCAGGAAGTCCGCGCAGCATCCGCACATTGAATTACTATAAGTAGTACGTACGCGTATGTAGTCTATACGCGAGAAATTCTCCTGCAAAAAAAAATTATTGTATTTTCTTTCATTTTCCACTTCCGCTATTGCAAAAACGGATCATGACAGTGAACAATAATAATAAATAATCTGTTGCACCTGACAACAGGTAACAGTATGTCACTAACACAAAAGCGCATGTGCTCGTTGATATTTTGTGTAACAACAAAATGGAAAGGGTATCTAATCAAACATTCATATAATAAAATTTATTTTTATTACGTGGGCAGCTCACGTCTATACCAGACCAAAGAGGTTGCAAAATGCTTTTATTACTGTTCTCAATAACACTATTTAATTTTTCGTTTTAAGTTGCTGTTTAATAATAGCTACAAATGTTTTCGCAATTTCGACACTTAAATTTCGACCTGCTGAATCTATTTTTAAAAACTATTATTAGTGTTACGACCTGATTTCAGTATTCTTGTTACCTCCTCACCCAACATAGATAGTTAATGACGATGTTTAACTAATAACACAATGGAAAATGTGTTATTTTCATCATGTCTATGAGTTTGATACAACAATACACAAACAATATAAGGAATAGTTGGCCTTTTACCATTAATAATTCTATAAAAAAAATCACTTGACATTGGCGAAATTGAGGTGAATTTGCTGCAGAAGGTATTCATAAAAAAAGACTAAGTAAAACAATATAGGCAGTGATTAGACAGTCAATAAATATTCCGATCCAATACCGTGATATCGATGTCAATATAGGTACATAGCGTGGTTGCACATTAATAATAGATAACGTTTTCCCCACGAAGGGAAGAAAACGATATATTTCATGTCTTGCCTAGGCTTGACCATGTGAGATTACACCTTCTTTCTGTCCCTTCAGATTTTCAGATCCGTGCATTTGTTGTCTCTCTCTTGCGTCTGTCTAGCCGCGTTCGTTCGCTCTCGCTTCCGCGTGGTGTGTCATACGAGAGTGCGAGCGGTCGCGTCACCAGTGCCTCTCAGTAAAGTCGTCAAGGGCTTATTCAGGTCAAGCCTAGGCAAGACATGAAATATATCATTTTCTTCCCTTCGTGGGGAAAACGTTGTCTATTTCATGGTCTGTGCTTGACCATGTGAGAGGTTTTTAGCTTCTGACGACGCAAGAGGAAAGCGTACTGTGAATTAGGTAACGGAAGAATGATAAAGTACTTTTATTGTTTTAATAAATTGTATTAATAATAGAAAAAGAAATTAAACAGGTTTGAAATTAGAACTAATCAAGTCTTTTACAGGATAAGTTGTCTAATTATTTCTTTAAAATAAAATTTAAACACATTTTTATCAGACCTCCAATTTCCTTGTCTTAAAATATCATCGAGAGGAACGTCATTTTCTCTTCTTGACGAAGCAACCGCAGACCTTTTTTCCGGGGAAAAGTCTATTCCTAGCGCTACTATTGCAGTTCTTATCCAACCTGCTATTACTGCTCTGGAAGCAGGTTTTACCACCCCTCGCGTGGAAATGAACAGAGAGAGTACATCAGGTTTTCTTCTCGAAGAGGATATGGCAATTAACTTACTAACCCAAAATACCGGATCTAGATTTTTTTCCTCAGATCTAGAAAGAAACCAACCTGATTGTCTATTACAACCTCTGTCCGCTTTCGAACCATAAACAGGCCAGAAGGTTACTGATTCCTCATTAATTTTAAAATGATTTTCATCTACTCTTAATAGTGTGAGGTCGTGTATTCTCCGTCCAGAGGCTAACAGTAGGATGAGTGAAACGTGTCGTGAAATCTCGAATAAGCTGTTCTCGTTTACTACTTGGTTCTTCAACCAGAGTACTAACAGTTCTACATCCCAAATAAATCGCTTTAATGATGGCGGTCTAGAAATCTCAACTGCCTTGATTATCTGCCTTACTAATGGATGACTAGATATATTTTCTCTTTTTAAGGGCTTAGCTAAGCCCTTAAAAAGTGTAGAAATTACTGACTTATGTAGTTTTATTGTTCCTGGGGACAGCTGTTTTACTCTATGTAAATAACTGAGGTGTTGAGCTACCATTGATGGATCAGGATTATTCGGGTCCAAAGATAGCTGCTTACATCTTGCCACCCATGTCTTCCAAGGGGCGGCGTAAGTTTTTAGAGAAGATTTCCTCCATGAGCCTTCTAATAGTTCGCAGTCTTCCCTGGACCACGAAGCTGTGATACGAGCCCACCCCGTATCTTCCTGGCCTCCAAGTGTAAGTTTTGAGCGTCTAGAAGAGGCACCTTCCTCGATGCATCTGTTAGGTGATGATGAATATTGCGAATTTGAATTGGACGATCCAAAGATCTCCATTTCAGGTCGGGTCTCCAGAACACTCGTTCGAATCGCGGAACAATTAGGAAGTATGTTCCGCGAGCTTGGTTCAAGTGTGACAATACCCGGGGTATCAGTGCTGGAAGGGGAAAGACCCAAGCCAGGTCGAAGATCCAAGTCTTGCTGAACGCATCTATGAATGCTGCACCTTTGTCTCTCACGTCCCTTGATACATAAACTGGAACTACTCTTGAGAGGGAAGCTGCAAAAAGATCTATCTGGGTTATTCCCCACTTTTTGAACAGCAAGTCTGTCACCAGATTTGATAGGTGCCAATCCGCAAGCGGTTTCTGGGGGATAGACTGTCGGCCATCTCGTTGTAGACCCCCGGAATATAGTAAGCAAATACCTCTGTTTTGTTCGTGCGGGCAAGTTCTAGAATATTCGCTACTAAATCTGTTAGGATACGGGACCGAGTTCCTCCCTGATTCCGTATGTATGATACGACAGTTTTGTTGTCGGATTGAACAATGACTCTGCGATCCTGTAATTGAGGTAGCGTTCTCTGGAATGCCTGATATACCGCAAATAGTTCTTTGCGGTTTATATGCCACGGCATTTGATTTTCGTTCCATGAGCCTCTGAACAGTGTCCCGTTGATGTGAGCACCCCAACCACTGTCTGAAGCATCTGCTGTGATGAAAACTGTTTCCTGGCGAGGGAACATTTCTCGTCCTCTCTGAAGATTCTCCGTCCACCAAAAGCATTCTTGTAGGTCTTTTGTCGGCAGTGGGTATTTCTGAGTCTTCTGGAGTTGAGAAAGAAAATTGGCTGCACGCTGAAGATGACTTGAGTGTAATCTCCCCAGAGGGACCGCGAATGAGGCGAAGTTTAACTTTCCGATTAGACATTTTCCCGTGACCCAGTTCCAGGTTCTTGTGTTTGTTATCTTCGCGAGTGTGTTCTTTAAATCGACTATCTTTTTTTTCTGGCAAATAAATTATGTTTCTGTGTGTATCCCACATTACTCCTAGGCCGTTTAGAGATTTTTCTCTGTTTATTTTCCATCCCAGTTTCTCTAGGAAAGCTACAGCGCATATCATGACTCGCGTTAGGCCTTTCTCCTGCTGAGTGGCTATGAGAAAATCGTCGAGATACACAATTACTCTTATTCCCATCTGTCTTAGCTGCGCCGCTTTCCAGTTTGACACTCTGGCGAACGTTAGGGGGGCCGTCGATAGCCCAAATGGTAGGCATGTAAACTGAAGCTTCTTTTGCTGATGTACTATTGCTAAAAATTTTCTGTGTTCTGGCTTTATCGGTATGTGAAAGTATGCTTGAGAAATATCTATTTTTGATAGGTAGTCTGACTGTTGAAGGAAATCTGGTACCTTGTGGTGATTTATAAGGCGAAACTTCTTTGGGAGTAGGTAATTGTTTAAGCCGCGTAGGTCTATAATACAGCGCACGCTCCCGTCGGACTTTGGAACTGGAAACATTTTCGATAGGTAACCTACCGGAGAATGGCAATCCTCCAAAACTCCTTGAGAAATCAACGATTCTATCTCTGAGTCCATTCCTATAGTAAGATATTTGGACTGATGACGACGGCTCGTTAGGGGCACTAGAGGGGGCTTCCGTGCAAATGGAATGGAATAACCTTCTATGATTTTTAAGATTACAGGGGGTGCCCCGTGCTCGCGCCATATATTTGCATAATTGCCGAGCCTCTCTGGAGTGACGTATAACTTTCCATTGAAGCCATCCGTCGGGTAGATAGACTGATGCTAACTTCTTTATGCGGTCCAAGATCAGGCGATCTTCAGGTTCCTCTGTCTCCCATTCCAGGAGAGATTCTAGTGTCGATGTTTCTTTTGATGCCGCCATCTACGACAAAAGAATTACGATTAGAGACAGGCTTTCGGGCGGCTCCCAAATCGGGCCATCGGGGCAATCGGGGAATGGCTTCAAAAGAAGTGGGGCTTACGACTCCTTAGACTGGCCCCTACGGCTCCCTAGACTGAGCCGTATGACCCGTCAAATCGGGCCGTTCGGCTCCTAAAATCGGGCCGTTCGGCTCCTAAAATCGGGCCGTTCGGCTCATCAAAATTGGGCCGTTCGGCTCCTTAAATCGGGCCGTTCGGCTCCTCAAATTGAGCCGTTTGTCTCGCAAAAACGAGCCGGACTAAACCGTGTGACCAGTGAGTGCAGCACGGAGTCTTGTGAACCACTATGTGGTTGTTTAGAACGAACCGCGTGGCATATTATAACAAGAAAACGTGTGCCCTAGGAAGAATCCATAGACACAAGCAAAATGACAGGAATTAATTCATAAACATAACATAACATAAACTCACGCCTATATCCCCGTAGGGGTAGGCAGAGGCGCTAGCACCCACATTTCGCCAGTTTATGTTTAGGTCCCAATGTAATAGGTGGCGAGCCTATTGCCATTAACCGGGCACTTATAAGCCTGCGATAAATACACACATAACTTCGAAAAGCATCGAAAAGTCATTGGTGTGTGCCATAGTAAGACCTGGGATCGAACCCGAGACCTCGTCTCAGCAGTCCATTACCCATACCACTAGACTACCGCGGCTATTCCAAATCATTACTTATTATAATAGTAATCTGTAATGTAATCAAACCATATTAATTTCTAGGCTCCTCCGCAACAAACGACTCGCCTTCTGAAATAGGTATGACTATCGATACTGTTTGCGAAGCTATCGCTTTATGGTAAATTAGAAGTTGTGTGTTGCGGAAGGCGCATGGATAAAATAGATAAAACGTACCTTTATTATGCAATCCACAGTAATAACAACACTAAACTTATTAAAGCGACCTTATAATTATTGGTCTCGAACGACACTCGTCGTTTGATAAATAATTATTTTCGCAAGGGAAAATGAACATGCACTCTGCGGGACAAAAGAAAGCGCACTGGTGACGCGACCGCTCGCACTCTCGTATGACACATCACGCGAGAGCGAGAGCGGACGAACGCGGCTAGACAGACGCAAGAGAGAGACAACAAATGCAAGGATCTGAAAATCTGAAGGGACAGAAAGAAGGTAGGGCACGCCGCAATAGCGGCGGTAAGGCCCATCATGGAGGATTGGCTAGAGAGGCGACACGGAAGCCTCTCGTACCGACTGACGCAGGTGATCTCCTTACACCCCGGCATCTGCAGACCCGAGACGGCGTGCGGTTTTAGTCGGTTCAAGCCCGACATAACCGCCCCCGCTGGCCGGCGGGGGGGTATCCGAGGGGATTTCCGCACGAAAACAAAAAAAAAATAAGGGACAGAAAGAAGGTGTAATCTCACATGGTCAAACCGACGGCACAGACCATGAAATATCAATATGTATTGATATTCCACTGTCAGTATATATCCACTGTCTAATTCCTGCCATAAACGTTTCAAATTGTGATTTGTTCAGCATTGGAGAGCCGAATGTAATGACGCAGATAGGAACCTAGAATTGGAATTTTAGACCTATTTCCAACCTCCGTTGGACATAGGTCAATCAATCAATTGTTTGTTCTCTATTGGCAGTCCTCTGACTGAAAATACACTAATTGATTGGTTATAATTGGGAATAAATAAATAAATAACAATAAATAAATATTCTACTACATTCTACACAGTGCTATCTAGACCCAAAGTAAGCATAGTTTAACTAGCTTGTGTTATGGGTTACAGAAAGCGGATAAAAATACATTTTTTTTTGTAAATACATAAATTTTATACGTAGGAGCACCCAGACCAATGCAAATAGACATATTCATGGATACAAATATTAACACTGAGCGGGAATCGAACCAGCGCCCTCAGTCGTAGCAGTCGAATGCACTTTCCCAAAAAGTGACGTGCTCTCTGCACGTCACTTTTTGGGAAAGCTTCTCAGTGAAGTACCTTTTTTTTTAAATTCATTATTTTTCGATCCGAATTCATTATTGTCCGATACTTTACTTTACTTTGAAGGAACTGTCGATTCAGTGAGTAACGTCATCGCATTTTACAAATAACTTTAAATATGAGTCAACATTAACAACTCAAACCAGTACATGAATCAAGGTATTAGCAGTCTTAGTTCCGCACACAATTTGCGAACATTATGTATTTATAATTTACTAGCTGGCCCTCCCCGGCTTCGTCCGTGGCGTATTTCAAACCCCCGTTGCACCCCAGTTTTCATATGATGTATGGGAATCAGCCGGGTTTGTTGATATTTAGGATTACTGCTCCGATCCCTTGAGTAGTAATATGATAATATCATATCGTATCACACTCAAAGAATTTTCGAATTCGGTTCAGTAGATCCAGGGATTACCTCGTACAACCTCACAACATCACAAACTGACAGAATTTATCTCTTCATAATATTAGTATAGAATTGTAGATAATTGTCGGTTATCCGGTGTATTGTTTCAAGCGCTTGTTCCACACAGCCGAGTACTGGGGCAACCGCATGCGTGGAGTGGATTATTCATATCCCAACCTCACACCCAACTTTCTCGACGCTTTGCGTAACGATTGCTACAGTTTTTTTTGTCGATTCTACTTATATTATAGCGGCCTGTACTAAGGTTAGTTTAATAAAAGTAGGCCTGCGCCGGAGTCACGGAAATATAAGACCACTCAAAAATATTTGACGAAATTCGTGATATAGAGCGCGCTGTAACGTTTTATAATAGAATGAAACACTATAATTCCTTTGTAGTTACGCCGATGAAAACTGATTTCTACAAAATCTATGGTGAAGGATTTTCCCGGATTCCGTTTACAACTACATGCTTCAAAATCAAGAACGGGTGCAATCGATTCCCGGGTCGAATAATAAAATATGCATTAATTGACCATTTTTTATCCATTTCTTTAAAGACTACGAATACTATGCCATTATTAGAAATACATTTCATCGGATTTTATAAACTTCGTGAATGTTAATTATTTTATGAATTTGTAAAGCATTTTACATTGGATACTAAATAATAGACTTTTTAACAAAAAAATAAACTGATGAAAAAGCTGAAAAGCAAAAAATATTAAATCTTTTTTTAAATTTAACCTTAATAACTAACTTCTTAAAGTAATGAAACTATATCTAAGTATATATTTATGCAAATAGTTGAGTTTTTAATTAACCTTAATAACTAAGTTCTTAAACTAATGTAAGTATAGCTAAGTAATTTTGAGTCAGCGCCAAACAAGCTATGTAATTGATTAATTACGTCAAGCGTAATGCGCGGCGGCGGCGCTGCTGCTCGAATGAGAAAAATATATTTAGAAGAATCTAATAACGAGAAAAAAAAAAAAGGTTGGAACCAAATAAAAAGAGAATTAGATTCACACTTTCACAGGAAAGTTTAGACCAACGCGAGGAAAGACTGTCGAGAATGAGAAGCTACATAACCAATAGGCTATCGCAAGAAGGTGACACGCAGCGCACTCACCGTTTAGGTATAATAAGAGAGCGACTTTCACACGAAACTGAAGACGAACATTTGCTGCCTTTGGAAGCTGCTCGTAACGGGTCTGCAATGGTGGTACTTTACGATACTCCTGAGGAGAGAGCTAATCGTTTGAGTGCCATACGACAAGCGGCTTGCGAGCGAAGAAATCAGTGTAACGCAGAAAATTTTTAGAAAGTGATTAATGTTTATGCTGGCTTGCCCTGTTCAATATGCAAAAAAAGTTTGTATCCTCAGCAGCGCGCGTATGAACTTGCAAAATACAAATTTAGGCTCTAATTTGCCCCATGAATTGATAGCTTTTCTGCTTTCAGAGGAGACAGGATGAGCGATGCTGTTAGTGGTGAGATGGCCCAGGGTCAGCCGGGGTGCGAGGGATATGCTCTATGGGTAACCTTACACCCCGGCGTCTGAAGACCCGAGACGGCGTGCGGTTTTAGTCGGTGCAAGCCCGACATAACCGCCCCCGCTGGCCGGCGGGGTGGTATCCGAAGGGATTTCCGCACGATAAAAAAAAAAAAAAAAAAGGGTACTTGTTCACGATGCTCAAACAATATTAAAAAACACACCCCAGGCCTATTGAAATAAAATGTCAGTAGTTGCAATACCTACAGAAATTGATGACTTATCGGACATTGAGAAACGTTTTATTTGCAGAGTAGTACTTTACAATCAGTGAGTGAACAATCAGTAATCCCCGGTTTTCCTACCCTTAGGGTTGGATTTTTATTTTCAAATTTATATGGGACCAACTTCGGGGTATACTCTTTCCAATAAATAAGGAATTATCAAAATCGTATTACTTTGTAAACAATCAATCATCCCCTGTTTTCCTACCCTTAGGGTTGGATTTTTATTTTCAAATTTATATGTGACCAACTTAGGGGTATAATCTTTCCAATAAAAAAAGAATTATCAAAATCGGACTACTCTGTAAAAAAATATGCGTGGTTATACATAAAAAATATAAGCGTCGACTTGAGAACCTCCTCCGTTTTTTCTTCGGTTAAAAATGCAAATTTGGTAACTAAAATATGGCTTCTAAGATAAGCACGAATATGGAAAACAAAAATTGAAATGGTAAAACCGAACACTGATGACTGCTTTATACTTATTTTAAAAGCTTCTGCACAGTCGATAGGTATTCCGTGTGGGGGGTGTGGGTTGGGTAACCTCCTCGCGTGTATACGGAATCGGAGCGGCCGGTACACCATGGGCGGCGGTCAATGGCTCCCCTTCATGGGGTTGGCATTGATCGTCGGCTAATACCCAACGTGGCGGGAACACATCGCTCTCCGTACTCCTCTGCTTTCTGAGGAGACAGGATGAGCTATGGTGTTAGTGGTGGAGGCCACCATAGGGTCCTGGGGGATCCAGGGGCGGGTTGGCCCACTGCTCACGCAGGGGCCGACGGGCACTTGTGCCGCCGCCGGTGAGAAAGGACTAGCCATCCTCTCGCTTTCCGTAATCGGCAGGTGATCAGCAACGACCTGACTGGTGGCTCCGGAAGGGTACGCTGTGAACATGCTGACCGGAGGACTTGCCTTTAATGGCCAGCCCACGACAAGGAAAAGTCTATAACACCCGACAGCGAAGTCGTAAAAACCTATGGATACCAGCCGACCTCCGTAGTATATAGGCTTATCCAAGTGCAGGGGGCTCCACCTGAATCGACCACCTTTCCCCCATACTCGTGGGATATGCTATGGACACAAATATAGATATCATAAACAAACCGGATCGAACAAATAAGAACAACAACGGCATGAACAAGGACATCGAAAATGACGGAGTCTACGCGGAGGTCGCGCAGCAGGCAAGCGTGGAGGTGACGCCAAACACCTCGGCGGTGTCGGAGAAATTCGACACCGCCAACGAGCGTAGCAGGGCGAGCAGCCCGGCGGGTCTTGCTGTAAAGCAGACCCGTAAGCGCAGACGGCGCGCAAAGGCTCGGCTGGGGGAGGACGTGTCGGATGAGGACTGCACCCTCACCGGGACGACCTCCTCCAGCAGTGACGAGGCGTCGAAGCCTGCGTCAAAGGTGACAGCAGGCCGCCGAGGGACGCGAGGTGGAACGAGGGCTGTGCAATCCACCCAAGTCGGAACCAGGTGGGAAGACGCGGTCTCTGATAGAGAAACTCCATCGCGTGACCGGGTCTTTCCAGGGGTCTCCGAACCCCGAACAGGAGGCGATGCTGCACATTGTGCTCGGCATCGCCTCCGTAAATGAGGCCCTCGCGACGCAGCTGGCCGAGTCCCGTCGGGAGATGGCTCGACTAGCTGCAGCCGTCGAAGAACTGAAGAAAGGGATGGCGAGCCCGACTCAACCAGCGCAACCGGCGGAGCCAGCGCGCGTGAGTCGCTCGTCCGCGAGGCAGTTGGCGCGGCAGGCCCTGTCGGCGCAGACGGAGCAGCCGGTGCAACCGGTGCAGCAGCCGGCACAGCCGGCTCGGCCAGCACCACAGAGGGTACCACCGGCGGAGCCTTGCTTCGCGTACGTGGAGGCGCTAGAGGAGAGTATGATGAGTCGGATGGAGGCCCTAATGGACTCCATCCGCCGTCCGCCTCTGGCGCCACCGGCTACGCGGCTGCAGCCCGGAAGTCAAAGTCAAAGTCAAAAACCATTTATTCTGCATAGACCATTAATACGGCACTTACAAAACGTCATAAAAAATAAATAATCTAATGTTTGGCAAATGGACCACCGGTTCGAAACGCGGCACTGTCCTGAGAAGACTCCGGCAAGAAACTCAGCGGGCTGTTTTTTTTTTGGTCTATTTACAAACATATTTACTTAACCTAAGTACAATATTCCATTTGAGTAGCATAGAGAGAGAGAGCAAACAGTTCATATCCAAGCTTGTTTGTCGTCTAAATAGTCTTGAATTTTATAGTAGCCTTTTTGGCAGAGTTTACTTTTAATTTGGCTTTTAAATTTATGAAGAGATAGATTCTTCATTTCACTAGGAAGCTTGTTGTAGAAGCGTATACAGTTACCCTGAAAGGAATTACTAATCTTGTGGAGTCGACTATTACAAACCACAAGATTGTTTTTATGTCTAGTATTTACGTTATGTATATCACAAAGCCTTAAAAAATTGGAAATGTTTCTTCTAACATACAAAAGATTTTCAAAAATATATTGAGAAACTACAGTTAGAATGTTTATTTCTTTGAACTTTTCTCGGAGGGAGACTCTTGGGCCTGTAACGCTCCCCCCTTACAGTGTCCGAAAGTATTTCCCTCACTGATGAGACGATGGACCTGAATGCAGCAACTGATTACATTGCTGAAGGCACTGAGAGTATCCGTTACTGTTATATCTTCCAAGTTTAGGAAGATACTATTAAAAGTTTGGCTTTATTGTGATCGTCTAATAACCCTTTATACGTTGTGTTTAAGCATTGTAGTAACTCATAGTCCTTTATTTGGTACATTGAGACAAGACAAGAGTACATGGTATTGAGAACACTGATTTCAATCTAATTCCTATAACTATTATTCTATCTAGTAATAAAGTTAAATAATGTTCCTATACAACTACATTGAATCCCTGAACCTAATATGATTTAAGATTTTGATTTTAGAAGCTACCTAGTCTCTATAGTGATAATTAGTGATATTTATAAAATTCTGAATACTAAGTTCATTCCTAAGTGATCCTAGATATAGACATTTTAAGTTTGGTGTATCTTTAAATGCAAGCTAGTTCAATTTCACAGTATGATATATAAGCATTTAGTTTAGGTAAAGTAAAGATATAACACACACAATATGGAGTTGTCTTACCATAACTGGACCCTGCAAAGGAAATGTATATAGTTTTCTTATATACAATTTGAGTTATTTAGACAAAGATATAGTAAATATTGGTGGTCAAGTAAATAAAATGTGTGATTAAATACATATGTGGTTAATAATTAGTTACCTTGAGATAACCTACATAGTAGATTATCTCAGAGTAGCCGGAAAAATGAAATGAAGCATCTGTTGATATGTGTAGACTGCTAGGATGGGGTAATTTTATAGGTAATAAGGAATCCTATGACCGGTTCCATTGCTGGAACCGGGGAGGCCGCATCCGCCAAAACCCCCCCCAAAGGCCCCTAAAGAGCAACCAATCCTCTCCAGGCTGAAGGCATACTACTTTTAAGTTATGCACAACCTTGGTGCTTTACAAAATAAAAATAGTACCGAATTGGGAATGAGTGCCCATAGGTTAGATGAAAATATATCCAGTCTAACGAATGTATAGCTCGAATCATTGCTGTAGTGTATTCATACACAGGCAGTAATTGGGTAACCCCTTGGGCAGTTCATCTAGAACACGGCCAATGAGTTACTAGCGCTGATATGGGTACCAGCTGTAAACAGACATGGTAATATATATGGTAAGGTTTCGCAAGCTTGTGGCAACTGTCCACGTTTCAGGGTCAAGTGATACCGCGACCAAACGCTTTCAAGACACAATGCGAGCTTGTGGCAACTGTCCACGTTTCAGGGTCAAGCGATACCGCGACCAAACGCTTTCAAGACACAATGCGAGCTTGTGGCAACTGTCCACGTTTCAGGGTCAAGCGATACTGCGACCAAACGCTTTCAAGACACAATGCGAGCTTGTGGCAACTGTCCACGTTTCAGGGTCAAGCGATACCGCGACCAAACGCTTTCAAGACACAATGCTAGCTTGTGGCAACTGTCCACGTTTCAGGGTCAAGCGATACTGCGACCAAACGCTTTCAAGACACAATGCGAGCTTGTGGCAACTGTCCACGTTTCAGGGTCAAGCGATACCGCGACCAAACGCTTTCAAGACACAATGCGAGCTTGTGGCAACTGTCCACGTTTCAGGGTCAAGCGATACTGCGACCAAACGCTTTCAAGACACAACGCGAGCTTGTGGCAACTGTCCACGTTTCAGGGTCAAGCGATATAGCGACCAAACGCTTTCAAGACACAATGCGAGCTTGTGGCAACTGTCCACGTTTCAGGGTCAAGCGATACCGCGACCAAACGCTTTCAAGACACAAGTATTTTCCCCACACCGATAAAGACATAATAATAAGTAGATAGGTAAGTATGATAGCATGTATTGCGAGGGCTTAGCCCAGCATGACATATCACTTACAATGAAACGAGCTCACATCCGTCAAACAGGATACATAGATCGAATTGGACATCGATCCTGTAAATAATTTGTTTTAAATGTCTGAATTAAATCAGGCACTCACAAGGACTGGATAAAGACAAAGGAATTGTCAAGAGTTAAATGAAACTGCTTTGTAAGACATAACAATCATTTACTCAAGTAATTACCGTACCTTTTGAGCTTCTCATCTTTACAATGAAAGTGAGGTCTGTATTTGATAGGAATAATAGTCCAGCAGATGGCTGTATGTATACACAATACAACACAAAGTGGACTGTCTGATCTTGTCCTATCACCAGTTGAGAAACCGTATGATACTACAAGATAAGCTCAGTAGGGTTGAGCTAGCTAAGGGGCATCAGTTCGTCACTAAACCTCCCCTCAGACCGAACCAATATCAGCAATGAACTGAGTCAGGGTATGATTATGTTACCTTACTTGATTAAGCAAGGTTTCACAACACACATCGACAATCCATTACTAGCTATTGTTGCGTACAGTACTGTTGTCTCGGCAGACTAGGCAAGTAAAGGGACGCTACATTTCATCCCCTAGAATAAACATTTAGTTTGTCTAGCACATAGAATGCGATATCCAACGCTGAACGGGCTCTGCCCAATTGGGGTTCCCTATAATAAAACAACGGTCGAATACAGCCATCCCCTGGACTCATCCCAGACAGACTGTTGAATTTCAGTAGAACCATCGTAAAAAATAAGATAGCTCAATTTCTCAAACCTTTACCTCATTCCAAGCAAACTTAAGAACTTGGGAGGCTCTTAAGCGTGCCTAGAACTACATATTTCGTGTACACAAGGGTATTGTGTAGTGTGCAGGATGAGTGTAATGATGAGTGTATAAAATAATATTTTATAAGTTAGTTTAACAAGTCATATGACCCATTAATCACACTTTGAATATTAAATGCCATTACAGATACAGGCTAAGAATCTACAATAGACATCCCAGGCTTATAGGAACTAGCCATCTAGATTTAGATAAGGTAGCATTAAAAGAAAATGTTAGTAGCAATTTGCTTACATATAGGTTAATGGCAATAAAAGTTTTGTAATCTATTCATGTGACCTAGATTTTAATGATTATGGAAAGAACGCACAGGACATACAATAAATTTGTAAATCATAGTACAAATAATGTCTGTCAACATTCCATAGGGACATGTGATCAGACGCAAAAGAAGAAAGCCACAACATAGATACAGTTCAAGTTAATAAGTTGTTCACTTCTCACCAACCCGCTGCTGGAGCGTCTCTTATACTCACAATTACTGCTACCACCTTCACACCAAACCACACCCCACCTATATCGGGAGACACGCCCTAATCTAGCTACGAAATTACCCTTAACCCACCTACATTCAACCCAGTGGCAAGCAAATGGAATAATCTCTACAAGGTTTGCCCTAAAATTTAGGATTCTAAACTAGATTTATAGCTTAGTACATACTGCATGAACCCAGTCACCTCATCCCAGATAGAGAGCCTCGAGTACTCTAAACCCAGCATGAATCGACAGAGAACGCTATCATAGCATAGCCACAGTCTGATCCCTGACTTGACTTGGCCAAAGTCATCCCAGTTCACATACCATGACCACACCAGATATATAAATCTTAGGTTTCAAAGGAAAATTTATATTCTATTTTATTTTTCTACCTCCAACCCACAAAAGTAAATTATCATGAATACAATTTATGAAACCTAAATACAGTCAACATTTTAAGAATTAGAAGAACAGAAACTAAGATAACTCACCACGCAGGCTACAAGGCTTTCTAAAATTCGGATGATCTTTTCAGCAACTTAAGTTCGCGACGAATTCTTGAAGACTCCTCCTATTATATCCTAAGCTGAGCAGCGACTAATCGAAGGCTGCTCGGGCAGTGCTTCCGCTTGCTTATAGTTCGCGACGAATTCTTGAAGACTCCTCCTATATCCTAAGCTGAGCAGCGACTGATCGAAGGCTGCTCGGGCAGAGCTTCCGCTTGTTTATAGTTCGCGACGAATTCTTGACGACTCTTCCTATTATTCCCCGGTACGCTCCTTTTATTACCTCTTACTACCCCCCGTTCCTATAATCACGCCACTACACGTCATCTCTTCTGAGTTGCCATAAAACAATATGTTTCAACGCCACTACTAACTATCGACTATTTGAAATTAATAACGGAAGCTATCAGCCTAAACAAATAAATTCACTTCAACTATTCCTACTCTTGTCTTGTAACCAAATTAACATGAGATTATACCAAAATTATATTAAAAGTTAATAAAAGGAATCATTAAGTCTTGAATTGTCCTTATAATTTTTATTTTACTTTTAGGCCAACAATGTATGAGCAGTGAGAAGGGTATTTTAATGTTAATCTGCAACGTCTGAAGCCGTTCTGAACAGCAAGCCCCCATCCTCAGACCGCCAATGCAATCTCGATGGTTGGACCGTCACAGGCCCAACTTATAAATTGCCCGCACCGCCCGCTTTTGCAGTACAAAGATTGTATTTAAATCTGCGGCATTACCCCAAAGGAGAATGCCATAGCTCATAATGCTATGGAAATAGCTGAAATAAACTATTCTAGCGGTATCTATGTCTGTTAGAGTCCTAATCTTTTTCACAGCGTAGGAAGCAGAACTTAACCTACTAGCTATTTTTTCAATATGTGATCCCCACTGTAATTTAGCATCGATACTTAAACCTAAGAACACGGTTGATTCCACAAGGCTCAACAACTGTCCATTAAGTTGTACATTGGTTTCCACCTGTGTAACATTAGGTAAGGTGAATTTAATACATTTGGTTTTTTTTTCATTAAGGCAAAGATTATTTATATTAAACCAATGAACCACTCGTGAGATTGCGTTGTTCACTTCGTCATAATTATCTAATTGTCTTTTAATTTTAAATATTAAGGAAGTATCATCAGCAAACAAAACAATACTATTTTTATCCCTTACGTAGTAAGGGAGGTCATTTATATAAATTAAAAATAAAAATGGTCCAAGTATCGAACCCTGTGGAACGCCCATCGAAACCAAAGATCCCACCGAACGTGTACCGTTCACATCGACCCTCTGAATTCTATTGTTTAAATAAGGAGTCAAAAGGTCGAGAGCCTTGTTCCTTATTCCGTAATAATCTAATTTCCTGACCAATGTATCATGGTGGACGCAATCGAAGGCTCTGGATAGATCGCAGAAAACACCTAATGCATCCTGCTTATCCTCCCAGGCCTCGTAAATACATTTCAATAACTCTATACCAGCATCCGTCGTTGATCGTCCTTTAGTAAACCCAAACTGTTTATCATGAAATAATTTATATTTATTAAAATGGGTTAGCATTTGGTCTAGAATTAATTTCTCAAATACTTTACTCAAGGTTGGCAACACAGAGATGGGTCTGAAATTCGAGGGATCTGAGGCGCTGCCTGCCTTGAACAAAGGTATGACTTTACTATGTTTCATTAAATCAGGAAATATACCGCTACTGACGCAGTCATTAAACACAGTTGCTAGATGGGGAGCAATGACATCAATGATGCTTGAAACAGTTTTGACTGATAATCCCCATAGGTCCGCGGTCTTTTTAATATCAATGGATTTAAACGCCTTTGTGATGTCCTTGCTATCAACAACTGAGAATCTGAAAGCGTCCTCACATTTTGTAATTGGTTGCATAAGCAATGAATCAGCGGAAGTGGAAGACGACTGAAGAGTTCGGGTAGTGGCTACAGGTATATTTGAAAAAAAGTTTTCAAACTCTGTCGCAACTTCCAGATCCTCCGTGACATGGCGACCGTCTATTTTTAAATGGTAATCTTTTACAACTGCTGGAGATTTACCACATTCGGAATTTATAATGTTCCAGGTAGTCTTAATTTTATTAACAGAATTTGATATTTTGTTTTTTATAAAGTTTGATTTAGCAAAGGAACAGGCTCGCTTAAATATTTTTTTGGAATAGTTTTTGACATAATTCTGAAAATCAGGGTTGAAATTGTATGATTTTTCAGAATATAATTCATACAATCTCCTCCTGCTATTATAAATCCCTGGTGTTGCCCAGTCACTGAAAACAGGACGGCTGCCAATCGATAATGTCTTTGGGGTAAAAATTCTCCCAAACTCAGTATCCTATAATCCGAGGGGTCAGGTCTACTGGTGGTTGTCGGAGATCGCGAGGCTCAGACGGGCCTGCGTGATCACGCACCGCCGGTAGGCCCGATTCCGTAGGAGGCGTCGCCGCCCCGCAGATGCGGAGGCCCGAGAGACGGAGTTGTACGAGGGATACAGGGAGGCCAGAGGTGCCCTCCGAGCAGAGATAAGGCGGGCTATAAAGGCGGCCCGCTGCGAACTGCTGGAGACGCTGGAGCGGGACCCTTGGGGGCAGCCCTACCTAATGGTAAGGGGAAAACTGCGCCCCAAGGCCCCGCCGTTGACCCAGTGTCTCCAGCCGGAGCTGCTAGGAGGAGTTGTTAGCTCCCTGTTCCCAGCGCGGGCGCTCCGCCTCGGTCGCTAATGATGCCCGACGTGGATGACGTGCCCGAGGTCACTTGGGTAGAACTAGAGCTGGCGGTGAGAAGGCTGAGACCTAACGCACCGCCCCGGGACCCGACGGCATTCCAGGCCGAGCGTGGGTCCTAGCTCTAGTCGACGACGCTCTTGAGCCCCGACTGAGAGGGCTTCTAAGCGCATGTTTGGAGCAGGGCCAGTTTCCGAAATTGTGGAAGACGGGGAAACTGGTCCTCATCCGAAAGGAGGGGCGCCCGGTGGACTCGCCGTCCGCCTACCGGCCCATAGTGTTGCTCGACGAGGTGTGCAAGCTCTTTGAAAGAGTAATTGCGAAGCGCCTCGTCGAGCACCTCTCAAGAGTGGGGCCGGACCTGGCGTATGGCCAATATGGCTTCCGCCAGAGGCGCTCCACCGTGGATGCCATCATGCGCGTGAGGCCTCTGGCGGAGGATGTAGTAAACCGGGGTGAAGTGATGTTGGCGGTGTCCCTGGACATCGCCAACGCGTTCAACACCTTGCCCTGGAATTTGCATTAGGGAGGCGCTCGTGTATCACGAAGTGCCTCTCTACCTCCGCCGCATAGTCGGGGCGTATTTGACGGAGAGAGCCGTCTTCTATCCAACCGTGACCGGTCTCGGCCGGCGTGAGATGTCGTGCGGTGTTCCGCAGGGATCGGTCCTGGGGCCGCTCCTGTGGAACATCGAATACGACTGGGTGCTTCGCGGTGAGCTCGCAGACGGTGCCGCCGTCACGTGCTACGCGGACGACACACTCGTGACGGCGTGCGGGGCGACGTACCGCGAAGCGACCCTGAAGGCCACGACCGCGGTTGCCCAAGTCGTGGAGCGGATCCGGCGGCTGGGTCTTGAGGTGGCTCTGCATAAAACCGAGGCCCTGTTCTTTCATGGGCCTCGGAGCAAGCCACCTGAGGGATCCAGTCTCATCGTGGGAGGTAATCGCATCGGCATCAAGCCCCAAATGAAATATTCGGGGCTCGTGCTCGACGGCCGATGGGACTTCGGAGAGCACATCCGAAGTCTGGCCCCCAAACTGAAAGGCACAGCTCTCGCTCTAGCGCGGCTGCTGCCCAATATGAGGGGGCCCGATGACCCCTGCAGGAGACTCTACACGGGGATTGTGCGGTCCATGGCCCTGTATGGGTGCCCAATATGGCCGGAGGCCCTGAAGGCCGGAAGTGTGCAGATGCTGCTCGCTCCGCAGCGGGTGATGGCCATCAGGGTCATCCGCGGGTACCGCACGATCTCCTTCGAGGTGGCGAGTCTCCTTGCCGGAACTTCGCCATGGGACCTGGAATCGAGAGCCCTTTCGCCACTGGTACAGTTGCGAAAGGGCGCGGGAGTAGGGACGGAACCCCGACCCTCGATAAATCGAGGCCGTGCAGTCCCAGCTCCGCCAGGCCATCATGGTGGAGTGGAAGGAACGATAATAGCGGCGGTAAGGCCCATCATGGAGGATTGGCTAGAGAGGCGACACAGAAGCCTCTCGTACCGACTGGCGCAGGTGGTCTCAGGGAAGGGTTGCTTCGGGAACCACCTGCATCGGATCAGGAAGGAGCCAACGCCTGAGTGTCATCACTGCGACACTAGCGAGGACTCAGGGCTGCACACGCTGGCGGACTGCGCGACCTCGTGGCATCCATCGGGGTGGGAGTTCTCTCGCTCGGCAGCATGATTGCGGCAATGGTGCGGAGCGCGAGCGCGTGGGCCGCCGCCAAATCCTTCTGAGAGCATGTAATGCACGCAAAGGAGATGGCGTAGCGCGCCCGGGAGCGTGTCAGAATTCTCCCGGCACGCCGAGCCCGCAACATGCTCGCCGCGCGTCGCAGGCGACTCAGGCGCCGGAGGTCGCTTAACGACCTCCGTCCTCTATGAGCGCAGGCCTGGGGGTGGCAGGTGAGGCCGCCTGTCACCCCAGCAGAAGCAGGCCGGGACGGTGGGGCGACTAGCGTCCCTCCCCCAAACCAGGGCAAGACGGGGACACCGTGGTTTCCAAACCCGAGAGGGCCATCTCCAAACCGGAGATGGCCCAGAGTCAGTCGGGGTGCGAGGGATATGCTCTGGACAACCTTACACCCCGGCGTTTGAAGACCCGAGACGGCGTGCGGTTTTAGTCGGTTCAAGCCCGACATAACCTGACCGGCGGGGGGGTATCCTAAGGGATTTCCGCACGAAAAAAAGAAAAAAAAGGTATTCCGTGTGGTGTGAATCACATAACCGTCACGCTTTCCTCCTTTCAAGGTACAGGTTTCCTAAGTAAATTAAACAACAAGATCATCTGGATATAATTACTAGAACTATACACTACACTGCTTGTAATTAATCTAGATAACAAATGAAAAGCTGAACATAGTCATTAACTTTTCAATATTGAATAGCCCCCCGGAAAACGATTTTCTTAAGAAAAACACTTTAAATTCTGCAGTGGTTTTTGTAGTCATTTGGCTATTTGTATTATGTAGAATATCTATTAATATTGAGTTTAATTTACACATTAATAAATTAATGTTACTTTTTTTTTTTCGTGCGGAAATACCTTCGGGTACCCCCCCGCCGGTCAGGTTATGTCGGGCTTGAACCGACTAAAACCGCACGCCGTCTCGGGTCTACACGCGTCGGGGTGTAAGGGTGCCCATAGAGTATATCCCTCGCACCCCGACTGACCCTGGGCCATCTCCGGTTTTTCGAGATGGCCCCCTCGGGTTTGGGAACCACGGTGTCCTCGTCTTGCCCCGGTTTGGGGGAGGGGCGCTAGTCTCCTCACCGTCCCGGCCTGCTTCTGCTTGGGTGACAGGCGGCCTCGCCTGCCACCCCCAG
Source organism: Cybosia mesomella (assembly GCA_946251805.1). NCBI lineage: Eukaryota > Metazoa > Arthropoda > Insecta > Lepidoptera > Erebidae > Cybosia > Cybosia mesomella. The sequence goes on along the minus strand of OX276394.1, from coordinate 11,162,166 downwards.
GCCTGCCCCTCATGGAGGACGGCGGTCGTTAAGCGACCTCCGGCGCCTGAGTCGCCTGCGACGCGCGGCGAGCAAGTTGCGGTCTCGGCGGGCCGGGAGAGTTCTAAATCTCTCCCGGGCGAAGTTAATGTTACCTATCTCACTCACCCAATGTATTTAGGATAATTAATATTAAGTAAAACACAAGGTCGATTGATGTGATCGTCAACTGTTTATTTGGAAAGTGCCCGTGACGTAATAATGCTCATGTACAGAATGTACAGGAATGAATCTTCACAATACTCCATCGCAATCATAGTGATAAAATTGTTCACTTAAATAAATTTAAATAGTTTGCCATAGCTTGTAGTGCCAAAATGTCATTCATACAACCTTCCATTCGATATCCAAATCACAACAGCATAACTGTTATTGTAATATTGCGGTCATATCAAAAGTTCAAGTATCAATTATTTGGCCATATCCAATATTCGATTACTACTTGATTACAATGTTCGATTTGAAATATTGTTACGAAGGTAAGTAATTGATTAATTAAATGGTCCATCGACTCGGTGCGAAGATATTGTGTGTATGATTACATGATAATAGCGTAAATATAACGTGTTTTTCTTTGTTTGTGGGTATAGTGAATTATTTTCGTTAGGTAATATATTACTGATGATAGAGTATGTTAAGGGGTGGTTATTTTGTTTACAAGTGTATTCGTATTTTACAATGTTACGTGAAACATTCTTTCGTAATCAAAATCAGAATCACAACGTATGTGGTCTCAATAGCTAGCAATATGTCTCTTGTGCGATTTCATTTACTCTGATAATATTGTTGTCGATAGCCCAGTGGCGTACGTAACGGACTGCTGGGACGAGGTCTCGAGTTTGATCCCCAGTCGCCCGGGCACACACATCTGACTTTTCGTAGTTGCTCGCTTAATAATGTAGATGGCAGATGACAATAGGCTCGCCCCCTATTATATAACTGGCAAATCGTGGGTGTGTAATACACCTCTGCCTACCCCTTCGGGGATACAGGCGTAAAGTTATGTTATTTTATGATAAAATTCGCAATTTTTCTCAGGTAGTCATTTGGATCGCTGGCTAAAAATTAAATATTTCTTTTTAATCTCCTATTGGATATTTTCTAAAATGCCGGGTTATACAGATTGCAGGTACTTACCCCGTGGGTGTGTAATTCACCTCTGCCTACCCCTTCGGGGATACAGGCGTGAAGTTATGTTATTTTATGATAAAATTCGCAATTTTTCTCAGGTAGTCATTTGGATCGCTGGCTAAAAATTAAATATTTCTTTTTAATCTCCTATTGGATATTTTCTAAAATGCCGGGTTATACAGATTGCAGGTACTTACGCCGGGTTATACAGATTGCAGGTACTTACCCTGTGATATGCTCTATGGGCAACCTTACACCCCGGCGTCTGTAGACCCGAGACGGCGTGCGGTTTTAGTCGGTTCAAGCCCGACATAACCGCCCCCGCTGCCACGCGGGGGGGTATCCGAAGGGATTTCCGCACGATAAAAAAAAAAAGGTACTTACCCTGTTATCATCATTATGCGAGCGTCAATCCCGGTTACCTCCAAAGCTTGTCCTTTGGAATGCTTCGCGGTCCGCTCTTGCTCTTCTACGCTTCCTTTCTATGATTCGGTTTATTTGACTTTTACGGGAGCGCCTGCCATGTATGTATGCCAACCTTTGAGCGAAAAGCTTGCGCTAAAACCTCAGTCTAGATGTGACACCTCGTAACTGGCATTTATTGGTAAAATGAGATTTTGATACAGAAAGTTCCAAATAGTCATTCCGTGAGTAAATAGTAAATGACTTCTGTATTCCAATTCATTTTGTTTGCAAAAACGACAATCAGTGGTACAAGTATCATCACGGAATAATAACATACTTACATACATAACATGTTATGATTACTTGTATCTGCGCCGCAGCAGATTCCTTTGGTGGCTACTCGTAACTGCAAGTAACGCATAACTGTTTCAAAATAGCATCCCGCAATAGATGCGGTTCTTTACAAGTAAGTTTTTATTTACGCAGCGAAACGAGACTCGGACCTTATGGCGTAGCGCGTACGAATTACAGGAGGCAAATGCTATTCAAATGCTTAATGAATACTTCTTTTAAGAAGAAGCCCCATAGGAGGTGCATTTGGTAAAGCCGCTGTGATAAGAAACGAGATAGACTTTTTTATTATGGACAGAAGTATTTAGAGATGTCTCCGTGCTTAACAGGTTCAAAACCAGAAGTATCACAGACTTATCAGAGGCTCTCTAAATAATCAACCTCAAGGCAGAAAGATTCCGAATGATACAGTATAATCTCCGACCTATGCCACTCCAAGCCGCTCTAGGGTCCGAAAAGTACCAACTTAAACTTCAAAATCATTTTGCAGTGCTCGAAACCACTGCCAACATTAATGAGAAAACCGACATAGTGGTGAAAACTCTGTAAGAAGTGTTCGAAAGTTGTTACCCAGAAAACGCAAACACCTAGGGTCCAAATTCTCTCACAGTCCAAACTCTCTCCCGAAACTATCTAACTCATGAGGAAGAGGCGGAGTTCGCCATCCTCTTAGTAGCTTTTGTCAGATAAGAAACCCTTAAACCAACGAATCAAAAAGCTGATACAACGCGACCTCCAATGCTCCATACTCGCACTATCCCAATTGCGATTCAGCGTAATAGGGAGTCGAAAGTGTTCGCTCCTCAGTTGGAGAGGCCTCATCTGACGAAATTTCAAATTGCGGATGGCAGAACCATCACGGACCATCAAAGATTCGAGATTTTCAAATAGGTCAACATATTTTATGGGCAGCTGTATGCATCACGGATGACAAATAGACCGACGAGACACAGTGATGAAGACCACAGAGCCTCACTCACGTGTCATTAGACCGAGGAGAAACCAGATATCGAGCTGTGCGAGATAGAGGCGGCTGTTCTCAACTGAAGATCAACAGATATAATTTATTATTTTTCTAAGTCGCTGAGGTTTAATTTTTTAATCAATACAATCGTGATTAATTTAATCGTTGACTATACGGAACAAAATGTTTGGTCACTGATGTTTGGTTGATTTTCCTTACTTTATTTCACTGTTACTGTGAATAATGAGAATAGAATATGTGAATATTGAATAAGTCACCAGAAATTTGCGAAAGCATTTTTTTCGCAATATAACACATCAGATTATAAATTATCGAAATATTATTGACACAGAGATATAAATCTCATTTTTTCAAAATCTATCGCACCCTACCTACACATCTGCAGTAATATTATATAAAAACAATGTTTGGCCGTAACATTATCAACTTCGATGCAACGTCATCCAGGTTCCAATTTCGGAATGTTTATAAATAAGTTACCATGAAGAAACAAAGAGAAAAGAAAATGAAAATTAAACGAAACAAAGGTAAAGGCGGGAGCGTAACTAAGCCGAGATATATAGATACAGATACAGTAAAAAAAATTACATTATACCTACATACATACAGTATAAAAATAAAATAAATGGAAGACAATTTGAAACAATGATTCCACTAACAGAGTAGATATTCTTGTGTGCTACGGTTCATGAACAAAAAAACCTTCTGTGTACTTAGGACAAAGTGCTCCAGTTTTAAACAAAATGCAATACACAACATGTTACCCAATATCGGCGTGCTGAACGTAATTGTATGTGATTTAAATAACTATGACAGGAGTGATAAATTTCTTCTGGTCGGTAATAGCGAGTGAATTCACCAATTTGCTGGCAAGTAGAAATTACTAATCTCTGGTGTAATGTACAAGTTGGGTAAACGTAATGTCAATTATTAGTACGTAATACATATTTAGCTACGCTTTCGTATTACTATGCTATATGTAATCTTAGAATCAGATGTTAGATGATCAATGTACTTTTGTAGAGTTTAGTTCTTCAACAGAGCGACGATGTTTTGACGAAGTCAAAGTGCAAAGTGCAGACAGCCTCTGGATTGGATTATGTTTAGATCAAGGCATATTATATCAACTCGTGGATTAAAGGTGGAGCTGAATAAGGATCATTAAATGAATAAATAGTATTCTGGTATAGCTAGTTTTAGGGTCTCAGAAACTAAAAAATCAACTAGTGTTTTATTCAGTGGTTACAACCGTGCTGTATGGGATTATCCATGACCTACCTGTAACACAATTCTTTTCTAGCACAGGATTAGGAGCGGACGTAAATATAGAAAAATTTGGACCATCCAGGAGGTGTCTCGGTCGCACAATCGGTCAGGGTATATGCCATAGAATGGAATTGGCGTTAGGTTCAAGTCCCAATGAAGGTTGACACTTTGATGAAAAAATATGCACAAAGTTGACCTTATCTTTATCGTTTGTTGATGCTCCCGGGTTTATTTTTTGTTTATGCTCGAAGTTCGCCCGTGTGAAATACAGCAGACCTACCATGAAACGTACCTTTTTTATTTTTTTCGTGCGAAAATCCCTTCGGACAAACCGCCCCCGCCGGCCAGCGGGGGCGGTTTGTCGGGCTTGAACCGACTAAAACCGCACGCCTTTTCATAGAAATATGTTGTAAATGAAAACCTTGATATATTTGATTCAGTCCCGAACATACTTGGTCCCGGCGAAAGAACGACCATCATTTCAAACAAAAAGGTACCATGAGGTTGTAAATTTCCTGGTAGTCGTACTGATTCTACCTCCCGTGGTTCAAAAGGACCAATACCTGGGATGAAACGTAGCGTCCGATGTCCGATGCCGAGGCAAAAAGATGCCCGCGGTAGTGGATGTCGGTTATTTTTTATATTTTTTTATATTTAGGATACGTCAATTTGACTTCGCCTCGCCTGATGGTAAGCAGAAGGTAAAGTCTCAGGAAGTATTGCGTCTTATGGTCATATCTCCGGTTCTAATTAACCAATTGCAATGAAACATACGGCATATATTAGGTCTGACCAAAACCTTTCTAATAGAACTAACCGCATAAAAATCCGATCAGTAATTTTTGCGTCCAACACCAACAAACAGAACAGAATGCCAAAAAGAAATATTTTTGTATTCAGAATCGCTCAATTACCATAACCCAAGTTTTTTTTTTGAACATCACCAAGTACAGACAACAAATTTACAAATTTGTAATAGTATACATAGGAGATAAATAAGTAGGACAGTTTGAAAGGATTGTTTGTAAACCAATACATTTTAACTTATCTTAATGATGTATACGGAACATACACTATCGTAGTGCACTCCTAACATAAGTGTTTATTATTTATTGAAGGGTTTACGAGAATTTCAGTAAGTACCTAATGACAACACTTTACTAGTACTGTTCTAAACCAATAAATTTTAACTTATCTTAATGATGTATACGGAACATACACTATTGTAGTGCACTCCTAACATAAGTGTTTATTATTATTTAGTGAAGGGTTTACGAGAGTGTCAGTAGGTACCTAATGATAACACTTTACTAGTACTGTAGGTAGCTTATGAAAACAGCTTGTTTTAATGAAACCGTAATTTTCACCAGCAATGGAAAACGGTGGTTTTCCAGAATTACAATGAAGAAAACCTTTATAAAAATCAGTAGAAATTTTCAGATACGGAAAACCTAGCTGTAAAACTAGCAATGGGCAGTGACGGAGCATCTCTGGGGTTGCTAGGATGGAAACTGCTATTAGAAATAACCCTGTATTTTTTTTGGTTTTTTTCTTTATTAACGTGTGGAAACCCCCACGGGCTTCACCCTATCGGTGCCAACGATGGGATGGGTGTGTCGGAATCGGACCGGGTAAGCCCTCGAAAGGATAACCCCAGGGTTACTCTCCTATGGAGTCGGGTTTTATCCCGCAACGGTGAGTTGGCAGGTGTGTGTAGGACACACACGACACGCCTCCATCTCGGCCTGCTGCCGCTGCTACTGTACGGACAGTGAGTCGGCCAACTGCTGTCCTCAAGACCCGATCATGGAGGTCAGTTGTCCCGGGCGTAGACGAGTTTGCGGCGTCCACGCCGCAGACTGCGGGACTCTGGCGGCAGGGTTTTTTCCCGCTCTTTCTTCGCTCCCTCTCCGCTCCATCTGCGCCGCCTCTTTCGCGGGCTTTACCTGCTCGCAGAAAGCGGTGGCGACGTGCCCACGGCTCTCACCATGGTCTCCGGCGAGAGAACGTCTACGCCCAGGACCACAACGAGATACCGGCGTTGACTCGCCCACGCTGGGTACTCCACCAACGTGTGGAACGCCGTGTCTTCACCAGGATCCTCGCAGTGCTGTCACTGCGGCGTTGTTTTCCAGCGGATGCGCCACAGATACTTACCGTAGCACCCGTGTCTGGTAATTATCTGGTACATCCGGTAGGAGAGTTCACCGTGGTGCCTCTTTAACCACTCCTCTAAGACCGGCCTCACCGTCGCGATGGTTGATTCTCCCCACCTTGGTTGTTCAAGTTGCACCCTCCATGTCATCATGAGTTCCTAGCGGAGCTGGTACCGCTGAGCCCTGATTTTTCGAGGCGCCGGCCTATGATCCCGCTCCAGCGTCTCCTTGTGCCATTGGTACAACGATGCAAGGGCCTCCGCTTGACCCGGCTAGAAGACATGCCACCTCGACGGAAATCGTGTGATATCCCCTAATGAATCTGACGGCCATCGCTTTCAACGAGCTGCTTAGAGCAGCCACGTTGCAGGCCGCCGGACTTTCCGCCTATACAGGGGCCCGTGCAGGGCCATGCTTCGCACGATCCCCAGGTACAGTCTCCTAGTGGAAGCGTTGGGTCCCTTAATGTTGGGCATCAACCGCAAGAGCACGGCCGCAGCCCCCTTCAACTTAGGGACCAGACTTCGGAGATGTGGTCCAAAGTCCCATCGGCTACCGAGTACGAGCACCAGATACTTCATCGAAGGCTCGATGCCGATGCTAACGCCCCCTACGGTTATGCTGATTCCTAACTCTATTATCCTAAAAGTAGAGGCTTAGGCAGCTCATGAATTTAATAACGATGTGGTTAGTGGCGTGCTGGAGTTTAACGCGCGCTTTTCAAAGGAACCCCTTTTAAATTTTTCTACACTGCTTTTGGGTTATTTTGGCTTTAGCCCACGAGTTCGGTCGACGTCAGACCCATGGCCGTTGGTAATGGAAGGTGAAGTTGGCTTGGATCCCATTGGATTGTTGTAATGTAAATACAGAGCATAAACAGATAGTATAAAGCAGAAGTTAACATTAATTACAACTTAAGAGTCACGCTTTATTGAAACAGAGACAGAAGAAATATAAATAAATAACAGATACATGTTTATTATTTGCTGAAAGAACGTGTTATATCTTGAAAAGTGAATGTATACAATACGTGATTAGCTAAGTATTTGAAAGCTTGTTTAACATTTTTTATGTATTTTCACATACATATTTACTCATTATATGTAATAAATGAGATTAGCATGTTATTATAATATAATGCGAGTCATCAATGTAATAGAAACTAGGTACATACTACGAGGTACCATTAATTAAAACACACACAAAATACATCTTTGTTCACGCCCCGAACCTCTTCGGGTACTTTGTGATAACTTCGAAGTATGATACAATATACGATACCATCTTTAGTTAGGCCGATAAAAAGCAACTAAAATAAATATATCGATCGAATCGATAATCGACAATATCATGATTATATCCAAATCAAATTATAGAATGACTTATTGTAACAAACACGTTTTTAATATAATATAACTGGTTAAAGTTTATGTTGTATCTTGAATAAAACTCGGAAATAATTAATCCTGTTTATTAATTTACGGACACAACGCGACAAGCCAAATGGGGTATAAAGAAGAGAGTGGCAATATGTGTGACAGAGACAACGTTAGATTATGTCCCGTATCTCACACTCTCCCACACATATTTACGCAGTAATAGCCAAAACAAAACTAAATGAACCTTATTCAGGTCCTTATTGAAGGTTCTTAAAACTAATGCTTAAGCCTAAGACTAAAAAATGAATGCTCACAGAGTAACCACTTATAATGCTACATAGTTTCCAAACAAGTTAACATTTGATCTACATGTCGTTTCCATTTGAACCCTTCTACGTCAATAACATGTGATGTGATTCTTCTATAACTACTCCTTGAACCCAAGGTTTTCCATCCTTTCTATAATCTCTAACCATCACTTTTTGACCCACACTAAAATTAACCTCCCTTTTGGTCTCCTGTTTCTTATCAAGCTTCTCTTGTACAATTTCTGTTAATGGTGGAGGACGTAAGACACTAAATCTGTTCCTAATCTCTCTCCCCAACATAAGTCTCGCTGGCAACGTGCCCGTAGTACGCTGCGGCGTGCTCCTATAATCGAACAAAAACATATAAACTGCTTCTGATAAACTATAACCACTTTCTTTAATTTTTGTTACTGCGTTCTTAAAGGTCTCTACAAATCTTTCTGCTGCTCCATTTGTAGCAGGATGATAAGGTGGTGAAAATGTATGCTTAATTTGACATTCCTTGCAAACATTTTGAAATTCTTCACTGGTGTGTCAATTATCAGTTACCAGATGCAACGGATAATCGTATCTTACAAAAATATTTTAAAAAAAATCTATTGTGCGAGTGCTAGTGATATTAGACATTTCGTAGGCCTCTGGCCATTTTGTGTAACTATCCACAACGACTAGAAACATTTTGTTATAGAATGGTCCTAAAAAGTTTGCGTGAATTCTATTCCACGCTGAAGGTGGCACTGGCCAGGGTTTTAGTGTTTTTATAGGAGATTTACTATTTTGTAAACAAATCAGACACGTTTTTGTAATATTATCTATTTCTGAATCTAAATATGGCCACCAAATATAAGACCCAGCTATTTCTTCCATTCGAACAATTCCGAAATGAGTCTTATGCAATTCTGCTAAAACAGTTTGACGTATAGCCTCTGGCACTATCACTCTATAACCCCAGAGAATGCAGCCTCTTTCTAAAGATAGTTCATTTCTGCGGTTATAAAATGACTGTAAATCCTTATCAATTTCTTTTTTATTTAGCCAATCGTCCGTCAAACAACGTATAACTTATATACTTATATTAAGTCTCTTTTTGTATCTTTTTGTATTACTTTCCAATTCACAGACTCTATTCCTGAACTGTTCACATAACACCTGCCACTTTTTTCTGTATCAACAAACGGTAAATTACTGTTACATTCTATTTCTGTTAATTTATTTACATTCCTTGACAAAAAATCTGCTGGGTTTTTATTTGACTGAGTATGTCTCACCTTATAATTAAAAGCTGATAAAAATATTGCATAGTGTTGTAACCTTTTAGCTGCCATCTTTGGAATACTCTTTGTGGGCCCAAAAATCCTGGCTAGAGCCGCATTGTCTGTTTCTAACACAAATTGTCCACCATAAATATAATTGTAGAATTTTGTTATTACAAATATGACTGCTAATGCTTCCTTATCGATTGTGCTATAACGTAGCTCAGCATCACTCAATTTTTTGCTAGCATATGTGATCGGTCTAACCACACCACGTTTGTCTGTATTAAATAATACTGCCCCTAATCCAGTATCAGATGCATCACAGGTTAAAATAAGTCAGGATCATAATGTGCAAAATTTTTTGCTGATGCCAACTTTGTTTTAATTAATTTAAATGATTGTTCGCAACGAGCTTTCCAAACAAATTTATTTTTCTTAGTACAGTCATATAATGGTGTAAGTGTCGTTGCCATATCCTTAAGGAATCTAAAGTAGTAATTAATTTTCCCCAAAAATGATTTCAACATTGTTAAGTTTTTTGGAGTTTTAGCCTTCAATAGAGGTTCAATATTAGATTCTATTATCTTGATACCATCTTTGTTCGCCCGAAACCCAAACACATCTAAATATGTCACAAAAAATGTACACTTTTCCTGTTTTAGTTTAAATTCACATTCAATTAATTTTTGTAACACTTTTTGTAAGGTTTCTTAAATGTCTTGTAAATTTTTACCTTTAATATATTATCAATGAATAGAACCGTATTTGGAATTGAATTGAATTTTCTTGACATCAATCTCTGAAATGCGCCTGGGCCTGAACTAACTCCGTAGGGCAAATACTTATATTTAAATGTTCCTACTTCAGTAACAATTGTAGTACAGTCTTGACTCTCTAAATTAAGGGGTGCCTGAAGATAAGCTTCTTTTAAATCTAGTTCGCAGAAATATTTACCATGTTTTAGTGTATCTAAAATATCATTTATGTGTGGTAAAGGGAAGTGATCAACTTGTAGATTTGGATTAACTGTTAATTTATAATCTCCACAAAGTCTAACTGATCCATCTGGTTTTAGAATAGGCACAACTGGTGTTCTCCATTCACTTTGCTCAACCGGCTCTATTCTGTCATTATTTAATAATATTGTTATTTCTTTATTTACTTTTTCCCATAGTGAATATGGGACCCTTCTTACTGGTAAGCATTTTAGTTGCGCATCAGGTTTCAATTTAAGTGTTATACTCTCTCCTTTGAAATTTACCCAACCCGGGCTAAATACTTCTGCGAACTGTTGCTTAATTAATTGTTCGGCATCTGAAACAGTTTGTATTACATTAGTTCCAATAGTAAGGCTTTTCCCTAGGGCTGGAGGCCAAAGATTCAACTCTTTTAACCAATCCCTACCAATTACATTCAGTCCATCATGTTTTACTATAAATAATTTTAGCCTTTTAGTAATATTTTCGAATTTTACTAGTACATTGTCTATGATTCCTACTGGCATTGAAATTGTTTGGTCAATGTTCTTAAATAAAATATTACAGGGTTGTATTTCCCATTCATTCAAGTATTTGTTCTTATCCTTTATTGACATAACCGTAACATCAGAACCAGTATCTAACTGTAATTTTAAATTATGTCCATTAATATTTACATTTAAATAATGTGGTGGTATTCTACTTACACTATTGTAGGTATAAGTGTCATACTCAGTAAATAACTTTTTTAATGAACTATCTATATCTTCTGTTTGCTGACTGTCTGTGGAATCTGCTTCCAATAAATTCATAGGTACCTTCCTTTTGGTGCACATCTTGTAAATATGCTCTTTCTGTCCACATTCTGCAACATTCTGTTTTCATGTGGTTTGATTTGCCACAGCAAAAACATTTGATGTTACCTTGATTGTAATTGGTCTTTTTTTTTATACTTCTTGTTTTGGTTTTTGTTTTTTCTGATTGTAAATCACTTCTGACACTTCATTTGTACTATTTGAGTGTAATAGTGCAGCTTCTACAGTTCAAGCAAGTTCGATGCACTTATCCAAGGTCATATCTGTTGAACTTTTCATTAACTCAAACTTGACAACTTTTGATGAAACACTGTCCATAAGTTTTTCCTTTATTTGGTCATCTATGTCCTTGAACTTACATTTACCTGCCATTTTTCTTAATTCCAGCGCGTAATCCCAACCTCGTCGCCAATGTTGTATCTTGAATAAAACTCGGAATTAATTAATCCTGTTTCTTAATTTACGGACACAACGTGACAAGCCAAATGGGGTATAAAGAAGAGAGCGGCAATATGTGTGACAGAGACAACGTTAGATTACGTTCCGTATCTCACAGTTTGTATTTCCTAAAATTTATATTTGGCTGTGAAGTTTTTGTTTACCTTGTACCACCTGACTCGCTCTTTCTAACCGATTTAAAAAAGTAGGCGGTTCTCTTCGTTCGGCTGTAGTTTTTATGTTTGTTACCGCAGAACTTCGTCATTTATGTATCGATTTGGAAAATACTTTTTTTTTACTTATCAATCAGAAAGTACTTTCAGGTTGGTTCCATTTCGGGGTGTGTGTTGGGTAACCTCCTCGAGTGTCGCTCCGATTCCGATCCCGCTGCAGTCCGGGGGGAACGGAATCGGAGCGGCTGGTACACCCTGGGCGGCGGTCAATGGCTTCCCCTTCACCCCTTCATAGGGTTGGCATTGATCGTCGGCCAATACCCAACGTGGCGGAAACACATCGCTCTCCGTACTCCTCTGCTTTCAGAGGAGACAGGATGAGCGATGCTGTTAGTGGTGAGATGGCCCAGGGTCAGCCGGGGTGCGAGGGATATGCTCTATGGGTAACCTTACACCCCGGCGTCTGAAGACCCGAGACGGCGTGTGGTTTTAGTCGGTGCAAGCCCGACATAACCACCCTCGCTGGCCGCCGGGGGGGTATCCGAAGGGATTTCCGCACGATAAAAAAAAAAAAAAAGGTTGGTTCCATTTAATGAAAATCTAATTTTGACGTTGGATCCATGAGCACCATTATAGCGTTGTGTCCCGATTATAAATGATTTCGAAGACCACTATAATCCTAAATCATGTATGTTGGAAACTGTTATGTGAAAAAGAATTTGCGGCATAGCTTCATGCCAAACTCGTTATGCCAAAGTATATTAAGACAATATAGTTATGCGTTTCAAGTGGATCCCAAAAAATAGTTTATTTTAAAGGCAAGCCTAACACACAGATCACATCCAAAGTAACCTTTAAAAATTAAACTAACTAAAATAAAAGTAACTTATATATAAATTATAGTATCGTGGCACCACTACAAGATATATTTTCAGAGTCATCTAGTCCTGCATCGCGTAATGAAAGTTTTTAAGCTGATTATCAGGAACATCACACCTTGTTCCTCTATCCTCTGATAAATTCATGATACACTGATTTATCAGTGGGACACGTAAGTATCTGTATATCTTACATATCCAATGCAGTGAATCCTTATAATATAATTTCGAATAGTTTCTCCTTTCTTATACGTTAACCATACATTGACTCGATTATACTTTTTATAATCTGGGATTCTTTAAGCGGGGCATGAAAAAGTGTCCATTTAGGTAGTCAAACTAAAAACTATATAACAATTGACAGCGTCTGATATGGAGGCCGCTACTTTTGGACTACACCTAAACTAACCATTACAACAACAACCGTAATTAGAAATTGACCCATCAAACATAAAAACATAGTGAAAATCAGGTTTTGCCAGCTTTCATAGATTACGATAAACTAACTTTATCGTTTTAAGTTTTATTTTTTATATTATTTTATTTATTTTTTAAGATTTATATTAAGATTTATAACTTTATCTTAGTGGCAGTCAACACAATGGTCTGGGTTTTTTTGTTTAGATACCGATACAAATAAGTAATGACTTCTAGACATTGTAGGTATGCTTTTTTTGTTATCAAATATAACAATAAATAAATATTTTTGCAAAAATTAGTCTTGTATAACACAGGTCCTCCCTGGTTAATTGATTATTCAATCTTTTAATTGTGATATTAAAGAAATAGCAGTATTGAAAGTGACTGCCACACATAATTTTGTTAGCAAGCCATAGGACCAAAGCCGCAGGACATCAGCTGGTACCGAACGAAATGAAAAGGATAATAATCAAATTTACCTTACGCGTATAGGCGAATGTTTCAGTAGCTGATTTTGTAAGAGTTTTTTTGAACTGTGTGGCCCCGTCTTTAGATTAACCAGTTAGATATTATAATATCGGTCAAGTACGTGTCAAACACGAGTTATACAATCTTTGGTTGACTTACTCTAGGTATAAGCTAGGCGGCCAAAGTCCGCCGGCAACCCTGGGGTTATCCTTTCGAGGGCTTACCCGGGGTGCCCGGCAACGGACACTTGGGGAGGACACCGTGCGGTTTTAGTCGAGACACGACATAACCACCCCCGCTGGCCAGCGGGGGGGTATCCGAAGGGATTTCCGCACGTAAAAAAAAAAAAAAAAAAAAAAAAAAAAAAAAAAAAAAAAAAAAAAAAGGTATAAGCTAGTTATTAAATTTTCGACGCCGTCCAAGTGATGAATTAACTGATATTGTTAAAATACTGCTCTTTTATTATCTGGTTTTTAAATTCAGAACGTGACTCACTGCCTGCCCTATCCGGAAGTTTTGCTATCAATAACAAAAAAATTGAAACTTATAGTTATAATTCATTTTGTGTTGATGATTGAATACTGTAAATTAATAATAGTAGTAATTTCGATATTTTTCACCGAGATATTTATATTCGTATTAACGATAATGAACTACGTGGCTGACTTTCGTTTCCTTCTTTTGATAAATCCAAAGAAGATCAATCAACTCCCAAACGTTTTGTAAACAAAAATGAAAGTGCTAACCACGGAACAAAATCAAAACAATAAACCTTTCGCTGCTATTTACGACCAATAATGTTATAAGTAAATAATGTTATGAATGCCGTATTAAGTGTATAGCCGCAATAGCGGCGGTAAGGCCCATCATGGAGGATTGGCTAGAGAGGCGACACGGAAGCCTCTCGTACCGACTGACGCAGGTGATCTCCGGGAAGGGGTGCTTCGGTGACCACCTGCATCGGATCAGGAAGGAGCCAACGCCTGAGTGTCATCACTGTGACGCGAGCGAGGACTCAGGGCTGCTCACGCTGGCGGACTGCCCGGCGTGGGAGGTGCCGAGGCGTGACCTCGTTGCAGCCATCGGGGTGGGAGTCCTGTCGCTCAGCAGCATGATTGCGGCAGTGGTGCGGAGCGCGAGCGCGTGGGCCGCCGCCACCTCCTTCTGCGAGCATGTGATGCTCGCGAAGGAGATGGCGGAGCGCGCCCGGGAGAGGTTCAGAACTCTCCCGGCCCGCCGAGCCCGCAACATGCTCGCCGCGCGTCGCAGGCGACTCAGGCGCCGGAGGTCGCTCAACGACCTCCGTCCTCCATGAGCGCAGGCCTGGGGGTGGCAGGTGAGGCCGCCTGTCACCCCAGCAGAAGCAGGCCGGGACGGTGGGGCGACTAGCGCCCCTCCTCCAAACCGGGGCAAGACGTGGACACCGTGGTTCCCAAACCCGAGGGGGCCATCTCGAAACCGGAGATGGCCCAGGGTCAGTCGGGGTGCGAGGGATATGCTCTATGGGCAACCTTACACCCCGGCGTCTGCAGACCCGAGACGGCGTGCGGTTTTAGTCGGTTCAAGCCCGACCTAACCGCCCCCGCTGACCAGCGGGGAGGTATCCGAAGGGATTTCCGCACGAAAAAAAAAAAAAAAGGTACGTCTTTCATTCGGGGTGAGAGGGATATGCTCTATGGGCAACCTTAAGCCCTTTCCCAAATCTTTAGACCCGAGACGACGTGCGGTTTAGTCGGTTCAAGCCCGCTGGCCGGCGGGGGGGGGGGGGGGGGGGTATCCGAAGAGAGTTCCGCAAGAGAAAAAAAAGGTACGTCTTTCATTGGGGTGCGACTGGTTGGATCATCTCCAAGTTTGGTGCACCCTGGGCAACGTGGGCGATGACGCATCATTGATTGCTCCTCTGAAGTACCTGGCGTCAACCTCAACGGCCAAGAGTCTGACCAACCGGCCCTTTTCAGGGCCAGCTGACCCCATTGCACGAGGGGGTCGGGGTATGGCGGGCCTGCAAGGCCCGCGGGGAGGGGTGGTCGCTCCAGGTACCCCACTGCTCTTATCAGAGGGGACACTGCGAATGGCCCAGGGTCAGTCGGAGTGCGAGGGATATGCTCTATGGGTAACCTTACACCCCGACGTCTGTACACCCGAGACGGCGTGCGGTTTTAGTCGGTTCAAGCTCGACATAACCGCCCCCGCTGGCTGGCGGGGGGGTATCCGAAGGGATTTCCGCACAAAAAAAAATTAAAAATGGTACGTCTTTCATAATAAAACTATTTTATATAAGAATAACATCTGGCATATTATATATTACATATAAAGTCAAACACTCAGTGCTACTTGAGATTAACAATACTAAATATGATATTTTTGTTAGAGCTTATAATAATGATGGTAAAATGGTTTAAAAAGCCATTTTGAAGCCATTTAGGTAGATTTCGATGAAATCTATCTACCTATTGGTTTCTTGACTACAGTCGAATTTAAAAAAAAATCTTCATAGGAGGTCTAGTTATGACCCCCTGAGTCCGAAATGACCACTGGTCAAAAATTTAATATATATATATATATATGTATGGTTCCACTTCCCAAAATTTGCGGCACTCTCACGGTCGCATTTTTGCCCCAATCACTTTCAAACAGCGGTCAAAAATTGCTTGGGTGTAAACTTAGTTTAAGTTCGTAAACGGGTGGAATCCGGCCTAAGGGTACGGTAGGGCCTGGGGTGCTTGGTTGGGGACCTCCACGCGGTGCACCCTGGGCAACGGGGGCGGCAGCGCCTCTCTCCTAGGGCGGGAGAGACGCTGCCGCCTACGGCCAACTCCGACCGAGGCGAGGACGGCCCTGTTGAGGGCTGTTTGGAAGCTTTCCACGTGTCCCTCTGATTAGCAGATGGCACAGTGGAGAGCAAGTAAGGGGGCCATTTCGAAACCGGAGATGGCCCAGGGTCAGTCGGGGTGCGAGGGATATGCTCTATGGGTAACCTTACACCCCGGCGTCTTAAGACCCGAGACGGCGTGCGGTTTTAGTCGGTTCAAGCCCGACATAACCGCCCCCGCTGGAGACACCCCGCTCTCCAGCGGGGGCGGTATCCGAAGGTATTTCCGCACGAAAAAAAAAAGGGTACGGTAGGGCCTCACGTTTTGGGAAATCAGTTTTTCCTCAAAATTTCACGTTCCATGAAAGATGTTCGAACCGTTCTAATTTTATCCCATAGTATACATGAATACCAACAACTTTTAATTATAAACCTATAAGATTAAAACTTTAACTAAAAGTGGAGGGGGGAAAAACCAAAATTTTTCGGGAAAAAAATCATAACTTCTAACCGGTGAACATTCTTGATGTCGGAAACATTTTTAATCGATAGGCCATTTTTAAGTCTAAAATAAATGCCTGAAAAGTTTTTCGCTACAAGTTACCGTTTGCGAGAAAAAAAAGTTAAGCATGTTAATAAAATAATATTAATTGCTTCACGAAATCTACCTGTGCGTTCCCCCTGCGGGAACGGATTTTTTTATTTTATTTGTGTGTTGTAATGGTCATATAATAGACATATTTGAACCTCATGCTGCCACCACGGCTGATGCTCACTTAATGAAAAATGTTTTAGATAACAAAGAATACCACGGAAATAGCGTTTTTAATTGGTTTTACGGAAATGGTGATATTTTTTTAAGATAATCAATAGGCCCGCATTTGACAACTATATCACCTATTGATAAGTGATTATATGGTTGATGGATAGCGTTTGCCTAAAAGCAACTTATTCACTCTAGACTTGATGACTCCCAGGTTATAGTTTTCCGGAAACAGAGACGCAGGCAGGGCATTTCACTCCATAGCAGTACACATTATGAACGTGTTGCTAAAACGTTTCGTGCGTATGAGCGTATGATTTAGAGACGCAATTATACTCACTTACAATTATACGCAAATATCCTAATGAATCATAACTCAACTACAGAACGAGCAAATTAAACACATCTCGTGACTATGTGCCGATGGGTTGACGAAGTAGTTAACGGACGGTTTAAGCTTAAGTGAGATTTAAAACTCATTAGTCATATAATGAATTAACTGTTCTCGCGACTTCGTACTCGTTAAGTTCGGAGTAGATCAAAGTATGTTTATTTGTGCAGTCTCGATACTAACACGTAAGTATTAATTTATTTTATTTAACGGGCCGGATGAGGTGGTGTGGTGCACTCGTTTTACATACTCGTTTTACATAGACAATTCATTCGAAATCGATAGAGAAATAATTATGTAACATTGAAATCATTTCTGCCCGATGTCTTATTATAATAGCGTAATAATATTCATTATGAAATATTTATGCATCTCTAATCAACTATCTTTTATACGTGGTTATCTCTGTGGAGTTTCAAAATTTTACGTTTTACTGCTCATTACGTTTCAGGTATAACGTGATGAGTTAGGTATAGTCCGGATATTGACCATGTCTGAGTTCTGCTGAATTCTTGTAATAATAAAGCTGTCATCAATAATAGTTTAGAACGATTTTGTTCTACTGCTCCTATCATATCTATAATAGCGTGATGCGATTGCGCAGTTTATGACCATGCCCTAGAAAAATGTTCATGCAAAATTTCAGCCAAATCTGTTCAGAAGTTTCCAAGTGATGCTCGCACATCGATAATAAAAGCAGGAAAACAGAAAAAAATCGAAAAATCTAATTTCCGGCATCGGTATCACTCCTGGAACACATATGATTTTTTTTTTTTTTAGGGCCCGATGACTCCTGCACGAGACTCTACGCGGGGATCGTGCGGTCCATGGCCCTGTATGGGTGCCCAATATGGGCGGAGGCCTTGAAGGCCAGAAGTGGGTGAAGGCCAACAGGGTCATCCGCGGGTACCGCACGATCTCCTTCGAGGTGGCGAGTCTCCTTGCTGGAACTCCGCCATGGGACCTGGAGGCGAGAGCCCTTTCGCAACTGTACCAGTGGCGCCGTCTCATCACGTACCGGGTGTGCGGCACGCGGGAGCCTGCTTCGATTGCGGAACCGTCGGAGGTGCCTCTGAGGTTCAGAGAACGCGGTGTGGACTGGAAACGGTTCCAGGCCCTGATCCATGAACGAGTGGGAAGTATAAATTGGCGTAAACCAGCGTGCGAGGTAAGTAAGATTTTTACTAATTTGATAGTGCGAACGGCAAGGGAATGTCTAGGTACAGGCAGCGCTAGGAAGAGAGAACTGGGATATGGATGGTGGTCTCCAACTCTGGACGCCATGCGTAAAAGAACGAATAAAGCAAGGAAAGCATGGCAGAGGAGTAAAAGGAGAGGTCGGGGGTACTGTGAGGAGAGTGAGAAAGGCGCGAAAGGAGAATATTATGTCTGCCGCAGTAAGTATAAGGCTATGATGGAGGGAGCGCAGTCCGACTTCTTCCAGGAGCTGGCGGAATCTGGTAACCAGGACCCTTGGGGCCTGGCATACCGAGCGGCCAGTGGGCTCGCTAGACCACCGCCCAACGTGCTCAATGGCACAAAGTTCGCGGAAGGATACACCGGGGACGCGCACGCCGCCATGAAATCGCTCATTACAGCCTTGTGCCCAGATGACGATCTGGCACTCGATACCACCTACCACAGGCAGGTTCGGGTTCTGGCGGCCTGCGCGCCAACAGGTCGGGATGCGCCCCCTCCATCGTATGAGGAAGTGGAGAGAATAGTCCGGGAACTTCCCAACACAGCTATGGGGTCGGACGGGATTACGGCCCGCATAATCAAACATGTGTGGCTCGCAGCTGGCTCCGAGCTAAGGTATATGCGTCGAGCAGGGTACCTTTCCCGATACGTGGAAGGACGGGAGGCTAATTGTCCTACCGAAAGGGAACGGCAGACCGCTGACCGATCCCAAAGCGTATCGACCCGTCACGCTCCTCTCGGTCCTGGGTAAAATCCTTGAACGGGTCATGATAAAAAGCGCACCAAACATCTCGCGCAACATATCGCCAAGCCAGCATGGGTTCTCTCGGGGTCGTTCGACACTTACGGCGCTGCGCGCCCTTCAGGACGCAGTCGCCTCAAGCCCGGCAAAGTACGTCCAGGCCGTGTTTCTGGACATCGCGGGAGCGTTCGACAATGCGTGGTGGCCTATGATCTTGCTGAAGGCGAAGAACGGTGGCTGCCCGCCCAACATCTATAGGATGTTGGCGGCATATTTTGTCAATCGCCGAGTCAGTCTCTTCGCCGGCCGAAGCAATCAACCATGGGATGCCCGCAGGGCTCGGTACTGGGACCCTCTCTGTGGCACCTCCTCATAGACGACCTGTTTCGGTTACCATACCCAAACGGAGTTCAACTTGTCGCATATGCAGATGACGTAACGATCGTCATCGAGTCTAACTCTAGAGCTGGCATCGAGGCCTCGGCCTCATGCGCCATGGGGTTAATTTCTGAATGGGGTAAACGGAACCGGCTGGGATTCTCCCCCCACAAGTCATATTCTATGACTCTAAAGGGGAGGCTGCCCGGTCGGCCACCGACAATAAGACTCGATGGCGTCGCAGTCAAGGGAGTGCAGTCGACAAAGGTATTGGGGGTGGTAATCGATATAGGGCAAAGCTTTCGTGAGCACGCCTTGTCCATCGGGGAACGGGCTGCAGCAGCATACGGGAAAATGTCGCGCATCTCCGCCGCATCCTGGGGTGTCCGATACAGGGCACTAAAGCTCCTGTACCGAGGCACTTACGCCGCTTTTATCACCTACGCGGCCGGCTGCTGGTGGAGGCACACGACCGCTTACGTGGTGAGAAGCGCATTGCTCAGAACGCAACGGCCGGCACTTGCACTGCTGACGAAAGCATACCGCTCAGTCAGCACCGCGGCCCTGCCGGTACTAGCGGGAGTATTACCAGCCGAGGTTATGCGTGCTGGCAAGATAGGCGATATTCGACACCTGGGACGGGATGAATTCAGGAACGGGAGCAGACAAATTTCGGAGGAGACTGTTGCCTCTTGGCAACTGATATGGGAAGGTGAGGAAAAGGGTAGGGAGCTCTTCCGATTTTTCCCGGACGTGTCGGCTCGACTCAAGGCAGCTTGGGTCGAGCCGGACTACCAGCTCTCCCAAATACTGACTGGCCATGGAAGTTTCAGGAAAAGACTGTCAGATATGAAGCTCTGTGAGGATATAGGTATTTAAACTATCATGGTCACTAACATAAGTATTAGAGTTAACGGGATATTTACCATGTGGTTCTAAGAATGTCCTATATTTCGGCACTGTTGCAAGCGCCATGATCACGGAGGAACTGAAGAGGCGGTTAACGGTGAACGAGTTTAAGAGTAAATATATCGATCTACCCTCTTTCGTACTCGTCTCTGACGCGCAACACCACTACCACTGGTCTCACTACACACTCGAACTCGATCACGATCGCGACACACGACGCTTACCGTATCTACTCGCGAATTTGTTTTGGCTTGTTCCCGGTTATTTTTGCACAGACGGACCACTGGATGCCAGACGTTCGGCAATTGAAACCCATCCTCACGATTGAAATTTCTGTGCTTTTTGATTTCTATCGCTTCCCTAACCAATCTTGGTATGTAGTGGCGTTCTGTCGAGAGCATCTGAGGGTTATGTAACTCGATCCAGTGGTCGGTACCGGACTCCAATAGGTGTTCAGCGATTGCAGATTTTTGCGGTTCATTGTTTTTGACTGCCTTGATGTGTTCTTTGATTCGGCACGTGACCGTTTTTTTGGTTTGTCCTATATAAGAACTGCCGCAGCTACAGTCAATCTTGTACACTCCCGGCCTGTCCAGTGGAAAACTATCCTTGGGTGTGCGTAGATATTGTGACAGCTTTTTAAAAGGAGTGAAGATAGTTTTGACGTAAACCTTCTTCAGGATGTTAGCGACCTTATCTGTCACTCCTTTGATGTAGGGTAAAAAAGCTGGATGTCTTTCCACCTTATAGTCAGGGAGCTTGTTCGAGCGTCTGGGTGGTCTGATCCATCCATTGTACCCATTCTTCTTTAGAACGCCGCTTATGTGGTTCAACTCCTTGTCTATATGTTCCTGGTCACATAGGTTATATGCGCGGTCAGTAAGCGACGTCACCACCGAGTTCAATTGGCGCGGATGATGATGTGAGTCGGCATGTAGATAGCGGTCAGTGTGAGTGGGTTTCCTGTACACCGAGTGGCTACATGAACCGTCTTTTCGAACACTGATCTTCACATCCAGGAAAGCGAGGGTTCTTTCTTTTTCCATCTCATACGTAAAACTCATTTTGCTATGGATATTGTTGAATTGAGCCACGTAGTGTTGTACAACATTTTCACTCCCTTCCAGTATACAGAAAATATCATCGACATACCGTTTCCAGATTTTGATGCTAGGGGCGGTAGTAATGGCTAAGGCTTCAAAATGCTCCATCCATATGTTTGCTACAATTGGAGCTACCGGACTGCCCATTGCTACTCCATCTATCTGTAGGTAGTACTCGTTCCTGTACACGAAGTAATTTGTGGTCAAACAATGTTGCACAAGGTCGGCATATTCCATAGCAATCCCGTTTTCCGTAATTTTGCGTTTTATGACCTCCATACAGTCAGTAACAGGAACATTTGTGAAGAGTGATTCAACGTCAAAACTGACCATCACTTCTTGTTCTTGCACGGTTGTTTGACGCAAAATTTGTACGAAATGTTTTGAGTCCTTCACATAAGATGTCGTTCTCCCTACTAAAGGCTGTAAGATGCCAGCCACATGTTTGGCAAGTTCATAAGTTGGTGAGTCTATTTGACTCACGATGGGCCGTAAAGGTATGTTTGGCTTGTGAACTTTTGGCAGACCATATAGTTTGGGTGGTTGAAGGTTTCTAGGCCGTAACAGGTATATCGTTGCCTCTTCGCCGATCGCCTGTTTGTGTTCCTTAATTAGTTGAACAGTGTTACGGTTCGTCCTAGCGGTTGGATTGTAGTTGACCTTTTTGTACGTATTTTCATTTCATCATCAAGAGGGTAGATCGATATATTTACTCTTAAACTCGTTCACCGTTAACCGCCTCTTCAGTTCCTCCGTGATCATGGCGCTTGCAACAGTGCCGAAATATCGGACATTCTTAGAACCACATGGTAAATATCCCGTTAACTCTAATACTTCTGTGAGGATAGCTTGTGCTACTGCGGCGAGGAAGATGAATGCCGAGACCACATTCTGTGGAGATGCCCCCTGTATGAGGAACTGAGGGATAAGATGATGGATGGGATCACCCGCGAGGCGGAAGGGCCTGTATATTACTGTGAACTCGTGAGCTCAGAGGTGAACTTCCGGCGATTGAGAGACTTCGCGCATGCCTGGAATAAAATCAGGAGCAGGCTGGAACAAGAGGACAGGACCCTGGCTGGCGACGAAGGCGTCACGAGTGCCGTCAGCCGCAATAGCGGCGCCTCGCTAGATGGCAGAGCCGCCCCAGAAAGGGGAGAGGGCTCGGGACAGAATTAGACTATTTGTAGGGAGTCAAAAAGTGCGCGCTGGAAAGAGCCATCGCAAGTACGGCGCGCATCTCCCGTGATTCGGTCCATATAGCCAGGATGGCTGGATCGACCATGGGAGGAAGGTGGGATTTGTACCAGTGGCGAAAGGCACGGGAGCAGGGACGGAACCCCTAGCCTTGAGAAATCGAGGCCGTGCAGTCCCAGCTCCGCCAGGCCATCATGTTGGAGTGGAAGTCTCTTGTACCCACTGACGCAGGTGATATCCGGTAAGAGGAGCTACGGGGAGCCCCTGCATCGAATCAGGAAGGAGCCAACGACATCACTGCGACGCGAGCGAGGATTCGGGGCTGCACACGCTATCGGACTGCCCGGCGTGGGAGGTGCCGTGGCGTGACCTTGTGGCAGCCATCGGGGTGGGAGTCGCTCGGCAGCATGATTGCGGCAATGGAGCGGAGCGCGAGCGCGTGGGCCGCCGCCGCCTCCTTCTGCGAGCATGTAATGCTCGCGAAGGAGATGGCGGAGTGCGCCCGGGAGAGATTTAGAACTCTCCCGGCCCGCCGAGCCCGCAACTTGCTTAACAACTTGCGCTTAACGACCTCCGTCCTCCATGAGCGCAGGCCTGGGGGTGGCAGGTGAGGCCGCCTGTCACCCCAGCAGAAGCGGGCCGGGACGGCGGGGCGACTAGCGCCCCATCCCAAACCGGGGCAAGACGGGTTCACCGTGGTTCCCAAATCCGAGGGGGCCGTCTCGAAACCGGAGATGGCCCAGGGTCAGTCGGGGTGCGAGGGATATGCTCTATGGGCAACCTTACACCCTGGCGTGTTAAGACTCGAGACGGCGTGCGGTTTAATTTAAAAAAAAGGTAGGCGAACTGTTTGTTGCTGCTCACACATAATGTATTTAGTTTAGTACTCACCACGTTCGACAATATCACATAGCTGTAACAGTTGTACATTGCGACTTTAACGTAGGAGATCATAACTCTACGATAAAATGGAAAATGATTGCTAAAACTAAAAATGAAATGAAAACAGCTAAAACTGAAGACGTGAAGTTATGCTTTTCCGGTTTTGTCGATAAAGATAAAATAAAGTTTAATATTATGGTTTTGTTATACTCAAACAGCACCCAGGTAAATTCAACAACAAAAGTAGCTTCAAAAATACAACTTCTTGATCACCTTAGCTCTTAAACCTTTAATAAAATAATAAGTAAGACATTAAATGCATATTTATTTTTAGATTTTTATTTTTAAATTATATTTTAACTTTGTCCTCTGGGGATTATAAAACTACCTGTACATCAATCGTCGGTTGTATTGTAATGTAAAAAAGGTTTGTAAATATTTTAATGTTAATCAAGTTTTTTCGTTGACTGTAGCTCAGTGTTAATTTTTTTAAGTAAAGAATTTTAAAGTAACAAACTGTACGTTATTCATTAAAAATATTTAAAAGAAATAGATTTTTGGTGATATCAATCTTAAATTGCAGTGCGAAGGTTAGTCGTAGACTTATTGTTGTAGCAAAAAATTTGCGAATATTATTCCTACAAACTTTTTTTCTATTTGACCAAAACTTTGATTTTGGCGTACGAAATGAAAAACTTTAGATTATCCTTGTAATTAAAAAATTGTTCAGAATATTATTTTCTATTAGAAATTTGACCAATCGTTTGAGAACACGACACAGTCGACACATTTAAGTTGATTAGTCGTAATTACTTCGGGCCACCAACCAGGTGGACACCGAAGTCTTAAGGGAAAAAAAAATCAAAATCTTACACCCACTTTTTATCACTTTTCTCGACGTTTCACATGATTCTAAGTCTAATTAAGCAAAAAAAAATTTTGTGTCTGTCTGTCTGTTGGTCTGGATGTCTGGATGTCTGGATGTCTGGATGTCTGGATGTCTGGATGTCTGGATGTCTGTTTACGCAATAACTCAAGAACCACTTATCCGATTTAAAAAATTCTTTCGCCACTCATCTTGTTTAGTTAATGGGAAGAACTGATTAGATTTTGGGGTTTGTACGTTCAAGGTTTCGGGTACGTACCATACAAATTGTCCCTAAAAAACTTTTACAAGTGAGTTTCTTTCGAGTTATCAGAAGTAACGCGTATTTGACTTAGACATTTGAGTGACAATGACAATACGTATATTGTATATTTACATAAAACAACCAGACTCTGAAAGAAACTGAAATATAAATGCTGCCAATGGAGACCACTTCGAATAAGCTTTTTAAATTTTAAAATCATTGTTTTGTGTTTTTGACGTCGAAGACGTTTGCTTAGATTTCATTTTCTTCATATTTATTGCTCAATATATAAAGACGCGCCGAATAATATACATAAAGCCTAAGGTCTGTAATTTTGAATAAAAATACTGCAACAAAAACTTCAAGTTTGGCCCGGAGTTTGACAATCACTGTGTGATTTCCGCCCCACTAGATTTTAAGTTGGAAAAGCTTGTATAACGCAAAAAATGTATTATATTATTTAAAATTCTATTTCACTGTTTCTATTTGCCCTGAAGTGTAATCTTATAACTGCCAGTACTCATTGGCTAGAGCGTATCTTTTTCGTTCTAGAAAATTAGTTATTAAAATATTTTAGCTAGTTATAATTCTATTTCCGGATCTATAGAATCGAACTAAAGTAAAAAATACTATCCATTAATATTATAATTATAATCCTAATTACCTTACTTCGGTTTGTTCTCTAGAAGGTGTGGTGGCAAGGCTGCGTGGAGGTTAACCGGATGTCAGTACATTTGTAGTCAGTTTCATTATACATGATTGAATTGTTACATTGAGTGATTTAATTGTTATAATTATTGTTACTTACGTCAGAGGGTTTTTTTTATATGACAAGATTGCGTTCCAATAGGCCAAAGCCGGTCGTAGACTTTTGAATTTAGTGACAATTATTGAATTGGTTTATTTCTTCCTATGTCTACCCTCTCCTGTATTTGCCTGAGACTCGAAGCGCTTTTTATGGTACTACGTAAAAAATTTACTTCCGATTAAAAAGCCGGTTCTATAAAAAAATTACTTCCCCTAGAACTCGCCAAATGTCATACTCACTATTTCAAATATACATATTCGATGTCGAGCATTATGCAAACGATTGGACCTCATTTCAGGGGACCTATTTAATAACGCCACGTTTTAAAAATGCGTGATTTGAATTTGATAAGAAAGAAAAACGTAAAAAAACTTTGGTATTCAGTATGATCTGTCAAAACAAAGCCTACCAACAGTAAACGGCGCTTTAGTTAGCATGTACGATAAAGAGACCGTCTACAAAACCTAAGTAAGTTGATCTTAGCCGGACTCTTTCTCTTCTTCCTGATGTGCCAACCTAAGCACCGGGAGCTGTACGTTTTCGTGAGGTACTTATTCCTTGAGAATCACTCATAGTTCAACCGACCGATTAGCAACCGAAACGTCGGAATCAATGTAAAATATAAAATAAACATCAAATAAATCGCAATAGAATCCGTTAAAAATAGTTTTATTTCAATGTGTGACGTTCGCGTAAACTTCCGACAATATCATGTAAAATTCTCAAATTTTATTTTATAAGATTTCATTGGTTTCGAAATCACACGTTTTAAAAATGCAATTTTACTGAATCGGCCCCCAAGTATACTTGGGGAGAGGATGCTATGCTCAATTAAGAACAGCATTGTCCTCCGGCAGCCAACAAGGTCTCTGAATTACTCAACAAAGCTCTGTCGTCTAAAATTCGAAATCGTAGCCTCGATTATCATCCGTCGAGATGGCATGTCTCCTAGCCGGGACCCCTCCATGGGACCTAGAAGCGAGAGCCCTTGCGTTGCTGTACCAGTGGCTCAAGGAGCGCCATAGGCCGGAGCCCCGAGAAATCAGGGCTCAGTGGTCCCAGCTCCGCCGGAAACTCATGGAGACATGAAGGGTGCGACTTGAGCATCCAAGGTGGGGGGAATCCACCATTGTGGCGGTGAGGCCGATTATGAAGGAGTGGTTAGAGAGGCACCACGGTGACCTCTCCTTCCGGATGTGCCAGATATTTACCGGACACGGGTGCTTCGGTAAGTATCTATGGCGCATCCACCGGGAGACAACACGGCAGTGCCAGCACTGCGAGGATCCTGGCGAAGACACGGCGCTCCTCACGTTGGTGGAGTGCCCTGTATGGGCGAGTCAACGCTGGGATCTCGTTGCGGTCCTGGGCGTGGACGTTCTCTCGTTGGAGACCATGGTAAGGGCCGTGGTCTCCGACGGGAGCAAGTGGCACGCCGCTGCCTCTTTCTGCGAGCAGGTTATGCGCGCGAAATAGACGGCGGATAGGGAGCGGGAGAGAACCCTGCCCCTCGAGTTCCGCAGTCTGCGACGAGGACGCCGCAGACTCGTCTACGCCCGGGACTACCGACCTCCATGATGGCGGCCTGAGGACGGCAGTTGGCTGACTCGCCGTCCTTAAAGAAGCAGTCCGTGGCGGAGTCGTGTCGTGTGTGTCTTATACACTCCTGCCTACTCACCGACGCGGGATAAAACCCGACCCCACCAGGTGAGGCCGCACTGGCGGCCAAGGTCCGCCGGTAACCCTGGGGTTATCCTTTCGAGGGCTTACCCGGGGTGCCCTGCAATGGACACTTGGGCAGGTTCATGCACGACATAACTGCCCCCGCTGGCCGGCGGGGGGGGGGGTATCCGAAGGGATTTCCGCACGTAAAATAAAAAAAAACTCGATTATCAGAGGGCGTGAGGACACAGTCAATATTATATCGCAATCTTGTCAATAATATTGATATACAAACACGATATTATTGATGTGCAAACTAACGCGATTGGTCTCTACATCGGATCACGATATTAAATCGCAATATATATATTCACTGTCTCCATACACCCATAGTGTGATCATTCAAATTCCACTAATGCTAGATAGTAACAAGTGTTTCAAAAGAAACGAATCTCATTATTAGTTCCATTTTAACTCTACGCTACACTTCGGGTCCGATATCCGACGAGCTAGATTTGCAACTAGCTAAATATATGCACAGAATTATACATACGTAGGTTTACCGGTACCATGGGAACAAGCTCTGTTATTTGTCACGAAGTAAGTCGCTGGATATTTATATGCTTTATGCACAATATTCTAATTAGCAAGTACCTATACTGATTAATGACTGAAAATATGTTAACATAGGTAGCAGTTTCGTGGTCATTGGTAACATGTCGTTAGAATTTTAGTACACAATTGATTGGTTGTAATTGTTAAATATCGATGCAGATGTAAAATACCTATAATGGGTAACAAACCAATGAATTGGCACTATCGCATTGTGTAAAACTTTTAAATTAATGATTAAATATAGGTTGTGAAACAACACACTTGTAACCAAATGTTTTTAGAGTTCAAAAGGAGAAATTTAAACCCTCATAGGCTTACTTCGTTATCTGTCTGTATGTCAAGATCTTTTTTTACAAGAACGTGTGGCGGTATCAATTTGAAAATAATATCAGATACTCTGACCTGCAACTTCTAGAAGCTGCGAAAAAAAAAACAAATTTCTATGTCAACGCAATCAAAAGACACAGTTGTTTATATATCCAACTAGCTGACCCAGCCTACTTCGTACTGCCTCAATCGATAACAACTTCCATTTATATTCACCTTTTAAACCTTCTCTGGACCTCCACAAAGAATTCAAGACCAAAATTAGCCAAATGGGTTCAGCCGTTCTCGAGTTTTAGCGGGACTAACGAACAGCAATTAATTTTTATATATAAAAGACTAGCTGACCCGGCAGACTTCGTACTGCCTCAATCGATGACAAACCTTTTAAACCTTCTCTGGACCTCCACAAATAATTCAAGACCAAAATTAGCTAAATCGGTCCAGCCGTTCTCGAGTTTTAGCGAGACTAACGAACAGCAATTCATTTTTATATATAAGAAAGAAGAAGAAGATTTAGATACCCGTTAGATGGTAAAAAGTGTAAATGAAGTCTACAGAATAGCGATATACTGAATTTGACATACTCAAAAGTTACTTTTCAACCCCCCCCCCCCCTTAAATGAACATTTCTAAAATATGCACATTTAAAAAAAATATCAATACCATCCCACTTTTAATTTACCATAAGTAGCAGAATGCTGTATTTCATCCAATTTGTGAGAGTCCCAGAGATTACTTTCCTTTAGATTATTCTCCTTTGTCACCCCATTCCCTTTTGCTCCCCATTACCATCTGAATGTGAAAGTTTTAAGGGTTACGGTAAACGTCTATATATTAATTACGTTGACCTCTATAGGGTGTTATGTGCTAACATAGCACATAACATTGTTCACTCGTAACTACATAACGGCAGATCCGATTTTGATGAATGATAAATATTGTTAGAATCGTCATTATTGCACGAGGTCCCACATTATAAAAAAATATTTTTTGGCGCCAGTTGTCTTTCTTTTTTTGAAATACCGCAGTCGGTTTTTTTTTGTTTGTTTTTCTAATTATTTATTACTAGTTACAAGCATAGCTTTAGGTAGTATACATTTGCGTCGCAGGCAACTCAGGCGCCGGAGGTCGCTTAACGACCTCCGTCCTCCATGAGCGCAGGCCTGGGGGTGGCGGGTGAGGCCACCTGTCACCCCAGCAGAAGCAGGCCGGGACGGTGGGGCGACTAGCGCCCCTCCCCCAAACCGGGGCAAGACGGGGACACCGTGGTTCCCAAACCCGAGGGGGCCATCTCGAAACCGGAGATGGCCCAGGGTCAGTCGGGGTGCGAGGGATATGCTCTATGGGCAACCTTACACCCCGGCGTCTGTAGACCCGAGACAGCGTGCGGTTTTAGTCAGTTCAAGCCCGACATAACCGCCCCCGCTGGCACGCGGGGGGGTATCCGAAGGGATTTCCGCACGATAAAAAAATAAAATAAAAAGGTAGTATACATTTGCAGTTTTGTTTTTTTTTTGCAAACCTTTTTAACGTAACCACAGAATATAACATTGGTAATTTACACAATATCCTATTCCGTTATGCAAGTGTTTACAGTGAACTTATCAAGATGTTCATTTTAATTTTATTCGCTTAAAACAATACATAGTGTGTATGTGGTGTGTGTAGGTGTATGTATGTATCTAGAGTAGTGGGAGAGCCGACCCCGGGCTTTAAGTCTCAATCTTTGGATGCTACTGCAATTGGCTTACAATTATTATTAAAATTAAAAAAAACCGGCCAAGTGCGAGTCGGACTCGCGCACTAAGGTTTCTGTACCATTATCTATACATAGGGAGCCCTTAATTTATTTGAATTATTTATTTTTGGAGTGATTATACAACTAAATATTCTGTGAATGTTTGAAGCGTCTACCTGTTGCCATTATTAATATAGAGCAGAAAAATGGCGAAAAAAGCACGCTTATTTTATGGGAGCCCCCGCTAAGTACTTCATTCTATTTTTAGTATTTGTTGTTATAGGAGCAACAGAAACACATCATCTCTGAATTTCAAACGTCTCCCTATTAACGTTCATGAGGTACAACCTGGTTATTGCTGTTATTAATATCGAGCAAATGCAAATGGTCGGAAAAACTCTACGCTTTTTTGCAATAAAATTAATAATTTTTAGAGTTTATCCGTATGCAAATTACTTAGTTATTTTCTAATTGTATTGAATTGCCTACTGGACTTTATACTCGTAAACTTATTTAATCCTTTTTAGTTAAATTCACTATGAATGCATGCTATTTTATTTAACGACTATTAATTTCTTAAATTAAATTTAAACTTCAATTTTTTCGCATTTTTTGCCACCGCTAACTAGTCAATGCTAGTGAGGTGAGATCTAGTCTTTTAGATAAGATAAGATAAGATAATTTATTTTCATATATATAAATAATAAATAAATATTCTACGACATTCTACACAGCGCTTTCTAGACCCAAAGTAAGCATAGTTTAACTAGCTTGTGTTATGGGTTCCAGAATGCGGATAAACATACATATATACTTTTTTTTTTGTAAATACATACATATTATACATAGAAACACCCAGACCAATGCAAATAGACATATTCATGCATACAAATATTTGCACTGAGCGGGAATCGAACCCGCGCCCCCTGTCGTAGCAGTCGAATGCACTACCGCTACGCCACAGAGGCCGAGATACAAAAATACTACTTTACATCTAGTTGCAACAACTTATTCATTATGACTTAAACATAAGCAGTATATGGTTCAGTTTAATATAATATATTTATACATATATATATACATACATCATATATATGTCGGTGGAGGTACTCGGACTCAAGTTGATTGTTGGTTGTAGAATATAATGTAATATCAATTATAAAAACTGTTCAATGTTAATTTAATCGTAATTTCATTTAATATGATTTATCATATTTTTATATTGTGTAAAATCTCGCTTATTTAGTTTTGAAGTTGATTTCTATAGAAACTAATTTATTTACAGTTAATTACCAAACAACTATGTTAAATCATGATTTATTTTAAATTGATTTATCACACTTTAATATTGTGTCAATCCTTTTCACTTAAATTTGTAACACGTGTTATGAGTAGAGGGTAGCCTCGAGTGGGGTCGAGGCGCCATCTTTATAAATAGCGTGCGAGGTGGCACGGGACACAGAACGTTTGACGGAGGCAGATCATTTTGAGTGGAGTAGGTGTTAAAGAAAGATCGGCGCCACGAACCCGCTGCTCAAATATAATTATAAAGTGTTATTTGTCATTTTATTAATTATAATAAAATAATAAATTGTTCGGAATAGTGAATAGTGTTTGTGCTCGCATTTACCCACGATGACGCCCACTAGACCTGCAGACAATGTCGATGAGATTCCCCGTTCTCCGACATCAGAAGTGGGATCAGTGCAAGCACAAAACGAAGACAATCCAATTGACGGGCAAGATGGTTGGCGCGCTTTATTCGAAGCGCAACAAGAGAGCATGCGACTGCTCGTGGAGGTACTACGTAAACCGCTGGCTACCGAAGACAAAAATATTACGTTACCCAAATTTCAACCAGAAAGTGAAGACACTGACGCTCGAGCTTGGTTGGCAACGGCTGATATCTGCTTGTCGGATCATGATATACAGGGAAGTAAACTTATTCTAATACTCAGTAAGGCCATGAAGGGTTCAGCCGCTTCATGGTTTTCCCAAATTGCTTTTCCTAATATGAAGTGGGTAGAATTTAAAGAAATTTTTCTTTCTCGTTTCGATACGTCAGAAACATGTGCAGCAACGGTTTTAAAAATGTTTAATGGTAAGCCACAAGATGGTGAATGTCTTGCTGCATATGCAAGCCGTTTGTTTACTTTGCTTATGTCACGATGGGGTAATTTAGAGAAAGAACAAATGGTGGTGTCATTAATACTTGCTCACATGGGGCAAATCGAACCACGTTTACAACGCAATATCTTTTCTGAAGAGATAACTACCCGCAGCAAAATGCAACGGGAACTTATGTCATTTTCATTTCGTAAGCGGGGTTATTCAGAGTCTTCAAAGGCACTTACGAATGTTGGGCAGGATAACAAACGTCCAAGGCTCGGTTTTACTTCTATAAAATGTTATGCTTGTGGAAAATTTGGACATAAGTCTTATGAATGTTCCAGCCGCCCTCATGCAGACAAGCAGCAACCAACTCACAGCTCCGAGCGCCCCATCACGGCCGCAACTATGACAAAGACCTCGGTGACATGTTACAAGTGTGGTGCTGAAGGACACGTAGCATCACGGTGCTCGAAGACGTGGCCAGTTGCAGGCAGCAGTACGCAGCCTACCCCTACATCCAGCGTAGTGAAACGAGTGGACATATGCGGTGTGAGACCAATCACCGGGCTTATCACTCAATATGGTGAGCAGTATTCATTTTGTTTTGATTCTGGTGCTGATTGTTCCCTGGTTAAAGAAAGTATTTCACGTAAACTTGTGGGAGAATTACAACATGCAATTGTTACACTTACGGGGGTGGGAAAATCAAGCGTGCCGTGTAATGTGCAAGTTTTATGTAATGTTACTCTTTGTAGTCATGACGTACAAATTTTATTTCACGTAATTCCTGATGATTTTCTGAGCAATGATATTCTGATAGGGCGCGATTTATTGGCCTTAGGATTTACCGTACATATTTCTAGTGATAAACTAACTATAATTAAAAAATCTTCGCTTATTAATACTTGTGATACACGTAACGCCACAGCTGACTTTAATAAGGTGGACACCGACGTGCCAGATGAATTTAAATCACAACTAGTTGAACTTCTTTGCAATTTTAGGGACTTTTTTGTTGAAGGTACCCCTACTAGTAGGGTAAAGTCGGGTGAACTGGAAATAAAACTTATAGATGCCTCTAAAACCGTGCAACGGCGGCCTTATCATCTAAGCGTCGAAGAACGATTAATAGTACGCACTAAGTGTAGTGAATTATTGTCTGCCGGAGTTATTAGACCTAGTAAGTCCCCCTTTTCTAGTCCGATATTGTTAATAAAAAAACGAGATGGTACAGATCGAATGTGCGTAGACTATCGAGAATTAAATTCCAATACCATTCCTGATCGCTATCCCCTACCCCTAATATGTGACCAAGTTCAAAGGTTATCAGGTGCGAGTCTCTACTCCTGTCTTGATATGGCTAGTGGATTTTACCAAATTCCTATAAATGTTGAGTCTAATTCGATAGAAAAAACCGCCTTTATCACCCCGGACGCTCACTATGAATTTGTTACGATGCCTTTTGGTCTTCGCAATGCTCCAGCTGTGTATCAGAGGGCTATTAATACCGCTCTTGGAGACCTAGCACATTCTTATGCCATAGTTTACATGGATGATTTAATTATACCCGCGACTCACGTAAAGCAAGGTTTAGAAAGGCTACGTACGGTATTGGAAACCCTAAGTTGTGCCGGATTTTCTTTAAATTTAAAAAAGTGTGCGTTTCTTAAAAAACAAGTGCAGTTTTTGGGTTACGAAATATCGGAAGGCGAAATTAGACCCAATCCTCGTAAGGTGACCGCCTTAACCAATTCTCGACCCCCACAAACTATCACACAGCTGAGGCAATTTTTAGGTTTAGCATCTTATTTTAGACAGTTCATCAATAACTTTTCTCTTAAAATGGCTCCACTCTACCGTCTGTTGGCTAACAATAACTCTAAAATAGTTTGGACTGCTGAATACGAAACAATTAGACAGGATATAATCTCAATATTAACGTCATCCCCAGTTCTAATGCTTTTTGACTCAAAATTACCTATAGAGTTACATACAGACGCTAGTAGTGAAGGTTATGGTGCGATTCTTTTCCAAAGATCTGAAGCCAAATTACATCCCATAGAGTACTACAGTAAACGAACTACTGACGCAGAGTCTCGATATCACTCCTATGAATTAGAAACTCTGGCGGTTGTAAATTCAGTGAAACATTTTAGACATTATTTGCACGGCAGAACTTTCACAGTTGTTACCGACTGCAATTCTTTAAAAGCGTCTAGAGCTAAAGTAGATTTAACCCCAAGAGTACACCGGTGGTGGGCTTTCCTTCAAGCTTTTGATTTTGATATCCAGTACAGGGAAGGCAAGCGAATGGCTCATGTTGACTTCTTTTCGAGAAATCATCTATTTGACACCAAAAATACTATTGGGAATAGTCACAGTTCAGACAAAGTCAATCGTGTAGAGGAAAAACGCGTTAATATAGCCGAATTATCTTCGAACTGGCTGCAAGCCGAACAGCGACGAGACCCTGAGTGCAATCAAATTATTCATAAAATCGAAAATGATGATCTTGATTTAGAAAGTTGTCGAATTTACGAGTTACGATCAAGTGTGCTTTATAGGAAAATTCAAAGAAATAACCGTAATATTTGGTTACCGATTGTGCCTAGGGCTTTTCGTTGGTCGATAATAAATCATATTCACGAATCCATTGTCCACTTGGGATGGGAAAAAACTCTAGAAAAGGCATATCAACATTATTGGTTCCCCAATATGCCGAAATATGTTAGGAAGTTCGTCGAAAATTGTATAACATGTCAAGTAGCTAAATCAAATAGTGGTAAACAACAAATAGAGTTGCACCCCATTCCAAAAGTTAGCATCCCTTGGCATACAATTCACATAGATGCTACCGGAAAGCTCAGTGGCAAAAGTGATCTAAAAGAATACGTTTTTGTACTTATAGATGCCTTCACGAAATATGTCTTACTTAGACATTCCTCGAGGATTAATTCTGAGAGTGCAATTAAGGCTCTTAAAGCCACTGTATCACTTTTTGGGACGCCAGTGCGTATAATAGCAGACCAAGGAAGATGTTTCGCTAATAAAGACTTTAAAGATTTTTGTACGAGTCATAATATCAAATTGCATCTAATAGCAACTGGTTCATGTCGCGCTAATGGTCAAGTAGAGCGGATAATGAGTACTCTTAAAAATATGTTAACTGCTGTAGAGGTTAGCCTAAATAGGACCTGGCAAGAGGCACTAGACGACGTTCAGCTATCTATAAATAGCACAATTCATAGAGTAACTAAAGCAAGTCCGCTAGAGTTGTTAATAGGTAGAGTAGCTAGGCCCCTAAATTTGTTAACGGTAGACGATCATGAGATTGAGGTTAATGTAGACGAAATTAGAGAACAAGCTGATAAATTAATAAAAAGTAGCGCCAGTCTTGATAAAGCACGGTTTGATAAGAACAAGGCCAAAGTAACCTCATTATCTGTGGGAGATTATGTTTTAATTGAAAATCACGAACGGAATCAAACCAAATTGAATGCTAAGTACAAAGGCCCTTATAAAGTCATTGAAATGTTAGATGGTGACAGGTATCATCTCAAGCGTTTGAATTCTAACCGTATTTACAAATACTCGAGAGACCGCTTACGTCCACTCCCTCAATCCTATGTTCCTACTGAGCTGGATCCATGTTTATCAGATGATCATGACGGTAAGATTTATTTGTGGAGTATATTTGTGTACCAGAGTAGAAGTATATGATGAACATAAAACGTTGATGTTTGATATAAGTTGTCTAAAAAACGAGGTGGTTATTTAGACGGTGTTGGTATACGTTGTCTAAAAAGCGAGGTGGCTATTTAGACGGTGTGTATGTAACTTGTTCAAAAAGCGAGGTGGCTATTTGGACGGTGTTGGTATAAGTTGTCTAAAAAGCGAGGTGGCTATTTAGACGGTGTGTATGTAAGTTGTTCAAAAAGCGAGGTGGCTATTTGGACCGTGTTGATATTAGTTGTCTAAAAAGCGAGGTGGCTTTTAGACAAGTGTGAATAATGGTTCGTCTGAACAAAGAGGTGGCTGTTTCTTACAAGTAGCTTAAATGTTTTAATCATAAAATCCAGGTTATTGCATAACGAACATGTCCATACGTGACCGAACTATTTCATCCCAAAATCTTCCTTTTCTTCTTTTTTTTTACAGATGATAATACTTGCCCTTCAACATCACACGAGGACGCGTGAAATGTCAGGACGGCCGTGTCGGTGGAGGTACTCGGACTCAAGTTGATTGTTGGTTGTAGAATATAATGTAATATCAATTATAAAAACTGTTCAATGTTAATTTAATCGTAATTTCATTTAATATGATTTATCATATTTTTATATTGTGTAAAATCTCGCTTATTTAGTTTTGAAGTTGATTTCTATAGAAACTAATTTATTTACAGTTAATTACCAAACAACTATGTTAAATCATGATTTATTTTAAATTGATTTATCACACTTTAATATTGTGTCAATCCTTTTCACTTAAATTTGTAACACGTGTTATGAGTAGAGGGTAGCCTCGAGTGGGGTCGAGGCGCCATCTTTATAAATAGCGTGCGAGGTGGCACGGGACACAGAACGTTTGACGGAGGCAGATCATTTTGAGTGGAGTAGGTGTTAAAGAAAGATCGGCGCCACGAACCCGCTGCTCAAATATAATTATAAAGTGTTATTTGTCATTTTATTAATTATAATAAAATAATAAATTGTTCGGAATAGTGAATAGTGTTTGTGCTCGCATTTACCCACGATGACGCCCACTAGACCTGCAGACAATGTCGATGAGATTCCCCGTTCTCCGACATATATATATATATATATATATATATATATATATATATATATATATATATATATATATATATATATGATGTATATATATATATATATATATATATATACATATCCCTATTTAAATTATTCCTCTTAATTATTAGTCATTAAGTTACAGGCATCTGTGCCTGGACTAGATAAAATGTATAGTTAGGTTATAAAGTATATAAGAATGTTTATCCGCATTCTGGAACCCATAACACAAGCTAGTTAAACTATGCTAACTTTGGGTCTAGAGAGCGCTGTGTAGAATGTCGTAGAATATTTATTTATATTTATTATTTATTTAATATCTGTATTCCAAGCATCAGCGCTTTTTTTTGTTACATGAATTGTACATCCTCAAAAAAACTATTTATGAAGACAAGATGAGCAAAAATTAGAAAACTTAGAAAAGAACTTACTTTTTAACTTGTGAAATACTAGTAAATTCTTAACTATTATTATAAAAGTAGTACAGACCTACTAGTAGTTAGGTTATATAGAATTCCTAATATTAGCAAGAGTGTATAATAATGGCAGGAGAGTAATAATATGCATTGCAAAACACTAATATCCGGTTGTACAAATTGGCAGATAATTTTCAAAAACAAACTATTACTTAAACCATAGATTTATGATAATAATCATAAGTCTATGATAATAAATAAAGGTAAAGTAACAGTATCTTATAACTATATTAGCTTTATGTCAGTAAAGAATTTTAATTAACAGCAATTTAAATGATTAAGGCTTGAAGTCCATTCAACAAATCTGATATTTCAAAATGTATTTTACAAATCTCCATTTATTAGTATGAAGTTTTTAAAATTTCTAATGATATCATAGTTTATTTTATATTACTAAGATAGCAAACAAATACATAACCGATTTAAGTAAGTGGCGCATATTGAAGGTTTTGAACACCTGAAGTGTCACTTGCGCAGAAATATAAAAAAGAAAAGATGAGAGTTCCATCAACATCCACATAGCAATATCCCAGTTGCGTCTGGAAGTTTGGACCACGGAGCCTGCTTATTATTTTTGATTAGTATGTCAGCTATTATGAGAGCGACTGCCATGTGACCTCCGAATTCCGAGAGGAGATCCTGGCAGACATTGTTCACCAATCTTAGCAGCTTTATCACTTGAAAGGTGTGTTTTGTGGCAAATGAAGAGAAGTAATAGGATCACTACCGCTCTGCAAATAGTCCAATGCGCCTGTGACTGGACATTTTCAGTAACATCACCGGTAATATGGCTTACAGATTACTAATATTCCAGTCAATACTTTCAATGAAGTTTAGTTGGTAGTGTACGAAGTACATATCCAAAATCTTTTTATTCCTTGTTGGTCACTTATCAGATCAGGATGTAAGCAGTATTGGCGAACTTAATTAGACAGTTGAAATTTATGCACTTCTGCAGAATTTGAATAGACTATAATAAAATTGGAGATAAATGCTTCAAATTTATCTCGTAAACTGAATCGTTGCAATTACAATTCAATAAAAGTTGTAACGCAGTATCCATATCATTCTATATCAAGAGTTGTCTTTCGAGATAATGGCCTTCGAAATATATTATGGCTAGTAGCTACTTTACAGGTGGCGACTTTCGACATATCCACAGTAGGCCCATTTGTTTTTCTGTCAAATATTGAAAGTGCTTTACAGATGTAATATTCAAATATTTGGTGTATGAGGCCCCATTAAGACCTACGAGGCCAAGACAACCGCACCTGCAAGCCGGCTCTGGCGCAAGCTGTCCTCTCAAGGTTGTGAGGTCAGATGGCAGTCGACAGCGGTATAAGCCAAATCAATTGGAGGACGTCTCCTCCAATTGATTTGGCTTATCCGCTGTCGGCTAAAGTAACAAGACTCCTGGCTGGAGGAGAAAGCCTCGGATGCAATCGAGACCAACACTAAGGTGATAGTCATGATTCAATAAAATATTTTTTACTAGCAGAGCACGCTTGGGCAAAATAATGAGGTTTTCATTTAAATTCCTGCCTATTGATAGCCTAGTACTTAATGGTAGATGGTGAACGTCATTTAGATTGCCATTGCCGGGCACCCCGGGTAAGCACTCGAAAGGATAACCCCAGGGTAACTGGCGGACTTTGATCGCCTGTGCGGTCGGGTTTGATCCTCCAGTGAGAGAACGTCTACGCTCAGGACCGCAACGAGATCTCGCGTACACTCACTCATGCTTGGCATTCCACCAATGTGTGGAGCGCCGTGTCTTCGCCGAGATCCTCGCAGTGCTGGCACTGCGGTGTTGTCACCCAGTGAATGCACCACATATACTTGCCTAAGCTCCCGTGTCCGGTAACCATCTGGGACATCCGGCAGGAGAGGTCACCGTAGTGCCTCTCCAACCACTCCTCTATGACCGGCCTCACCATCGCGATGGTGGCTTCTCCCCACCTTGGTTGCTTAAGTCGCACCACCTTCCATGTCTCCATGAGTTCCTAGTGGAGCTGGGACCACTTGTCCCCGATTTCTCAGAGACCCCGCCTATGGCTCCGCTCCAGTGCCTTCTTACTCCAGCCTCCTTCTTCCGCCTCCAGTCCCATCGGCAATCGAGGACTTGATGCCGTTGCTAAGCTCCCCTACGGTTATGCTAGATCCAGCAGGTGGCCTCCTCCGAGGCCCGTGAAAACACATAGCCTCGAATTCGTGAAGGGCCACCTCGAGTCCCTTCTTTTCCTCGAGTCGAAAAAACCATTTCGAGACCACCATTTTTACATTGTCGGTATTTATAATGGTGACCTTCATTGTTTAGATTTCACGTGGCGCTTACTACTTAGTTTAATGGAATTATTAACAGGATTTTAACACACGATCTTTATCAATCTGAGTCAATTTGAGTCTTTTGAAGACCGGAATTAAATGAGGAACGTATCTACTCAGTCATCTACTACACCTCTGACAGATTGATTAAAGACCTACAAAAGGTAGCTGGGATATATAGCATGCGGAAGGCCGCTGGCTGAAAGGCGGAAATGCTTGAGAAGTGAAAATTAATTGACTAAAAAACTCAATAACATAATAATGGCTGCTATTATATTGAGGTTGAAACCTCAAAGGCATTACACAGCAACTTTAATTTAATATTCTTTATCTGTTTGTTTATTTATCATAATCAGAATTTAATTCTAACTTAGTGCTACTATTATTGTTATTATCATGAGTCAAGATGATTCCCCTGCTTCTATACACCGTGTATAGCTCTATCACTATCCCTCTGAGCCGCTGCATAAAACGGAATTACTTAATGCGCGTCGTGGTAAGCTCGTAGATCATTCATCATCACAATGATAATGAGATTATCCTGAGTATAGGTATCGTCTCTCGCTTGACTTTGAAATACCATATACTGTACCTTTTTTTTTCGTGCGGAAATCCCTTCGGAAATCCCCCCCCCCGGCCAGCGGGGGTGGTTATGTCGGGCTTGAACCGACTAAAACCTACGTATATTTTTCATGGTAGGCTGATACAAGAGTCCGCCATTTGCTGCTATCCTAAAATTTATAATATCTAGATAATATATGTAAACAATTAGGTTAAACATTATCATAAGTAATTTTATTTTAAGTCGAATTCATTACTACTTCCACTCCTTTCTAATTGTTATGTTCTAAAGTTAAACATGTGTTGGACATGTGTCCAAACTGTTACACAAAGATTATATTATAGGAACGCCTTTTTATCTCAATCTTCTTTATCTTTCTCTTCTTTCTTATATATAAAAATGAATTGCTGTTCGTTAGTCTCGCTAAAACTCCAGAACGGCTGGACCGATTAGGCTAATTTTGGTCTTGAATTATTTGTGGAGGTCCAGAGAAGGTTTAAAAGGTGCTATCGATTGAGGCAGTATGAAGTCTGCTGGGTCAGATGGTGTTTGATAAAAGTAACGTATAATAATTATAGGTACTAGTTTCGGCGTATAGCAAATTGCATTAGTAACCTCTCTTACGTCAAATTTCACTGTGTATCACCGCAACATCTAATTTCAAAGAGATACTAGAGCAAAATCACCGTGTGCATAGAGATTCTTACCGTCTATCTTTACTATTAATCTTTTACTACCGTAACGCTAAGCTCAATGATAAAACCATATTTCACCACTGCGTCGTGATCCTGACATTACGTTGCCAACTGCCATAGTTCACACAGAACAAAACTCATTTGAGTAATTTCCCACGAAATGACAAAACACACTACACTGTTTATTTGCACATTATCCGTATATATTGTGTGTAAATAGAAATGTTGTTGATGTTATCTGGTGGTCAAAACGACCAACCTGTTGTTTTATCGCCCATGAATTTATTGTATTCAAATATGTATAGCTTTTACCGAGCCCATTCTAGAAATGTTTTGATGTGTATTGTGTCAGTGTAATTTTTAGAGCAGATTTTTGATAGTAGTTATTGATGTGAATTATGAGTTTATACGGCATGAAATGCATACTTGAAAACTGTCTAGGGATAAATAACATTTATAGATGTGATTAAAAATATCAGTTCTAGAAACAAGTTTTTAATACCAAATTATTGATGATACATTCCTATTTCTGATTCCAATTTTTTTTTAAATAATTGTAAATGGTTTAAAAGTTTAATTCATAGATTATTATATATATACTAGAAAGTTTAATTTAATTGCTCTATGCTCTAATCCGAGTTCTATGTTTTTACGTTTTTATTGATTTGAACTAAAATATAGTTTTCTTCAAAATAATAATTAATTAAATAAAATCTTATGTATATCTTGTGGCCACGCAACAACGACATTTAAGCCGAGAAGAAATGGTACGTGCTGTAGGCATGGATGGAAAGGATAGCGTACCTAATATCCAGAATTGCAGTTTCACTATCAACACTAACTGATGAAGTAGCTGAGTGATATCAAGGCAGTAGTCGGATTACAACCTTAAGGCAAGCCCGTTTTTTGCAATTTATGGCGAGATACAACCAAACTCTTCGGCGATACCATTGGCTTTAAATATACGGGAGGATCATGATTTTACAGTAAGCGACCAAACTGCAGGGAATACGTTACTTGAAGTTGGTTTTCACTTCTGTAGACCCCTGAGCCGAGGCAATCGCGGACGTAGACTTCAATGAGCCAGGGAACATTTAGATTGGAATGATCGCCAATAGGCCGGAGTGATGTTTTCTGATGAAGCCCGGTTTGGATTCCATCCGGATTCACGAAGGGCACGTGTTTGACGAACATCTGGACGTCACAGTCGCTCTCGACACCCTCAAGAAGTCCAACCACATCACGGTGGAAAAATCATGGTATAAAAATGTTCCCTGACCCATTGAAGTCTGCGTCCGCGATTGCCTCAGCGTAACGGTATTATCCTTAGCGGTTTGCGGGAGTAAAGACCAAGTTCATGCAAGCGGTTCCCTGCACCAATAGTCCAATGACCACAGCGCAGACTCGGTGCCTCACCTACTTCAAGGTTTGTACAGCTTCGGCGATGAATTGTACCTTTTTTTTTTTTTTTCGTGCGGAAATCCCTTCGGATACCCCCCCGCCGGCCAGCGGGGGTGGTTATGTCGGGCTTGAACTGGCGGGTGTAAAGACATAGAGCATATCCCTCGCACCCTGACTGACATTGGGCCATCTCCGGTTTCGAGATGGCCCCCTCGGGTTTGGGAACCACAGTTTCCCCGTCTTGCCCCGGTTTGGGGGAGGAGCGCTAGTCGCCCCACCGTCCCGGCCTGCTTCTGCTGGGGTGACAGGCGGCCTCACCTGCCACCCCCAAGCCTGCGCTCATGGAGGACGGAGGTCGTTAAGCGACCTCCGGCGCCTGACTCGCCTGCGACGCGCGGCGCCGTCCGCCATCTCCTACGCGAGCATTACATGCTCGCAGAAGGAGGTGGCGGCGGCCAATAGTAAAATTAGCGGCCTTATTGCTTAATGCAATGTCTATAAGGCAACCTTTGGATATATGATATATAATATAGATAGATCCCACTAGTGCTGCGACCACAATCCCCCTTGCTGGCTATGCACTTGCTGACCCCTGAACGCAATCAAATCGAAATTGTATTACTAAAGAGGGTTTTTCGTCGCAATCGTACCCACCCGGCCGAATTTTGTGACAAATTTGTGTCATCAAATTTCTACCACCAGTCATTTGGTAAAATATTCCCGGTAGAAAGGCTCTACCAACAGCCACGTGTTCAAGGCCGATCCTGAAGGTTGATTTTTGCCAAGCTAAATTTAAAAAAAGTTAACATAGCGAGCACTTCACAAATTCATTCATAAATATTATTTTGAACGTTATTCAATAAAAACTCTGTGTTGAATAATTAAACATATTTTTTTTACAATTTATCATTACGCAAGAAGTAAAAGTAGTGTTCAAAAACTCGATTAATCAAAAACATGTTCGTTGGACTTCACCAAAAAGGTTGCTCCATTTTTTTAAATAAATTAATGCTGATATAAAAAAACTGCAAGTGTTCTTACATCATATTTAATATGCAAAAAATGCGATTGAGTGATTGGTGTTACGTTATCAAGGTGAGCTGGGAGTGAAGGTCGCCATTTTCGAATGACTTAAACGTTTTTTTGAACATTTCTTCTTAGTATGTACTATTATTATGAAGGACAAGTTCATTGTTTGATTTCGTTCAAGTACCTAGGTATATAATATTGAAGCCATTTGCTGTTACAGTGCCTGTATATCCTTGGAATACTGGTGATTAGTATCGGCACGTTGTGACTACCGACCCTTACTCCCTGAGGAGCCCTAGAAGCCGTATTCATCGTCACCAATATAATACTGAGTAAATAAAATATAAATATAAAAAATATAAAATATTCTACGACATTTTACACAGCGCATTCTAGACCCAAAGTAAGCATAGTTTAACTAGCTTGTGTTATGGGTTCCAGACTGCGGATAAACATACTTAAATACTTTTTTTTTTGTAAATACATACATATTATACATAGAAACACCCAGACCAATGCAAATAGACATATTCATGCATACAAATATTTGCACTGAGCGGGAATCGAACCCGCGCCCTCTGACGTAGCAGTCGAATGGACTACCGCTACGCCACAGAGGCCGTCATAAAATAGTGCGGTATATCTGTGAATTCCGTTGCGTAGTGGTATTTCCCTTGCCGGGTGGTTCCATTTTTGAACGGGAAAACCCGTCACGCTCTACCTTCCGTAAGTCATGATGTACTTACCTGGCTTAGTGGCACAGGTTTAATTTAATGATAGTAAATGACTTCATTTATGAAAAGGTTACATTTCACTGTCACAATTATATTAAATTAAATTATCACGAAGAATCAAAACTTTATTTCAATAGAGAGAGATCTTGAACTATTCTTTACGCTCTTATATAGACCGAATTTACTTATTACTATTTATATACAAAATCGTAACACTTCATAGTTTGATTCCCAAAACAACTGTGATTTAAAAATAATTATTACATTATTTTATGAATAGGTAAGAAAAAGAAAAGAAAGAAAAGATTTAAATTAATTTTAAATAGTATTTCCTTATTATTATTTTTATTTATATACTTAGGTACATCTATATATGCCTGATGAGACGCTGTACCTTTATTTGATTCAGCCAACCTCTTCAGGACGATCCACCGGACGCTACTCCAGATTCTGTGCTACTAAGAATTTCACAATAACGCTGTGCCCAACCCGTGTCTAAATTACCCGTGCCTAAAATACTCTTTTCTTTAGTCTGTATAGCAATAACTACCATCGATAGATACTTTATCTTTGATATGCATTTAAAATACTATCGACAGCTGATAGTATCGGGAGTACGGAGCCTTATCCTTGCGGTTACCTTTAACCATGGCCTTGA
Source organism: Cybosia mesomella (assembly GCA_946251805.1). NCBI lineage: Eukaryota > Metazoa > Arthropoda > Insecta > Lepidoptera > Erebidae > Cybosia > Cybosia mesomella. The sequence continues at coordinate 11,117,261 of OX276394.1, read as the reverse complement.
CGCAATAAAAGGTAGAAATACTGGACAGAAATCATGCAACCCATTTGCATAATCCTTCGGGCAGTTCGTGAGCTAGCAACTTGGACAGAATACTTCTGTGCCAGGTATGATTGATTACGTTTAGGAAACTATTAAAGCTTCAGTATGATTCTCAGTAGATTTTGGCACTTGTTGTTCGAGATACACAAGAAGATCTCCAATCATATCTTTCAAGTTAATTTCCTATTCCATAACCTTCTTTATGAAATTATATTATTATAGATTTAGATCGGAAAAAGAGAACATCTAGGATTGGACTTGAACCCGCGATGAGTTCCTTTACAGAGGGAATACTCTGACAACTGAGCCAGCTAGAGACATCCCAGATATTTGAGATTCTAATTGTTTCAAAATTTCATTGAACTTTATTGTTATTACCACCTTTATATGAACTAGTTTCCCTTTCTGTCCAGGTGTAATATGATATTTGATTTTAACAGTGGAGGAACGCTGACAAACCCTATGATACGGAGCTAGCTGCTACTTCAAATCGATATCAAGTGATAGATTGGTTCTTACTTCTTATTCTGTTGAGCATTTATTCTATGAGCGTGTCGAGTATACCACCATAATACCATTCATAAGGGAAAATGCATGGCTAGTCCATTCCAGTCGAATGCTCTACCGCTACGCCGCATTTATGGAAACACTACCCGTATTCAGAACTCCAGAAGTGTAAACTACATTTTCAAGCACTTGAAAATGCAGTTTGATAGATTAAATGCTACCCTGCTCTTAGTTCTGTACTGCGGGAGGATTTACAAACGTAATATTAGCGTTATGGATATGAAATTCTTACCGCTACTCAGACTAAAATTTTGGCTTTTAGGTTTAACAGATACCTTCGATAACATAAAAATAATATTATTATTTCTATGCTCTGCTAAGACTTCAATGTAATCGAGCGAAGTCTTGAGAAAGTTCAAAAGTAAAATATCTACTATCAGGTAATCGTCACGGGAGCGAGCGAAGCGAGCTCGTGGACATTATGCGCCTCGACGCAGGTAGATATAGGTTATAAGTCTTCGGTTATGAGATTGTATATCCCGTAGGGCCTTCTCACTGCCAAGGCTATGCACAATAGCAAAGTGTGCAATCTCAGGGAATATTTACTATCGAAAACGGACAGTGAGATGCATAGAGAGGTCATTGAATGCAATAAAGGACTGACCCCGCTAGTCCTGGCCAACACAGAGCGGCGTGCAACAGCAGTACTTGTTACCTCTACTTCTATAGGTTAGGTTAGGTAAGAAATAGGAGCCCTGCTTCGCTGGGCCCCATCGACATATCTCATTAATTATTATTCATAAGATATAAACTATCTATACTAGATATCTGAGTAGAGGTAGCATGTATATTATGAAATCTACTACACCGGAAACCATACCTGAATATAGACCGTTCGCAACTCATAATGGTGGAATGGTTTAAAGTATTTTATTTTTTCAATTATTGCTTGTAAACCCTCCCGCAGATCAGAAGTACTGGAGTTCTGAATACTAGTAGGGTTTCCACATACGCCGCTACGCCACAGAAGTCATCAAAATAATAATAAGTAATAGAGCGGATTCCGGGCTCAAAGGTGCAGGCTCTAGATGCAAGCAGGATTTGCGCTTTGATGAAGAAGAAAATCAATCATTAGTATCAATTTTATGATACGCCTAAAATTTATTAATTAGCTTCTTAGCTCTGAAGAATAGCTCTCCAGGCTAAACCCAATGTCAACGACAAATTATTTTAAGTATTTAAATAAATGTAACACCTTATCCCGACACGCTAGTAAAATCACTTGTTAATTAATCATTACAAAATGTGCAATTAATACGTACTTGAACATAGGATTAGTCAAGCGTTGGTATGAGCGTATATCCTTGATTAGCCGGTAACGGAAACTTGTTCACGCAATGCTACCTTGAGTTATTACAAATTATCAAATTCATGTATATATTATACCCGCTGTAGGTATAAAGAGCTTTCACATATATTAAAACTTAAGTTCGATTTTCCTGAACTATAAGGTTATAAAAGAAAGAGAAAAACTTTTATTCAGTACGGAGAAAGACAATTAATATATATTTTCACAGGCATCCTGCCTAAATGATATTTAAAAAAAACACACACACACACACCTTAGACACACCCTCAGATACACAACCCCTCATACACATACTTATACACATCACAACACAAGGTTGCCTGGAAGAGATCACTTTTAGTGATAAGGCCATTGTGCATTTAACTGTAAATGTTCCAAATTTGTATCCGTAGTCATTTTGGTGTACAATAAAAAAATATCTATCTATCTATCTATCATACCTACACACACTATTTGGCATAGCAGCATGGATTATTTTATGATTTATAACACATCTAGACATGAATAGAAATTACTTTGTCAGTGCCCAAACCCGAAAGTGTGATAGTTTTCCAGTAAAGAGCACGACAAAAATGCATAAATTGTGAAATAGTGATATGGCTCGTTTCGCTCGCTCTGATAATATGATTTTAACCAACTTTTATTAGATTTTAGTCGGATTTTATCAGTGATTTCAGTTGATTTTATTTAGTGAGTAAGTCTGGAACTTTTTTATACCCATCAGGAGAGTTGCGTTGATAGCTGTGCCACAGAGTCTTCGGTCAGCGGAACCCACTCGCAATTGGACCCACGGGTCCACTTGTCGACAGAATTACAGTGTATTACAGTGTATATTATATACCTTTTATTATGGTTTATTACCATTCTGCAGTTATCATCCATCCAGTTTGTTTTTTTATTTGTTGTTTTTATATGTTCGAAAAAAAAATATTTTAACTGTTTTATTATAGATAGATAAACCGTAAAATAAAGTAAAGAGAGTCCTAATCTAAATTGATTAATGTCACCTCTACAACTGCTACTGCACTGAGTGCTGTGAGTTCCATGCCGATATATTTATTGTGGGTTTAATAAACTGATTTACATAACCCATGGAGATTTGCCAAGCCAGTACCACACGTAAACATAATTCTGCCAACGTGTGATAAAGTATCAGCAACATGTAACAAACATTACACATAATTTTAACCGCCGACGCTAAAACGATGGGATGTTGTTTAACCCCCGACGCTAAAACAACGGGATGTTATTTAACTCCCGAGGCTAAAACAACGGGATGTTATTTAACCCCCGACGCTAAAACAACGGGATGTTAATTAACCCCCGACGCTTAAACAACGGGATGTTATTTAACCCCCGACTCTAAAACAACGGGGTGTTATTGAACGCCCGATGCTAAAACGACGGGGTCTGTGTGTGTGTCTGTGGTATCGTATCTCGTGAACGGATAAACTGATTTTGAATTTGTTTTCTTTGAAAGGTGAATTAGTCAGGAGTGTTTTTACCTATGTCGGGGATATATTAAAATTTAATTTTTATTAGAATAACAATCAGTCAAACCTTGAGACTATATTACTATCAAAACCACGGAAATAAAATAATTATAATTATATCAAGGCAAGTTTAACGTTTTGAAATAAAAGGTGTAAAAATTTTTACCTGTACAACTCGACCTTGGCTAAGTAAAATTATGTAAATTGACAAAATAGTTCCTTATATACTTGGGTTTTAATAAAAATATATGATTTATGAGGGCTGTCACATTTACTTGAAATAATAAAATTGAGTTGCAGGCAATGGGAAATGACGCGTTACTTTACTTCCTAACTGGGGCATTATTCTGCTTGGAAACGAGTAACCGTTAACCAAGCAACCACTAATAGTCAATCGGAATAAGGAGTGCACAGCCTAAAAAGAAAGATTTGCAACAGTTAATAAAACTAAAAGTTTGATGGCTAGCTTTGCAAAGAAAACAGCATTACGATCAGAATTAAAGGAAACAATGAAGTTGTCAAAACAAACTTTTGAAGAATTTAAACAGAAATAACTTGAAAAAAGGAACTGAGGCAACCGAACATCCAGTGCACTGAAGAAAATAAGTAATCAAATATGGAGGAAAATTAAAGGTCAATATGGGAGTCAAAAAATGGTAAAAAAATCAGAAAGGCAACTTATTTCGATTTAAAAAACTTGAGGTCGTAAATAATATTATATGCCCTTTCATTTACCTATTTACTTATAATAATTTTGTGTTACATAAATTTACTAATTGCATGCGTGGAGTACTGATCCAACAGGAACCTATTCCTGTGATTAAAAGTAGACTATATGCTATATCAGACTATAATCTATCTATGTGCTAAATTCACGAGATCCGTTCAGTAGTTCTGGTGTGATTTAGCAACAAACATCCAGACATTTAAATTTTCACATTTACATAATAGTAGTCATCATCTTAGCGTTGTTCCCGGTTGCATCTGAGCCCATCGCCCCAAAGCCCAGGATCCGTTTACCTTACACCATCTCCTCCTTTTGGTTTCCCTTATATGTCTTTTCCGGAAGCGATAGCCACCTGACCTTCTGACCCCGAGAGGAAACCCTGCGCCTGAGCCTAGTCTATCAATCAGCAGGTGTACCCACTTATAGCGTCAGGTTGGCTTGGGTCCTGAAGCTTTTAGTGGGGCCACAAAAATATCCATTTATATATTAGTAGTAGCATAAATGAAATATCCCTAGATATAAGGAACAAAGAAACATTAAGCCTTAATCAACTTGGGTGAATGTGCGTATATTGTGTATCGATGAAATATTAAAGATTTTTTCAGTTTTTATAACTTCTAAGACTAGATACACAAAGTCCTCGAAAATGCCGAACGCCCTTGTACTCCTCCGTTATATACAATTTCCTCACATGCCATGACAAGTGTTTCTAATTAAACTAATAGAAATCATAGAGATCATTTCTAATAGAAAATAATATTAAAAGTTCATAATTGCTAGTGTGAAATACAGATGCCGTTACTTCTATTCGCAGAATTAGAATGATGAAAAGTAGGTTACGTGCTATTCCCGATTAGAATCTATCTCTGTGTCAAGTTTTACCAGACTCTATCAGTAGTTATTGCATGACAAAGTAGCAAACATCGATTCATACAACATTACAACCTCAAAAACTTTCACATTAAAATATTAGTAGGTTTCAATTCATGCTGTTTGTATTTATAATACTTTTATGTAAAATTTCCTTCAATATTTGTTGATGAAGCTTTATCTATTTTTGGGTTTGAAATGACCATTCATTGGCAAATCAATGCACAAAGCTCCAATCAATGAATCATTGACGTAATTTGTCTATGTATGAGTAAGGTTAAGTGGGATTATAGTGGTACACCTTATTAAGCCGCCTAGAATAGTGACGTTAGATTTCTTAAAAAAAAAATAAAAAAAAAAACAATTAAATAGTGAAGTCTATCAACAGTGGGAGTATTGTCGGATACCCCCCCCCCCCCCCGCCGGCCAGCGGGGGCGGTTCTGTCGTGTATCGTCTAAAACCAGACCTGCCCAAGTGTCCATTGCCGGGCACCCAGGGTAAGCCCTCGAAAGGATAACCCCAGGTAGTTTTTACCCTAATCTTAATTATTCATACAAAGGGCATCTGAAAAATAACATAACAAAGTAATTTAAGTTTATTTCAAATAGAAATAAACTCAAATCACATTGTAATAACTTCTAGTTGAACCACAAAAAAAGTTAATCATGCTCTAATGATTTATGAAGTATTAAATCAATTAAATAAGCTTCAAGTTATTTACTGCAGCTATTAACAATTAGCAACAACTTCGGTCAGTGTGAATAAATCACTCATTCGGATACGGTTTAAAATATGAAACATAAAAAAACTATGTTGTATGTGCTTGAGATAACTACTAGCGGTTTTAGTCGCTAGCGGTTTTAGTCGAGACACGACATAACCACCCCCGCTGGCCAGTTGGGGGGTATCCGAAGGGATTTCCGCACGTAAAAAAAAAAGAAACTGTTTTCCGCGGCTCCGCCAGCATGGAATTCTGATCTGGTTCCCGTAACCCATGGAAACCTATTCTAGAGATAAAAATGCCTTTGTGTTATTCCAGACTATAATCTATTCTTGTACCAAATTTCAACTAGATCTGTTCAGCTGTTTGGGCCTGATTGAGTAAAATACATCCAAAGAGCCTAAACTTTTACATTTATACTATTAGTAGGAAATAGGATAGGATAATAGGAAGTGGGATAAATTTTGACACTAATTTTGTTGTTGTGAGTAATATTTTTTATTTTTATATTTAGGACACGTCAAAAACGGTGACTTCAGCGGTCATCTCTTCCGTCTCGCTGTGCTCGCTGAAACTCGCTGAAGAGTTCCACGGAGACACCGCACGGCTGCTGCTCTCCCGCCGACCCTCGGCGCTGTTACTCGAAGAGCACCCGGAGCGGTCAAGGTTCACCGTACCTGCGTAAAGGGACTATTATAGAAAAATTTGTTCGTAATTAAAGTGTTGGTTTCTTATTGCTACATTTTGGAAGTTTTTATGCCAATCGTCACCGTATATATATTATGCTATTTAAACAGTAGGTCTGACTGTACATCCGAAGTTTCGGACCGAAGTTTTAGGCAATCGGTACCATGAAACGCACTTATCATAATTTAGGTGCGCAAAAATCTAAATCCCTACTCACAGTCAGACTGTTTTTTTTTCCAAAATCTTGTTAAATTGAATTCAATTCTTATTGTAATCACTATTAGTAACAATAGTAGGTACAATAAGAATAACAAAATACACGTTTTTAAGTACATACAAATATTTAAGTGGTCAACATTATTTATCTTGTTCTAAATATTTCATCATTAAAGTGTTAGTCTCGGTTAGGTATATTCAGAACAAAGTAAGCAAAATATAATCAATTCTGAATATTACGATAAGCATAACTACTCGTATATTATGGGCACGTTGGTACCCACCCGGCCGAAATTTGTGACAAATTTGTGTCATCAAATTTCTACCACCAGTAAAATGTTAACGGAAACCTCAGATGCAATCTTAATACTCTCTAGAAGGATTACGATGTTGAAAGTAAGGTAGTTAGAAAGGTTCAAAGTATTAATATAGACAGCTTTATAGGTGGCACTACACGCTACGAGAAATCGTTTCGATCGCAATGTACCATTTAAATAAAAGCATGTGTAAACTACTGTACAGTTTTTATCACATACATTTAACACATATGTAACGATTTCTCATATCGTTTAACAATAATTAGGAACAGAGGCAGGCTCGAGAAAAGGTAGATAGAATGCATGGTAATAAAATAAATAGTTAAAGGAGATGATGTCTGACAGGAAAACCTGTTATTTTAATATTACAAACAGACACTTCAATGTGTTGCGAAGACTCTGGCAAGAACCTCAACGGGCTTTTTTTTGTTGTCTGTTAACAAACAGCCCTTTTTATTATCTGTTCTACTGCTGGGTACCGGTCTACATCACTGACCTAGTACAGATTGGTCGATTTCATAAGCCTTCGAGAACATTATGAAGAAATCTCAAGTATGGAAGTTTTCCCACGATTTATTTCCTTGACCGCTACAGCAATCGATAATAAATTTCTAATACGTACAACAGCTTGGAAAAATCAGAGGTTTTGATCCTAAACTGTGTGAGCGTGTCGAGGATAGTGTGTAGAAAATAGAATAATATTCCAGAAAATAACGAAACCTTTATAGGATCACTTCGCTGCCCACTCTGTCTATCTATCTGTATGTCAAGACCTTTTTCTCTGGAACGCGTAGAGGCATCAAGTTGAAATGTATACCAAACTAGGGGATCTGGTAGACGTCGTCCTGGTGATATGCCGATAGCAGCGCACCTATCGAATCCAGTTGTATTTTCATACCATCCAGGAACTTATTAAAGTAAACACTCAAAACTAAATCTAAATTAGGCTGTTTAGGAGGAGTTAGGTGACAAACACACGTTCAGAAGAATTATGTATATTAAGATCTCTAGTCTACAACGCCTTGAAGCTGTGAATTAAAACTTCGAGGTCAATGCAACGAAAAGTTACAGCCGTTTATTTAATAAATTTCACCAAATGCAAGGGCATCAATACCTAAAGTGTAGTACAATGTTATACTATACAAGCTGATGCCCGTGGCTCCGCCCGCGTGGAGGTCGGTTATCGTTTTTGGTCCTATCTTTGGTTCTACTTAACCAATTTCAATTAATCATACGGCAGATTTTAAGTCCGCATCAAAATCCTTTCAGTAGTTTTTGCGTATATCGCGAACAAACAGACAAACAGATAAACAGACAAGAATTCAAAAAAAAAATGTTTTCAGAATCGTTCACCATTTCATACTATAAAACAAAGTCGCTTCCCGCTGTCTGTCTGTCTCTACGTATGCTTACTCACTACGCAACGGATTTTAAGGCGGGCTTTTAATATTATTTAGGTCCTTACATAAATTGGCGTATTGTCGTACTGGCCACTTTGATCTCAAATATCTCCTCTTTGGTTAGGAATTCCAATTTCAAATGTATAAAGCTATTTACTCATGCTTTTGTTTTTAGAAAACCATAATTCATTTGTTTTTTCCTCTTTTGGTTTTCTCCTTGCGTCACTCAGTTTACAAAATGGAAAACTTGAAATATCGCGTTACTTACGAGTACGAGTTCCATCGTGGCACCAGTGCTGCAGAAACGGCTCGAAGGATTAAAATTAAGATTAAATAAGTGTATGGCTGCGGTGTCACAAAAGAAAAAACAGTGCGTTTTGGGTTCCAACGTTTGGGCCTACCGCCCAAGTGTCGTCGATATCACAGCCGTCGAAATGAAGTCGACGGCCATTTGGATCGCCCAATTTTCCAAACCGACGCGTTGGTTTGATAATCGATGCCGGCGCGGCGTAAGAATGAATGAAACGCTGTTTTTGACAGTTAAATAGCTGCCGCCTAAAAAAATTCAAATTCACGGCCATTCCGACGCGTCGTTTTGAAGTGTCATTTCATTGCGGCACCTTATGAGTTGTCGTTTTGAATATTATTTTCTTTGAAAATAATTTTGGTCTTTCCAATTTTAGCTTGCTTTTTTTAATTATTATGCTTTCTAGCGACTAATTAAAACACTCTTTAATCTTTATCTTACCACTTAAACGTTGTCTACTTAAACACATACCTTGTGTACTGATCTGGTGTGATGGTGACCATTAGCGGTCCTCACTTCAACGACTCTTACTTTTCCATCTTTTCCTGGGAAAACCTTTGTTACTCTTGCCATAGGCCAGTACAGTGTGGGTCGACACTGTAATAAATTTAAATAATGTTTGTGCCAATATTGCCAAAACATTTGTTTCAAGTTAACACAAATATCCCAAAATTTTAATAAACTAATTGAAGTTCCACTTAAATCACGCTCTGGTAAAGAATTGAGAGGTGCATTTGTTAAGAAATGGCCGGGGGTAAGATAGGTATAGTCATTAACATCATTTGAAACAGCAGTTATGGGTCTAGAATTCAAAACTGACTCAATTTCACATAGGACTGTATTGAGTTCCTCGTAGGTAAGCAGAGCCCTCCCAGCAACGCGTTTCAAATGGTACTTCATCGATCCATTTCCTCTCTCCCAAATTCCGCCCCATGTGGGGGAATACTTAGGTATAAAGTTAAAGCTTATACCTTTATTTGCAGCAAATGATTGCACTTGATCTTGATGGTCTTTGCTGGCTAACAGGCGCTGCAGGTCATCTAATTTGCTCTTTGCCCCCTTGAAAGTTGAAGCGTTATCGCAGTATATATCTGTAGGTAAATTTCTTCGAGCAATAAATCTTTTGAATGCGGCTAAAAATGCGTCTGTCGTCAAGGACGAGGTAAGCTCCGGATGGACGGCCTTCGTCGCAAAGCAAATAAATAATGCTATATACCCTTTCGTTATTAACGGCCTTCTTATGCGCGCTTGCTTGACCTCGATGGGCCCCGCAAAATCGCAGCCCACCTTTTCAAAGGCTCTGCTAGCAGTGACGCGTCCAGGGGGCAAAGAGCCCATCAGCTGCCCTGCAGCCTGCGCCTTCAACCTAAAACATATAACACATTTGTGTAAAGACTTCTTTATTATGCGTAGAGCGTCTACGATCCAATAATTTAAATTTAAACTTGCCTTTACTAATTTAGGCCCAGCATGTAAAAGTTTAAAATGTTCATTTCGGATGATCAAGCTAGTTACCTTCGACTCCTTTGGAAGAATGATAGGGTGTTTTTGATTGTAAGAAACTATAGCGTTTTCTAAACGTCCCCCTACTCTGAGCATTCCCCTTTTATCTATGAATGGGTGTAATGGTTTTCAATTTCCCTTGGTATCTTGATTACCACATTGTTAACTTTTAATGCTGTCTTTGAAATACAATTCTTGTTCATGTTTAATTAATAACAACAATGCATTTTGTAACTCTTCAGAAGTTAAGAAGTTATGCTGAATTTTATTACACTTATTTTTTAAATTTAAACAGAATCTTAAAATATATGCAGTTACTCTTACTATTTTATTTATACTAGAAAACTTATCTATCATATTACTAACTAAAGACTGATTTACATTTACTTGTAGACTCACAGGTGGACCACTATCTATAATATCGTGCTCGGTATTGTTTATGTGTAAAGTTATGGGTACATTATTTTGAAAATTATACTCTGGGTTTTTTAAACATGTAGGCCGGTGCCACCAGAGGGCGTGCGAGTGCAAGTCATTAGGCTGCACACCCCGCGAGAGGCAATCGACTGGATTTTGATCCGTGGGCACATACAACCACTGGAACTCATTAGTTAATTCCTGTATAATTTTTACCCTGTTGCCTACATAGCTATCTAAACGCACAATATTTGATTTTAACCAAGCAAGAACAACCTGAGAATCTGAGAAAACAATGGTACTACAGATACTTACTTTCAGTTGCGAACTTTCGTTATCAGTCTTGCTAATAGTAACACTGCATTTAATTCCTGTCTCGGAGTACTAATTTTTTTGTTAAGTGGATTTATTCTAGATTTTGCACATAACAAATTTACTTGTACGTCACCATCTGAATTCGTGTATCTAATGTACAAAGAACAGCCGTAGGCCAAATTGGAGGCATCAGCATATCCTAGTAATTGTAAATTTTTTGATTCAGTGAAGATACACCGTGGAACTAAAATGGGTTCCATTTTTTGTAAATTAGACACAAAGTCTAATCACGTTTTTAAGATATCATGAGGTGGAGGAGAGTCCCATCCAACCGTTGAAGCGTGAACCTTCTGCATTATGCTCTTAGCCATAACTATTATCGGAGCTATAAAGCCTAACGGGTCAAAAAATTGACTAATGTAACTTAGTATTTCTCTTTTAGTATGTTTTTTCCCTTCATATGGAGCAGAAGAAATTAAAAAGCAATCAGAGTTTATTTGGAAATTAATTCCTAAAGTTTTTAAAGTAGTCCCTTCTTTTTGCAAATCCAAATCGCCAAAATATTGTTCATCTTTTCTTATATTAAGAAGTAGCTTATCTGAATTTGAAGACCATTTGTGCAAATTTAAATCTGCGTTTTTGCTGTGTTGTTTGTTGTTTTCGTATGTTTCAGAAGGAAGGAATAAGCGAAGGAGTTGGAGGACGAAATTCCATCGTCGGCAGTCGCCTCCACAAAAGCCATAGTAGCCCAGTGTTAGGTGTAATAGGATGACAGAACCCAGTCGCCCCCATAAAAGCCATAGTAGCCCAGTGTTAGGTGCAATAGGAGGGCAGAACCCATTTGTCATCAGTCGCCCCCATAAATGCCATAGTAGCCCAGTGTTAGGTGCAATAGGAGGGCAGAACCCATTCGTCGGCAGTCGCCCCCATAAAAGCCATAGTAGCCCAGTGTTAGGAGCAATAGGAGAGCAGAACCCAGTCGCCCCCATAAAAGCCATAGTAGTCAGTGTTAGGTGTAATAGGAGGGCAGAACCCACTCATCGGCAGTCGCCCCCATAAAAACCATAGTAGCCCAGTGTTAGGTGCAATAGGAGGGCAGAACCCACTCTTCGGCAGTCGCCCCCATAAAAGCCATAGTAGCCCAGTGTTAGGTGCAATAGCAGAGCAGAAACCAGTGGCCCCCATAAAAGCCATAGTAACCCAGTGTTAGGAGCAATAGGAGGGCAGAACCCACTCGTCGGCAGTCGCCCCTATAAAAGCCATAGTAGCCCAGTGTTAGATACAAAAGGAGGGCAGAACCAAGTCGCCCCCATAAAAGCCATAGTAGCCCAGTGTTCGGTGCAATAGGAGAGCAGAACCCAGTCGCCCCTATAAAAGCCATAGTAGCCCAGTGTTAGGAGCAATAGGAGGGCAGAACCCACTCGTCGGCAGTCGCCCCCATAAAAGCCATAGTAGCCCAGTGTTAGGTACAATAGGAGGGCAGAACCCAGTCGCCCCCATAAAAGCCATAGTAGCCCAGTGTTAGCTGCAATAGGAGGGCAGAACCCACTCGTCGGCAGTCGCCCCCATAAAAGCAATAGTAGCCCAGTGTTAGGTACAATAGGAGGGCAGAACCCAGTCACCCCCATAAAAGCCATAGTAGCCCAGTGTTAGGGGCAATAGGAGGGCAGAATCCAGTCGCCCCCATAAAAGCCATAGTAGCCCAGTGTTAGGTGCAATAGGAGGGCAGAACCCAGTCGCCCCCATAAAAGCCATAGTAGCCCAGAGTTAGGTGCAATAGGAGGGCAAAACCCACTCGTTGGCAGTCACACCCATAAAAGCCATAGTAGTCCAGTGTTAGGTGCAATCGGCATCGTAATCAACCGTCGGAATCGAGTTCAAGTCGACGACACTTGGGCCCCGTTTTGGTTCTGAAAATTTCGACCTGCAGAACAAGCCCCGTGGACGGCCGGAGACCAAAGTTGTTAATTAAGAATTGAAGGTTATTGGGGAAGCGGATCCATCGCAAAACGCGTCCGAGTTAGTTGCAGGCTGCGGTGTTAGTGATAAAACTGTTTTTATCTACTTGAAGCAAATTGGCAAGGGCTAAAAGCTTGAAAGGTGGGTGCCTCATGAATTGAGTGCAGCAAACCGACAAACGTGCGTCGACTGCTGCGTTACATTACTCAACTGGCACAATAATGAAGGGATTTTAAATCGAATCATTACCTGTGATGAAAAGTGGATCCTGTACGATAATCGGAAAGGCTCATCGCATTGGCTAAACCCTGGTGAACCAGCCAAATCCAGCCCTAAGCAAAAATTGACTCAAAAAACAATTACTTTTGAGCGTTTTTTTATTTTATTCTTTATATTTAGAACACGTCAATTTGACTTCACCGCCTGATGGCAAGCTGAAGGTAAAGTCTCAGGAAAGAGGGTCACCATTACATACACGTACCATGTTAACAATGGTGGCACAGCTTGACGGCCTCATCAAAAGAGGATTGTCGTCGCAGCACCGCGTGACACCTACCGGTCCCACTAGTGCTGCGACCACAATTCCCCTCCCCGGCTATGCACTTGCTGACCCCTGAACGCAATCAAACCGAAATTGGATTACTATGGAGGCTTTTTCGCAATCGTGCACGGTGGTACCCACCCGGCCGAACTTTGTGACAAATTTGTGTCATAAAATGTCTACCACCAGTAAACTTTTGAGCGTTTGGTGGTCTAGTGCCGGTGTCGTTCACTACAGCTTTCTTAAATCTGGCCAGACGATTACGGCGAATGTCTATTGTCAGCAACTGCAAATCATGATTGAAAAGTTAGCTACTAAATAACCGTGGCTGGTCAATTGCTCTAGGCCCCAGCTGCTGCCGGGGCATGGTGGGTTCTCCGAATACTTGACCCGGTTCAAGTATCCTGGCGTTGAAGAGACCGTCGCACACCTGATTGTGGACTGTCGTATATATGGATAGAATACTTACCACATCTGATATCTAGTCATAGAGACGATTTTTTTAATTTTGCAAGTAAAATTGTGACCCTAGTAAATAAGAAGAATAGTGCATAAAAAATCTCGAGCAGGTATCGTTGGGTATCTTGTGAAGTAGATTTAAGATAGTGTGTATAAGGTTGATAGTAAATTAAAGAAAAAAGAACTATGTAAATATATTGCTACAGCAAATGTGTGCTAAGCATATTTATATATACAAAATTATGAAATAAGTAGAAGTATGTAATAAGATGTAATAGTCTATAAGATAAAAAAAGAAGCGGCGATAGCCCAGTGGCGTACGTAATGGACTGCTGAGACGGTCTCGAGTTCGATCCCCAGTCGCCCCGGCCACACACCTCTGACTTTTCGTAGTTATGTGTGCATTAATAAATGTTAATTATCGCTCGCTTAATAATGTGCCCGGTAGATAGCAATAGGCTCGCCCCCTAATATAACTGGCGAATCGTGGGTGTGTAATACACCTCTGCCTACCCCTTCGGGGAATACAGGCGTGAAGTTATGTTATGTTATGTTATAAGATAAAATAAAGACACAAGTAGTAATAGATAATAAAGAAAAACAGTAGGAGAACATATATACCCTTAACCCTTATCCCAAGTATGAAAGGAATGGAAAGAAAGTGCGAGAGGAATATAAGCGAGAACTAGTATGGTAATAGAGAACAGGAATGAAAGCGTGAACAAATAGAATATAAGATACGAGGGTCACACTGAAAGTTCTTAGAACTGGCCACTTATAAACAATATAATAAAAAAAAAATTCTAAAATTTGAAAATAGAACTCTTTGCCAATATTACTGAGTATATATTTCATTCATTTATCATTTGTTTTACGATTTGGCGGCAAATTGAAAATTGTCTGTGTCACGTTAACATGAATTTAACACGAGAAAATTTTCGTGCAATGATTTTTTATGACTTTCGATGTCATTTAAGTCAACAAGAAAGTTATGATAGACTACGATTGGCCTTTCACGATGAAGCCCCATCTCGTGCGACTGTTTACAACTGGTTTAATGAGTTTAAACGTGGTCGCACTAATCTCACTGATGATTTACGTGAGGGACGGCCTTCTACGGCGACGACTGAAAATAACATCTGTGTTGTGCGGCGTATGATAGAGACTGACAAAAGAGTGACCTATCAGCAGATTCGGACAAGCTTAGGCATCGGTATGAGTCAAGTGCACAAAATCCTCCACGAACATTTAACGGTCAGGAAGCTTTGCGCCCGGTGGATACCTCATAATTTGACCGAGGCTCAAAAACTCCATCGTGTGGATTGGTGCCGTAAAATGATTGAAAGATTTAACGGAGGTGACTCTAATGCTGTGTTCGACATACTAACAGGTGACGAAAGCTGGATTTACTGTTATGATCCTGAAACCAAAAGACAATCTGCTCAGTGGGTGTTTCCTTTCGAGGAGTTGCCAACTAAAGTGAAGAGAGATCGAAGTGCGGGAAAAAAATGGTGGCCTCGTTCTTTGGAAGGATAGGTCATTTCGTAACAATTGTGTTAGAGGATCAAAAAACAGTTTCTGCAGAATGGTACACTACCAATTGTTTGCCACTTGTCTTGGAAAAAGTTCGAGAGAAACGACCTCGCAGTAGGATCCTCCTTCACCACGACAACGCCTCGTCGCACACCGCCAAGCGAACGATCGACTATTTGGCGACATTAAACGTTGAATTACTGGGTCACCCGCCGTATAGCCCCGACCTCGCGCCTTGTGATTTTTATTTATTTCCAAAAATTAAAGAAAAACTTAAAGGAAAGCGGTTTATGAATGCTGAAGAAGCGGTGGCTGCGTATCGCGATGCCATTGAAGAGACCCCTAAGGATGAGTGGGCAAAGTGCTTTTCCCAGTGGTTCCATCGCATGCAGCGGTGTATTGACGTGAATGGACAATATTTTGAAAAGATATAATAAAACTAATAACTGGCTAATGTAATCAGTTTTTGATTTTCTAAGAACTTTCAGTTTGACCCTCGTATAGTTAAATCTGCAGCTAACCTTGAGTGGGTTTTCAGTAAAAGTGGACAGCAGACTAGAGTAAAAATAATACTGTCTTAGAATAGGCTCTGACGCTCCAGTCAAGAGGTGATAGAAAAAAAAACGCTCTAGGCCACTGCTGCTTCGGGACAACACTAGACCATACACTGCACAACAGACGACTACCAAATTATAGGAGCTTCAATTGGAATGTCTAAGACATCCACCGTACTCCCCGGACCGACAACAACATTACCAGCAGATTACCATTTTTTTCGAAATTTGGATAACTTCTTGCTAGGGACAAAAATCAACTCTGATGGGGCAGTCCAAAGTGCCTTCAAAGCTTTTATTGATACCCGTCCGAATGGTTTTTTTAGTAAAGGGATCAATGAACTAGTGCATAGATAGCAATGGTACATACTTTGATTAAATAAATATATTATGTTAAATAAAATCGACTTTATCCCTTACAAAACGACAATGTCATATGTAAGGACCTAATAGATAGAGTGGTTCAAGAGGAAGGTTCACGTGAATAATATAGTAGAAGAACACTAATAATTTTAAAGATTTAATTGTGATGTCGCAAATTAACATATTTTTGCGCTTACTTTGCAAACGCTGGCTGAAGGTCTATAAGAAAGTCGGCAATGGTATATGTCTATCTCTTAGGAAAAACCCACGATAACCATTTTTATCCTTTACTTTTTACGTAGTTAATAATGAATGACAAATAATGGCTTTTTGCGAATCGATTTTAAGCAATACAGTATTAATCCTTATCCAATAACATGTGTCTGTAGTATGCTTTTTTTTTCATGCTGAAATCCCCTCGGATACCTCCCCCCCCCCCACGTCAGGCAGCGAGGGCGGTTATGTCGGGCTTGAAACGACTAAAACCGCACGACGTCTCGGGTCTTCAGACGCCGGGGTGTTAGGTTGCCCATAGGGCATTTCCCTCGCCCCCAGACTGACCTTACCGCAGTCGGGTTACAGTTTTTTCAAACTTAATACTTCTTATTTCAATTAAATTTTAAGCAATTAGTATGCTTCATCATGCTATCATCATCATTCATCAAGAACATCTAGGTTGGGACTCGAACTTTTATACTTGTTATTTTCATGATATTGTCGGTACCTCAGTAGAAATATGGATAACAATGACCGTAGTTGATCGATAAGATTATGATTATTTATATTATCATTCAGATATTGTTGGGAGGCTTAATATAACGCATTCTGAATGCATTCTTACATTCTATCTTGTCAAATCCGTTAAGGATATCGCATGAAAACTTTAGACCTTGATTTGTCTTTCCTACTTGGACCTACGTTGATCATTATCTTGCTAAGCAAGAATGAAGGAAGTCTGTCAAATATTAAATGTTTTTTAAATTGTGTCTGTGAGAGTTGAGCTTAATAGAGATATTTTGCATACAGGATCTAAAGTTTCTGTAAATAATTAGTATTATTAGACAAGTGCTGTAGAAGAAATTTTGTGATATTTCAGAACCCAGAATTAGCGTCACTCTGAATTGCCATTTTAAAATTGCAGTGCCGTTTCTACTTCTTTTTCATATAGAATGAATTTCTCATTTTTTTCTAAACACATACCGACATAACTCACAGAATAAGTAGTTGGAAATACTTGTAATGTGAAATATTCATAAATTCAAAAAAGGTTGATTTAAATAATTATGTAACCTTTTTTTATTGCTGTGAAACATGAATAATAAATACGCTTCTTTATTATTTCAATTACCTTGTTGATTTCCTTTAGAGAGTGAACACTGCTGTATCTTCGAATACATCTTTATTTCCCCTTCATAATTAATAAGGTATATTTACTTTGCACTAAATATGGAGTGTTAACTGTTACAATTTATTCAGTATGAATTTAACTGACTAATTAATGCGATTGTTATAAAATATTCTAAACGTTTTAGTGTACTGTAAATTGAATCGGAAGAACCTAATTAATAAGTATACGCAATTCATTCTAAATTAAAAACGAAACATAGAAAATAATTTATAACAAACAAATTTCTCTACATTCGACCCGCAATTCCGGTTGCATCCACTGCTTGCATTTTGGAGCCTGGAGCCCGTTCTACTTTTCCATTCCATAATTTGGTTTGTTTGGTTATTCTATCATGGTGAGTGTTCCGATGAGCTCTTCCAATTAGTTTCACCCTCTACTTTCCTATACAGAAAAAGTGCACGTGTAAGGCTGAGGTATCACCCACACGAGGTGCAAATAATTCCATCAAGAACCAAGCGGTTCGGCATCTTTTTTCTTTGCCACACCATCGAGATTTGAAATTATTTACAAGCACAGGAGTTTCCTACCAAGTTCAAGTCCTGGGTCCTTTATCTGATAAGGCCGTCCAAGCTGAGGACCACCATTGTAACATTATCGGTGTCTGTGATGGTGACCCCATTCCTGAGACTTTAGCTTACCACCAGGCGAGGTAAAGTCATATTAGCGTACCTATCCATAATAAAAATAAAGCGACTATTGCCTACTATTGATGCTGGCTTCAAGAGTGAAGTCAGAGCCTCAATAAAGAGGTATCGGCCTGCAGGTATTTTTTTTTGGAAACGTGTGGAAACTCCACTTGCTTCACCTCACCGGTGTTAGCGATGAGGTGGGTAAGTCGGAATCAAACCGACTTAAACCATACGAAGTCCTTCTCAAGCGTCATTTACTGGGCACCTTGGGTACGCCCTCGAAAGGATAAACCCAGGGTTCATGGCGGACTTCGGCCGTCCTCACGGCCTCGCCTTTGGGTTCGGGTTTGAGCCCGCAATTGTGTATATTTGCCTGGAGTTCATAGATATATTTTTTGCTCTCATTTTTTACATATTATTGACGGGCCAACCAAAGTCTTGGACTCTGACACCGTATCTGAAGAAAAGCTTTTTTTTTATTAATTTTCAAAACAGTGGCCCTAAATAAACATGAACCTAATCGGTAAACGAACTACAAATTTGGTACAGCGACCTTCAAAGTTTCATATCAATTCAGTCCCTTTACAAAAACTTTATATACCGTGCTACGGTGTTGGTTTTATACGCAATCCCTTTCCCAAAAAGTATAAAAAGGTAAAACCAAATAAATTTAATGTTTCTGTTGAATGAGTACCGCGGAAGTTATTTCAGATACTATTTCCTCACTGAACAATATCCCCTGAGTCACGGGGTACATAGTGCGTTTTGACTCAGAACACCATTATTTTGTGAATCATACAAATTTTTGTCTCATTATCGAACAGTTTATTAAGTACATAATGTACAAATACATGATAGTAGTTTTTTTTTTGTTAACGTATGGTAACCCCCCCGGGCTTCACCTCATCGGTACCGACGAAGGGGTGTCTGTGTCGGAATCGGACCGACTAAAACCACACGGTGTCCTCCGCAGGTGTCCATTGTCGGGCACCCCGGGTAAGCCCTCGAAATGATAGTAGATATAGTGATGACTTTTTACTGGTGGTAGAAATTTGACGACACAAATTTTCACAAAATTCGGCCGGGTGGGTACCACCGTGCACGATTGCGAAAAAACCCTCCATAGTAATCCAATTTCGGTTTGATTGCGTTCAGGGGTCAGCAAGTGCATAGCCGGGCAGGGGGATCGTGGTCGCAGCACTAGTGGGACCGGTGGGTTTCACGCGGTGCTGCGACGACAATCCTCTTCTGATGAGGCCGGCAAGCTGAGTGCAACCATTGTTAACATGGTACGTGTATGTAATGGTGACCCTCTTTCCTGAGACTTTACCTTCAGCTTACCATCAGGCGAGGTGAAGTCAACTTGACGTGTCTTAAAAATATAAAAAAAAAGTGATGCTTAAATTGTATATGTACATTTTGTTACCCACGTAGCCTGGCGGTCGTCACAGAACGTGGCCGCGCCAGCAAAGGCCTCGTGATCATTTATATATGTTTTTTTTTTTACGTGCGGAAATCCCTTCGGATATCCCCCCGCCGGCCAGCGGGGGTGGTTATGTCGTGTCTCGACTAAAACCGCACGGTGTCCTCCCCAAGTGTCCATTGCCGGAAGGATAACCCCAGGGTTGCCGGCGGACTTTGGCCGCCACCGCGGCCTCGCCTGGTGGGGTTGGGTTTTATCCCGCTTCGGTGAGTTGGCAGGCGTGTGTAGGGCACACACGACACGCCTCCGCCACGGCCTGCTTCTGTAAGGACGGCGAGTCGGCCAACTGCCGTCCTCAGGCCACGATCATGGAGGTCGGTAGTCCCGGGCGTAGATGAGTCGAGATGCGAAACTCGGGGGGCAGGGTTCTCTCCCGCTCCCTCTCCGCCGTCTCTTTCGCGCGCATTACCTGCTGGCAGAAAGAGGCAGCGGCGTGCCACTCGCTCCCGTCGGAGACCACGGCCCTCACCATGGTCTCCAACGAGAGAACGTCCACGCCCAGGCCCGCAACGAGATCCCGGCGTTGACTCGCCCACGCAGGGCACTCCACCAACGTGTGGAGCGCCGTGTCTTCGCCAGGATCCTCGCAGTGCTGGCACTGCGGCGTTGTCTCCCGGTGGATGCGCCACAGATACTTACCGAAACACCCGTGTCCGGTAACCATCTGGCACATCCGGTAGGAGAGGTCCCCATGGTCCCTCTCCAACCACTCCTTCATGATCGGTCTCACCGCCGCAATGGTGGATTCCCCCCACCTTAGGTGCTCAAGTCGCACCCTCCATGTCTCCATGAGTTCCTGGCGGAGCAGGGACCGCTGAGCCCTGATTTCTCGGGGCTCCGGCCTATGGCCCCGCTCCAGCGCCTCCTTGCGCCACTGGTACAGCAGCGCAAGGGCTCTCGCTTCCAGATCCCATGGAGGGGTCCCGGCTAGGAGACATGCCGCCTCGACGGAGATCGTGCGATACCCCCTGATGACTCTGACGGCCATCGCCTTTAACGGGCTGTTTAGAACAGCCACGTTGCGGGCCGCCAGAGTCTCCGCCCATACGGGGGCCCCGTATAGGGCCATGCTTCGCACGATCCCCAGGTACAGTCTCCTAGTGGGGCGTTGGGTCCCTTAACGTTGGGCATCAGCCGTGAGAGCGCGGCTGCAGCCCCCCTCAGTTTCGGGACCAGACTTCGGAGATGAGGTCCGAAGTCCCATCGGCTATCGAGTACGAGCCCAAGGTACTTCACCGTGGGCTCGATGCCGATGCTTACGCCCCCAACAGTTATGCTGGTTCCCGCAGGTGGCCCCCTCCGAGGCCCGTGAAAACACATAGCCTCGGATTTGTGGAGAGCCACCTCGAGTCCCAGCCGCCGTATTCGACCCACGACTTGAGCAACCCCTGCCGTGGCCTTCAGTGCCGCGCTTCGGTACGTTGCTCCCCTCGCCATAACGAGGGTGTCGTCAGCATAGCACACTATGCTGACACCCTCGAGCAACGTACCGCGCAGCACCCAGTCGTATCCGATGTTCCACAGGAGTGGCCCTAGGACCAACCCCTGCGGAACACCGCACGACACTTCTCGCCGCCCTGGCCCTAGCCAGCTCGGGTAAACTATGGCCCTCTTGGATAGGTATGCCTCGACAATGCGGCGGAGGTAAGGAGGCACTCCGTGATACGCGAGCGCCTCCCTAACGCAGCTCCAGGGTAGGGTGTTGAAGGCGTTGGCGATGTCGAGAGACACCGCCACCACCACCCCACCTCGCGAGACTACTTCCTCCGCCAGGCGCTTAAAATAATAATCGCTTCCACGGTGGAGCGCCCCCGGCGGAAACCGAACTGGTTGTCCGCCAGATCTGGCCCCACGTTCGTGAGATACTCGACGAGGCGCTCTGCAATAATCCGCTCAAAGAGCTTGCACACCTCGTCGAGCAACACGATCGGCCGGTATCCGGATGGCTGGTGCGCCGGCCGCCCCGCCTTCCGGATAAGGACCAGTTTCCCCGTCTTCCAAGCCTTTGGAAACTGGCTGCTTTCGAGGCATGCGCTAAAGAGCGCCACCAGTCGAGGCCCTAGTTCCTCCAGGGCCAGAACCCATGCTCGGCCTGGAATGCCGTCGGGTCCGGGGGCAGTGCATTTCCGGGCTTTAAGCCGGAGCACTGCTACCCCCAGTTCACTCTCCCTGACTTCGGGCACATCGCTCTCGCGTCATGTGACTGAGGCGGAGCCATACGCGGAGGGACATGCTCCTCCGCTCTCGCTGGGAACAAGGAGCCCAGTATCCCCTCCAGCCGCTCCGGCTGGAGGCTCTGGGTCAGTAGGGGCGCCCTTGGGCGGATTTTGCCCCTGACCGCAAGGTAAGGACGCCCCCATGGGTTCTGCTCCAGAGACTCCAGCAGCTCTTCGCGGGCCCGCCGTTTGGTCTGCTTTATGGCTTCCTGGAGGGTCCTCTTGGCCCCCTTGTACGCCTCATACAGCTCCGCCTCTCGGGCTGCCGCATCGTCTGGGCGGCGACGCCTCCGGCGAAACCTGGTGTACTGGCGGCGAGCGCTCACGCACGCTGCTCGCAGCTGTGCGATCTCCGCTGACCACCAGTACACCTGTTTCTTTGTACCCTGGGAGTGCTGACAAAAGTAAAATCTTGAACAATTACATGTGTATTTTCGTCATCATACCTGCCCCTCCCTCTCTTTCTGACATTCCTCCCTTTCGACCTCCCACCCCCTACCTTCCTATACCTTCCTCCTTCCCTCCCTTTCTCGTACCCTACCTTCCTCCCTCCCTCTCGCGCTCCCTCCATACCAATTCTGGTTTCGGCTAAATAAAAACATCGATATTTGAAGAAAATCAACGACAGTCACTATGAGATCAATTAAATACCTCTGGGATAGACAGACTGGGGACTAAAAAAGTAAAAGGATTTCCCTTATTTGGATACAGAACCCCAAAATTTAGAATTAAATTAGATTCAAGAAGTCAGTTAACGACACCGTAATAAACGTAACAATGTCACAATATATTATCAAGTAAAACATGCCCCCCGGCTTCATAAGTGGGTTTTAGAACATACTATATGGTGCGAATTAGGGTGCAATCTATTCAACTTGTCAAATAAATTGAATTTAATCGAGATTATCATGTAACGTAATGATGTTATAATTTATTTACGTGTCGTAAAAATCTCGGAGTTAAGAGGCTATCAATGTATATCTAACTATTAAGTGGGTAGTATCCATGTGAAGTGGTGTTACTTTTATATTAAGGAAGTAATTTATTAAAATTTCAAATTTTGTCTATCTATATAAGCTATCGGACCATGTTATGAATTTGCATATTTGAACTACACCCTGACGTGATCACATTTGTAACTCAGAAATTCGGCTTAATCGAGAAAGAAAGAGTTACACAGTCGCTCTCAAAAGTAACTTAACTTTTTCCAAGTAACCAAACACGATTGTTCTACAACCTATAATAAAATAAACATGAACAAAACGTCAAATATATTCAACTTGATTATTGAAGACTGCAAAGTACTTATACATCAACTATTAATTTATTTATTTCAATCAAAGATTGTTTGTTTTGTAATTGATCAGCAACTTTTTAACTCCAACACGCTGGCCGGCGGGGGAGTATCCGCAGGGATTTCCGCACGGAAAAAATGTGATCTTATGTACACCCGTAAGAAGTTATACTTCTTTCGCGTAACAAGACAAAAATCTTTCTAAAAATTTTATCCTTCACGTTATACACAAATAATACATACTGTTAACTAACCTTAAATTCTACAAAGGTACTAAAGTAAAATGTTGACTAGCTGACTTCAGAGTGTCGGTTTTTAGCTATCTTCATGGCGACACCATGTTTTTCGTGACGGTGTACATTTATCATTTTTTCGCGTGTCTCACTGTAAATACATTTCTAAATTGGTATAGTATATTTACCAACCATATTTTTTTTATTAAAGTCATAACTGGGTCCAATGTACGAGTATATCTCACCGGTAAATCTTGGTCATCATCATCTTTTTAGCGTTGTTCCCGATTGCGTCCGAGGCTTTCACCTCGGAGCCTGGGGTGCACACACTCTTTCTCTTCCTTTCGATTAGGTTTATACGGTTTTTACAGAGCGACTGCCATCTGACCCTTTAACCCCGAATGGGAAGGCTGTTCTGAGCCTCATACGTTGTTTGGCAGGTATACCAGGTGGCTGTGACGTTAACTTGGGCCCTGAAGATTTTTTTATGGCCCCGTCACAGTTTTACTATTTTTTATCACTTCGCTCTCGCACGCGTCTGTCTTTCCCGCCACACTCCCGAACTGTGACACTTTTTATTTAAATAGCTTGTCTAGTAATTACATAGTCTTTGTCGATAGCTAATCAATTTTCGCAGCGCGGGTGGGCGGTGGGACAGCTGCTTAAGAGTTATAGAAAATCACCATTGCACATTACCGAATTCATTCGTATTCGGAGATATCATCATCTAGACCCGTTAGAACTTTCGTTTATAAATCTAAATGGCAGGCACGACATATAGCTATAGATCGTCGTAGACAGCTGTCATTGATTAGAAATTGCTACTTCGTTGACTGTGATGCTGATGTAACTGCTACAAATAGAAGAAATAAATGCTCAGTCACATAAACGTTTGAGTGCATGCAGATGTTTTACCTTATAAGAGATGTTTGTTTAGTTGAGTAGGTGAAGGTGTTGCACAGGTCCATAGGCTGCGTTAACCGCTGCCCATCATGTGGGCCGTTGGCTTATTACGACTTATGTGATATAAAAAAAAATGTCAGTCTGAACGATTCCTAGGTCCATAAATTAAAATTCCTATCATTAAAATCCACGCTTGTTACATAAACATTCATTTAAATTTAGAATGTCGTCGATTGATTTGGCAGATTTGAGAGCATTGCACTTTAAACGTCAGGTTTAAAATCGATCGTTCCCCATGTCCATCACTTGTTTGGCGACCACTGGGGAACAGAGAAATTACTTTTAAAAATGATTCTCGCTGTCTACCACTGGAGGACAGCGTTATAACCTTGATGTCGTCGCATGGAATTTAAATTGATGTATACCAAGATACACAATCAGTGAAGACGGCACTCAAAATAAAAAATATTCTATGACTCTGTGTAGAATACACAGCGCTATCTAGACCCCTAAGTGAGTTTAGCTAACTAGCTTGTGTTATAGGTTCTATAATGGGAATAAACATACTTAAATACTTTTTTCGTGAATACATACATTATTATACATAGAAACATGGTCAAAGCAAATAGACATATTCATGCATACAAATATTTGTCCTGAGCGGGAATCGAACCCACAACCTTTGACTTGGCAATCGAATGCCCTAGTGCTAAGCCACTAAATTTTTTGTGTGCTTTAGTTCTATATGTGCTAAAAGTGAATTTACAAAAACTATTTTGTACGGAGCTATCTTGTGATTTTTATATATTAATGAGATGTTAGCATTAAATTCTATGTACAGTACTCGACAATTGAAAGTGCACATCGGGGAGAAGCGTGAGAACCCGATTAAGATTAACTTGCTTCGATTTTGTAGAGCATCCTCTGTATAGCATAGTTTATTTATACAGCATTATTTATTTTAAAGCATGTAACCCGAAGCTTTAATTTTAATATTTTAACAACTCTATAAAGCTATCAAACTTCAAGTCAAATGTACGATAGACAGAACGCTCTACAAAACTGTGGCATGCCGATCTCCGAATGCTTATTATTTGACAGTGGCAATTATTTACAAAATGTTCTCTTAAAACACCAGAATTTAAAACTGCGTGGTAGTGGGCTTTACTAAGTGAATAAAAGGTGGAATCACCAGTGTACCTAAACTACTCCTGTTTTTTATGATATTGAACACATTAAAATGAAGCAATTTTTCTCCTACATCACCATGGCTACTTAAAACCCCGGGTAAGCCCTCGAAAGGATAACCCCAGGGTTACTGGTGGACCTTGGCCGCCAGCGCGACCTCGCCTGGTGGGGTCGGGTTTTATCCCGCGTCGGTGAGTAGGCAGGCGTGTGTAGGACACAAACGACACACCTCCGCCACGGCCTATGCGTAAAATCCTGACGAAACTTTAATAGAATACGATACAATATATATATATATATTGTATCGTATTCTATATATATATATATATATATATATATATATATATTGTATCTGTATATATATATACAGGGCGTCCCACGGCAATGCCACATGGAGGGAAAGTACCTTAATTATTGTAGATGGGTAATTTTACTGAAAGAAGACTTTATTTTAATTCTAAAAACTATTTGAACTGCATTCATACTTCATACAGGGAATTCATCCTCACACGTTGCGACCGGAAACGGTGCGTACAGTTAGATATCAAAGGCACTTCATTCCGCGCACCCTCAGGCTGTGGAATGATCTCCCTGCTGTGGTTTTCCCAAGCGACTACAATATGGGGTTCTTCAAGAAGGGCCTTAGAAGGTTTTTACAGGGTCGGCAGCGCGAGTGTGACGCCCCTGGTGTTGCACACGTCCATAGGCCGCGGTAACCGCTTCCCATCAGGTGGGCCGTGAGCTGGTCTGCCAACTGAGTGGTATAAAAAAAAAAAAAAAGATAATTCCTGGAAGTATGCTAAGAACACATTTTCCGAAAGGGACTTCACATTTTTAGCGGATCCGGATTTTTTTATACCACTCAGGTGGCAGACCAGCTCACGGCCCACCTGATGGGAAGCGGTTACCGTGGCCTATGGACGTGTGCAACACCAGGGGCGTCACACTCGCGCTGCCGACCCTGTAAAAACCTTCTAAGGCCCTTCTTGAAGAACCCCATATTGTAGTCGCTTGGGAAAACCACAGCAGGGAGATCATTCCACAGCCTGAGGGTGCGCGGAATGTAGTGCCTTTGATATCTAACTGTACGCACCGTTTCCGGTCGCAACGTGTGAGGATGAATTCCCTGTCTGTGGCGAGCGGTGCGATGATAGAATGTGGCCGTGGGTATCATATCAAACAATTCTTCTGAACACACCCCGTTATAAAGGCGGTAGAAAACGCACAGGGAAGCGAAATCTCTCCTAATGTTAAACGGTTCCACACTGCCTGTAAGTATGGGATCGTCGACGATCCTCAGCGCCCGTCTTTGCACCGAGTCGAACGGGTCAAGTTGGCATCTAGGTGCTCCGGCAAAAAGGTGACAGCAGTACTCCATCTGGGGCCGGACTTGCGACTTATAAAGAAGAAGTCTTTGCTCCGCAGTGAAGTACTGCTTCGCCCTGTTGAGCACTCCAAGTGTCTTAGATGCCAACTTGACCTTGTCTTCCAGGTGACTACAGTACTGGACCTCGCTGGAGATGTCGACACCGAGGATCCCGATACTTTTAAAGATATTAAGTGGTGTGTCCAGGAATTGTGGCGCTACAATAAATGGGGTTTTCTTAGCGGAGAATGCACATACTTGTGTCTTAGTGGGGTTGAATTGGACCAGGTTTAGTTCACCCCAATCGGACACTCTTGTGAGAGTAGTCTCGATTTCAGACACAAGTTGTTCGCGACTTTCTTCCACTGCGGACCGAGGGATGTTAGCTCGGCCCGTGTAATATGCGTCCCCGGTACTGTTGACACTTTCATGCTGGTTCTTGTAAACTAAATTTTTTACATAACCCCATAAAAAAAAATCTAACGGGGTTAAATCTGGGGATCTCGGCGGTCATCTTATTTGTCCATTTGTCCCGATCCAGGGACGAAAGTGTTCATTGGGATAATCCCGACCGACAGTACGGCTTCCGCCACAGTCGCTCTACCGGTGACCTTCTTGTGTATCTCACACACCGCTGGGCGCAAGCCATCAAGAGTCATGGTGAGGCACTAGCGGTCAGCCTCGATATAGCGAAGGCCTTCGATCGGGTCTGGCACAGAGGTCTTCTTTCGAAGTTGCCGTCTTATGGACTGCCCGAGGGACTTTGCGAATGGATCGCCAGCTTTTTGTCCAATAGAAGCATCCAAGCCGTCGTTGATGGCAGCTGCTCGGATCACATGGACATAAACGCTGGTGTTCCACAAGGCTCCGTGCTGTCTCCGACCCTGTTCCTCCTGCATATCAATGACATGCTGTCTGATGACTCCATTCATTGCTATGCGGACGACAGTACCGGGGACGCATATTACACGGGCCGAGCTAACATCCCTCGGTCCGCAGTGGAAGAAAGTCGCGAACAACTTGTGTCTGAAATCGAGACTACTCTCACAAGAGTGTCCGATTGGGGTGAACTAAACCTGGTCCAATTCAACCCCACTAAGACACAAGTATGTGCATTCTCCGCTAAGAAAACCCCATTTATTGTAGCGCCACAATTCCTGGACACACCACTTAATATCTTTAAAAGTATCGGGATCCTCGGTGTCGACATCTCCAGCGAGGTCCAGTACCGTAGTCACCTGGAAGACAAGGTCAAGTTGGCATCTAAGACACTTGGAGTGCTCAACAGGGCGAAGCAGTACTTCACTGCGGAGCAAAGACTTCTTCTTTATAAGTCGCAAGTCCGGCCCCAGATGGAGTACTGCTGTCACCTTTTTGCCGGAGCACCTAGATGCCAACTTGACCCGTTCGACTCGGTGCAAAGACGGGCGCTGAGGATCGTCGACGATCCCATACTTACAGGCAGTGTGGAACCGTTTAACATTAGGAGAAATCGGAGAAAAAAAAAAAAGATAATTCCTGGAAGTATGCTAAGAACACATTTTCCGAAAGGGACTTCACATTTTTAGCGGATCCGGATTTTTTTATACCACTCAGTTGGCAGACCAGCTCACGGCCCACCTGATGGGAAGCGGTTACCGCGGCCTATGGACGTGTGCAACACCAGGGGCGTCACACTCGCGCTGCCGACCCTGTAAAAACCTTCTAAGGCCCTTCTTGAAGAACCCCATATTGTAGTCGCTTGGGAAAACCACAGCAGGGAGATCATTCCACAGCCTGAGGGTGCGCGGAATGAAGTGCCTTTGATATCTAACTGTACGCACCGTTTCCGGTCGCAACGTGTGAGGATGAATTCCCTGTCTGTGGCGAGAGGTGCGATGATAGAATGTGGCCGTGGGTATCATATCAAACAATTCTTCTGAACACACCCCGTTATAAAGGCGGTAGAAAACGCACAGGGAAGCGAAATCTCTCCTAAGGTTAAGCGGTTCCACACTGCCTGTAAGTATGGGATCGTCGACGATCCTCAGCGCCCGTCTTTGCACCGAGTCGAACGGGTCAAGTTGGCATCTAGGTGCTCCGGCAAAAAGGTGAGAGCAGTACTCCATCTGGGGCCGGACTTGCGACTTATAAAGAAGAAGTCTTTGCTCCGCAGTGAAGTACTGCTTCGCCCTGTTGAGCACTCTAAGTGTCTTAGATGCCAACTTGACCTTGTCTTCCAGGTGACTACGGTACTGGACCTCGCTGGAGATGTCGACACCGAGGATCCCGATACTTTTAGAGATATTAAGTGGTGTGTCCAGGAATTGTGGCGCTACAATAAATGGGGTTTTCTTAGCGGAGAATGCACATACTTGTGTCTTAGTGGGGTTGAATTGGACCAGGTTTAGTTCACCCCAATCGGACACTCTTGTGAGAGTATTCTCGATTTCAGACACAAGTTGTTCGCGACTTTCTTCCATTACGGACCGAGGGATGTTAGCTCGGCCCGTGTAATATGCGTCCCCGGTACTGTCGTCCGCATAGCAATGAATGGATTCATCAGACAGCATGTCATTGATATGCAGGAGGAACAGGGTCGGAGACAGCACGGAGCCTTGTGGAACACCAGCGTTTATGTCCATGTGGTCCGAGCAGCTGCCATCAACAACGGCTTGGATGCTTCTATTGGACAAAAAGCTGGCGATCCATTCGCAAAGTCCCTCGGGCAGTCCATAAGACGGCAACTTCGAAAGAAGACCTCTGTGCCAGACCCGATCGAAGGCCTTCGCTATATCGAGGCTGACCGCTAGTGCCTCACCATGACTCTCGATGGCTTGCGCCCAGCGGTGTGTGAGATACACAAGAAGGTCACTGGTAGAGCGACTGTGGCGGAAGCCGTACTGTCGGTCGCTCAATAGATCGTTTCCTTCAAGGTATCTCAGGAGCTGTATGTTAATGACACGCTCCATTACCTTCGAGAGAAGGGGTGGGAAGGGAAGGGAAGATGATAGCGATAGGCCTGTAATTGGACGGGTCTGTTCTATCGCCTTTCTTAGGCACAGGGTGCATGAATGCAGTCTTCCACGAAGCCGGGACTTGTCTCGTGGAGTAAGAGAGTGCAAAAAGCTGTGTAAGAACAGGGCACAACTCTGGAGTACACTGCTTAAGCACCATCGCCGATATACCGTCCGGCCCACTCGACTTGCGAACATCTAGGGACTTCAATTCCTGCCGGACCACCCGTTGTGTGATTATAATTTCTGGCATAGAAACACCACACCAGGGGATAGTGGGTGGCTCGGCATTCCCATCATTCATGGTCGAGATTGACGCAAAGAGGTCACCTAAAAGACAGGCCTTCTCCCTTGCGCCATGGGCCAGATCGCCGTCGAGTTTTTGCAGCGGCGGCAGACTAGACCGACAAAAATTTCCCTCGGCAGCTTTGGCAAGCGACCAGAATGCACGACTACCAGATGGGTACCGCGCCAGCCGTTCACCAATTCTGCCGATGAATTCAAATTTAGCCCTGGCCGTTGCTCTTTTACTGGATCTCGAGGCGGCATTTAATTTCCGCTTCACCTCAGTGATATTAGGATCCTTGTTAGCAAGTGCCGTGGTCCAAGCCTTATAAGCAGATTGCTTGTGAAGTCTTACTTCTCTGCAAGGCCAATTAAACCACGAGCGCTTACTTGCTCCTGTTGCGATCCAGCGGTTGGGAATGTAGCATTCCATTCCCGCTAGAATCGCCTCAGTAACTGCTGTTGCACAGGAATTTGGATCTTCAGAAGTGAAGCAGAGCCGCCTCCACGGGTACGAAGCGAAGAATTCTCGCAATCCATCCCAGTCTGCCGACTTATAATGCCAAACATGCCACCATTCGGATGGCCGAGGTGGTTGTGGCCGTGCGAGAGGCACTTGCGCCCGGACGAGGCAATGGTCTGACTTGCCAAGTGGTGCTTCCACAGTTATGGAGTATTCATCCGGGCGCGTAGTCAGCAGAAGGTCCAGTAGAGAGCTTCTATGGGTCTCAATATCTGGTACTCTAGTGATAGAATGAACCACTTACGAGAACCCATAGGTCAGGGCAAATTTGTGAGCAGCCCTTCCCGCAAAATCAGTGCTCGAGGACCCCAGCCACTCAATGTAATGAGCGTTGAAGTCCCCCAAGAACACTAAGTCCGCGGTGGGGTACTACTCAATAGCCCTGTCTGCTGACCGCTGCAGGTACTCAAACAGTTGAGTCGTTCCCAAGTCACCGCTATGAGACCTGTAAAGGCACGCATAGATACGGGTGTGACCCCCGTGATCTATACGTACCCACAAAATAGACAGGTCCCTGTCTTCAAGGCCATTAAGACGGCGGCAACAAATATCATCCCGGACGTACAAGCATACCCCGGCACACCTCAAAAAATTGTGCTCGAGTTTGTACCCAGGGTATATTAGGTAGGCTGCATCGGCAGAGGATGATATTTGTGTTTCCGTTAGGAAAAACAAGGTCGGCTGAGCGGTTTCAAAGTGTTGGTGGACCGCGTTGAGGTTGGTATGCAATCCCCTGATGTTGCAAAAGTCCACTTGTAATGTGGAGAATGCCGCTGTTGAAATATTTTTCCTTTTATTTTTGGCCATTTTGAGAAGGGTTGGTGGGGGAGAAGGTTAAGAGAGATTCTGTGCTGACAGTACAGGAGACAAAGCAAGACTCTATGCGACCACCTACAAGTTAGGGTTGTGTGACTGGCTGGCGAGGCGGGCAGAAGGGCCCCCGGTCCCCTCCTGAATACTGTAGCTGGGTCCACTCCGGTCTACTCCTCCGGCACGACCACAGTATCAGGCACTTTTCACAGGCAGCTGGTTCAGCCTCCTGGGGCGGAGATTATGTAGTCCCCAGGTTGGGGAACCGTTCAAGCCTGCGGGCGGCCAGCGGATAGCCGTTTCACCGGGTCTCCCTGACCGCCACGCCAGCATTTCACGCCCATACAAGTCGGTGACGATTACTAAAACCTCTGGTCTCCCCGCTGACAGCACAAAACCCCTCCAGTGAGCTCTGGCTACCCTATTTACCGCCGGGAACACAACACAAGGGTTATTATGGCCGCGGTCTTCTGTAGGGCGGAGGTACTACCCCAGTCGGACTGCTCAATTAGGACGGGAGATACCGTCGTGTCCTACCTCCTTTATCAACGAAATTACAGCCATCAACGCTTTGGAGCAATTACTCAATGCTAAAATCTACAATAAGTATAAAGCATAACGTGCACATGAAGAAATTCATTAACTTGACTGCATATTTAAAAAGACAATCCGAAAACTTCAAAAGCAAAAAGTCCAAGATTTTTACTGCTCAAGAAGTCGAGAGATTTTTGAACGAAGCTCCAGATGAAATTTATTTAGCTACTAAGGTATGTTTATCAAGTAAATGAAAATCTAAATGTAAACCAATATAAATAAAATACGAATGTTTCCAATTAATTAATTATGTTGTTGCAGGTTGTTCTTATCTTTGGCATATGCGGTGCATGTAGGAGCATCGAATTTTCAAAAATTACAGTAAAAGATATCGAAAAACACAATGAAATTTAATTAGTTGAATTACGCAACACGAAAACTAAAATCGACCGGCAGTTTATCATACGTGATGAGTTTGCAAATTTGGTCAAAAAATATCAAAGTCTTCGACCAGAAAACCTACAGATAGATATATATTTTTTAAACTTTCAACGAGGTAAATGTTTACGGCAAGTGATTGGAAAAAACAAATTTGCAAACATGCCAAGACAAATTACAACCTACCTAAATTTGCCGAACAAGGACTTGTACACAGAACATTGTTTCCGCCGGACTTCCGCTACCCTGTTAGCCGATTCGGGGGCTAGCATAATTACACTGAAACGGCATGGTGGTTGGAAGTCAAGCACTGTAGCCGAGGGATACATCGAAGACTCAGTTGAGAACAAAACCAGAATAACCTCAAAAATAACTGAATCTATAAATATTAAACGCAATCACTCCCCACAACCTGGAACATCAACAGATCCGGACCCAGAAGTTCCACAAGTTTTGCCACACAGTCACCGGTTCATCGAAGAAAATGATCAATCTAGGTCTCAAACCGGTAGGTACAAGAAACGCAGATTTCTCAGAAAATTTCCAACATAAATATGCCCGGCAAAACATTGAATTTGTCTTTTTCAAATTGTTCCAATTTTACTTTAAATTTTAACTGATAATCAATATACCTGTTTCCTTAAATGTGTGTGTAATATTTTAATTTCCTCACATAGTCGAAATGAAAGTAGAGTGTTTACCTCGGGTGAAAGTCACCATTTCACCCTCGAACTATAATATCTCGGGTGAAATGGCTAATTTTCAACCCTTGTGTAACAATCTACTATTAAGGGCCGGTTTTTCAATCGTCAGATAAAACGTCAGATACCAATCTAGTTGATAATTTTAACAATCGAGTAAAATATTCCAATTTTTCAATAAACAGATAGCGGTCAGATAACTAACCTACTGATTTTTGTTACTAGCTTCACACTAAATAAGCGAGAGCAGGACGCACTTATGTACATTTACAGAGGTTAAAAAGAGACAGCCAACTTTCGTCGGAGTAACAGCGGGTGTCACAATTTGACAGTATTCATAACCATAAATTGTTCTTGCCGTCTTCTTTTCTCATGAGAGGATACTGAGCATAGCGATTCTGTCAAAGTTATCAGACATCATTGATTAGGTAGGAATTTATTCTTACCTATTTGTTATGTTGGCAATTTTACTTTCAATTAATGTTAATAATAGTTCCACAGTGTATTTTTCAAGACGAAATCGCCTGTGAAATTTTGTGTCGTTCCATTCATACATAATTATCGGGCCGTTCTCTTACAACGCTTTCTTTCCTGTCGGGATAAGTAGTTTAGCACTGTTTAGTCTTCTTCGATCATTAAATCGTCGATTGAATCAAAAAAATCCATGCTTAAAATACTTTTAAACGCACAAACGGCGCGCGTAATGATGACAGAAAAGTCAAATAACTCTACAGATAGTCGCTAACTGGGGTTCGAACGGCCAGATAAATTTATCAGTCAGTTAGGTAGTTTATCAATCAGTTAAAGCTTATCTAGTGGTTGAAAAATTGAGAATCATGTTAACTGTAGAATTAATCCTATCTGGTTGTTTATCTGAGCATTGAAAAATCGGCCCTAAATAGGTATAAATCAATAGATAATAATTACATTACGTAAAGATATAGAAAGAACCATATATTACAAACCCAGTTTGGATTAAATAAATTTTATTTCTATTCTCAACTATAGTTATCAGTAGCGATTGCCTATGCCGTTCGATTTTCAAGTATATATTTGAATAGCAATTGTCTATGTCGTTTAACGTTTCGGTCTACGCGGAAAACAAGTTTAAATACACAATACGAACAAAAAATGTAAATCCAAATAGGAGATAATATTAATATAATATTCTATTTAGATAACAAGAAAAAGATTACAAGAAATTTCTAGAACTTCTAATGTGAAGCTTTTGGTGTAACGAAAAAAGCGGTAGCGGTGGTCTTATAGACTCAACAACTTTATGGTTTGAGATCACAACGAGACCAAAAGGGAAGGAAGGTGGACTGATTTCTGGTCATCTTGCGTGCTAGAGGTGCCGCCAGGTGCTTATAAATTCTACAATAGGACTCGCGATAAAAGTTATTTATAATTATATCAATAATTATCGGGAATCGCGGAAGTTCATCTGTTGTGCATACTTTGAGTTCTGATGCCATGCTATTTTTCTTTTCTGCACAGAGAGTCCTCCCTGCCACCCTTGATGCTCTCCAGCGCGGTGACAACACCGTCCTGAACGACCCGGCCTACAATCCCACACGGAAATCGACGCGCTCCCGGCCGGCGCCTATCACGACCGGTAAACGATGCTATGCATCGTCCAAACTTACTTACTTAACTTTATATTTAATTTCCTTTTCTTGAAAACGACGCCACAGTGCTTCGCATCTGCCTCACCTTTACCTTTTCATGTTTCGCTTTTTTAAAACGACGCATCGTCAGACTTCTAGAACTGGTAATAACTACCAGTACCTAATAATAACATTTAAGAATACTTGCGTAGTGTTATTTTACATATAAGATAATATTCTTAGTATTACACCGTTGGAGAAGGTTCGGATTGACTTCCAACAGTCGGGCCCGACTGTTGGGAGTCCATCCTGCATCTTTCACTTAAATTCCTTTCTTTTTATAACACCAAAGGGTGGTGTTCAAAATATTGTAATAGAATTAGTCTCATTTGAAACCAAGCTTCTAGGCTTCAAGTGTGTTGTTGTGTAACACTGTGTTAATGAACAATTAAATGTTGTTGTAAGAGTAAAACAGAGTTTTCTTTTCCGAATCCGATGCAACATTCACTTATGTACCACACGATACGGCCCTTAACTTAAAAGGTCCATTCTATCTGCTGGCTTCGCTTATCCAGGTAATTTTATCACTTTATACTAATTGTGGTGTAGCGGGGTATATCTGGTGGTGAGATCAACCTACATCTTCACCCTCACATCCCGTTACGCTACACCCTTCGGGGATACAGGCGTGCAGTTATGTTTATGTTTATCAAATCGCGATGGAATTCGTTAGAAATATTTTTATTTCAATTGCTGCTCTACCCCTATAATACTCGTATACCGTGGATCAACTTCAAAGGAAATGAGGAGCATGTTGTAATGTGCAAAGGGAAGTTATCGTCGAGAAATCGACAAGTTCCCCATTGACGGCACGCCCCTTGCTAGTACGGAGACGATTGTAAATGTGATAGTTTGAATGGGTGGACGTTTGTTACTCAATCAGGCCAGAACGGCTAAACGGATCTGGATAAAATTTGGCACAGAGATAAATTATAGTCAGGAATTAGTATATTTATGAATAGTATATTTGCATTGGTCTGAGTCTTTCTATATTTAATATGTGTGTATTTTCAAAAAAAATATCTAAGTATGTTTACCCGTATTCTAGAACTCATCAAACTAGCTAAGCTATACTTACTTTGGATCTAGATTTCGCTGTATAGAATGACCTAACATGATTTGCTCCTTGTAGCAAGAATATCAAAAACCCAAAGTGGAAAACGAGATCGACGTCACTGTTTCTGCTTAGACCAAATTCCATGTTAGGAATGACATGATAAGATAAGAATGACAAATTCACAGTTATAAAGGTAAACGTAGGTGATGAGCTCTACAGCTCATCACCTGCGCCTTAAGTCTACACTTAAGCTGCGGCATTATCTGTGTAACTATTCTAAATCAATTACAATTACTGGTGGTAGAAATTTGATGACACAAATTTGTCACAAAATTCGGCCGGGTAGGTATCACCGTGCACGATTGCGAAAAACCCTCCATAGTAATCCAATTTCGGTTTGATTGCGTTCAGGGGTCAGCAAGTGCATAGCCGGGCAGGTGGATTGTGGTCGGAGCACTAGTGGGACCGGTGGGTGTCACGCGGTGCTGCGACGACAATCCTCTTCTGATGAGGCCATCAAGCTGAGTGCCACCATTGTTAACATGGTACGTGTATGTAATGGTGACCCTCTTTCCTGAGACTTTACCTTCAGCTTACCATCGGGCGAGGTGAAGTCAAATTGACGTGTCCTAAATATTTAAAAAAAAAGATAATATTAGCAGTTGGAAACTTGTATTAAATAACTTGGTATGACATCACTAATACGATGGTGCTATTGTTAAAGTGGTTGAGTAGATAACAGATAACATTTTTATTGTAACAGTTGATAGACAAAAGAAATCTAGAAGAACTTACCTATGTTTTTTTTTAAATTTGTTTTAATAAATAAATATTGTAGAATAATTGACACAGCAGATTCCAAACCCAAACTAAGCATAGCTTATAATATGGGATCTAGAAAGCGGATAAACATACTTACATTTTTTTTAGTAAATACATTCATATTATAAATAGAAATACCCAGACCGATGCAAATAGACATATTGATGCATACAAACATTTACACTAAGCGGGAATAATACCCGCAACCACTGATGTAGCAGACGAATGTACTACTGCCACGCCACAAATGCTGTCGTTTTTGAAGTGATAACTTCTTTAGCGGCGTTGTGTACTTTTTTTGTAATGGGTAAAAAAGGTTAAACTCGCGCCAGTAACAACGTGACCTGACCGTAAGACAACAAATATAGAAGCGCTAATTTCACACTGTACTTAACAACCTTGGTGGCGCGTTCGTCTAATGAGTGGTCGTTGATTTCGTCAAGACGTCATATAACTTTTTGTACTATTTATTCTATTTTGTGTCATAAATCTATTGATATAAAATGGAAATTAAACAAAGTGCATCTATTAATGAAAAAAGTGACGAAGAAATAGCGAAAGAAAATGAGTGAGTACTATTGCAATCTACTCTTTTCATCACATTGACAATTTTTATAACGGCCTAAACAAAATATTGGAAACACTAAACACATATAGCACCATATGCATGGTAGGCTATATCAACTTGACATAAAATTAACAACACCGATGACAGATGTGAAAACTACATGAATCTGTTAGCCTCTCATGGTCTTTTACCTACATATCTGTATCCGACAAGAGAAGATAAGTGTTACGACCATGTTTTATTGAAAACAAGACTGCAGTCTATCACATTGGTAATAGAATCTTACATAACTGACCACTTACCCACCCTACTTACTGTATCTCTGAAACAAAGGCATATTGCACCACCTATCACACGCACTAAAATAAATTATAATGCAATACGCCATGCTCTTAAATTTTCAAATTTTACACCTGTTTTGAATTCTAATGATGCCGACTTTGCTGCGAATTTTTTGGTGAAACATGTTTCCGAAATAATAAAAAATAATACACATACTTACAAAATTACAAGGTCCAATAGGAATATTAGGCCTTGGATCACGCCCGGTTTAATACGGTGCATCAGAAATAGAGATAGAATGCACAAAGTACTCAAACGAGATCCCACTAACATTACACTCAAAATCTCATATATAAGGTACAGGGACTTTAATTGTTAATAAACTATTAAAAAAGCTTAAAAGAACATATCAACAAAATTTATTACAAGACGCTAAACACAACATAAAAGCTACGTAGGATGCTATTAAAACAATAACACATTCCAATACAACACATACACCAGCAGATGCGCTGCTTAAAATCAAACAAAATCCAACGTCATCGGTGAATGCAGTGAATTGAGTTTTTTACAAACATGGGGCAGAAACCAGCTACATAGATCCAAAACGATATGGGTAATTCCACATTGCCTATAGGTGGCAATCAAATGAGTTCTCAGCGCAACTCTCTGGTACTTTTAGACCCAGACGCCAAAGAGATAGAATTGCTTATAAAAAACCTTCGCAAGAATTGTGCAGTTGGAATTGACGATATTTCTTCTCTCATACTTCAATCCTCGTATGATATATTTGTGCCAATCCTTACACACATCTGCCAACTATCTCTCTCAACAGGTGTCTTCCCAGATGTATTTAAGAGGGCCATTTGTGCATCCAATACATAAGAATGGAGCTCGTGATGTGATTACTAACTATAGGTCTATCTCAATACTCCCAGCTATGTCTAAAGTCTTGGAGAAGGTCATAAATACACGTTTGACAAACTACATTGAATCCAAAGGAATTATCTCCCCCCACCAGTTTGGATTTCGCAAGCAGCTATGTACTGAGAATGCTGTCCTGTCTTTTGTGAGTAGTGTTGTGGATGGCTTGGAAAGGAAAGAAAAATGCCTAGGAATTTTCCTTGACCTCTCTAAGGCATTCGACACCGTGTCCATTCCTATTCTTATCACAAAATTGGAAAGAGTGGGTGTTAGAGGTATAACCCTGGACCTGATAAAAAGTTATTTGACCAACCGGACACAAGCTATCAAAATTAAAGACCATATTAGTAAAGACGAGTACTTGAAGTTTGGAATACCACAGGGAAGTATACTGGGGCCCACTTTATTCATAACATACATTAACGACTTGTGTGCACTAAAGTCTCCCAATTGCCAGGTATTCACATGCTCTTTTCATACATGGAACCACTTGAGACGAGGCAAAAGTGCACGCAGAAACGGCTATGACTAAAGTTATGACCTGGCTCTCACTAAACCTATTAACGCTCAATATTCAAAAGTTCAACTATATAACTTTTGCTCTAAAAAGGTCAACTCTCCCACCAACCGATACCTTTTTTATAAGAGCTCACAAATGCACAGATTGCAGTACAAACTGTGATTGTGTATCAGTACCTAGAGCAAACGTTGTTAGATACCTTGGTATTAATATTGATCATTTGTTAAAATGGGATGATGATAACACACCTAATTGCACGAACTAGGAAACTTATTTATGTATCTAAACTCCTTCGAAACGCTGCCGACTTAAACATATTAAAGATCACGTACCTATCACTTTGTCAATCACTCCTATCTTATTGCATCACCTCATGGGGCTCAGCAACAAAAACCGTACTCTGGCCACCGGAAAGGTCCCAAAGAGCTGTTCTCAAGGTTATGACCAAAATAAATTTTAGATACCCAACTTCCAACCTTTATGCGGATACAGAGGTCCTAACAGTGAGACAGTCATTTGTACACCAAACATTGTTCAAGAAGCACAAGACGCTAACCTATGATCCAAATATATACACTACTAAACGTCGCTCAGATAAAGTATGCCGCCCCGTGTGCCATAGGACAGCAATGGCAAAAATAAATTTTAAAGTAAATAGTTCCTATTTATACGAGTACAATAAAATCAATAAAATCTTAAACCTTTAAAGTTTAAATAAATATCAGTTTTGTATAGTACTAAGAAAATGGCTTCAGAAATTAAATTATACGGCTACTGAGGATCTTCTAAATACATAGTACATGAGCACCATACTTACTTTCTTCTTTGACAAGCACCCCACATAAATATACACACACATACAAACACCCTCCCTCACAAACGCACACACCAACACCCTCCTCACAAACACACACCCTCTCACAGACCTTTACACTCTTTACCATACGTTTACAAACACTTACATGTAACATACCTCATAACTTCTGCTGTGGATTAGGAGTAGCCTAATTATTGTCCGCGGTGGTAGCTTTTGGGTTTAAAACTAGGCTAATTTTATATTATATAAGGCTAGATTCCCAATATACATGCCTACATTGGGAACTCAGTAACTCCTATAGCTTTAGTACCCTTTGTCACTACTACCATCGAGTTGCAGATACGGAAAAGGAGCCGCTTTCCTGCTACCGTAACACAGATTAATTCCTAGCACGGGGCTGGAGAGTGGTTCTGGACCCGCCCTGTAACTCGATATCTAATATCTACTATCTACTATATAATATTGTACTACTTTACTTTAGGATACTTTAGCATTAAGCACAAATTGTTTTTGTTCAATAAAAGATTATTTATTTATTTTATTTTTTACTTTATAAATATATTAACGATGATGGTTCTGGTAATAATAATGGTGAAAAAGTGGTTGAAATTATGGATGGAAGTTAATTTTTCAGAGATAAACTTTTTAATGTAAAATAATTGTTATAGTTGTGAAGTGTTATATTTTTAATGTAATATAAATTGTTATGTTTGTGTACGATAGCGCAATAAATGAATATTGTATGTTACCACATAAATGATAGTACTTTTATACTGATAATTAAAGCAATTCGTGCAAAATTATTCCCTAACCATTCCAAAATATCAAAAATGCACAACGTTAATATTCAAGTTTTCACTTCTGCCGGCACTCCCAGAGTACAACCCGCCGTTTTTTTTGACGGTCTTTTCCTATTCTTAAGCTCAGTTAAACGTATTAAATTAAATCACTTGTACTTTTCAAAAGTTACTTTTTACAAGTTTTTATACTTAAACAATTTATTTTAACTATAGAAAACTAGCCTATTACATACAAAGCAATATAAAATAAAAAAAATAAAAATTGTTTATTTCAGGCATTGCCCATAAAATGTTAGTAACAAAAG
This sequence comes from Cybosia mesomella, assembly GCA_946251805.1. Taxonomy (NCBI): domain Eukaryota; kingdom Metazoa; phylum Arthropoda; class Insecta; order Lepidoptera; family Erebidae; genus Cybosia; species Cybosia mesomella. The sequence goes on along the minus strand of OX276394.1, from coordinate 11,076,194 downwards.
AGCTTATGAACTATGTTAGTAAAACACTGTAATTATATAGAATACTCTTAACTAAAATGGACATAATATAATAAGATACATAAAATCATGAATAATAATGAAGTACGGATCACTTTTCAGTTAATACGATCGCCATTGTCACGTCTCAGTCTTAGGAAAGAGAAAATTACTATTATCCGTAGCAAGACATTTCTTTGAAAGAACATGATTTTATTTGATTGCCGTTATTATCTGCCATCTGGGTGTAATGGAAATGCATAAATCATCTATGGCAAATAAGTTTAATCATCGTATCTCTGTCCAGTTTTGGACATACGGTTGTCTGTTAAACAATGTACAGTAATAGAATTTTGATTTGATTCGTCGGAAAGCAGTGTAAAGCCTTGTATGGACTAAGCGTTCCCATGTACGTGTAGTCAATTATGCGTACACAAGAACGATAGACCGTATTAACAGTAAACGTATACAATTTAAGCACGCGTGTCAACTACCGCCACTCGGCGAGTCGTTGCGAGTCAGCTCTATGGCACCCTGTACGCGTATTCAATCACGCCTGTACGCGTATTCAACTACACTTGTACGCGTACATTGTACTAAGCATTTCAATGTACGCGTTATCAAGGTATGTTGAATACGTGTACATTGGAACGCTTAGTCCGTACAAGGCTAAAATATAAAAACTATAGCTATAGCATATAGATGTAGACAGGTATTGCGCAATAAAGAGAACGCTCTACAAAACTAAAACAACCCAATCTTAGCCCAACTCGTACTCTTCTTCATAACGTGCCGAATCAAAAGTTGTGCACTATACTTTGAGATGAGTAACATGCGATGTTTTTGTTGTTCCGTACAATATAACAGCTCCTTGAGTTATAATGCACTAACTGATTCAAATTACTAATGTACTGATTATTTACAGGGAAATTTACAGTATAATAAAACAATTTACATGTTCTTAGAACACTCATTACATTTTCCAGAAAGCCAGTACGAGTTTTATATGCACCGGCCAGCAGTACGAGTTTTGACTTCTCAATCTTCTTACTTGTAATATTGATTGTTAAATTTGTAGGTAGATAGTAAGTTACAAGTTAATTAAAGTTATTTAAAGGTTTGATATAAGGTTATAGTAAATTAAACATGAGAATAGTTTTACCTTTCATATATTATAAAAGTATTATAAGTGGTCTCAAGGATGAGTACGCATAGCAAAAATTTATATAGTTAAGGTCTGAAGAAGAAGGTGATAGAAGGAGGTGAAAGAACGACCCGCGGCAGCCAGGAATCTGCACTTAGCTTGGTGTCCCCCGCCCGGCGTGTCGCGCTGGCACCAACCGCTGCGTGACTCGCTCGGCGGATCTGAAAAGAGAAGGCAAAGCTTTCAGTATGTGAAGACATACCGCTAGTGCAGGCCGGGCATACCGAAGGCGTAAGAAAGGTGACAAGCTTCCCCAGGCACGTGATGCTTATGGTCATTATTGCAAAAGCAGGCAGGTCACAGCCTTTGCAAGCAGCAGGAACAGATGCACAGAAACATAGATAAAAGGAAGGATAGGATAGGAAAGATAAAGCAATAGTCTGAATATCCTCATAGAAAGTGGTGTTTATAATATTATATTTTAAGTAAGGCTTAATCAATATTGCTACTCCATTGTGTGTATTACTTGAATTTCTATTGTAAATATTGTATCCAGGTATTTTAAACCTATTATCTGTGAACCATGTTTCATTCAATAAGCAAATATCTATATTTTGTGATTTTAGAAATTGTATCAACAAGGGTTTTTTACTATTTGCACTTTGTATGTTATATTGAGCAATCCGTAGTTTATGTTGTGTATAACCTGGATCCATTATTTAAGATTTTTAAGTAACACATCTTTAATGGAATTAATAGTTATAGGTGTGTTATCACCCTTATTACCCAACTCCACCAAAGTCTGTACTAGGGCCATAAGTACATCATTATTGGTGATGATCTGGGTTTTAATGTCTTCCTTATGAAGGACATCTTTTTGTGTATTTATATTTTGTACAGGTTTATTTACATTTTGAATAGATTTATTTACATTATATACAGGCTTAGTGAGAGTATGTACAGGCTTATTAACAGATATATGTACAGGTTTATTTAAATGTGTTTTTGCAGGCGGTAGTGGAGGGAAATCTGATGTATTATTTGTTTGTTTGCTTGTGGTGGCACTGGCATAAGAAATGTTGCTTTTCTTTTCTAATATCTTCTTCATCTTAATTGGACATAATTTAGATATAGCTAGATGAGGTCCACTGCAATTTATGCAACAAATCTCAGTTGGTTTATCACATTCCTTATACAAGTGTTCACCTCCGCAAATAGAACATCTTTGTTTGCCATTACATATCTTAGCAGAGTGATTAAATTTAAAACATCTAAAGCATTGTTGCAAAGGTGGTACATATTCGAATACTCTATAAGAGAATAGATCATATTGTACATTTTCAGGGAGAGTATTGGATAAAAAGGTAATGCTGACTGTTTGTAATGGTATACGCTCTTGACCAATTCTTTTGGTAAATCTTCTTATTGCTATTATTTCATATATTGAAGACAGTCTGGTGTATAATTCTTTGTTAGATATATTTGCTGGCACATAACGAATGATACCAGTTTTTTCAATTTGTGCTGCTGGAATAAATGCTCTCATTTCATGTTTTGAGAGGAAACCTGTGTTATTAATGAAATTATTCGCTGTATTATATTGCTTGAATGTTATTGCAATTTTATTGGCGTTCACTCTGTGGATCGCCGTCACACCTTTGATGCCTGTAGTAAAAATATGATTTAAGAAGATGGGGCTCTTATTCCCCAGTCTGTCTTTAACGGTGGACTCCACGTACACCTTAAAGTCTGTGTTATTAGTATTGTCAGGATAAAGTCTTTTATAGTTTGGTTTTAGATACGGTAAATAGGAGTCACGCTCACCGCCGTCACTAACTCCGCAGTCAATCATTTTTTCAGCACCGCTTTCATCCCCTGTACGAGGACGCTTATGAGGGGCGGGCGGATCGCCGCCCCCCTCGTTGCCATCCATTTCTGGGTCCCGCTGTCACAGCAACACTTTTTAACTACTTTTAAATATAAAAAATAACAATAAATCACAAAATATTAAATTTTAAAGATTTGGTAATTCGCGCCTTGTTAAAGTTCCCGCCAGAATCCTCATAGATAATATGCCACAGCCGATAGAGTTGACCACAGCTAACCATAGACAGAGTCGATGAAAGAATACAGATAATATTAGTAGACTATGAATCGATATCAACTAAGGTATCGACTACATATTTCACCAATATCCTTAAAAGAACAATGTGCATTGTTACAACCTACACTTTTTAAAGAAAAATATTGATATATTTGGCTATTACAAAAGAGCTTTTCTTAGCTTTGTGTCCCGATTACATCCGAGGCTACAGCTCGGAGCCCGAGGTCCGCTTTCCTACTTTATCTTCCCACTTCGCACGATCTTGGGCATTCATGGTAGTGATACCATTGGCACGAATGTCATCCCTTATGACGTCAAACCAGCACTTCCTGGGTAAAAGGATTCAAAAATTTACTGGCCGCGGTAGGAGGGGAAGCCTCCTACCGTGGCGAGTCAATTTTTTAGATATTTAATTTTGATTTTAAATTTAATTTAATTTGTTACCTACTTAAACTGGCATTTGCCGCAAAACGTGACCGCACCAGCGAAGGCTATTAGAAAAGAGTGACCGTGAATAAACTCACAGTCACATTGTAAGATTCTCTTCTTACAGGCTTTACTTATTGCTGTTTTGTATTATATTGTGTAAATTTAGAAGCAATTTAGAAAATTTAGTAACCTTGATATCATCAACATCATCAAAATTAAACAAAAAAAGAAGCTAATCGCAGTACTTTAATGAAAATGATATCCTACTTCCTAATAATATTATAATATAATGTAATATGTGAAAGTTTGTGAAGATGTTTATTGCTTAATCACGTTCTTAACGCTACTAGGCTTCCCATGGGTTGCGGGAACAGGAACAGAATTCTACGCGGGTGAAGCTGCGGGCAACAGCTAGTTTAATATAAACACACCTAGTTCACTTAAATGCAATAAATACTCATTTATTAATCTGTAATTAAAATCATTGTCTACGAGTTCGACAAACTTCGATATCATTCCGTTGTCCTTGGACCAATTGTTAAGCAAATGAAAGCTTTTAATCAGTTTCCGCTTACTATTATAGCAGAATGACAAGAAAACTATGGTTTAATACAGTTAAGGAGGTTGACGCCTAACAACGTGACAATGCCAATCTCCTGGGGACATTACCACAAGGTGCCATTTTTGTATTATTTGAATAGTTTTATTAGTTTGAAGTGGTATTATTCTCTTGGGCAAGAAGTTTTCATGATGCCTCCAACAACACTTAATTTTAATCTGGTACACCTGCTGATTAATGGATGAGGCTCTGGTACAGGCTTTCCTCTCGGTGTTGGACAGTCAGACGGCAATTGTCCCCGGGTTCTGAAGTGGGCCCTTTGTATGCAACTGGGAGTGGCGCCCGGATGGTTTATTATAATGTAATATATTATAGTGTGCACAGATTAGTAAGTGTCCGAGGCGTTCTGTTGCCTCTGTCCTGTTACGAGAAAATGGTGAATATACAAGTACCTATGCATGATACACTGGGTACACTGAGAATTTCCTAACGGAACAATCCACTAACACTTTTCCTTAGTCAGTAATAGAACCTAGGACCTCACAGTCCTTATGCTATGAGACTAACAACACAAATAGACAGTTTACTGCAATCTATTTCAATCCACTACGGTTATAAAGTTAATAGCCACAAGCACCGAGACTATTTCAGTATCACTGCCGATATTGTACCTTGCTGTGGCTATTTACAATGGTATTGTATCATTTGGCATTTGTTCCGTAACCTTTCGAAATGCGTTGACATATTCGCGATAATGTAACTTATTTGTTTTAGAACTAAACAGCACCATGGGATGTGTTGAAATATAATGGCACATTACTAAATAAATTTATAAGGTTGTGTAATTCCTCTAGAAGTGTATATTATTTATTAATAATTATAACACTTGTAGGTATCGATCGTGTTTCTTATTCCTTACATATTTTACTTATCTACATATCTATGATAGTACTATAAATTATTTATTTATTTAATATAATCATTTCCAACATGATGGCCATCAGGGTCATCCGCGGGTACCGCACGATCTCCTTCGAAGCGGCGAGTCTCCTTGCCGGGACTCAGCCATGGGACCTGGAGGTGAGAGCCCTTTCGCCACTGTACCAGTGGCGCGGGCGCAGGGACGGAACCCCGAGCCTCGAGTAATCGAGGCCGTGCAGTCCAAGCTCCGCCAGGCCATCGTGGTGGAGTGGAAAGAAGGACGTGGGCGACCAAGCGCAGGGCTCAACGCAATAGCGGCGGTAAGGCCCATCATGGAGGATAGGCTAGAGAGGCGACACGGAAGCCTCTCGTACCGACTGACGCAGGTGATCTCTGGCAAAGGGAGTTTCGGGGACCACCTGCATCGGATCAGGAACGCGAGCGAGGACTCAAGCTGCACACGCTGGTGGACTGCTCGACGTGGGAGGCGCCGAGGCGTGACCTCGTGGCAGCCATCTGGGTGGGAGTCCTCTCGCTCGGCAGCATGATTGCGGCAATGGTGTGGAACACGAGCGCGTGGACGGCCGCCACCTCCTTCGGCGAGCATGTAATGCTCGCGAAGGAGATGGCGGAGCGCGTCCGGGAGAGGTTTAGAACTCTCCCAGCCCGCCGAGCCCGCAACCGCGCGTCGCAGGCGACTCAGGCGCCGGAGGTCGCTTAACGACCTCCGTCCTCCATGAGCGCAGGCCTGGGGGCGGCAGGTGAGGCCGCCTGTCACCCCAGCAGAAGCAGGCCGGGACGGTGGGGCGACTAGCGCCCCTCCCCCAAACCGGGGCAAAACGGGGACACCGTGGTTCCCAAACCCGAGGGGGCCATCTCGAACCGGAGATGGCCCAGGGTCAGTCGGGGTGCGAGGGATATGCCCTATGGGTAACCTTACACCCCGGCGTCTGTAGACTCGAGACGGCGTGCGGTTTTAGTCGGTTCAAGCCCGACATAACCGCCCCCGCTGGCCGTCGGGGGGGTATCTGAAGGGATGTCCGCACGGAAAAAAGAAAAAAAAGTTACACTACAACTACACCACTAGTTATTTTCTTTAGCTCACACCGCTTAAGGCGATAAGAGCGTCTATTGTATATATTAAAGTTAAGTCATTTCAATAAAGTATATTCTTTCTCATCAAGAAAATTAATGTGAAATGAGAGCCAAGTTATTGAACTTGGTATCAACTTGGTATTGATTAAGAATATGCGTCGTTGTCACCTTCGCCGGGTGCAAAGTTCTGTGTTAAAAAATCCTAAAATGTTATTTACAAGAACCATTCTAAAATAAATTGATATAACAAATTCTTCTTTCTTGGTGCTACCACAGTGTGTTTTAATTAATAATTAACATCAATTCTTAAATTTTAACAGACAATTATTTACAAAATGCAATTATTTCACTTTCGAATTTAAGCTCAAGATTTGACTTCGAAACATTAAAGTGTTCCCATTCGAAATCTGCGTTTTTCTTACACGTTGCCTCTTAATTTTTTTAGTAATTTGTTGATACTAATCCTAACTAATATTATGACTGTAATAGTTCGTGAACTTATTCAGATGTTTGTTAATCAATCACGCTCAATTGGCTCAAAGAATCAGGCTGAAATTGGTAATCTTGGTCATGGTAATCTTGGGATAGATTATAATCTAGAATGACACATTGGCTAATTTTTAGGGTTCCATTGCCAAATGGCAAAAAACGGAACCCTTGTAGATTCGTTATGTCTTTCTGTCTGTTCGTCCGTATGTCACAGACACTTGTTTCCGCAACTATAAGAACTATGCTGATGAAAATTGGTCAGTAGATGTATTCTGTGAATCGCATTAAGATTTCACACAAAAATAGAAGAAAAACAATAAATTTTGGGGGTTCCTCATACTTAGAACGGAATTTTTTTTTTCATCCGACCCATACTTAGGTTCCTAATATCATTTTTTTCTAATCTGAATAGTTTGCGCGAGTGACACTTCCAAAGTGGTAAAATGTCCTCCCCCCCCCCCCCGTACCTTCTATAAACTTCCACCGAAATTTGGTTTGAACAAGATCTAGTAAGTAGTTTTTATTAATACGACATAAATCGTAAACCGTAATTTACCTTTCGTTCAATCAACTCACAAATAAAAATTTTACTTGCTGCTACGAAACCCTTCATGGGCGAGTCCGACTCGCACTTGGCCGCTTTTTATCTCTATAATAGATTCCCATGGGTTACGGCAACGGGATCAAAATTCCCGCTCACGCTCCCGGCTCATTTATTCTGGAAAAAGTATCTCTGTAGGCAAGTGTTTTGGCAACTTTCACGCGCTTCAATGACTGACATGGTGCGTCAGTGCTAGTTGCGACTGACATCCAAATGTGTGTGTAGCGTTCAGTTGCTACATTGAATAATTAAAGTGCAATTTATCCAGAACGACTGGGATTTATACTGACTTCCGAGAAGCGATGCTAAAATTTACTTCTGTGCTTTGATCCTTACCTCTTCCATCTATAATTGTATAGATAGATTAAAATCTAATTCGAAAGTAAACTATAGCACGCGTAACTACTATCTAATCAGTGTTATGACTACTAAGTCGCCGCAAATAATGTTAGTTTCATGGCGAAGGACCTGAATATAAGTGTACTCTTTAATTCACTATCATTGTTACAAAAAGTTCACAACAATTCTAATTTGATTAATTTAATCGGCCTTGTCTTCCAAAGAATTTTAAAAGGCCTATTACGATATCATTTCGTTAATAGATAATAAATTTAAACGCTGCTGTCGAAGGTTGGAAAGTGAGGTATAATAAAAATAATGGCCTTTGTTTTACAGAGTTAACTGTTGCTTGTGTAATTCATATAAATATATTTGAACTGTGTTATGAAGTTATGCTGATTGTAACCATAATGTATGATATATTATGATTGCAATCCGCATAAGGGTTGTGTGTGGCAGAAAAACCTGAAAGTTGGATTAATGCAATCAAGAGGAAATCATTATAAATCTGGAATAAGATTAGAAAGACTAATACAAATAAGAAAAATAAAACCAAGTATTTAACGAGATGACGTAAAACCATGTTTTGTTTTCTTTTGAAAACTGACCGAAATTACTAGTTTTGCCGCTAACCTCTCCAGCTAAGCTAAATTGCCTGTGTAATGATTAAGTTCACGTCGTATACAAGGCAAGTGAAGACGAATAATTAGGTCAGTGTTCTGTATCAAAGTAAGGCAAACCTGTATTAAAGGCTTACGATAGTAGAGAAATCTCGTGTGTGACAAAACAGAAGCAAATCGAAAGCCTGAATGTTTACGGGAATTGAGTTTAATGTTTGATCAAAACGTCTGGCCAAAATGTCAGTTAATTTAATTCAATTTAAATTATTAGTATTATGATTCTGGTATTTGCCGTTAACGTTAATGGAACTAAAAAGTTTTAAACTTTTTGCTAAAACTTGTTTTTAGTTAAGTTTAATTTACGTTAGAAATGGAGAGCAATATCAGTTTAAATAAAGGTTATTTAAACATTTTGTTACTGAAGTAAATACCAGAATCCTGTCACTGAAGGATCTATCTGTACCGTTAAAGAACGGGCTATGTCAGTTCCGTTACGGTAACTGTCGGATAAGGGATATCCTAAAATGTAAATCCCAGTGAACATGATTGCCACCAGCTACTGTATAAATATTCAATAATTATATTCTCAAGCACTCAGTCATTAAAACAATGTAAAAAGTGATTCAGATAATGATTCATTTTCATGTCATGTTGCTGAGCTTGCTCGCCTTTTATCTATGGAGAATGGGAGTCTAGTGTTTAGCTGCCTTCCCTTCCTTCGTCCAACATTGGTATCATGGTGGACGATAACATCTTCCGTATCGCTGCTTGTCTTCGTTTAGGTGCTCCTTGTATTTCTCCGTATTGATGTTACTGTGATGAAGTAGTTGGCAGCCTTGTGCGACGTAGCCTTTCATGCAGCAGGAGCACAGGATTTACATTCAGGATTCGTCGGGCTCTTACCACCGCTGGCGTTCCAACTGTACCAGCTTACACTATTGTGTGTACTTCGCATGCGCCGATGGTATCGTTATTAGTGCCTTGGAAGATGGGAAGGAAATCCGTATGGGACGTAACATTTGCTGACACCTGACGTGTCGACGCAATACATGTTATAAGTTAAGTTCTTGAATACAATCTGTCCTTCTTATTGAAATTCATACAAGAGTTTCGTTCTAGAATACGGGTAAAGAAAGCCGATAGTAGTAACGATACTCAGTCATGAAGTTAAGTTTCCTCCTAAACCCTCCAGTTAAGCAAAATTGCTTGTAGATTTAAAACGTGTCTAGGTGGCTCAGTTGGTCAGAGCATTGCCCCTGTAAGGGACTGGTCGCCAGTCCCTTCCAGGGGCAAGCCCTAGATAGTCTTAGATGTTCTCTTTTTCCGATCTGAATCTAAACAAAAAGTAAGCATACTAATTGCTTAAAAATTTAATTGAAAAATTGCTTATTATAGGAATGGGTCCACGTTTGTAGTGCAATGGCTAAGCTTCGTCAGGACCTCTCGATCACAAGGTTGACTCCTTAACCACTAAGATAGCAACGCTTTACCTACAAAGCCATATTACGGCTAAAGATACTCCTCTGTTCCTAGCCCTCCTAATACCAGTATTTAGTTGTAAAGTTTCCGGAAAGATATAACCTCGGAATCTTCAAGTCTCGAGTGGATAGGTTCCTTCTAGGCAAACGTGATCCATCAAACGCCTATCATTCATAAAAAAAAAGTTCAGTGTACGGGTGGCACAAATATAATAAGTGGTTATTACGCCAACCATCACGGTGTCTAATGTTATAATCTCAATCAATACCCACGTGGAACCAATTGATTGTATGATTCACGGATAATTGTCCTAAGTCTGTGTATGGATACTTTATAGCTATATTTCTAAGAATCCTTGAAACAGGAAAACTCCTTCGTGCAGTAAGTTATCTTAAAAGAAAAGTTAAAAGATGACTTTCCAAACTGTGTTATAGAATGTTCTAATTTGTTCCAAATTGGAATTTACAAAAAAGTTAACAACTTGATATTCACCAATTTGAAACTTTCGTATGCATCATAAATTGCCAATTAAAGTAAGAGTTAAAAACACTTCAATATACTAATGAGGCTTTCAAGTTTTTTTCTATATTTTTTAACTTTAAATTACTATGGAAGGAATTGGTAAAAGATAATGACAGACTTGCATAGGAGTTTTCTTAGACTACAGATTTTTTTAAATGTAAGTTTTGAAAATTTTTGTAATTGTTAAAAATATTTCGAATTAAAGTTTTGAAGGGAAAGATACATGACATAGGGTAGGTAGATTGTAGGTCAAGGTCTCAAGAAAATAAAATTAATAGCAATATGTGTGATAATATTGGGTAAATTATAAAGTCACCGTATAATAATATAAATAAAATAAAATATCCTTACTCGTATTTATCTGTAACCTTTTAGAAATGGCATTTAGAAAATTAAATAAAAAATCTGATTTATATTTTTTTCTAGTATTATAACATTTATTGGCACTTCTAAATATACGTATACTTTAAAAACACTTACCAGTTTAGATTCATGAGAGTTTAGATTCATACACCAAGGAGTGTAAAAGAATTAAAACAGCTATATATAATTAAGTATTACCCAGTATTACATAAGAGATTCCTCAATGGTGGCCAATAGATATATGATAAAACTATGCTCTCAATAGTATAACTCTATATAATAATTTAAAAATGCTCCAATACTCAATGTCCGATAGCGTTTTGTTTAGGTCACCTTATTGAGCAACCGTTTAAGTTGAAAACCAAATCCGTGTTAGGCCACGACAGATTGGAAGCTGTGTATTGTTATAGTGAACGCATTAAAACAATAGTAGGACCAACCGAACCGTACGGCATTGTTGAGAAAGATTTCTTAAAGCGTATTGTACTTAAATGTTTCCTTAAATTTTAATTATAATGCCTATGAATGTCCATTCGGATATTATGCAATGTTTCGTAATTTGAATTAGCTTTTAATTAGATCGATTTGTAATACTCCTATAGTATAATTTTATCTTTGTGTGTAAATACAATATGCGTATTTAGTCCGTTTTCTGCAACTTTCTACAATCAATTGTTTAGATTCTAAATCTAATAATAGTAGCTGTGTTCCGCGGTTTCACCCGCCGTACTTGGTTCAATTCGGGTAGCCGGCCTTTGTCCTTCTTTTTGCGTTAAAGCTCCCTCGAGCTTCACCTCACCGGAGCTGAGGATGACCGCACGGTTTTGGTACATCGGCTTATGTGGCCGGGGAAGCTGGTATTCCCTAGAAAGGATATCCCTATGACCCCAACCGGCCTTGGCCGCAAGCGTTGGCGTCCCCACGTATTATAGGGGATCAAATGCCCGATGCATATGGAGAGACGCGCAAAAACATGACGCGCTGCCGCCCGGGCTTACTTACCAAACAGGCTAACCGTCTTCGGAGAAAAACAGTTAGCCTGAACCATCGTCGGCCGCCTGTGTCCTGTTGTAGCGTGGTGTTAAAATAGCCTATAAGTTTTCTCAAGAACAGGGCTACCGAATGCGAAAAGATTTTTGAAATCGCACAGGTAGTTCCAGAGATTAACACGTTCGAATGAACAAACAAACTCTTTAACTTTATTATTATTATAGATATTAATTATTTCTTATGGACGCATTATACAGATTCATCGCTTTCTTTATTGCCGAATTATCATGTAGATAAAGGTGCAAATGTGTTTTTTTATTTGATTTGCATTAGAATTTGAATTAATGAAGAGGGTCATTGCTCCAATGGATATTTTAATCACTGTTGGAACACAACACAAGGTTACCCAAACGATTACGTTTCAACCTATAATATACCGTTGTTATAATAAAGCAACGTGTATGGCATGGAATCCTCTTAAATAATAAACTTACAATTCAAGCCTTACATACAATTCACGATTATATCGATATCGTATTTTAGTCTACGAAAATTCAGCCGGCCAACAACTCTTATACGGACTCTTATAGGCAATGACTGTCGTCTGACCCCCGTAACCTAAAGAGATAAGGATATTGTATTGGTTACTGTAATACTACCTTTTTGTACCTGCGTAGCTTGGATTTGTGTTGTTGCTTGACCAATCTGGATAATTTTATGGATTAATATTATGGCCAGCCTGGAGAGGTGTAAAGTGGTGTCCGGTTGGCCAAAATCCACTGAGCGTTACTTATTAAGATAATATGAAGCAAATAAGCTCCACATAGCAACCGTGATACTCGTAGCAATACAGTCATCTGCAGTATAGCGTACTTCGCCAGAATGAGTAGACTCTCAGTGCTGCTGCGATATGATATTGGAGGCTTACTCAACGCTAGCCTGTAAGTCACCATAAGGTGTTGATTTGATAACACGGCAATTTCTAAGCACGTATTACAGGGAAATTATCTCTTCGTAGATCGTATGTAGCCCAACCGTCCAATCCGTCTGTGTCAACTTTTGCAAACTCGACTTTATTTCAGCCATTAGCGAAATGAATGAAGCAAAGTCAAGTAAAGCAAATAAATTTACAATTGTAACCAGTTTGCATTGCACAAACCCGTTCTTTCGACTAACTTTGGTTGAACAAACTTTTTTACATTTATTTTTTAATTAAAACATGTTTATTTATTTTTATATCAATGCATAGACGTGCATAAAATCGATGACTAAAACGATGATGAAAATAGTCGAAGTCAATAAGTATGCAATATATATGTAAGAACTAGGCAATAGAAAACGAATTGAATTTACATTATTTCGTAACACAACAATCAATATTTATTTTGCTCAGTTGAAAAGTAGAGCCATCACTGTGATGCAAGCGAGGACTCAGGGCGACACGCGCTGACGGAGTGTCCGGCGTGGGAGGCGCCGAGGCGGGCCCTCGAGGTGGCCCTCGGAGTGGGAGTCCTCTCACTCGGCGTCGTGCTCACAGCGAAGGTGCGGAGCGCGAGCGCGTGGGCTGCCGCCTTCTTCTGCGAGCAAGTAGTGCTCGTGAAGGAGGCTGTGGAACAGGTCCGGGAAAGACTCAGGTCTCTCGCGATCCGTAAAGCCTAAGAGGCGCGAAGGCAACTCAGGCATCGGAGCTCGTTGAATGACCTCCGTCCTCCATGAGCGCAGGCCTGGGGGTGACAGGTGGAGCCGCCTGTCACCGTAGCAGAAGCAGGCCGGGGGGCTGCGCGGCTCCCCGGCCCCCTCTTTCCAGGGACACTGTGGAGATGGTCCCCTCGGAGATGGACGGCGTGCGGTTTTAGTCGGTTTGAATCCGACATGACTACGCCTGCTGGTCGACGGGGGGGTATATAGGAGGATATAAAAAATAAGTTGAAAAGCAGAGTCGAGAGCTGTAGCATCTTCAATGGTACTTCTATTCCAAAAATCAAAAACCATGTTTGTCTGTCATTAAAAACCAATTTTCAAAAATCATAGGTTTTTTCAACCAAACTGAAAGGAGATCGAGTTGGAGAGTGGTCTTCGACCTTCAGGTGCTTTAGATGCAACCGGGATTCAAGTTCAGATGTAGATGATTGGGATATTACTCGAAATACTCGATGCACTGGCACTCGACTACATCGAAATCAATATACTTTCCCTGTAATTAATTGAAAACAGTTCAAATTCATGTAAGTAGATGAATAAATTGAGAAAACGTAATACTATTTACCATTAGTACTGATAATGTACTGAACCAATGACTATATTGACGATGCCAGGAAACCGACAGTCTTGACAGGCACTTAATTAGTTGACATGTTCATAATTATGAAGCTAAATTGTATCAATTAAAGAGAAAATTTGGCATATCATAAAACATACGTAAGAAGTGCCAAATACTGCGCGTAGTTCGTGGGAATTGTAAAGTGAAGTTAAGTAATGTATGAGGGTTTGGTGCTATTGCGAGCGAAGCGGGCGAATCGTGAATGGTTATTGGAGTGTAAATGTGGTGTACTTTAAATATAATTGCAAATACATAAATGCAAAACATCAAAAAGTTATTTTGAGAACTAAACTAGGAAACCTCTTTTTAGAAAAGGTATGGGTCCCATAAACGCAATTATGGGACCCATACCTTTTCTAAAAAGAGGTTTCCTAGTTTTTTTAGAAAAAATAATAATAAAAGGTATGGGTCCCATAAACGCAATTATTTGTCGTTTTAAGAATGTCTCTTAAAACGACAAATAATTGCGTTTATGGGACCCATACCTTTTCTAAAAAGAGGTTTCCTAGTTTAGTTCTCAAAATAACTTTTTGTCATCTGTCATATGTCATCTGACATATCAAATATAAATTCTACTCAAGTAGAAAAATGTTTCTTACTTATAATCTATGATTTTATTATATACTAGCTGTTGTCCGCGGCTACACCCGCATAGAATTATGATCCCGTTCCCGCTACCCATAGGACCTTATTCCACCACCACAACCTAGATAGAATACACAATTCCAAAGAGTTTAGGCAGCGATTTCTTTAGAAGCTCCCAGAGTACTTATTTTTTCTAAAACCTCCAACCAATATCATTATATTTTAGCCAATTCATACAAAAACTTGAACAATTATGAAGTTAAACCTTCATTGAGAACCACTCTGTCCATTGATGAAAACAGTATGAAAATCGGTGCTGTAGTTTTTGTGTTTATTACGAACAGACAGACAGCAGATAGACAGACAGACAGACGCGGTGGAGGAATTTGCTTTATAATATGTAGTGATGCCTAAAAAACGCTGACTTGACGACCCAAATTCTTTTACAGAAGACTGGCACTGGCTACTAAAAAATAAGTCGATACTTGGAAAAATAAAAAAAAGACTAGCAGCGCAGTAGTTTTATGTAAATTACAAAAAAAAAAATATAACGCTAAACCGCTTGCACTGAGACCTAAGTAAGTCGTGCAGAACAAGATTATAGTGGTCATTATTACCACATGCCTACCTAAATGCTCCATTGACACTGCCACAGTTAACCAAGGTCTGTGACAACCAGACTCGGACCCATACCAATCACTTTTTGTTAATAAACATAAGGTTTATTTACTTTGTTACACTATAATCAACTATTTTACAGAGTTGCATGAATGCGTACCTACTTACTTATAACGATTAACTAACTGGGTTATTGGAGCACACTAATACACAAATATAGCTATTTATTTATAACAACATTAACGTTATCAGTAGGCCTGAAACGGAACATAATTTATGGTCCCGACCGAAAGAACGAAATCCGAAGTAACTTGATGGTACCTAAATGACACTTCTTTCGCTCGTGTTTCGTGTGGGCCCGCAATTGCAGATGTACATTTCATGGTAGGCCATACTGATTCTATGTATATTAAATAAATAGGTACTTCAACCAAGATCTTCGGTGACAAAGCCAGCCTCACTGGAAAGCAAGTGCACCTGCGCAGGCCCAATGAGATGACAATCGCTCCGGTAAAAAGCAAGATAAACCAATTCATTGGAGTAGGAGGAACGCGGAGTTCGGGCTATAAAATGCAAGCTTTGGTCACAACTGAGACTGGCGTTTGGATGATAATGAGAACCCATATTACAAGTTGAGCTATGGCACTGTATTAAGTATGCCGGGTGGTAGGAAAACGCTCCCGAGAACGCAGACAGACGATAGTACTGATGATAAAAAAAAATTGTGATTTTTTTCGTTGGTGTCATGACCGGTTTCATATCACGACCGGTAATGTTCGGTATGACGGTCGGTACGTTCGTATTCATTGTTGCATTCAATTTTAGGGTTCTGTAGCCAAACGGCAAAAAACGGAACCCTAATAGATTCGTCATATCTGTCTGTCTGTCCGTCCGTATGTCACAGCCACTTTTTTCCAAAACTATAAGAACTATGCTGTTGAAACTTGGTAAGTAGATGTATTTTGTGAAACGCATTAAGTTTTTCACACAAAAATAGAAAAGAAATACAATAAATTTTGGAGGTTCTAATACTAACTAGAACTGAAACTCAAAAGTTTTTTCTCGTCAAACCCTTACGTATCATTGGATAGGTCTTCAAAAATGATATTGAGGTTTCTA
This sequence comes from Cybosia mesomella, assembly GCA_946251805.1. Classification (NCBI taxonomy): domain Eukaryota; kingdom Metazoa; phylum Arthropoda; class Insecta; order Lepidoptera; family Erebidae; genus Cybosia; species Cybosia mesomella. The sequence goes on along the minus strand of OX276394.1, from coordinate 11,059,900 downwards.
ATATATTGTTTTCTAAACTGAATAGTTTGCAAGAGGGACACTTCCAAACCCCCCCCCCCCCTTTAACTTCTAAAACAAGAGAATGATAAAACTAAAAAAATTACCTTGTAAACTTCCACCGAAAATTGGTTCGAACGAGATCTAGTTAGTAGTTTTTTTTAATACGTCATAAATCGTAAACCGCAATTTACCTTCCATTCAATCAACTCAAATATGAAAATTAAAAAAAATATTATTATGTTACTTGCTGCTACGGAATCCTTTTATGGGCGAGTTCGACTCGCACTTGCCTGGTTTTTTAAGGTAAAGTGATGTATTTTTTATGAAATCGTCCTTTAATTTGGCTGTACTAATACGATGGAGCGTGAATAATGCTAATAAAAAGTCTTAAAATAAACAATCAAAAAGGAAATCGCACAAACTTATATTTATTTTTCGTCCTTATATTTATTTGAAAATGTAAAATATTTTTACATTTTCAATTAAATAATTCTGAAAAAGAAATAGTATTCAAAATTAGAAAAATAATGCGTCCTGCGTTGGGTATAAAAACCAAGCTACTGGTGGTTAGGGCTCAAGAGAACTGTCTTCTGCATAAAGTACTTGAGCCAGCTGCCTAACGAAAGCCTATTGAGATGTTGGTCGAGCCTCTTGGCAATGAATCCATGACCCAATACAAACAATAATCGACAAATCCATACTCCCTTTCATCTTTTTCGGCGACAAGATTCTCGTCATGTGGAATGATAATATCGATAATTATTTCGCGGCACTCTAACCGAAACATATTTTTGTTATATCAGACTTATTGGCTACAATAGTACTGATGATAGATTGATACCAGTATGATGTGATACGACCATCATCAATGTGAAGGGTAATAAATCTGTTTCTATCCTTTTCCTGCGAGACCTCTGGTGAGTACCAGAGGTCTTACAGTAAAAGTAAAGAACACATAATTAAAACCAATAACCGTTGAAAAGTCAGTGTTAGGTGAGAGAGTAGTACTGCATTACGTGGACCAACCCATTCCTGCCGTGAAAAGTTTTGTTCTACTTCTTAAAGCCTGGTTTTGTAGCAGCGTACCTTGAACACCGTCAAAATAGCTATAAAATGGTCAAGGTACTGTGAAGTAGAACGCAAAAGGAAACCACTGTTCTATTTTTCCCAGTTCGTAGCAATGGACACGATAAGGAAATTGCTACACCAATAAATGCTTCAAACTTAAGTGCTACATAGGTGGATGTTACGATTTAATTAGGTAGGAAGTTTAACCGCATTTTAATTGCTTCAAAATTATCTGCACCTCGAGTGATCTACATCCGATCTCATGTAAAAAAACTAGATAATTTAGTAACTAAAATAGATACATCATACATAGCATGCAGCATACCTGGTCCATATGTTCAAATTTTAGTGATTTTATATGGAGACCGCACGTCGGTAAACGGATGATGGGACGTCCCTCGGCCAGATGGACTGATGACCTGAAAAAGGTAGCTGGGATTGACTGGGCGCGAAAGTTGGGGAAACTGGTGCTATCGGCCACATATTGGGAGACATCAATGTCCAGCAGTGGACTGCAATATGCTAATTGTCTGAATATTAAAATCTAGTGGGGCGGAAATCACACAGTGATTGTCAAACTTCGGGCCAAACTTAGATATTTTTGTTGCAGTATTTTTATTCAAACAGACCTTAGGCTTTATGCATATTATTCGACGCGTCTTTATATATTGAGCTATAAATATGAAGAAAATGAAATCAAATCAAACGTCATCGACGTCAAAAACACAAAAAAAGGGACAATTTGTATGGTAGGTACCCGAAACCTTGAACGTACAAACCCCAAAATCTAATCAGTTCTTCCCATTAACCAAACAAGATGATTGGCGAAAGAATTTCTTAAATCGGATAAGTGGTTCTTGAGTTATTGCGTAAACAGACATCCAGACATCCAGACATCCAGACCAACAGACAGACCGACACAAAAATTTTTTTTGCTTAATTAGACTTAGAATCATGTGAAACGTCGAGAAAAGTGATAAAAAGTAGGTGTAAGATTTTGATTTTTTTTGCGTGATTTTAAGACTTCGGTGTCCACCTGGTTGGTGGCCCGAAGTAAAAATGGGATCAATAATTTGTTTACAATTGTATATTTAATGGGAATGTAAATCTATCAGATCCTATATACTGAGCTTAGCCAGTCTTACGAAACTTTAGGCAGCCAAAACAACATTGTTGCTGCATGGAATGTATTTATTGCTATGCGTTTGGTATCCTTTCATTTGAATACCTTTCTAAATAAATAAATCATTACCATTTACAACAAGTTCTATTCATAGTTATTCAAACAGAACAAGTTCGTTCTCTTGAAGTTTGTAATATACTCGTACCCTTTTTTTTTTTTTTATCGTGCGGAAATCCCTTCGGATACCCCCCCGCGTGCCAGCGGGGGCGGTTATGTCGGGCTTGAACCGACTAAAACCGCACGCCGTCTCGGGTCTACAGACGCCAGGGTGTAAGGTTGCCCATAGAGCATATCCCTCGCACCCCGACTGACCCTGGGCCATCTCCGGTTTCGAGATGGCCCCCTCGGGTTTGGGAACCACGGTGTCTCCGTCTTGCCCCGGTTTGGGGGAGGGGCGCTAGTCGCCCCACCGTCCCGGCCTGCTTCTGCTGGGGTGACAGGCGCCCTCACCTGTCACCCCCAGGCCTGCGCTCATGGAGGACGGAGGTCGTTAAGCGACCTCCGGCGCCTGAGTCGCCTGCGACGCGCGGCGAGCAAGTTGCGGGCTCGGCGGGCCGGGAGAGTTCTAAATCTCTCCCGGGTGCGCTCCGCCATCTCCTTCGCGAGCATTACATGCTCGCAGAAGGAGGTGGCGGCGGCCCACGCGCTCGCGCTCCGCACCATTGCCGCAATCATGCTGTCGAGCGAGAGGACTCCCATCCCGATGGCTGCCACGAGGTCACGCCTCGGCGCCTCCCACGCCGGGCAGTCCGCCAGCGTGTGCAGCCCTGAGTCCTCGCTCGCGTCGCAGTGATGACACTCAGGCGTTGGCTCCTTCCTGATCCGATGCAGGTGGTCCCCGAAGCACCCCTTCCCGGAGATCACCTGCGTCAGTCGGTACGAGAGGCTTCCGTGTCGCCTCTCCAGCCAATCCTCCATGATGGGCCTTACCGTGGCGTGCCCTAATATACTCGTACCCATCTAAATATGAAATATTTATATGAATAAGTACACGTACAAATAATTATATCAAACTTTTTACACCTAACAGGAAGTGACTGATGAGATGACGTTTGACAGAATTGTATGAAGGAGATTGACACCCCAAATAAATGAGACAAGGGCAGGCGGACGCTGATGACGACTCACGCCAAATGAATCGTTGCAGGAAGATGAACCCTGTATCCCAAACTAGGGTATACTTGTATCTTAAGAGAAGGAGTGTCGCCTTCAATAGTGCGGTCACAATTCACGGTAACCCGTGTCTCAAACTAGGATACATTTGTATCTTAAGAGGACGAGTGTCGCCTTCAATAGTGCGATCACGATTCACGGTGACCTGTGTCTCAAACTAGGATATACTTGTATCTTAAAAGGAGGAGTGTCGCCTTCATTAGTGCGGTCACGATTCACGGTGACCTGTGTCTCAAACTAGGATATATTTGTATCTTAAGAGGAGGAATGTCGCCTTGAATAGTGCGGTCACGATTAACGGTAACCCGTGTCTCAAACTAGGATATATTTGTACCTTAAGAGGAGGAGTGTCGCCTTCACTAGTGCGGTCACGATTCACGGTAACCCGTGTCTCAAACTAGGATATACTTGTATCTTAAGAGGAGGAATGTCCACGACCGATCCGTAGTCACACCTTACTACCACACTGGTGAGACTATGGTTCATTTTATTTATCCGTGGCCACACTAGTGTGACTATGGATAATTTTGGTAGTTAGTACACATTGGTATAGCTATTGATAATTTTACCCGATCCATAGTCACACCAACACACCATTGACGTTGTCGCGAATGTTCTATACTGCGAAAACATAACATAACATAACATAACTTCACCCGGCGCAGTTCTGTTGGGGTCACAGTTCTAACCTAACCTAACCCACTTTAGTAGCAACATCGCAGTATAGAACTTTAGAAATTGGTCAGTTCTTAGAAACATTGTACATACTAATTTCATAATTTTTCTTTTTCGTCAAACGTGTGTTGGGTTATTGTGGTGTGACTATAGATAAATTAAAATTATCCATAGTCACACTAGTGTGGCCACGGATAAATAAAATGAACCATAGTCACACCAGCGTAGTAGTAAGGTGTGACTACGGATCGGTCGGCGGAATGTCACCTTCATTAGTGCGGTCACGATTCACGGTGACCGCCTGGCTACGTGAGCGGCAAATGTCTGGCGATGCCACCTCTGTTTGTAGACTCCCAAGTATTAGGGTAGACTCAAGAACTACTGATTTAACAAAAAAATACCTGCGTACCAATGGTCTTACTGCCAGGGATACCAAAACCGGGCGAAGTGGAGAAGAAAGAGTCGGGAAGCAGACTCCGGGCAAAGTGCAAGCTTTGGATGCAACCGTCAATGCCGTATTTTCTATTTTTATGTCTATTTGTGACATTAAGTGTATTTTTAAAGTTTACTTTCCTAAAATCGTGCTCATTGTTCAAAGACCTCTAAATATTTACAATTTAAGATGCATTTTTTGTAAATGCATATATTGCTGCATAGCAGCTTAATGCGATGATAAAAACTAATGAATATTGTATTTGTCAGTTACATTAACCTGATAAGTTTAATATATTGGTAGTTTCGTTATTAGTACGTTTTGAAACGAAAAGTTTGACTAATGCATTCATAATTACGATAGGTTAGTTTATAACAAATATGATACTAGTTTGTAGTTAACTAACTGTGGCGACACTACTTACGTCCAACTCTCTCGAAACTGATCTTACACAGCGATTACAATATTTACAAACTAATTACATATATATATATATGCATTATTCTAACGCTCATGTTACTAAATAAATGTCATATTAATAAAAACTGGCAAGTATTACTAAGAACTGCAATATTTGGTAACTGCATACATAAAATATTTTACTCTTGCTATGTGTATCCTTACTAAAGTTTGCTTCTTCGTCAACTGGCTCACGTGGAGCTCGCTCATTCTTTTGTCGTCAACTCGCTTGATCCTGAAAATCTGACGTATTTACGTACGACTGTACGTAAATACGAGTACGTTACGTAGTACTACGTAGTGCTACGTACGTAGCTACAAAAACGTTTAAATAAATTTAATATTACACTATAGTATACAGTATATTACTTAAATGTATACTACCTACTGCAGAACATTTTTTCTATACCACTTATTTGGCACACGACCCACCTGATGGGAAACAGTTACCGTCGCCTATGGACGTGTGTAACACCAGGGGCGTCGTCGCACTGGCGGGCGCTGCCGACACTGTAGAAATCTTCTAATACCCTTCTTGAAGAACCACATATTGTAGTCGCTTTAAGATTAATTAGGAGGATTAAGATTAATGAATTAAAAGGAAATACCTGATTGGAACGCAAAAAATTAAAGAAAAAATTATAAAGATAATTTGGATGGATGGTTGGGTGTTTCTTACTCAATCACGCCGGACCGACCGGACGGATATGGATAAAATTTGGCACTGAGACAGTTTATATTCTGTATTTTTATACCTTTTTTTGCGTGTGAAAACCCCCACAGGTTCCACCCCATCGGTGCCAACGATGAGGTGGGTATGTCAGAATCGAACCGATTAAATCACCGTGTGATTTAATCGGTTCGATTCTGACATACGATACGATTCGATTCCCCAAGTGTCCATTGTCGGGAACCCCTGGTGCGTCCTCGAAAGGGTAACCCCAAGGTTACCGAATGACTTTGGCTGCCATTGCGGCCTTGCCTACGGGGTGGGGTTTGATCTTACTTCGGTGAGTTGGTAGGCGTGTGTAAAGGACACACACAACCTGCCTCCGTCTTAGCCTGCTTCTGTAAGGATGGCGAGTCGGCCGACGGCCGTCCTCAGGCCCCGATCATGGAGGTCGGTAGTCCTGTTGAATTGCTTCTTGTAGGTCACACTAGCTTATATAGTACTTCATGCGGGTGTTCAATTAATTGAAAAGTTGCAAAGTTATTTGAATCGATAGGGGTGCGAGGGATTTGCCTTATTGGGCCACCTTAAAACTCGGCATTAGAGATCCGAGTTGGCGTGCGGTCTTAGTCGGTTCGAGTCCTATACAACCACCCACGCTGGCCGGCGGGGGAGAGGAATTATCCGTGGAGATTTTCGGACAACTAAAAAAGGTACAGTATAGGCGGATATAAATTTAGACAATAAAAGATCATGAGAATCAGTCCACTCGTTCTCGAATTATAAAGGGTGTCAAGAATTATTAAGGGTATATAGATTAATATCATTATCATAACCATCGCAGAAATTGTCTCCCTGAGGATTTTCCCTCACTTTATGAAACATCAGATTGACAGATTAAGCTTTTGAAACAGAATCAATATTTGATGTCAGAATCCTACTGAACCTTAAATCTCTTGATGCATGTTTGATAAATTATAATCTAAAATATATTTCGTTTACGTTTGCATCATAACCAGTTACGTAATATATACATAGAGGTTGTCATTTATCATATTTATCAATTATCGCTATTATATTAGATTGTTTCACAAACGGTCTAAAGATGACTAGATAAAAGATTTCTTTTATTGATTGACTGTTATAGGTCAGCTTAAATCATTACTTACTTTGAAATACGTTTGGCATCATCAGACCACTTAACTGAATGAAATTTTAATCGAGTTTTGTTATTATACGTACACGTATGCTTGCCAACCTTTTGAGTTTTGTTTTAGTAAGGTGGTCAATGAATAGAAAACTGAATACCTATAAGGTGTTATCATTTCACATCTTAGTCTTTGTAAGATAAACAACAAGAGGCCCAACTGACGAAATGCGCTATCGTGACTTACGAACACTTACAAATCTATAAATATAATGAATTGATCAAAGAGACTTAAGAAACAGTACCGCAACAGTACACTATGCAACTAAATGTTATTTTTTTTTTACTATAGTGTTCCATTCCTTTCAATGTATGGCACACAGCATATTGTTTAAGTGAAGTGTACATACGTACGATGTCCTCGTGTCGCACGGTATGAGAATGAGGAACAGTTTTCCTGTCAGATAAAAAGAACGGACAATTGCAACCATCAGGCGGGAGCAGTTCAAAATTTTAAGGGAAGAACCTGTAATGATCTACTGTCTCTATCTGACTAGGTAAATAATGGATTTTGACGTTCAAGTTGGTGACCAACCGAATGTAGCAGTTCCTAGTGCTCTAACGTTATAATAAGAATAATTTTGGATAATTTATACAGTGCTATCTAGACATAACTTTTGCTATCGGTTCTAGAACATGAACAAATAGATAAACTTGCAAATACATGCTCATTTAAACATAAAAATATTCAGTCTGATAAAAATAACTAAGCAGTTTATAAACTTAATGGAATAAAAAACTATATTCAAGCAACTAAACTGACGAAGAAAATACTTTGATATTCTTTTACGGTATTGTATGGATGATATCATACGGACATTCGGACATGCCTCGTTTAATATATACACATTTCTGAATTTGATTTGAATAGACAGTAAATTACGCTATTAGAGCATTGTATAATTTTATTTGAAATTCTTGCAAAACAGGTAATCAGCGTGACTGGTACATGACCACCGTAATTAAAAATAAAAAAAATTTAAACTCCGTGAAGCGCCAATGTCGTAATAGAAAGCTTCTCGTACAATTAACGCATCAATTTAATTATTAAAGTATATCGTAAGAGTGTTACAATTTATACCAATATAATTACGGTATTTTATGACAGCACGTGTTACATAAAAGTTATGTAATTTCCAACAGATTTACAAAATGCAAATGCGATTTCTGTTAACATTCCAACTAATATAACAAATTTTCTTTTTTGTTGGTCAGAAACGGGGGTTTTGTCGATCATATTACATTTTATTGTTGACATTGGCACTTAGTAAAAGCAAAAAAAAAGCCTGTTCTTAATTTGATAGCATACCTTCAACATTAGGTGGTTGCAAGTATCCAACATAATGGTGCTTCATACTTAGTAGTAGTTTAGAAAAAAACGCATCGGGTCAGGTTAGGAAAGGACAGGTTACTTTTCCTTAGTAAGTCAAGTTAGGAATACAAAACTAAACCAGAAACAAAACTAAAAATTAAAAGGCTATATCAAATTTAGGCATGTTTATTTTATTTTTCTAAAAAATTAATGAAAAATGTTGTATCCATTAAACAACTATTAATTTATTACACTTCCTATATATGAAACGATATGAGCCTTTCCAAGTATAGGTATACAATAAAAGTAAGACAGAGAGGAGCGTATTAACATACTTAATTGAGTCAGTCATGAATGAAATATGTTTTTAGAATACCTACGATCTAACGTTTGCCTTCAAATAGAAATATTAATCAATTAGTTTATTGCGGTCTATTGCTGGACGTAGGCCTCTCCCAATGTGTGCCATAGCACCAAATCCTCCGCCTTGTTCAAAATATTTTACTTATAAATGTAGTTTTTTATTTATTTATATACAAAAATACACAATATAATAGTAAAAAGGTTCGCAGAAATGATTGTATGCATAAGCTGTATAATATAAATTATGTAGCGTTAGTTGTAGCCTAAATGTTGTTTTAAATATACGATAGATTAAAATACACGTTTCGGTCGTCTGCACCCGGCTTTACATACATTTTTGTATTTTGAATTAAAATAAATTCAGTTATTTTTCACTTTTCGGTGCCTATTTTTCAATTCCTTTTTGATTTTTGAAGGCTTTATTTTTTATTCAAATTTGAATTATTCAAAACAAGCTCTTAGCATAATTAGATATTTTTCGTTTAAGTACAACCTCTTTGTTTATGAGCTAATTTTAATTTTCTTTTATGTTGGTTTCCTTATACCATCAAGGTCATTTTAACTTTGAAATTATTCGGAATTAGAATATACACCAAGGGACTCGAGTGCGCGAGGTTTTGAGCATCCATGGTAGTGAGACCTTTAACACGTATGTCATTTTCTACGAAGTCAAGCCATTCTTGGGTGTAACCATGACTACAAGATCGCGATGTACATTGACTGTAATCCCTACCCATAGGTAGATTCGTTTTTTACAGTTGAGTAAGGGAACCCAAAAAATATGCTAAAGGACCCGGTCTTAACAACAATATATACTAGACACAACAATATATACTAGACCCATTATTAGTAAAATATAGCTACTCTTGTTTTATGTGTGCACGTGACACGAATGGACCTTATTTCAGTCAGTTATCGAGATCTTTTCCGCATCCAGTTTTATTAACCCACTCAAGTATTCCACTAACTGCACGATTACAGGTCTTATAACATTAATACTACTTAAATAGATTCAAAGCTGTGATCCACGTAACCTCAGTGTTTCAAAACTAAAAAGTAGACAATAAAATACTTTACATGACAATTATAATGATTTGTTTCTATAACTACGTACGTCTAGTACCTACAAATAGCATTTAAAACGATATGAGCTGTATAACCTTAGAAACCAATGAAATCCTATTAAGTGAACACGTAGCCATAGAGTTTTATTAGCATGGACCCCGGTTGCATGTTTGCCACATTGATACATAATACCAAAAATTATCATCATTATCATCTGCACTTTTACGGGAGGCACTGCCGTCTGACCCCCCAACCACGAGAAGAAAACCTGCGCCAGAGACTTGTCCGTCAATCAGCAGGTGTACCCGTTTGCAGATGAGATTCGCTGGGGCCCTGAAGATCTTGGTGGAGCCTGATTCAACTGCCACATCTGCCGATTAACGAACGAGGATCTCCAACCCTGGTCGTATGGCAGATGCTCCCGTGGTAGCCAATACGACACACAAAAAATGGGTAAAAGCTGATAAGCAAACCCCGGACCTAACTTCGGAAGTGTAAACCTTGGCTTTAAGCGGGATCTACCCTATGATGAAAATAGACAACGACCTACGCTCCCTGACTATAATTATCCATGTTGTCTTGAAGTTCTTTAGCAACCCAATGTTCCAGCAGTACTTGAAACTGGCTTTGGTTATATATGCATATTATGAATACTAATTTTATCAAACTCCTTGCATGATGTTTTGTAGTTATAGGAGTTATTTGCAACAGTTAGCACAGTCCTACTGCAATTACGTTTCCGGGTTGCCCTAATTAGTCAACTAGATTTTATTATTAGTACTACAGCAATATACTACTGAAAGTTGAATGAGGAAGCTGGTATAACGTGAAAAGTTTGCATCAGACAACACTTTTGCAGGAAATATCTTATAAAATATATTGATTGACATAAGTACAACATACATTAAGTCGGTAAAGCCATGTTTTTCCAACACGAATACAACTACAACTCAACCGCCACATTTGTACAATTCTCTCCATCACACCTTATCATACGATGGATAATAAGGTGGATCTTTTCGCTGAGCCTATAGGCCTATAGGTGATAGTTCTCAAATCTGAGAACGACCTTCCTGTGGTACGGTAACGTGATAAACCTCTCGTGTTTCTTTTCAGCTGCCTCTTTGGTGCGCATTATTGCCTTGTAACGGCAGTATTCCACACACTCTCGCTGCCAACCATAGCCAACATCAGGGTCTGCAACGTGAGAACTCCCGTTCCGATGGCAGTTACGACATACGGCGCCACTTCATCTACGTTGGGCATTCTGCCAGTGTTTAAAAAGCGGTGTGTCCACGGAACGGCTATGGCAGTGGTGATACTTGGGCATTAGCTCCCAGACTATACAACGCAGGAACTCGTCAAAGCAACCAAGTCCGATGAGCACCTTCTTCAGCTAAGAGGAGAGGTTAGTATTGCACATACAAGCAGCAACAACCGAATGACATTTAGATGTCGCAGTCAGTAAACCAACTGTATGCTTATAGTCCATTGAAAAGTTACATTTGGGGTTGCGTTTTTTAGAGTACGCAATTTTATTTTTTTGATGTGTAGGGGGGGTCAGTGTAAAGCTCAAACCAAGTTTGTGGGGTCGCCACCCTTGTCGACCGGCCGCCATCTTGAAAATAGGGGTTGAAATGGTTTTTACGATATATCTCTTAAACTATTTATCTGATAAAAATAATTGTTAACATTTTTTGTTGCAAATTAAATTCTCTACAACTTTGGTACAGTAACTTTTGTTCTTTTTTATTTTGTTATTATAATTTTTTAAATTATTAATTTTGCAATATTATTAATAATTAATTATTGACTCTTTTCCCTACCACACACGAGGAAGAGTCTGGAGGCGCGTTTTTTTTACGTGGTATCCCCAATAGGCATGATCCACGGTGATTTTCTAAATTTGAACTACTCCGTCCTCAGTCTTACATCAAAATAATAAAATTGCGTCCTCTAAAAAACGCAAGGTTGTAACATTTCAATGGACTATTATTAAATGCAACCTAATAATATAATATAATGTCAATTTGAGAACTCTCTGTGTTATGTTTATCTTGATTCACGAGAAAATAATTTTTGTTGTGTTATACATATACTCGTACATGGACATTAAATGCAATAAAATTAAATATTTATTAATTAAATATGGTTATGGTACCTTTTTTTTTTTTTTTTATCGTGCGGAAATCCCTTCGGATACCCCCCCGCCGGTCAGCGGGGGCGGTTATGTCGGGCTTGCACCGACTAAAACCGCACGCCGTCTCGGGTCTTCAGACGCCGGGGTGTAAGGTTACCCATAGAGCATATCCCTCGCACCCCGGCTGACCCTGGGCCATCTCACCACTAACAGCATCGCTCATCCTGTCTCCTCTGAAAGCAGAGGAGTACGGAGAGCGATGTGTTCCCGCCACGTTGGGTATTGGCCGACGATCAATGCCAACCCTATGAATGGGTGAAGGGGAAGCCATTGACCGCCGCCCAGGGTGTACCGGCCGCTCCGATTCCGTTCCCCCCGGACTGCAGTGGGATCGGAATCGGAGCGACACTCGAGGAGGTTACCCAACACACACCCCTGGTTATGGTACCTAGATAATAATAGGACATTATTCGTAACACCCGACAGATTCAAAAATGTCCATTATGAAAGACAATATTATAACAATTACTGAAACTGTTGATTTTCCGGGCCGTATGAATATATCCTTCACCTAGTGGGCAGAGTAATGTACTTAATTATTTTGTTTGCTTGGGTTTTCGTTGGGTGTTAAAAGAAAACCTTAACCTAAACAATTGGATTAGTATATTTATTAAACACAAGGTCACATTACACTTGTCATTATTCAAACTAATTGGGCATTTGAAACAATGCCCTCATTAATCACGTGACATTATATAAGAAACGTTTTAAAAATATTTACAAAATAGCACTAATCATACAATTTGCGTGATACTGTTAATTATTTCGTAAAGCGTCATAAGTAACTTAAATAATTATGTAGTGGCTAAGTAAACAGATTTTGATCAACGTTTACAAGTTGCACGTAATTTGTGCATTCTTGTTGAAATATAGCCTCAGTGGCCGTTTATAGCACGGTTTCAACAAACCAATGAGAAATATGAAAATATATTTTCTACATGATAGCAATAAGTAATGAGCTGTTAGTTGGGGTAAATATTTATGCTTGTAACTTAGTTACTTAGTCCGAAATCATTATATAATTAAATTGATAACTGAAAAAAATGCAGTAAGTGCATATAAAATGCATACAATACAAATTAATACAAATATACAAACTGGTTTTATTTAAATACTAGCTAACTCCGCCCGCGTATATGTCCGTTATCTTTTTTTGTCATATCTCAGGTCTACTTAACCAATTGCAAGCAAACATACAGTAGATTTTTAGTCTGACCAAGACCTTTCTAATAGAAAAAATGGCATCAAAATCCGTTTAGTAACCATCGTGAATAAATAAACAAACAGACAAGAATTCCATAAAATATATTTTTGTGTTCAGAATCACTTCTTTAACATAACCCAAGTATTTTTTTAATATCTCCAATGTAATGTAATGTACAAATGTACAGACACATGAAGCCCGCGGCTCCGCCCGCGCTGTGTCGGTTATCGTTTTTACAAGCATACGGTAGACGGACGGACCAGCGGAGCCTTACTAATAGTATAAGGGGGAGAGACTGTAAGCTTAGGCATTCAAAAAATCCTCCCCATTGATGTCTACTGGGACTGTGGCCAGAAAACTGGAAGCATTACCGCGTTGAATACCAATTCTTTGAACGAGGTAATGGCCAGCCTTATGGTCACGGGAAGCCTCGCCCCCGCTCAGCCGCTTCGCAATCTTTTTAATAGGGAGCGAGCAGTTGGACCTCACGAACCTAGCGTTTCGGCTCAAATATATAATTACTAAATGCAACTATGTATTTGAAATGGAAAATTCTAAGTACATTTATCTGCGGTGCGAGTAGAGTAAGCATGTTAAGGAGATGAAATGTATACACCACAGAGCAAACACAGAGAAGAGGCGGCCTAAGCAACCTTTATATATTTAAGCGACCTTGTGATTTTCAAAGACATCAGGATCTAGCCTGACGTCATCGCAGCAGGCGAGGCCTTAGTCAGTCTACCGTCGGCGCTCGTCCCATGCATAACTCTCTCGTGCCTTATATAATTCTACTTGATAGTATATGCCATTTGGTTATAGAGCGACCGAGACCACCATACCGCGCCCTGGGTTCTGTACGGCGAGACGGGGGGTGGAATATCGGCCGTCAGTAGAGATGAGCGTTTTCGTACATTTTTGTCATTGATGCTCACCGATATCACGCTAACAGCATCCGTTGCCGCATCGTTGTTTTTGGCAATAGAGGCTTATGATATCGTTGTTCAAACCATTATTTAAGCACATCGGAGTTCCGTCCCCCAAACGGAAAAGACGGAATCCTTGTGGGATCACTTCGTTGTCCGTCTGTCTATCATGATTCCCAATCCAATTTAAAATTTAATATATGTTAACGACTGGTGTGTATAGCCAATTTTATTAAATCCCTATTTATTTAAATGATATCAGGCCTGTTAAAATGATATCTTAAATCTGTCGGAAAACATCGATCTTATCTACTCATGCTCTCTCCTTCCCCGTCCACCGCGCCGCGCATTCCTAGGGAGTGGTGCAGCGGTACTGGTCGCACTATAGGTATTTAACTAAAGGTAACCGGATCATAAAAAGGTTTCTATTATAGGGAATTTTGCACTCCAAAATAAAACGTAACCAAAATAAATCATTTTACAATTTAAAATCATTATTTTCCCTTACATTTTTCTATATTAACTACTTTATTTAATATAAAGTGGCAAATATTATTTGCCAAGCTTGGAAACAATTAATTATGCTAAGTCTCTGTTCGCAGTTTTGGATTATAAAATTTTCATTACTTTTTGTGTTTCTCAGCTGTTAATTCTGTTATTTTATTATTCTTATATTTTTAGTTGTTTTGATAATATTTATATTCATATATAATATAACTGTGTAAATGGGTGATCCTGAGCCAGGTAGGTATTGCGTAGGTGCGGAAATCCCCTCGGATACCCCCCCGCCGGCCAGCGGGGGCGGTTATGTCGGGCTTGAACCGACTAAAACCGCACGCCGTCTCGGGTCTGCAGACGCCGGGGTGTAAGGTTGCCCATAGAGCATATCCCTCGCACCCCGACTGACCCTGGGCCATCTCCGGTTTCGAGATGGCCCCCTCGGGTTTGGGAACCACGGTGTCCCCGTCTTGCCCCGGTTTGGGGGAGGGGCGCTAGTCGCCCCACCGTCCCGGCCTTCTTCTGCTGGGGTGACAGGCGGCCTCACCTGCCACCCCCAGGCCTGCGCTCATGGAGGACGAAGGTCGTTAAGCGACCTCCGGCGCCTGAGACGCCTGCGACGCGCGGCGAGCATGTTGCGGACTCGGCGGGCCGGGAGAGTTCTGAACCTCTCCCGGGCGCGCTCCGCCATCTCCTTCCAGAGCATCACATGCTCGCAGAAGGAGGTGGCGGCGGCCCACGCGCTCGCGCTCCACACCATTGCCGCAATCATGCTGCCGAGCGAGAGGACTCCCACCCCGAGGGCTGCCACGAGGTCACGCCTCGGCACCTCCCACGCCGGGCAGTCCGCCAGCGTGTGCAGCCCTGAGTCCTCGCTCGCGTCACAGTGATGACACTCAGGCGTTGACTCCTTCCTGATCCGATGCAGGTGGTCCCCGAAGCACCCCTTCTCGGAGATCACCTGCGTCAGTCGGTACGAGAGGCTTCCGTGTCGCCTCTCTAGCCAGCCGCGCTGACACTCTGCTTTCATTTCCCTCTCCGAAGAAAAAAGTTACAAAAGGGAACCTTTTGGAACGTTTCTTCCTCTTTCGTTTTCAGAGAAAAAACACTCATAAACGTATTTAAATATGTCGAGTATTCATGGCACATATATTTCATGAGAATACCGTTGTAATAAATGCTTGAACATCCCTGAATGCCGCCATTTTTATTAGGGTTCCGTTGCCAAATGGCAAAAAACGGAACGCTTATAGATTCTTCATGTCTGTCTGTCTGTCCGTCCGTATGTCACAGCCACTTTTTTCCGAAACTATAAGAACTATGCTGTTGAAACTTGGTAATTAGATGTATTCTGTGAACCGCATTAAGATTTTCACACAGAAAAAGAAAAAAAACAATAAATTTTACTTAGAACTGAAACTCAGAATTTTTTTTTTCATCGAATCCATATGTGTGAGGTATTTATGGATAGCTCTTCAAAAATGATATTGAGGTTTCTAATATCATTTTATTCTAAACTGAATAGTTTGCGCGACAAACACTCCCAAAGTGGTAAAATTTGTGTCCTTCTCTCTCTTTTGTGAGCTTCTAAAATAAGAGAATGATAAAACTAAAAAATATATATGATGTCATTACCATGTAAACTTCCAACGATAATTGGTTTGAACGAGATCTAGTAAGTGGTTTTTTTTTAATACGTCATAAATCGTAAACCGCAATTTACCTTTCATTCAATCAACTCAAATATAAAAATAAAAATAAAACATTATTATGTTACTTGCTGCTACGGAACCCTTAATGGGCGAGTCCGACTCGCACTTGGCTGCTTTTTATTCACCTAGATAAATACCTAAAAAAAATATAGATGACGACGCTTTGTATCTAAATATGTATTATGACATTTGGTTACATCTAGTGTAAGATAGTAATACCTTGTTCGTAGTAACACCGATGCTGTACTTGGTCTGTCATTCACACCAAGTATTTGGGGCCTAACATGAATGAAACTTACAATGAAAACTTCGGGCCCGCACGAAATACGAACGAAAGTCGTGGCATTTAGGTATCATGTCATGTGTCGCTCCGATTCCGATCCCGCTGCAGTCCGGGGGGAACGGAATCGGAGCGGCCGGTACACCCTGGGCGGCGGTCAACGGCTTCCCCTTCACCCCTTCATAGGGTTGGCATTGATCGTCGGCCAATACCCAACGTGGCGGGAACACATCGCTCTCCGTAATCCTCTGCTTTCAGAGGAGACAGGATGAGCGATGCTGTTAGTGGTGAGATGGCCCAGGGTCAGTCGAGGTGCGAGGGATATGCTCTATGGGTAACCTTACACCCCGGCGTCTGAAGACCCGAGACGGCGTGCGGTTTTAGTCGGTGCAAGCCCGACATAACCGCCCCCGCTGGCCGGCGGGGGGGTATCAGAAGGGATTTCCGCACGATAAAAAAAAAAAAAAAAGGTATAAGTTAAATATATTGCGTGTTTCTAACAAACAAAAATCACAAATTATCTGAAAATTTTAACATTCAAGGTACAAGCCAAGTGAAATGCTTATCATGTTCGTATTACCATTTAATCCGCGAGCGTATCTTATAATATTATGTCATGGGCGCTATGAAAGTGGTATAAAAGATATGTTCGATATCGAGGGTGTTATACTGGGACTCGAATTTATTTGCACGACGACGTCGCGCATGTCGAATGCTTTGAGAATTATTTTCGAGCCCAATAAATAGTACCTACTCCTAACTATATGCAGAAAACTTTTGTCCTATAATAGTAAGTGTAGTCGTGCAGTCATTTCGATTCTAATTTTATCTAAAATTTATAACAGTAAGTCAATTTGTATAAATATGACCCATGAATTATTATTCTACCATTTTGTTTAATAGCCCACTTAATATAGGATCGTGACCGACCCGCTGAAATTCTCTGTTAATGGAACTATGTTAATAACAAGCTATCATACCGGCTATTATGGATCTAATAGTAATGTCTATGTCATTAATAATAATTGCACAATGTACTAAAGAAGAAGTTAATTGAATTAAGAACACATTCTTTTGTTGAGTTGCTAAATACTAGACATACCTCAATGCAGATTCTTCGAGGCAAGAAGAAATTCTCTGTTAAAATCACCAGATGGGTGCTTCTAGATTCATACACAAGCGATAGACTTGGTCACGTATATTATTTAAGTCAACCTATAATATTGACCAGTAACAGACATAAAACTCGCTTTGTCTCGCCAAGCAAAATGAATGAGTCACAATTAAACTAGTAGAATTTCTGCTAACTTTAAAAATCGTAAAAGCTGTTTTATACGGTAGATGACTTCTTGCATAACACAGATAAAAATAATAATTTATGATAGATAATAAGATAAGTTTTTTTATTCAGTATAAGTACAATATATACTTTTTTATTATGAGGAATTTAGGTTAATTATAAAATATTTTAATGTAGCCATATAAATAATATAATAATTTGCATGCCTAAAATAGGTGAAAATGTGCTAAAGTCTTCATATTAAAATTTATACTTATTCATAATCATGTTTAATGTAAATAAATAAACTTTATTTTATTTTCTTCTTTTCTCAATTCAATTCAATTAACCGATTGCAGTCCACTGCTGTACATATTCCTATCCCAATGTACATCACAGCATCCAATCGTCCGCCTTCCGCATTTGGTCTATCCCAGCTACCTTTTTCAGGTCGTCACCCGTGGGACGCCTTCCGTTTAAAAATTCGCCATGTCCATTCTAGGACTCTTTTACCCAAACACTTCATCGATTTTGCGAGCAAGGTAACTTCAATTTTCTTTCAGATAACCTCATTTGCTTTCTTAACAATAACACATAACATAACATAACTTCACGCCTCTATCCCCGAAGGGGTAGGCAGAGATGTGTACTACACACCCACGATTCGCCAGTTATGTTAAGGTCCCAAGTAATAGGGGGCGAGCCTATTGCTATGCTATGCTATGGGCACATTATTAAGCGAGCGATAATTAACATTTATTAATGCACACATAACTACGAAAAGTCAGAGGTGTGTGCCAGGGGCGACTGGGGATCAAACTCGAGACCTCGTCTCAGCAGTCCGTTTTAAAATAATTAATGAAATATTAGAAGGACACGCATGGTTAGTTTCAACAATGAATCTACAAACAGTACAAATACCTTATTATTTTATTTTTTTTTTTATCGTGCGGAAATCCCTTCGGATACCCCCCCGCCGGCCAGCGGGGGCGGTTATGTCGGACTTGCACCGACTAAAACCGCACGCCGTCTCGGTTCTTCAGACGCCGGGGTGTAAGGTTACCCATAGAGCATATCCCTCGCACCCCGGCTGACCCTGGGCCATCTCACCACTAACAGCATCGCTCATCCTGTCTCCTCTGAAAGCAGAGGATTACGGAGAGCGATGTGTTCCCGCCACGTTGGGTATTGGCCGACGATCAATGCCAACCCTATGAAGGGGTGAAGGGGAAGCCATTGACCGCCGCCCAGGGTGTACCGGCCGCTCCGATTCCGTTCCCCCCGGACTGCAGCGGGATCGGAATCGGAGCGACACTCGAGGAGGTTACCCAACACACACCCCACAGTACAAATACCTATTCATTTATGGCGCAAACATAAATATAATGACAACAATGTAGGGAATATTAAAACAATTAAACAAAGGCATCTAAATAATTCTTAATGATTTAAACATAAATAATGCGCTAATGAACGTACATCGTACAACATCTATAGTGTACCTACTACATAATACCGCAGAACAAATAATAGTATTTCAAAATAACACGACGTATCACGCTTGCGCCAGCGATCGTAATAGTGGTTTTTACATTTGAAGAGACTTACTAACATTAACAATGCAACCGGCAGTGCGCATGGCCATTGAATCGAAAATCGAACTTTAAGTAACTAAAGATATTTATAAACGGTTATTACGTGCTCAGTTTACGTACCTACAAAGTTAACCATCGATGCAAAGTAGCTTGTGCAGCCATCCTAAGCGGTGCACTCTTAGTAAACAAGGCTTCTCGCATACCGGTAGCTAGTCGTGCGTGTCGGTGCGCGTGCGCTGATGTTCGATCAACCGTATGTGCCGTTAATTAATTTGTATAGTAAGTGACAATGATTAAATTTGAGACATTGATAAACAAAATCATGAATTAGTTATTATAACATTTATTTAATACAGCTGTTATCTTGAATCCTTATTTAAAAATAAATAAATATTTTGGAATAAAACAGAACTTTCTAGTACTCGTATCTAGACCTAAATTAACCTTTTAATTTTAATTAAATTAAATGTAATACGTGTTTTAGAATACGGATACATATAATTACCTAGATATATTTTTGTAAATACATACCTACACATTATTCATAGAAATCTATACATATATAATTACTTGTCCCGACTGACTGTCTGATAGTCTGACTGACTGACAGACTGACTGACTGGCAGAGCCTAAACGTCGAAACCTACATACTTGAAATTTCAGCAGTAGATGCTTTTACTAATAAAGTATTTTGGAAATTTCACTTCTAATGTAGCAATATAAGAGATAAACGTTCATATGGAAGTCCATCATTTTCTAAGTTAGTAGCTCAAAATTTCATACACCTGCTTCTGGTTAAAAATAAATGAACAGATGTATAAGTATTTTTTTTTAAATATACCCCTACGAGGGTGCAATAAGGGTTGAAAGTTTATATAGAAAGTTCGTCACTTTCGAAGGTAGAAGCATGAAAGTTCATATATCTACTTCTGGTTAGAAATTAATGTATACGTATATTAGGGGTTTTTGAAAATTTTACTACTAAGGGGTAAAATAGGCGATGTACGGTTGTATGAAAAGTCCGTCATTTTCGAAGTAAGAAACAAGAAACTTCATATAGCAGCTTCTGGTTAGAAATAAACGTATATGTATAAATAAACGTATGTTTTTCAAAACTTTACCCCAAAGATGAAGTGGGAAAAGGACAGGCAAATTATGATAAATCATGATGATGTAAGCGTATCGTTTTATTTAAGAATAGATCGTTAGATTTACAATTACAGCCCACATGTTGCAATGATGAGAGCTTGTATTAATATTGAGTAATATTTTCATCAAATATACATTATAATTGATCATTGATATGAAAGATTAATGTTTATTTGATTATAATGTTCTAATATCGATCAATCATGGCTGATATATGTGCATATCGAGGTATATAGCTATTAAACGGTGGTTATGGATTTATTATGTACCTATTAACATATTTAATTCGACATTAAATTAAATTATTGTGTTAAAGACGCTACCAAGATCTTCTGGGGTTAAATCAACCTCATCTACTAGCCGGTACACCTGTTGACTAGCGGACAAGGCTCTGGGGCGGCTTTCCCTTGGGCGTTGGGGTAAAAATGTCCTCAAAAGGTAGAAATATCCTCCCTTACGACTTCACGCCAGCATTTATTGGGTCTTCCCCTCCTACCGGGGTCTAGTGGATGTGAGATAGACAGACATTTGTTGATACTACATACTACGTGGGTAACAAATGTGTCAATAAACACGAGTGAGTACAAATAAATGTAGGTATGTATGTATATTTTACATGTAGAATAACACAATTGTTGTAGATATCTGTGCTACCGGCAACCGAACCAATCTTGCAATGTGTTGCAACTATCATAACTACATATTATAATAATGCTGATAATAATAATAGAACAAATCCATCAAAGAAAATGTGAAAGGTAGCAACAAAGAAAGTATTAATTGTTTCCTGCTGATCGATATCAAATTCCAAACAATGTTACTACGGTGCTTATGCTGTGGTTGGTACTGAGGAAGTACCAGCTTCTTACTTAATATCTTCTTGAGCCACTCAGTAGCTAAAGGATCTAAGAATTCGTTGCATTGAACGAGGATGGGGAGTGGGAAGGGGCAATAGAAGGGTAGTGCATGTATTCACGTAAATCACACGGCAGTATCAACGAGACAGACAAACCCTGATTTTTTTATATTGATCTCGTCAATATGGATTTTATTTCGCCTGATGGTAAGCTGTAAGTGAAGTCCAAAGAAGGTCACAAAAATACATTCCAACGATGCTACAATGATGACATTTAGGTAGCCTTTACGGCTTAGTTAGATGCTTTTTCACGCGCTACTTAAAAGACCCGGGATTGAAGGAACATGAAATCCGTGTGTGTTGATAAAGAATCCAAGTCTTTATAGTGGGGCAACTCTTGACATAACCACAGCACCGCTATAAAATTGATATTACACAATAAAATGCAGCAATGGGAGGTAACCAATTTGATATACTCCATAATATAATAAATATTATGTGGTAAACTTGTCATAAAGCCATACAACCATTTTAGATCTAACCTGTTGTAAGAGATCATTAGAAAATACTCTATTAAGTTATAATTGTGACGTTTAAAGTAAACGGAGAGGTACAGAAAACTTTGAGGGTTGCAATTTCTGAAGTAACTGCTGCCTGCGGCTCCACCCGTAAGAAATACTGAACCGGCAACCCAGGAACCGATTCCGGTTAAGAAATGTTAAGTGCCATTAAATGCAGCAATCTATCTCTATGCTAATTTCAACCAAATCTGTTTTGCTGTTCTGGTGTGAGTGAGTAACAAACATCCATTCATCCGTATTCATTTAATTTCTTTCGACCCATATAGAGACTAGAGGGCTTTTTTTTTCTTTTTTTTACGTGTGGAAATCACTTCGGATACCCCCCCGCTGGCCAGCGGGGGTGGTTATGTCGTGTCTCGACTAAAACCGCACGGTGTCCTCCCCAAGTGTCCGTTGCCGGGCACCCCGGGTAAGCCCTCGAAAGGATAACCCCAGGGTTGCGGCGGAAGGGCGAGCAGCCCGGCAGGGCGAGCAGCCCGGCGGGTCTGGGCGTGCAGCGGACCCGCAAGCGCAGGAGGCGCGCAAAGGCTCGGGCGGGGGAGGACGTTTCGGACGAGGATTTTACCCTCACCGGGACGACCTCCTCCTCCAGTAGCGACGAAGCCTCAAAGCCGGCATCCAAGGTGGCTGCTGGCCGCCGAGGGGCGCGAGGTGGAACGAGGGCTGGGCAATCCACCCGAGTCTCCTCGGCCCCTGAGAGGGCCGCGGGCAAGTCACCGCCGAGGCCTTCCACCTCGGCGGTGTCGGAACCAGGTGGGAAGACGCGGTCTCTGATGGAGAAACTCCAGCAAGTGACCGCGTCTTTCCGGGGGTCTCCGAACCCCGATCAGGAGGCGATGCTGCACATTGTGCTCGGCATCGCCTCCGAAAATGAGGCCCTCGCGGCGCAGCTGGCCGAGTCCCGTCGGGAGACGGCTCGACTAGCTGCAGCCGTCGAGGAGCTGAGGAGCGGGCTGGTGCGCCCGACTCAACCGGCGCAACCGGTGCAGCGAGCGCAACCGGCGGAGCCGGCGCGCATGACTCGCTCGTCCGCGAGGCAGCCGGCGCAGCAGGCGCTGTCGGCGCAGCAGCCGCTGTCGGCGCAGCTGGAGCGGCCGGTGCAACCGGTGCAGCAGCCGGCACAGCCGGCTCGCCCAACGGCACCGCAGAGAGTACCACTGGCGGAGCCTTGGTTCGCGTACGTGGAGGCGCTAGAGGAGCGTATGATGAGTCGGATGGAGGCCCTAATGGACTCCATCCGCCGTCCGCCTCTGGCGCCACCGGTGGCCGGCTACGCGACTGCAGCCCGGAAGGGTAATACCCGCCCGGCTGCAGTGGAGGCTCTGCCGGAGCCGGCTCGTCGCCCCGCTCCCGCTCAGGGCCCCGCTCCCACTCAAGGGAAGGGAAAGGGGAAGGGCAAGGGCAAGGGGAAGACGTCCCCAGCCCAGGCCCCAGCCCCAGTCGCGGCTCCGGTAACCCCCACTAGAACCCCCTTGGAAGGGGGTTGGGAGGTGGCTGGAGCCAACAAAAAGAGGCGGAAGGCCGCAAAGAAGGCCGCCAAGAAGGCCAGGAGGGCCGCGGCCGCCGCGAAAGCAGCGCCGGGGAAGCTCCGTGCCCCCCGCACTACGGCCGTCGTCGTCACCCTGACGGCGGAGGCAGCGGGGAGAGGCATGGGGTATGCCGAGGTGTTGGCCAAGGTGAAGGCCAACGTCGACCTCAAGGCCCTCGAGATCCCGGGCGTCCGGTGCAAGAGCACACGGACAGGAGCCCGACTTCTCGAGGTCCCTGGCGCCGCCAGTGGCCCCAAGGCCGACGCCCTAGCGGCTCGGCTGAGGGAGTCGCTGGACGCAGCCGACGTCCGGGTGTCCAGGCCCATTAAATGCGCAGAAGTGCGCATCACGGGCCTGGACGACTCCGTCACGGCTGAGGAGCTTAGGCTCGCCGTGGCGGAGGCCGGGGACTGCTCCCCGGATACAGTGAAGGCCGGAGCTATACGCTTCGGCCGCGGTGGACAGGGGGCAGCAGTTGTCGGCTGCCCTATCGCGGCGGCCCAAAAGGTCGCTGACGGGCGGAGCCTCCTGGTAGGAGGCTTCCTGAGGGCGCAGGTACGGCTCCTGCAGGCCCGACCGGCTAGGTGCTTTAGGTGCCTGTCGGTGGGCCATGTGGGGGTGCACTGCACGGCGGAAGTGACGGCGGGTGACCGTTGCTACCGCTGTGGCCAACCCGGTCACAAGGCCGGCACGTGCGATGCCCCGCTGCACTGCTTTAGGTGTGCAGCGGGAGGCAAGCCGGCCGACCACAGGGTTGGCAGCAAGGCCTGCGCCGGAGGGGAGCCGAAGCCGGGAGGCCGGCCTTCCGCCTCCAGTTCGCAGCGGGATGCGGAGATGGGGGTTCCATAATGGATCCTCAACTCCGCATCCTGCAGGTGAACGTTGGCCACGGTGCCCATGCTCAGGACCTTCTGCGCCAGAGCATGGCACAGTGGGCCATAAATGTCGCCGCTGTCGCCGACCCATACACCCACCGGTTCCTCGGGCCTACCTGGGAAACCGCGCTGGATGGGTCGGCGGCACTGGTGCACAACCCTGCCGCCGGCAGCCCCCCTCTTGCCGTCGTTGCAAGGGGACCCGGCTGCGTGGCGGCGGCGGTTGGGGATATAGCGGTCGTGGCCGCTTATATCACGCCGAACCGAGACCAAGCTGCATATGAGCAATGGCTCCGTCAGCTGGCCGTCGTCGTCAATGCCTGCCAGCCCCGTCCGGTCCTTGTGCTCGGGGACTTCAACGCCTGGTCGTATGCCTGGGGTTCCCGACACGAAAGGGGCGCGACGGGGCATAGAGGCAGGGCACTGGTGGACTGGGCCGCACGACTTGGCCTAGTCCTCCTAAATCGGGGAGCCGTGGACACGTTCGTGACCTCGAGGGGTAGCTCCATCGTGGACCTGTCGTTCGCGAGCCCCTCGTTGGCGCGACGTGTTCAGGGCTGGCGCGTCGTTTTGGGGGAGGACACAAGTTCGGATCACCGATACATTCGGTTTGACGTGTCCCCCCCTGCGAGCGACGCGCCGGCTGCACCGGCTCCACCCGAGCCACGTTGGACGCTTAAGCGACTTGATCGGGAGCTCCTCCTGGAAGCCGCCATCGTACAGGCCTGGGCCCCTGCGCCGGACAGGCCTGTCTGCATAGACGATGAGGCGGAGTGGTTCCGGGAGGCCATGACCCGTGTCTGTGACGCGGCGATGCCTAGGGCTCCGCCCTATAATCCGAGGGGTCAGGTCTACTGGTGGTCGTCGGAGATCGCGCAGCTCAGACGGGGCTGCGTGATCACGCACCGCCGGTGGGCCCGATTCCGTAGGAGGCGTCGCCGCCCCGCAGATGCGGAGGCCCGAGAGGCGGAGTTGTACGAGGGATACAGGGAGGCCAGACGAGCCCTCCGAGCGGAGATAAGGCGTTCCAAACGGGACGCCTTCCGCGAGCTGCTGGAGACGCTGGAGCGGGACCCTTGGGGGCGGCCCTACCGGATGGTGAGGGGCAAGCTGCGCCCCAAGGCCCCGCCGTTAACCCGGTGTCTCCAGCCGGATCTGCTCGGAGGAGTTGTTGGCTCCCTGTTCCCAGCGCGGGCGGTGGAACATGTTCCACCGCAGATGACTCCGCCTCGGTTGCGCATGGCGCCCGACGTGGAAGACGACGACGTGCCCGAGGTCACTTGGGTAGAACTAGAGCTGGCGGTGAGAAGGCTAAGAGCCAAACACACCGCCCCGGGACCCGACGGCATTCCAGGCCGAGCGTGGGTCCTAGCTCTAGTCGACGACGCTCTCGAGCCCCGACTGAGAGGGCTTCTCAGCGCATGTTTGGAGCGGGGCCAGTTTCCGAAATTGTGGAAGACGGGGAAACTGGTCCTCATCCGAAAGGAGGGGCGCCCGGCGGACTCGCCGTCCGCCTACCGGCCCATAGTGTTGCTCGACGAGGTGTGCAAGCTCTTTGAAAGAGTAATTGCGAAGCGCCTCGTCGAGCACCTCTCAAGAGTGGGGCCGGACCTGGCGGATGGCCAATATGGCTTCCGCCAGAGGCGCTCCACCGTGGATGCCATCATGCGCGTGAGGGCTCTGGCGGAGGATGCAGTAGCCCGGGGTGAGGTGATGTTGGCGGTGTCCCTGGACATCGCCAACGCGTTCAACACCTTGCCCTGGAGTTGCATTAGGGAGGCGCTCGTGTATCACGAAGTGCCTCTCTACCTCCGCCGCATAGTCGGGGCGTATTTGACGGAGAGAGCCGTCATCTACCCAACCGTGACCGGTCTCGGTCGGCGTGAAATGTCGTGCGGTGTTCCACCGAGATCGGTCCTGGGGCCGCTCCTGTGGAACATCGGATACGACTGGGTGCTTCGCGGTGAGCTCGTAGGCGGTGCCGCCGTCACGTGCTACGCGGACGACACGCTCGTGACGGCGTGCGGGGCGACGTACCGCGAAGCGACCCGAAAGGCCACGACCGCGGTTGCCCAAGTCGTTAGGCGGATCCGGCGGCTGGGTCTCGAGGTGGCCCTGCATAAAACCGAGGCCCTGTTCTTCCATGGGCCTCGGAGCAAGCCACCCGAGGGATCCAGTCTCATCGTGGGAGGAAATCGCATCGGCATCAAGCCCCAAATGAAATATTTGGGGCTCGTGCTCGACGGCCGATGGGACTTCGGAGAGCACATCCGAAGTCTGGCCCCCAAATTGAAGGGCACAGCTCTTGCTCTGGCTCGGCTGTTGCCCAACATGAGGGGGCCCGATGACTCCTGCAGGAGACTCTACGCGGGGATCGTGCGGTCCATGGCCCTGTATGGGTGTCCAATATGGGTGGAGGCCCTGAGGACCAGAACTGTGCGGATGCTGCGCGCTCCGCAGCGAGTTCTGGCCATCAGGGTCATCCGAAGGTACCGCACGATCTCCTTCGAGGCGGCGAGTCTCCTTGCCGGAACTCCGCCATGGGACCTGGAAGCGAGAGCCCTTTCGCAACTGTACCAGTGGCGAAAGGAGGCGCGGGAGCAGGGATGGAACCCCGAGCCTCGAGAAATCGAGGCCATGCAGTCCCAGCTCCGCCAGGCCATCGTGGTGGAGTGGAAGGAACGACTTGGGCAACCAAGCGCAGGGCACGCCGCAATAGCGGCGGTAAGGCCCATCATGGAGGACTGGCTGGAGAGGCGACACGGAAGCCTCTCCTACCGACTGACGCAGGTGATCTCAGGGAAGGGGTGCTTCGGGGACCACCTGCATCGGATCAGGAAGGAGCCAACGCCTGAGTGTCATCACTGCGACGCGAGCGAGGACTCAGGGCTGCACACGCTGGCGGACTGCCCGGCGTGGGAGGCGCCGAGGCGTGACCTCGTGGCAGCCATCGGGGTGGGAGTCCTCTCGCTCGGCAGCATGATTGCGGCAATGGTGCGGAGCGCGAGCGCGTGGGCCGCCGCCGCCTCCTTCTGCGAGCATGTAATGCTCGCGAAGGAGGTGGCGGAGCGCGCCCGGGAGAGACTTAGAACTCTCCCGGTCCGCCGAGCCCGCAACTTGCTCGCCGCGCGTCGCAGGCAACTCAGGCGCCGGAGGTCGCTTAACGACCTCCGTCCTCCATGAGCGCAGGCCTGGGGGTGGCGGGTGAGGCCACCTGTCACCCCAGCAGAAGCAGGCCGGGACGGTGGGGCGACTAGCGCCCCTCCCCCAAACCGGGGCAAGACGGGGACACCGTGGTTCCCAAACCCGAGGGGGCCATCTCGAAACCGGAGATGGCCCAGGGTCAGTCGGGGTGCGAGGGATATGCTCTATGGGCAACCTTACACCCCGGCCGGCCTGTAGACCCGAGACGGCGTGCGGTTTTAGTCGGTTCAAGCCCGACATAACCGCCCCCGCTGGCACGCGGGGGGGTATCCGAAGGGATTTCCGCACGAAAAAAAAAAAAAAAAAAAGGGTTGCGGCGGACTTTGGCCGCCACCGCGGCCTCGCCCGGTGGGGTCGGGTTATATCCCGCTTCGGTGAGTTGGCAGGCGTGTGTAGGGCACACACGACACGCCTCCGCCACGGCCTGCTTCTGTAAGGACGGCGAGTCGGCCAACTGCCGTCCTCATGGAGGTCGGTAGTCCCGGGCGTAGATGAGTCTGCGGCGTCCTCGCCACAGACTGTGAATCTCGGGGGGCAGGGTTCTCTCCCGCTCCCTCTCCGCCGTCTCTTTCGCGCGCATTACCTGCTCGCAAAAAGAGGCGGCGGCGTGCCACTTACTCCCATATAGAGACGGAGACCACGGCCCTCACCATGGTCTCCAACGAGAGAACGTCCACGCCCAGGACCACAACGAGATCCCGGCGTTGACTCGCCCACGCAGGGCACTCCACCAACGTGTGGAGCGCCGTGTCTTCGCCAGGATCCTCGCAGTGCTGGCACTGCGGCGTTGTCTCCTGGTGGATGCGCGAAAGATACTTACCGAAACACCCGTATCCGGTAACCATCTGGCACATCCGGTAGGAGAGGTCCCCATGGTCCCTCTCCTACCACTCCTTCATGATCGGTCTAGACTAGAGGGCTAGCTTATCTTTATTAGATTAAATTGTATTACCATACAACGTGGTAATGATGACAGCGTTCTGGGAATATTACCACACGAGGTCTACCATGCGGAGGAGATCCATGAAGCGTATTAAGTATCCTTTTTCGGCTTCTAGTTCTAGTGCTGATTTAGCAATATGTAGATTTATAACAATATTTAATTAATCATAACGAGTTTCTCAAAATCGAATGTATAAAATCATAGTTCTTTTGTATTGTATGCGCTGTCGGACTGTTCATCCGATTGCAATAAAACTTTGTCAACTGATTTCTTGCATTTATATTAAGTTAGGTATAAACTATTAAATGATAGGATATTTTTTCTTACGATTTTTTTTGTCCAAAATCCGTCTCTCTGATAACTCAGATTCCCTATATATTCTACTCATAAAAAATATTATATACCTACCGTAAAAATATCCTGTCACTCCTATTGACATCCGGGGTAAGCAAAGACAGTATCTCGCCATTTGTTTATGTACTTATACACTTCACAAGTTTCCTGTAATTGTTTTTATCTATATGTTTAACTATTAACAAGCTGATAACAAAACACTATCTGAAAATAAACATAAATACCTAGAGTATTTATGTTTATTTTCAGATAGTGTTTTATTCGTTTCCTTCGTTTCGTTCGTTTCCTTAACCGGAATCGGTTCCTGGGTTGCCGGTTCAGTATTTCTCACGGGTGGAGGCAGCAGTTAGTTTTAAGATAACTTCAGAAATTGCAATCCTCAAAGTTTTCTGTACCTCTCCGTTTAATTTAAACGTCACTATAATAACTTAATAGAGTATTTTCTAATGATCTCTTACAACAGCTTAGATCTAAAATGGTTGTATAACTTTATGATAAGTTTACCGCATAACATTCATTATATTATGGAGCATGTCAAATTGGTTGCTGCATTTTATTTTCATTGAATCTGCACCATATGCAAATTCTTCCTTAAATTATAAAAAGTTCTTAAAAGAAATAGTGTTGCAAATAATGTATAGTTACTAAGTAAACAAACATGTAAAATAAGTTGGGTAAATTGTGCTGCAATAAATGTTATATTTTTAAGAGGTGCGGTCATAATTAGAACATTCTTTGAGCGAGCTGTTAAGGCGATGACAAGTTCATTGTGGCGCGAATGTAAAATGTTAACAGTATTTTTTTTAAATATCCAAAATGAAAAAAGTTTAATTACAAGACTAAGTACCTAGGCCCTATCTGTTCCTTCGATTTTTTTTTGTTCTTTTTTCCTATAAAAAAGCACATATTACAATTTGAAAGCAAATATAAGATAAAAAATGAAAACTCATACTTTTATAGCAAACTGAACTAAAAATAGAAAATATTTTTATCTCAAATAGAAGACACAGATTTTAAAGTTTACTCAATAATCTGTTTTTACAGAGTAGCATTCAGTGTGCCAAACAAATGTAATCTACTTTTCTAACAGTAAACTTCGTTGGGTGAGAATGAATAGAGTGGAAATAATTGGCAGCAAAAGGAAGCTCTCAGCGACAAAAAATTATCTGACTTAGAGCGGATTTCGACAATAACAGGATCCGAAATCAATTAAAACTGCGTTATCACGTTTCCCTCAACAAATTCAATGGAGTGTAACGTGAGAACCTAAGTTAGTTGAAAACATTTATACCCGTAAAACATGGACCACCATTTGATGTTCGATATTATCTGGAATGGTGGCCCATATCGTCCCAGCTCTGGGTCAGGAAGAAGGTCAACTTCGGTTTTGTAGAGCGTTCTCTCTGTCGTAATCTGACTCACAGTTTGAGACCTTTTCTAGTCTGTCTGTTATGTCTATAATCGCAGATCAAATTGTATTGTATATTCAACTACGGTGAGTGAGGACACCATCATCATCATCCTAGCGGTTATCTCGGTTACATCCAAAGCTTGCACTTTTTAGCCCGGGGTCTTCTCTCCTAAGCATCCATTTAAAACGTCATAAAAATCTTAAGTACCCATGTTTATCCGCGTTGCAAAATTGTAGCACTTTTTGGGGAGGATATATTTTGGGATATTTCATATGCGTGTATGTGGTGTTTGAAATATTGTATTGTTTATTTTACAATATTCAAAATTTAATATTTCATTCATATATACATTAATATATAAGAGGTGTTATCAGATATTTGTTATATGTACATTATAAGTAAAAATAATTATTTAATAGAGGTGATCGTCTAGGTACTCTCTTCCACAATAATAATTATGTTTTGCTACTTAAAAGTTTGAAAAGTAAAGATTTCAATTCATGCACATTTTAGCTTTAATGTGATCAGGTAATTTATTGTATAAATATGGAGCCATTACATAATATATATGATTTTATGGAAGAAAGTAGTTCTTGCAGGCACCAAATGCAAAATTGCCAAAGATGTTGACTTTCTATGCTTCTGAATAAATGCATCTTATTATTTACAAAGATATCTTAGATATAGAGAGACGGCAAGGTCAAGATATTAAGACTTAGAAAATGCGGCTTACTGTTCGTTATAATTTCCAAATAGCTCGTATACATTTCTTTTATACTATGAACACATCGTTGACATTTATAGCACTACCCCAAAACAGAAGACCATATCGAAAGTGGAGGTGACATAACCATGGTAGGCTGCTAGGAGCGCAGTTTCGTTAGTAAGTTTATTGAACTTATACAGGGTATAAGTGTATTAAATGAGTTTCAGGCAAACATTTGCACGATTGCGAAAAACCCTCCATAGTAATCCAATTTCGGTTTGATTGCGTTCAGGGGTCAGCAAGTGCATAGCCGGGGAGGGGGATTGTGGTCGCAGCACTGGTGGGACCGGTGGGTGTCACGCGGTGCTGCGACGACAATCCTCTTCTGATGAGGCCGTCAAGCTGAGTGCCACCATTGTTAACATGGTACGTGTATGTAATGGTGCCCCTCTTTCCTGAGACTTTACCTTCAGCTTACCATCTGGCGAGGTGAAGTCAAATTGACGTGTCCTAAATATTAAAAAAAAAAAACTATTTGCGTTCCCCATGACATATCACTATCAATGTGTAGACCTAAAAATGTCGTGCTAATAGTCTACAATATTGGGTCATCTATATAATTAATTAGGAAATGCTTAGTGAATAAATTTGTCTTTGCTTAAAAGTTTACAGTTTTAGTTTTATTTAGATTAATTTTTTAATTATTAGTGTTCAACCAGTCAACCATTGTAACAAGGTTTGTGTTTATGTCTTATTCAATTTATTTGTAATACCAGTATCAAAAGTCACTGTACTCTCGTCAGCAAATAAATATTGATTAGGGAATTATTTTGGAAAAGTCGTTAATATAGCAATAAAGAGCAGTGGCCCTAAAACAATGCAATAACCGTACAGTAGGAAATATCTAGGTACCCTTAAAACCGTGTAAGGAGCGAAAGGTCAATTCCTTTTCAAAAACACGTTTGTGGTATAAAATGGTGTGACATACTTCACAAAACAAGATTGAAATTGTTAAATAAAACTAATTTAATAATACTAAGTCGTTATCTATCTGGGTTAATATTTAATTACAACAGCATATGATTGGATTGGTGTAATTTTGGGTAATTAACCGGCGCAATCCAGGTGGAAAATTGTTACACTAATATCCACGTGGGGTCTAAATTACCCGAGTTTAGAAAATGGTTTATTTTGAAAACTGACGTAAAATCCTCATAAATACCTTGGTTTAATGAAGACTGCATTGTTTCATACAGGTGTGAAAATATGAATCTAAAATATTTATTTGCCCGTATTTTGAAAATGTTATAAAAATATAACGAAAATATTAGGGAATTTCAAAATTAAAAGTGATCTCGAATAGTAATCATCAAAATAACAATCATGACGTAATAATAGACCTAACAGTGGTCATATTCCGTCATCTAGTTCGCACAGTGTGCGCAGAAGGGAATTATATGTTCACGACAGATGAACTTCTGACAATTATGGCAAATGTGTGTAGTTTTTCTGTCCTTTGTCCTTGGGCATTCTTTACACCTTCTGCGAACACCTGGAATCTTAACTGGTGGTTCCTCAAGCGTTTTACCACTGAATTCCTTGCTCCTTTTACACATGTTACGTAACGTAAATATAAATTTTTCGAACAGACAAATGTTCACTTATGAGATCTAATTTTTTGCGACGGGTCTGGGATTTCAAGTTTTCTCCGTTTATTATCACGTTGTTTATGCCGGCTATGTTCAGCAAAGCATAATATATAGTCAAAGGCCATTTCTTGAGTTGCGGTTAAAATCATACGTCGAACCGAGTCCAATGTAGATATTGAAACGGAAAATTGAAACGTTCGATCTGTAGCGGTACCTCATCATTATCACTATCAGATCCTTCCTGTTCGGTTCGAATTTTATCTGAGCATTCACTTACATGATCTTTTTCCTGTTCATCATTTTCTACATATTCGCCGTATTCAGAATCAACCTTCTCCAACATTGTAAGTATTTGCTGTCGTTCTATTTCCTCACGATTCATTATAATAACCTAAAAACAAACAAATAATTAAAAGTAAACGACACACTGCAATGGCACGAAATTGTTACATTGAATGCTACGTGGGGTCAAATTTAACTTTTTTAACTTCGCAGGCGTCTAGATCTAGTTTTTAGTACACAATCACTACGAAGTAATGCAAATCTACTAACACGAAGTCTCATCTCCAGCTATGACAAAAATCAATACGTATGCGTAACTTATTTTAAAACTACTCGTCTTCAAAAAATGGTCGGGTCATTATGACCCCACGTGGATTGCGCCGGGTTAATAAACTCTAACATTTTCTGTTGGTTCTTTAATATCAATTTCTCTATTGTTGTAAAAAACAAGATTATGTTTAGATAATAACAGCATTTCTGGTATTATGCCACTCAATAGTAGATAGATAATATATGTAATTCTAGGTATTACATAGCTATCTACTATTATTTATTTCATTAATTACAATAAGGTATTACATTTTTCTTCATTCGGTTAAGGTTTTGTGTGGTTTGAATTCCCTGTAGTAGTGTGATCACAAAAATTTCGCTTATTTTCAGAAATACCATCACTCGGGAATGTATGTATGTTTGGGAATACAGTTTAGGAGTACATACAGGAGAATTTTCAAGTGGTAGAGTCAAGCAACAGTCATTTTGACCGTTGCATGAATGGGCCGACTCGACCGGGGAAGCACCACCCTCTCACAGAATATCGACGCCAAGTAACAGTATTTGAACTGTTGCGTTTCGTTTGGTGAGTGAGAGTGCCGGAGCCCAAACTCCTTTCCCATCCCCTCCCAAACTCCTTTCCCATCCCCTTTCCTTTACAGGGTCGGCAGCGCGAGTGTGACGCCACTGGTGTTGCACACGTCCATAGGCCGCGGTAACCGCTTCCCATCAGGTGGGCCGTGTGCTTGTCTGCCAACTTAGTGGTATAAAAAAAAAATAACTCACGCGTTGACAACATAGTAAGAATAGAAACGGTAGACATGTAAAATTATAGACAGTTCATTGCCTTTTTCGAAGTATCCCGGAAAGGAGAAGATCACAGATAGATCACAGATATGATACAAAGGTTCAGTCATTACCAACACATGTTTTCCACTGAAATATAAACAGTCGTCGCGCAATACGTTTAGACTTGTTATACTAGCAAGTAAATATACGATATACGAGTACCACAGAATACATGATATATCATGTTCACGCAATGTGATATTAGTTTATACCTACATCTTTAGAGCGCGACTTATTTCTGGCACGCTAATGACTGCTCCAAATCGCCCTGAGTGCAGCTGCTGATAGATTTACCCTCTTCCCACATTGAAGTCCCCCTCCAAGGAGTAACGCTTTTCGTGCTTGAAAATAACGGAAGGGCCCACGGCTCTATTCTACATAAACCTCACCAAGAAAAAAAGACAACATAGAAGTTTAAATAGAATTAAATTCTATGTTACTTCGCTTTAACTAGAACCTAATGACACACAACCGCATGCGTGGTGGGTGGCAATGGTCCACGCTGCCACCATTTGGTAACCACGAGTCCACTGCTTGCGTGCGATTGCGATATGATTGAAGATAATTGATCAGCCGAATGATAGTTCTAGAGCAAACATTGCTTTCTAGCGTGAAATAAATGGTGTAGATGACAAATAAGGAATGTAGTTACCTCTTATGTAATTAATTTTTTGTAAAGATAAATAGACAGATGGAACTCTTAAAGCTATGTCTGAAAAGTTTTGTCAATACTTTTATGTGGAATTATTGACAAACTTTAAATTCTTATAATCTTCATTGATATCATTTTAAACAATACACATTAATGGAAAGGCATGTGCAAAGGCGAGTTAACCTTTAAAATCTTCGGAGCCCAAGCCAACTTCACCTGTAAGCTGTGACACCTGGTGATTGACGGACGAGTTTCTGGCACAGGTTTTCCCCCAAGTAAAAGTCAAAATTATTTTATTATGTATAGACCGGTAATACGGAAGTTAAATAGACCTGTTCCAAACGCGTCCTTGTCCTGAAAAGACTCTGATAACAAACTCAGCGGGCTGATTTTTTTATCTATATACAAACATGTTTACTTAATCTAATTACAATATTTTATTTGAGTAGCATATTGAGAGAGCAAACAGTTCATAGCCATGGTTTGGGTGGTTAGAAGGTAGTCGCTAACGTAAAGGTCAAAATCAGCCAAATATGGAAAGGTTAAGTAAGAGAACGGATCCCAGGCTCAAAATTACACACTTTGGATACAACTGGGATTGTTGCTCGGATTAACAGGAAGTGGCAATTTGCTTAATTTTGTATGGTTTGTAAAAGTGACGGGTACATTAACTACCTCCCTCCCTTTGCTTATTCTTCTTAGCCTCATCTGTCCTTCTAACAACTAGCGAGTGGTTCCTGTACAATAACCACTGACTGTTAGACGAACCGCGTGCTTCCTTGCAAGCAAAAATAGGATAAAAAACCAACTGAATTGTATAAATATGACCTCAATCTGTCAAGTCGCTTAGACGTTACGCAACTGATAATCGGACAACCGATTACATGTATGTATTAATACTAGCTGATGTCCGGGGCTCCTCCCGCGCGGAGATCGGTTATCGTTTTTTGCTCATATCTCCGGTTCTACTTAGCCAATTACAATCAAACACGTGGCAGATTTGAAGTCTAAACTCTGAATCTTTAGTTAATAGTTTCTGCGTCCATCGCGAACAAACAGACAAGAATTCGAAAAAAATATTTTTGTATTCAGAATCGTTCATTTAAGATACTCAAGATTTTTTTAAATATCTACAATCATTATCATCATCATATCAGCCGTAGGAAGTCCACAGCTGAACATAGGCCTCCCCCATTGACTTCCATTTTGACCAGTCTGTAGCGGCCTGCATCCACCGAGTCCCTGCGCTCTTTACCAGGTCGTCTGTCCACCTTGCGGGAGGCCCGCTGCGCTTGCCGTCACGTGGTCTCCACTCAAGTACCTTTCTGCCCCATCGGCCATCGGTTCTCCGAGCTATGTGCCCTGCCCACTGCCAATACTGTGTAAAACTAATTTACTATTTTATAATAGTATATATAGATAGATATATTTCCATATCAGTAGTTAACAGTGAACTGGTGAACATGACGATTGTAATAGTGTTAAAATGTTTTTACAAGGTCATGCTTCTCTGAGATTAAATAGGCTGGTTCAATTGTGCGTATTCCACCCTCTCACTAATTTATTTCTTTTTTCAACATTCTAAACTTTTCCCTTCCTCTTGCCGTCTGCAGACAGCAATGTGTATTTCAAAAACCTACCAACATATGGCACAAATTGGATGACCAATCAGGATATTTGGAAATTGGCGCCATGTCAAATCATCCACGGCGTTCATAACCTTACGTATTAAAAATAATATGACGAAGTTAATCTTCTACATATTTTAATTTAATACGCATGCTTCATTTACGAAATCAATTGAAACTGATGAAATCCTTAAGAAATCTTGTGAATCCAGCGGATCTTGCGAGCATCCGCTTCGTGCGCTAAGTATGTGAAGTAGGTTAAATATTTTGCCATTTTGTTAAATAAATGGTTGCCGGGGGCCCGGATATAACCTTAGAAGGATGCGGAGGCAGTGTGAGGCTCTGCCCGGCTTGTTTTAGAGCGGTTGACGTGAAAATGCTGTGCAACAGTTGCGGTCTACTTATGCTAGAATGCCGGGAAGCCCTAAAACCTTCGTGTTCGGGCGTAGCGTGTAGTTTTTGTTTCATAATTTTCCGGGTACTTGGTATAGACAATTCAGGGGAATAACATATCACATGTTGTTATC
Organism: Cybosia mesomella; assembly: GCA_946251805.1. NCBI lineage: Eukaryota > Metazoa > Arthropoda > Insecta > Lepidoptera > Erebidae > Cybosia > Cybosia mesomella. The sequence continues at coordinate 11,023,135 of OX276394.1, read as the reverse complement.
AACAACACTTACCTCTTTATCTTCAATTGCATCGCACAATGAAACTTCACTTAAACAACTATATATAAATGTGAATCGCTAACAAAAACACTTCATGAATCATTTTAATTATTGTTGAAAAACCAGTCAAAGTAAATTAATTTGTTAAGTGGTAGCAAAACATTTGGCTTGAATGATGCCCCCCAATAATATCGAAACTTCCATGCTTCACTTCACAACATTGTTATTTATAAAAACGGAAAATCTAATTGTATATTTATTATTTTATTGCAGCAATATCCATGAACCGTTGAAATGGTAACGATGAATCTATGTAAAAGCAAAAGTTTATGAGTTAAAATATTGATATATAATTTTTATGATGGAGCTTAAGGGGCTATCTCTACGTTCATACTTAGAACTTTTCATCTCGAGATGAGAAGTGTAATTACTCACCTTCTATGAATTTCGCATAAAAATACTTGTAGCTGTAAATCATTTCCGCATCTATAGCGTCTAATTCTAACATGATCTATGTTGAGTGCTTCAACTTTGTATTCTTCAACTTACTAAGTGGGTTTAGTATAAAAGTTTAGCCGTTAATATAGATTGATTGATGTGTAAAAGTGACTTAATACTCAAATCTCCAACCATATAAGTGTTTTCGGACATGTCTATACAACACCTGAAGTAGTTCGTAACAATTTATGAATGTACGTCAAATATATTTTTCGCAAATTTCGTACCGTAACGCTATCAATTAATGCTATCAATCATCATAAATTATAGTAATTATATTTAAAAGATTTTGAGTGATAGAGTTTTTATACAAATTTTCTATTTTTGTAAGCTATAATGATCACATTTTGCATCTAAAAGGTAACTAACTAGGTCTACTACTAGATTTCTTTATTCTTTAGATGCATATAACTGTTTAATACAAATATTTTTGTTATTGTTTTTTTTTTTCAATTGAATCACGACATTACAGTTTCGCTTTAATCGGGGAAGTACCAGCATTTTTTCTGAATAGCGATATTAGGTATAGTATATATCCTCCTATATTCGTATCCTATTCCGTGGTTCCCAAACCCGAGGGGGCCATCTCGAAACCGGAGATGGCCCAGGGTCAGTCGGGGTGCGAGGGATATGCTCTATGGGCAACCTTACACCCCGGCGTCTGTAGACCCGAGACGGCGTGCGGTTTTAGTCGGTTCAAGCCCGACATAACCGCCCCCGCTGGCACGCGGGGGGGTATCCGAAGGGATTTCCGCACGAAAAAAAAAAAAAAAAAAAGGTAGATTTCGATGAAATCGATCTACCTATTGGTTTCTTGACTACTGTCGAATTTAAAAAAAAAATCTTCATAGGAGGTCTAGTTATGACCCCCTGAGTCCGAAATGACCACTGGGTCAAAAAGTTTATATATATATATATGTATGTATGGTTCCACTTCCCAAAATTTGCGGCATTCTCACGGTCGCATTTTTGCCCCGATCGCTTTCAAACTGCGGTCAAAAATTGCTTGGGTGTAAACTTAGTTTCAGTTCGTGAACGGGTGGAATCCGGCCTAAGGGGACGGTAGGGCCTCACTTTTTGTGAAATCAGTTTTTCCTCAAAATTTCACGTTCCATGAAAGATATTCCAACCGTTCTAAATTTATCCCATAGTATACATGAATACCAACAACTTTTAAATATAAACCTATAAGATTAAAACTTTAACTAAAAGTGGAGGGGAGGAAAAACCAAAATTTTTCGGGAAAAAAATCATAGCTTCTAACCGGTGAACATTCTTGCAGTCGGAAACATTTTTAATCGATAGGCCATTTTTAAGCCTAAAATAAATGCTTGAAAAGTTTTTCGCTAAAAGTTACCGTTTTCGAGAAAAAAAAATTAAACATGTTAAAAAATAATATTAATTGCTTCGCGAAATTTACCTGTGCGTTCCCCCTGCGGGAACGGATTTTTCCTTTTTATCTATTTCTTAACTTTCTTGTCTCTACAGTTGTAGAGATATCGTGTTGCTAGCGTCCGAAAGTCACGGTAAACACTTACTTCAGGTGGGCCACGAAACATAAAAACAAGAACGTGCGTACCATGTGCGTATTGGTTACATTAGTAGCACAAAAAAGACATTTAGAAATGTACTTAGAAAACATATCAAGTTTGACCTTGAAGTATAATACTCAAACATAGCAATTATTAGCATAGTAAACCACTAATAAACTATTGCAAGTTATCATGCAAAAATACTGAACGCATTTTTACACTAATTAATTCATTTTAATTGCATAGCACGTAACTATGCAATAGTTAGTCACTAACTAGTTGAGCTATAAAGCCAAATGCGTACTCCGAATTTGTCGCTAGTTATTACAACTGTGTATATAGATTGCGATATACCTTATTACTTTTTTTATCATGGTCAACCGCTCGTTGTGTAAAAGAAAAGAACCGTTAAAAGTATGACTGCAATGGCATTATCATTTCATACACATACTTGTTTAAATTTTAACATACTTAAATGTTTCACATTCTTGTAATATTAAAAGTTTAATGTAGGAAGATTGCTTTATTATTACGAGGATATTATTATTTAGGTAAAATTTTGTCATAATGAGTATCAATGACCCCTTTGTAAGCTTACACTTTGCAGCCCCGAAGTCTGCTTTCGTACTCTGTCTCCCCCGCTTTGCACGATCTTCGCTACAACTCATTCACCAACCATGAAGGTAATGGCTTTTTTTTTTACGTGCGGAAATCCCTTCGGATACCCCCCCGCTGGCCAGCGGGGGTGGTTATGTCGTGTCTCGACTAAAACCGCACGGTGTCCTCCCCAAGTGTCCGTTGCCGGGCACCCCGGGTAAGACTTCGAAAGGATAACCCCAGGGTTGCCGGCGGACTTTGGCCGCCTCCGCGGCCTCGCCTGGTGGGGTCGGGTTTTATCCCGCTTCGGTGAGTTGGCAGGCGTGTGTAGGGCACACACGACACGCCTCCGCCACGGCCTGCTTCTGTAAGTAAGGAATGGCTTCAAGTACGTTCTTATCTTTTCTATACTTCCTTCTCTTTGTAGATAGAAAAATCGATATTCGAGGTAAAGGAGGAATATTTAATACATTTTGTGAATTGGTAATATTATGAGAGTCGGCTCGCATGATATTACTAATTCGCAAAATATCATAGAATCATTGCAGAACATACAATATCAACCTCTTAATTAATATCGAGTTTAAATTGTATACTGCAGTTAATGCGACTCAAGAAATGCTGGCTTGAGGTGTGTCGAAAGGGATGATGATCTCACTGACGGAGATGCTAAAAATTGTGCGAAGTATAGAAGAAAAAAATTTAAAACCGGGCCCCGGCCTACAAGGTGGAAGCTTTGGAAGCAAGATTATGAGTTAATAATGATAATGATACGTGTACGTACTCGTACGTGTTTCCTATCTGCTTTCATTTTATTCTCATTTTCAAATTATTTTTATTCCTATAGATCAAAAAGAAACATATAACAAGGTAAAGATTAACGCTTCTACATTTTACAGCCGGATCCACGAACCTGTGAAAAAAGAATGTAGCATTTTAGCTAGATTATTGCAACTCATGGTCACTCTTTTTGGCAGTAATTACAATACTGTTTACAAGCACCCACGCTGTTTACTTTAGAAATTAAGATACTATAGTTTGGCCGTTCAGAGAATGCGTTCCTGACACCTATCAGTTAGTCACGACTAGTCATGGGCACAACATAACACTGAGTTCGTTACCCTTCCTCCAAAATGAACCGCCGCGTTATTTTTAAGATTATTTTCGTTTTAAATTGGCGGAATCATTTAAAATTTATATTTTAGTTATTTAAGTGGAAACCAAAAAAAGGTAATATTAATATAATAAAATTGTTTTATTTATTCTTTGTTACAAAGTTACAATCTGTATTTCTATGCAATAAAGTACATTGAATTGAATGTGCGTACAGAATATTAATCAGACTCCGATTCGCTTGAGGAGGTGGTGTCTTCATCATCATCTTCGCCTACATGTATAATTATATTATTATCAATAACAGAATCAATCAGAAACAGAATCAATGATATCTCGGTCACCTTTGCCCAGTGACTTCTTGTGACTTTCCCGCAGGCTTCTTTTAATAGGGTCATCATCTTTTTCGTGCTGAATGGCGGGGAAGTATTGTGGTGGGCGGCGTAACCTTTTATTTGAGCTCAGATTAGCTCAATCGCGTTATATTGGCAATGATACGGTGGAATTCTTAGAACGCGATGACCGTACTCCAGAGTCAGTTCATCGATTTCGTATCGCACATTTGCCGCTTTATTTTCTTGAACTAATTTAATTAGCTCTGCTTCTAGCATCTGCATATTTATGTCAATGCCTTTTGCTTGTAACCAAGCCACCATTTCTTCTTTTTTATTAGCTTGGGTAGGTGGTTTCTGTATTTGAACCGAGTGATAGAAGGCATTATCCATGAATATTACAGAAGGCTCTGGTAGGCTGGGCAAAAGCACGTTCTGGAACCACTCTTGAAATGTAGTGGCATTCATTTCCTCGTGGTAGTCATTTGTGGTTTTTGATTGAAATGCCAGTAACGCGTTCTCCACAAAGCCGTATTTTGCAGAACCTGCGTGGCATATTATCAGACGGGCCCCCTTGCCCATTGGTACTTTCAACGTCGACGCTTGTGTATCATCCGTCCAAGAACGGGAAACCGTGTGATTGGCGTTTAGCCATGTCTCGTCAATGAACACGACATTATCCCAGTTATCAATTTTTTTTGATTCTCTCAAAAAACTTATCCGTTTTAAAATTATGTCGTATCGTTCTAATAAAATTTTTCTTTTGTCTGTTTTTTTATACGAAAAACCAATATCTTTTAAGATTTTGGTTAAAGCAGTTTTACCCCCGCTAAACAGTCCAGCTTCTCTTAACGATGCCAAAAGCTTCTTCCTGTTGAGATATTCATTTCTGGAATAGTAACCATATATATGATTTCTGATTGCATCGGCGTCAAAGGTGTCAATATCTGTCACGGGTTTAGTTCTACGTTTCTTCTTCGGAGTACGTAAAATATTATCTTCCGTGCCAGTAGAGCCGAACTTTTCTTTATTAATATTTGTTATCGTTCGTTTGCTAACTCCAAGCGCATAGCTCAGAGCTCAAAGTAATCTTGCAGTTTGATGATTAACTCACGGGCTCCACTTTTCAATGTTTAGGCATTGCATAGGCTTGTCCACGTTTAGGCATTATTATGCACCAAAAGTAAAAAGAACGCAATACAAAACACAATCGAAGTCCGATTTAGCGCCTATGTCAGTTTGAAAAGCAGAAACAGTCCATTACACGAAAGCCGGGTAATCAAATAAAAACAGATCGAAAACACTTGAAGAACGTGGTCTAGGCGCACGAAACGACAACAGTTTGTTGGAACAACAACGACGACTGTTTTAGCGTCACAAAATGGCGGCCCATAACGCCATTTGGGGTTACCATTTTTAATCTAAGTATAAAAATGCTAGTAACGCCATTTGGGGTTACCATTTTCAACCTAAATGTAAAAATAAAACTACGACCAAACCGAACGCGCGAAAGAAAGTAGCATTTTTATATTTAGGTTGAAAATGGTAATAAAAGTTATCTTATAGTCCATTATTTTCAAATTCTTAAAAAGAAAAACAAAACGTATTATTTTATAAAGTATAACTGTATAAGAACAGATTACGACACTATTATTGCCTGTTATTGTTAGCACAGCACTACAAATATAAAGCGCTGACATAACCTTGTAATAGCGCAGTATAGATTTAGAAAAATATTGTTTACCAAGTTATTTGACACTCAGTTTGGCACAAAATTATAACATTCATTGATTATTGATATAATAATGTTGTTTTAATGCTCATCAATTGTTAAAACGGTAAACAACCAGCAAAAATATTTTTATCGTAACTGCAATGCCATTACAAAGTTACGTCGTCAGTTCAATCGCGACGTGTCAGGAACGCATTCTCTAAACGGCCAAACTTTATAAGTAATTCACCATCAGGTGTTCCTAGAGTCCCTATTAAAATTAATGAAATCCAAGTCAATGTCACCTGCAAGTCGATACACCTGCTAAAAAACGGACGAGGCTCTGGCGGCCCCGATAAAGCCGACATTTCAATCAAAAATAATAAGCGGACCCCGGGCTCCAAAGTGCAAACTTTAGTGCTATTAGGATGATGATGACTGTAATCTTTTTCAATATAAATGAACGTACTTGCTACGACAGGGAGCGCGGGTTCGATTTCCGCTCAGTGCATATATTTGTATGCATAAATATGTCTATTTGCATTGGTCTGGTTGTTTCTATATATAATATATAATGTATTTACAAAAAATGTATATAAGTATGTTTATCCGCATTCTGGAACCCATACCTAACACAAGCTAGTTAAACTGTGCTTACTTTGGGTAAAGATAGCGCTGTGTAGAATGTCGTAAAATATTTGTATATTTATATTATGTTAAGATGAAACTGCAAACTTTGAGTGCAACTCGGCCGTTGCTATAAGAATCCCAATGTTTCATCTCGGTTTGGTCCACTTCGTCTACTTTGCAGCCCGCATCCTACTCTTTCTTCTCCACTTCGCACAATTTTTGCTACAGCTTATTCAACAAACATGTAAGAATTACTTCAAATACCTACCTACTTACACCTCTTTTCTCTACTTCTTTCGCAATAGAAAAGAAAACGATTCACTTATCCCACCGTTTCATCCCGGTTGTATCCAAAACTCCTACTTCGGAGCTCCACTTCGGTTCTCTTTATCCTCCACTTCGCACGATATTCGCTACAACTAATTTACTAACCACCAAGGAAAGACTTCAAGTACATTCTTCTCGTTTTTCTACCTATTTCTCACTACATAATATGAAAACAGAAAAATTCCAGCATCATAGGCCACAATCAAGTGAACACTATGATTGCTACTTTAGTATTAGGTCTATAAAACACAATGAAGTGTGAAATTATATAGCAATTACAACCAACTCCAATATCTGTATCTAATTCAATTACGGTAACTCAAAACCATTTGAGCAGGATGTAATACAATAACAACATAAAAACGAATCCATTTTAAAACTATGACGGATATGTTGCAACATATAATAGTAGCCGCTTATCCGGCTGATCTCAATTATCTAAATAGTGGTTGCCAAAAATCGATCAATAATAGTCGATACAATAATCAGTTCAAGGGCAGTTTGCGCGTGCATACACCCACGTGATTAAATGTTCGCGTGTAACATTCCAGCGGGTCAAATTCACTTGTCAAAGGTAATCAGAGGCTTTAATAATTATAATGTATTTTATAAATTGATATTTGTATATAGTTTCGTCACTATGACTTTTGACCCCCAAAGTTTAATCGATATGATTTTTATAAGTAAAAACAAATTAATAAATGCATTGTTAAGCGGAAATTTCAGGAGAAGCTTAATTCGAACTGCAAGTTAGTAGATTAAAATGAATTTAGGATTCGCCTCTTTTGGGAATGACCGTTCTGCACCCGTATATAAATTTACAACTTGAATGATTTGAGACTAGGCCGTTTTGTGAGCAAAAAAAAACGAGCAAAAACGCCAAATGTTGTACAGATCTATTCAGCCGTTCTGGCGTGATTTACCACACACAATGACGATAACACTTGTTTAATCTGTATTGGCTAATAAAGTTACAATACATTGTATGCAATTGAATGACACAATTATCCACATTCAGTTATAGTAATTCGCAGTCTCCAGCTGTTTCCAGACGTCTTTGAAAACATGATTTTGGTGCAACTTTCACCTAACAGCCTTGATGGTGACCTTATCGGCCCATATAGGTGCACCATTACACTTAGAACTGAGAAAAGTAACAAAATACATAATTATTAAGGTCTAGCTTTTACACGCGTCTCCGCGGGTGTCAAATACTGATTCCGTTGCTGCGACCTATTCCCCGGATAAAAGGTAGTCCATGTGCTATTTTAGATTACTGTCTATTCCTGTGCTGAATTTCATCAATAATTGGTTGAATAATAAACGATAACGGACGAATAATAAAATATTATGGTGGGGCTCTATTATTAATAGTATATTATATGATCAACCTTACTATGTGACCCATTTCATTCATTTCTCATGAAAATGGTACCCTATCCCAACAAGATCTTTGGGGCTCAAGAGTCAGTCAGCAGGTGAACGATGTTCACCCTGTAAGCTAGTACACCTTCTGACTGACGGTATATTTCTGGTGCAGGGTGCCCTCTTGGGCTTGTCGCTCCCGTATAAGACAAGATAAACCAATTGTCGAGTAGTAGGAAAGCGGACCCTGGACTCCAAATTCAAGCTTTGGTTGCAACCGAGACCAATGCTAAGATGATAATTTATATTATGTGGGATGTCAAAAGAGTAGAAAAGGAAAACTTGAATAACAAACATCCATTCATCCAAACTTTCGCATTCATAATAGTAGTAAGATTATAATTTAATTTTAAGGTATTTTCCCATGAATATAATAAAACTGCAAATCATTGGCCAGAATACAAGTTAATATTGCAAAAAAAAAATAGATATTACAGTCAGTCGCTTACGCCACAATGATTGAAGTGCGCCGGGCTTATTTAAGTCGTATTTCACTTATAAATCCTACGCGTTAACGGGCAGGTGCAAAACATACATAAGTCGACATTTCTTGTATCCATAACTTACCATAACATGGTTTATGTTCAACATACAGGCTGAATAAAATTTTATTGGCGTTGTTACCTTCAGGAGGTATTACACATATTGATTGACGGACGAGGTTCTGTGGCCGGCTTTCCTCATGGGTTTGGGGGTCAGACGGTAGTAAAACGCAATTTCACTTTCCTTGACAAGAAAATGGAACCCGTCATGAAATCATGAACAGCAACCGCAATCGCTTCAATTACGCCATTGAGGCAGATCCACATTATTCATTAGTTTTCTTTTTGTAAAGAAACTTTATCTTTCTGTCTCACAACAATGTTATGTAGTGTTTGGTTAACCACATAACTTTTAAAATGATTACACATAACAAATTCTAAAAGAATCAACCTGTAGTGAATTTAAACCGAAATACAAGAATTCAAAATACAAACATTCTAATAGAATTATTTAGTGGGTGTTGATACTGCTTAATCGTGACTTTGGTCGCGTGATTGGACTTGCCCCTTGGACTTTTAATTGTCCTTGTGTTAAAATATACTTCCCATGACGCAAAATTGACAAGAGGAAATGAAGGTGCCCGCGCCATGTTGCACTTCTCTTAGTACAAGTTGTATTACACTTTAATATGGTTAAATTCCGGATGTTCAAGTGATTCTGCATCGTTACAGAAAAGTGACAGTTTAAAAATAATACCTGAATTTTAAAGAGGTAACGAATGCGTAATAACATCGGAATAATATTTATGTATTTCTCCACACAAAAAAGAACACAAAAACAAACAGTACAGGTATCCACTTGAAAGGAACTACAGTATTAAAAGCTAAATACATGCTCCTGCTTTGTAGTACTCTTTTCTTTTGTGAGGAGCTTGCGTCTGATATAAGTTTAAAAGACAATCCGTGGCTGCCAGCCAGCCTGGCTGGTGGGAGGACTTTTCATAGGAAGCCAAAGGTTTAGGTCGTGTCGCCAAACTAATTTACAGTTTATTTATTTTCCACACTTACTAATTTTACACTTTACAGGGTAATGAAATAGTGTACCCAATGAGATAGTGTACATGTTTTGAAAATTATAGGAATGTCTAATATAAATATAAGAACTTCATTTTATAACCAATTACAAATAATGCTGTCCTTGTGAATTCTCTCAGAGTAGGTACAATAGAATAGATCTCTGTCACCCTAGCCCTAGTTTAAAGGCATTGTCACGTTGTAAAACGACCTCAGTCAATATCTGGCGCCCACGAATATATGTCGCACGTATTCGTGGCCACGAGAACTACCGCTTGATAGAAATATGCAGCCTTACCGCGATGCAACTCTTCACATAATTTTCAATAGCGGTCATCGTGAGGCGTTGCGTCGTAACGTAGGAACTCGTATGTGCGAAGTTCGTAACCCGAAATACTTTGTCGGAGAGGACCAATGTAAAGTACAGATCAACAGATGTCTCATATACTTATTTACAACAGTAACAAAAAAACAAAATGAAGTGTAGTAATGAAGTGTTTTTACAAAATTATGATTTGGCGATTAACTTGACACTTTACAAATTTGCAAAATATTATCTATATCAAAAAGTGTTATGTTATGTATAAGTTATTAACGTAATAAATAGTATGTATTACATAGATGAAATAACTTGTAATTTTTGGAATGTCGGAAGTTATTGCTTATGATTTTAGTCTATAAAAAATTAGCTTTTTTAATTTATAATATTCACACTAGTGATATCACTGTGTTCATAGTATTATATCGCATAGTAGTATAGCGCAGGCATTTAATATGACCCATAAGTTCATGAAATGCCAGCATCCAGTCAAATGACTGAAGAACAACACTTCGTGATGTATCTAAAGTAACCTAACACGAAGGGTCAGACGGGTCATTATTCGGAAATGTATGTAAACGCGTTCTTCTAACTGTTTAAACCATGTCGTCTACGAATAAATTTCATTTTATTCAATTTAACCCAAAACCTTCAAAAATAAAGGCACTGCAAACGATATAAGAGTGCCCAAAGTAGCCATGAAAAGGAAAATTGAAACAGTTTCGTAAAGCTCGTTCTTGAAGATCTTAGATAATTATTTTCATGTACACAAATGTCTAATTATCTATTAGACACAATATATTATCATATTTACTTAATCATAAGTAGAGTAAAAGGAATTTAAATGTACATAAAAACATGCCATTTAAAAAATTATACATATAACAGTTTTATGCAATACAAATAAACAGAAAAAGAAATACGTACTAAATAGAACCAAATATGTTAATTGATTACGTGTATTACAGTTTAAAATTAAAATAAAATATTGCTAAATGATTAAAATAATGAAACAAAATATAATTTAGATTAAGAACACAAAATTGTTGTACAGACAAATATTTCGGTTTCTTTCGGTTCTTTTTTTTATCCGCAGTTGTTAAATTACTATCGAAGTCTACTCTCCTTTTACGGGAGTACCTTCCGTCTGACATCTTAACATTGTGAGGAAAGCCTGTACTATAGTTTCGTCAGTCAGTCAGCAGATGGTAGGTAAGGTGAGATAAGCTTGGCTTGGATCAGAAGACCTTGATGGGAGGATATATCCTAAAGTACATTTTGCCCTTGTTATAGCATAATATTTTCCAGCTTCACCATATTGTATAAATACCATGCCTTGATCGAGCTTATTTATTATTCTCTTTAAAGAATGGTATAGTGATTATAGTGAGTTTAAAATATTGTTCATAATTTATTTTTTCCTAACTAATCTGACTTTTATACAGTTTAAACTGTGGGTAAATATCTGCTACAATAATATCAAAATAGTAATTATAAGACAAACCCGTCTATACATTCTAAAATCTTATATTTTTAACCCACAGTTATAATTATAATCTAATAAATTATCATAATTAGTATTATCATAACATTCATAATTCTATTGTTGGGCCCATATTATGTAAAATTAATTCCTCTTAACTTGATTGATCATTCGCACGGACTGACAATAGGTTATACATGATATGAAACAGTGTCAATGTCACTGACCTATGGACTGGCAACCTCCGAAGAAACTCATTGTAAGTCTGTTATGACTTATTCGTATATGCATACACTCGTTTTTAGGCGTCATAATTATCTTCTATCAGAGGGCCGTTTCTTTTTTTTTGCGTGCGGAAATCCCTTCGGATACCCCCCCCCCCCCGCCGACCAGCGGGGACGATTATGTCGTGCATCGACTAAAACCGTACGATGTCCTGCCCAAGTGGCCATTGCCTGGCACCAAGGGTAGCCCTCGAAAGGATAACCCCAGGGTTACCAGCGGACTTTGGGCGCCGCCGCGGCCTCGCCTGGTGGGGCCTAGACAGTCACAGCTCTATGGGCTATAACACCAGTGGAAATGTCTGAAATGTATGCGAGTGACATTATTTGTCGACGTGTCACATGTAACAAATAATGTCACTTCACATTTAGGACATTTTTGGATTCCACTAGTAGACGTCCCTTTTGTCAACAGGTGCTAGTATACTTAGGGACAAAAATCTTGACAATTTACTCTCGCGCCAGTTAACAAATCATAGAGCATAAAATTAATCATGGACTCAAATGTCTCGCGTCATTGGTTGATCATTCCTTTTATTGGCTTTTTGATTGGTCAGTTACACATGCGAACAACCATTTTGTCATTTTTTCTGTCCCTTACTCTATCTAACTGTAAGGTGGAAGAGCGTTCGATTGGAAGTCAGAGATTGTAGGTTCGATTCCGTTCGTTGGTTTGATTCCCGTCTGACCTTCTAACCCCGAGAGGGAATCCTGCACCAGAGCCTCGTCTATTGATTGGCAGGTGTACAAGCTAGCAAATGTGGTAAGTTTGTGCCCCGAAGATATAAATAGGACACACAGGATGTTACTATACACCCGAACCCCAAACAAACGTATCTAAATAAATCTTATTTTTATTTAATTGTTTATTGTGCGCACACAGTAAACAATTTACAAACATCACAGATAAATTCAGTGTACAAAGGCGAGCTTAACTTAGTATTGAGTTTTCTCCCAGCAAACCTTTCAAGCAAGGCGATCGTAGAGAAGGATAACAAATGGGTAAAACATGGGTGTACAACCAGAGGAATATATAACATACCATAACATAACTTCACGCCTGTATCCCCGAAGGGGTAGGCAGAGGTGTATTACACACCCACGATTCGCCAGTTATGTTTAGGTCCCAATGTAATAGGGGGCGAGCCTATTGCCATCTACCGGGCACATTACTAAGCGAGCGATAATCAACATTTTTAATATATACGAATAATATAGGAATAATATATCTTCTTTTTCATCTGAGCTCCAACTCCAGTTGCATCTAGGGCTCGCACTTTGGAGCCCGGGGTCCGCTCTCCTGCTTCTCCTTTTATTGTTTTTTGTCTTTTATGGGAGTGACTGTCCATTAATCAGCAGGTGTACCGGCTTGCAGGTGAAGTTGGCTTCGGCCTCGAAGATCTTGGTGGGCCCAATAAATACTCCGTAGACGTATCTAAGTATCGACGTATAAATATGTGTGTATAATTAATTATTACACTGGCAAGGACATGAAACCGCTATGCAAAATTTAGTTGTATACCAAGATAACGTCACACTCTTGTTGTAAAAGTGAAAGTTTCAAAGCCAATAAGGAAAAGCTTAAGCATACCGATTAAAAATATCAATAAAAATAATAGAACATAATGCGATTACATCAAATTGTGGTAAAAGTCAAGGTTTCATAATTCTTACAACTGGTACTCTAATAAGAACAAATAAAAAGGTGACTCCACGTACCGCTTACATAGTTATGCTGTTCAGATTATTATATCATGCAGTAGTTAACCTGGTGTATGAGGTAGCTTTGGGGCTAAACCAACCTCACCTGCAAACCGGTAAACCTACTGATTGACGGACGAGGCTCTACCGCAGACTTTCCTTCGAGGGACGGGAGGTAAGACGACAGTTGCTTAAATAGAAGCCGCATAAGTCGAACCAAAAGGAAGAGAAACAGCGGATCCCGGGCTCCGAAGTAAAAGTCTAGGATGCAACCGGGAACAACGCTAAGATGATCATGACAATGATGTGTTCTCCGCGTATGAAGTAAATTTAATGTCTATACTATCTGACTAATTCGTCAACGATACAAATTTGAAATTTCGACAGTTGATTTCGTCTTTAATGTTCTAAGTGAAAAAAAAAACGAAACACAGGTATCCACTAAGGAAGGATTTTATAATGCCGTTATGATATTAATTATCGAGTCATTATCTTGCGCTTTTTTTACTTTAAATATGGTTATGTTAGCCATATAGAAATCGAGAGCAGTTTTATAATAGCGCTATTATGGCTTGAGGCTACCGACAGTACCACAAATCAATCCAAATGGTCCAAATTGACCGATATTGAACTAAGTACTGCCTTTCATGTCAATATTTATAATAAAGCACATTAGCTGACACAATTTGCTGTAATTCACGTTTATTTTGATCAATTATTTTTAATTGGCCTTTATTTCATTAAGTTATTGTTATATTTTGGCTTAAGGCGCTGTTTCATGGTTAGCTGTGTAAGTGCCTTACTTATGATCTGTATAACCCTTTAATTAATGATGGTGTACAATAAGAAATATAACATTTTATTGCTATTATAAATGTGAAATTTACGATGTATGGATGTTTGGTACTTAATCACGTCTGAACAGCGGAATAGATTTGGATGAACTTTTGGACATAGATAAAATGGAGTCTTTAATAGCACATTATTTTTCTATTAAGTTCTCATAGGCATAGACCATATTTGTGGCCCCATAAAATAGGGAGCGGTCAGTGTCTAGACTAATACTTGATTATACTTCAGAAAGCTGTAATCTTTAACTAATTTATTAGAGATGAGATTATTATGACTTCTTAAATCTTACGGTTTAAAGTTCCTTTTAATTAATTTTATAATTCATTGCTTGTTGTGTTTTCCTATTAAACCAAATGCTTGTATTAGAAGTGAGTTTTTAGTTAGAGAAAGGAATTGTAAGAATAAACAATAACTCTGTAGGGTATTTTCCCTGAATTATTAGTACTTGACACAAGGTTGTACGTTACCAGATTGTACCCATATATATTATGATAGTAGCACATAATTTTAATTGTTTCCTTACAGAAAGAAAAATTTCAAAAATTGCCCGCAGCTCACGTTTTTTTGTATACTATTTCTATACTATTTTTGTATCAACTAGCTGATGCCCACGGCTCTGCCCGCGTGGAGGTCAGTTATAATTTTTAGGTCAGATCTCCAGTTCTACTCCACCAATGGCAATCAATCATACGGCAGATTTTAAGTCTAACCAAGAACTTTATCATCTTTTCAGTAGTTTTGCGTCCATCGCAAACAACAGATAAACAGATAAGAACTCCAAAAATGATATTTTATGTTTAGAAGAAGTCCTTCATTTAACATAACCCAAGTTTTTTTTTTTAATATATGCAATGTACAATGTTCTTGAGTGGAGACCACGACTCGGCAAACATAGTGTAGGATGCCCTCCGGCCAGGTGGGATGACGATCTGCGAAAGTCTGCGGGCAGATGCTGGATGCGGCAAGCTGAAGACAGCAGGGCGCTATGGATGGCGCTCATTAGGGGAGACCTATGTCCAGCAGTGGACTAGAATAGTACAGACACAACTAATTTAGAATTTTATTATAAAAGATGCTACTACAAAATATCAAATAGATACTTTATAAAGCTTAACAGTTTGAACGTGGAAAAATTAAAAAGTATTACGTAAAAGTTAACTACTTACCTTGAATTTGAACTAAAACATGATTTTTTCAATTAGTAATTAAATAATTGAATTAATAAGTAAGAGAAAAAATTACGAATACCCCACAGGGGAATTACGGACGCTAGCAACATCCCCTTGTCACCGCCAGGAGAGACACCGAGGGAGACGCGACCCCGTCGCCCACTACACAATATCTTAAAGTAAAGTTTGGCGATCTACTACATTATACAGTGCGATACAATTGCACAAAACGAGTCAATATATCGCAACCAAACACTGATTATGTTTTGAATTTATAACCGTACCACTACGCAGAATGACAATTTGAATCCTATAAACAGTTTGGTAATGAAGGTACTAAAGGTTTTCTCAATAGGATAAATGCGCAGTTTCTATGCAAATAGCTTAAAGACAAGCAAACGTTGTGTATTAGCTACCGCAATCTGTTCCTACTATAAATTACACAGTTTCTAAATAACCGGAGTGGATAATTTTATCTAACGTTTTTCGTTGATTCGAATATAAATAAATAGGTTGTGGTAAAATTTAAAAGTAATTGGGTAAATTAGAATAATAAAAAAATCAATTGAAGACCCTACCTAACAGAAATGGTATCAATAAGGAGCTATCTTGCTAAAACAATAATTTTCTTATAGGATCATTATTCCACTGACAAGGGATGTTATGAATGATGATATGAAGGAGTAAGTAATATCATAGAAAGGGACCAGAGATTTCTTGCAATCAAATCGAGCGTTGATCGCATTATAATTTGATCAAACGATCAACTTAGCCCAAGTGGTCATGGTATGTAGTAGCTAAATCATATTGTCTACATAAATTGCATCAGTTCTAATATTCCAATGATACTCTGTTGCCATATTGCGTTACAGTACAAATTTTGTATGAAGAAAATATCATAGATAAGTATAATATTTTCAATTCCTTACTCATGTAGCGGCAGACGAGTGTATATAGGGCGCCATCAATATCTTCGGAGCAACTCCAAGCTGGAACCCCTGCTGATTGAGGGGCGAGGCTCAGTGGCAGGCTTTCCTCTTGGGGTTAGATTTGGCGGTAGTCGCTTCCGTAAACGCCAAAACCAAAAAAGGAATATAAGAGCGGTTCCCGGCCTTCATGTTGGAGGCGTTGGATGCCACCGAGATTGGCGCTTGGATGAAAAAGACAGACATTAATAAAATTTAAAACCTATTGACGTCAATCTCATGATATAAATTTCATTAGTCATCAGATAAATTACAAATTTAAAAATGTCTAGACATCAGATTAGGCTTTTTACCTAGTCAATATTACCTAGTCCATCCAACTATAATGACTAATTTTGTTTGAAAGCTTCAAATTGGACAACTTTCACTAATGAACAACATCATAAAATGTGTTAATGTGATCTTTAAGCATGTTATTAATTGCCTACTACTAATTCATTTCCTTATAATTTACAGGCTTTTATAATTAATTAAGTTTTAGGTGCTGTTAGTAATTGAAATAAACGTTTATATGGATGGTTCGGTGTTATCCATGGAGCAATAATTACTATTATCTGTGCCTCCAGACAGTATTTAAAAATATCTGTTTAATTTTGATAAAATAAATTCATATTTACTTACGTGGTTAAAATTATCATTGTTTCAAAAACATTACAACTAATTTACAAATCACATAAATTGAGCAATATTTTTTTTTTAGTTGCAAAAATAAGCTTAGTTTGAGCCCCGAAGGTCTGAGTAGAGCCCCATACACCCATTATACCTGAATTTAATTTGAATTTGTAATTTTTTTTAATTAAAAATAGTAAAGTATAACGTTATGACTTCAAAGAAAACCTGTGAAGTAACGTGTCGACTCAAGGCGGAAGATTATTATTATGCTGAGATATCGATTTAATTGAAATAGGCTCAAATAGATGCACCATTATGCCCAAACCATAAAACATAAATTACTTCGGGCCACACCGGTCTTAAAATCACGCAAAAAAAATCAAAATCTTACACCCACTTTTATCACTTTTCTCGACGTTTCACATGATTGTAAGTCTAATTAAGCAAAAAAAAATTTTGTGTCGGTCTGTCTGTTGGTCTGGATGTCTGGATGTCTGGATGTCTGGATGTCTGGATGTCTGGATGTCTGTTTACGCAATAGCTCAAGAACCACTTATCCGATTTAAAAAATTCTTTCGCCAATCATCTTGTTTGGTTAATGGGAAGAACTGATTAGATTTTGGGGTTTGTACGTTCAAGGTTTCGGGTACCTACCATACAAATTGTCCCTAAAAATATCTAAGTTTGGCCCGAAATTTGACAATCAATGTGTGATTTCCGCCCCACTAGATTTAGAATATCATTACATTTTCTAATTAAATTTATTATATAATTACATCGACTAATGAATCATCATCCTCCGAGCCTTTTTCCTAACGCAGTTGGGGCCGGCTTTATGTTGACACGACGAACACGAGAGGATTGTTGTATACATATATCTGTATATTTCATCTGTCAGATATGAAATGTCGCGGTACAATACTAAAGTTAGACAATCTCTACAGTATAGCAACCGGGACCGACGGCTTAACTTGCTCTTTGAGGCACGGTGGGTCTCAGTGTGTCAAAATAATTGTCACCCATCCTAAAACTACCTTGGCTAGTGTTGCTTCACTTACCACTTAGCCACGAACCGCTCCGAATCCGACTAAATTAATAATTATAATATTTTATATTGGAAGTCAATCTGAGGTCATCATAATTTACATTTCTTCTCAATCTCAGCAGATTGAAATTTAGTGCCGACTTATCATCTGTTGACATATTATGTGAAACATTTTTTAGCATCTATTATTTATACGAACTACTTACATTCATCATCGATGTCAGTAGTCGATAGGAGGTTACAATGTTTTATACGTCACTAGCTGCAGCGTAGTAGTATGTATGGGGTACCAAAATCTTCATGGCCCAAGTCAACCTCACTTGCAAGCCAGTCATTGAGTATCGAAACTGCCAAGCCACACATTATTCGTAAGGTGTAGAATTTGTAGAGAACTTAAGATTAGAACTCACGCAGAACACTATAGACTATGATGAGATTTATAGTGTCAGATTAGGGCGTGATAACTTTTTTACAGTAACAGCAATATGGACTTATATTGGTGTCATTCCAAATGAAAATGTTTTTGGTGGCATATAATTATCGACCTATAACCATTGAGTACTTTTGCAACATATTTATATGTATATGACATATATATATATGACAATCTGGAAAAAATTACCTAGGGCGACACTAAATGTAATAAACTATCATTCAAGTTGGTAAATCCGAGTTGAAAGAACTCATAAATCATAACTTTACAGTAATATAGAATAGGCTATCGATGTCATTGAAATGAATTCGATTAACGTTGCAACACTTGTAAAGAATAGATATTTATTTATTTATTATTTATCTAAGATCTTGCTTGATATTTATTATACTAAAATTACAATTCGAATTCGAAACACTACTTCGTAATGCGTTCCCGATTGTAGTTATAATTTTGATTTGTTTTTTTTTAAATTGATAAGCTGAATTTGTTCACGATCTCAACAGCTCAGTGATGAAGTGGTGGATGACCCCGACTGACCCTGGGCCATCTCCGGTTCCGAGATGGCCCCCTCGGGTTTGGGAACCACGGTGTCCCCGTCTGCTGCAAGGGGAAAAGTACAAGTGATTTATTCAATATGTGTAGCAAGTTCCACCAAGTGCCATCAGTCTCCAGTATAAACAGTATGTAATTCCAGTTCACAATTACCATGTATTCATGTATTTTTACTCAATCACGCCTATTATGGATGAACGGATTTAGTTGAAATTTAGAAAGAAAATAGGACGCGGATGGAGCCATGAGCAACTGTCACGGTTCCGTCAACACATGCAATAGGCACTTATATATAATTAAATTTATTGCATGTAATACGGTCAGTCAACGTTACATTGTAATGTATTCAATTAATATTTTACAATTATAATTACATTATATATTAATGTAGCAAATAAGAATACATTTTGTCTTATAAATTTGTCAAGGTTGTCTTAAAAAACAAGTTTTTGGAAAATCCCATGCAGCAGGTAAAGTAATAGATAGAGTAAGTTCTAGGGAAATTGGTCATTATGAAATGTGATGCGGTTTTCATAACATAACATAACATAACATAAACTCACGCCTATATCCCCGAAGGGGTAGGCAGAGTTGCTAGCACCCACATTTCGCCAGTTTATGTTTAGGTTCCAATGTAATAGGTGGCGAGCCTATTGCCATTAATCGGGCACTTATAAACCTGCGATAAATACACACATAACTTCGAAAAGCATCGAAAAGTCATTGGTGTGTGCCATGGTAAAACCTAGGATCGAACCTTAACCTCGTCTCAGCAGTCCATTACCCATACCACTAGGCTACCGCGGCTTTTTGCGGTTTTCATCATCAACTAAACAATTTTTCATCGCAGTTTTGTGTGTAGGCATAATAAAATTGTGTATTCATTTAAAAAAGGTATCTAATTATGTTTATCCGCATTATAGCATCCATATGCCAAACTCTGCTTAGTTTGGGTATAGATGGCACTGTGTGTGCATGTATACTTCTCCTAAATAAACTTGGAAAGTAACAGCAAATTAATATGCATCCGTGTCAAGCCCGGGCGAGACGCTAAGTTCATTACATAAGGAAGATCCCCATTTTACATGGACATTATTCATAATGTAATTAATAAACATAATGTTGAAAAAAAAATTACTAAAGTAATGAAATAGTGTGAATACGAAATAATATTTATGTAATTAATGTATTTCACCAAAAAAAAATTGACAGATTACCTATTTGTGCAATAAAACATTTGTAATGCCAACATATTCTGTTCTAGTATGAAATGATATGTTTTTGACATAATATATATTATGTCAAAATATGTTGCTATGAATAGAAACTTATACATAATTATGTATAAGTTTCTATTCATAGCAATCAGTGTGGCAATGGTCAAAACAAAACGAAATGAAATAAAATGTATCTCTGCGTCAGGTATATATAAAAATATGAATTATGAAAAACTTAAAAAAAACCACTCTTAATAAAAATTTCGGTTATAATTAATGCAAAAAATATATTTGCTGCAAATGCCTTTTTTTTTTTTCGTGCGGAAATCCCCTTGGATACCCCCCCGTCGGCCAGTGGGGGCGGTTATGTCGGGCTTGAACCGACTAAAACCGCACGCCGTCTCGGGTCTGCAGACGCCGGGGTGTAAGGTTGCCCATAGAGCATATCCCTCGCACCCCGACTGACCCTGGGCCATCTCCGGTTTCGAGATTTCGACAAGTAATGAAATAGTGTGAATACGAAATAATATTTATGTAATTAATGTATTTCACCAAAAAAAAATTGACAGATTACCTATTTGTGCAATAAAACATTTGTAATGCCAACATATTCTGTTCTAGTATGAAATGATATGTTTTTGACATAATATATATTATGTCAAAATATGTTGCTATGAATAGAAACTTATACATAATTATGTATAAGTTTCTATTCATAGCAATCAGTGTGGCAATGGTCAAAACAAAACGAAATGAAATAAAATGTATCTCTGCGTCAGGTATATATAAAAATATGAATTATGAAAAACTTAAAAAAAACCACTCTTAATAAAAATTTCGGTTATAATTAATGCAAAAAATATATTTGCTGCAAATGCCTTTTTTTTTTTCGTGCGGAAATCCCCTTGGATACCCCCCCGTCGGCCAGTGGGGGCGGTTATGTCGGGCTTGAACCGACTAAAACCGCACGCCGTCTCGGGTCTGCAGACGCCGGGGTGTAAGGTTGCCCATAGAGCATATCCCTCGCACCCCGACTGACCCTGGGCCATCTCCGGTTTCGAGATGGCCCCCTCGGGTTTGGGAACCACGGTGTCCCCGTCTGCTGCAAATGCCTCCTTCTCAGATTTTTATTTGCACTACAGTTTTTGAAAACATCACAAACCTTATTTTCATATTTAGTTGTTCCATTGTTTTTAAATAAAAGTTTGTTTTCAATTAAGGGGTGAAAATACCATTAGGCGAGACTACTTGACTTTTTGACTTTACAAAAAAAATATCTGAGCTTACCACGCTAGGTATCGTAACCCGAGGGGGCCATCTCGAAACCGGAGATGGCCCAGGGTCAGTCGGGGTGCGAGGGATATGCTCTATGGGCAACCTTACACCCCGGCGTCTGTAGACCCGAAACGGCGTGCGGTTTTAGTCGGTTCAAGCCCGACATAACCGACCCCGCTGGCCGGCGGGGGGTATCCGAAGGGATTTCCGCACGAAAAAAAAAAAGGTATCGTAAAACTGAATTTATAGTTTGTAACAAAATTTGATGTTGCAAATAAGGTTTGAGATAAGGAGAATGCGAAATCGAATCTCGTTAAATTATGTAGGCAGTTAATTTAAAACATTTATTACAACGTTAGTATTATAACTAGCCATTCACTAGTCAGTAATTAGGTGCTGATGAAACCAGTAGTCACAATAAATAAATTGTTCAATTGAGCTTATTAAATAAAGAACAGTAGAAAAAAGAGCAGTAATGATTACGTCCATTCCTAATTTACATACATATTCTAACGCCTTTTTTCCTCCGGGTAGGCAGAGACAACAGCCCGCTATCTGCTTCTGTCCTTGCATACTTCACGAGCTTCCTTCACTGTCATTAAACCTTTCATGCAAGCTCGCGCGGTTTCGAGTGCTTTGACCTGCTCTTTTTTCAAAACCTCATTAATTTGTGTGTGTGTGTAGTGCAGTATATGTTCTGCGATGTCGACCCCGGCTTGCCTGCCCACTTACATCTGCCTTATATACTTGGTGTCATTCGCTCAGTACTCATTCGTTCCAAGTGCCCAAACCACCTTAGCATACCCTATTCAATTCTTGTAACAACATTCTCTTTTATGCTACACTATTCTCTTATATCTGTATTCCTCTTCCTATCAGCCAACTTTACTCCACACATACTACGCAATGACCGCATCTCCATTGCATTAACTCTACTTTCAGGATTTTTCTGCCATACCAAACTTTCACTTCCATACATTAATGTGGCCGTCTTAATTTATCGTTTTTATTACATGTTTAATCATCCACCTAATCAATAATAGCCAATCGTTTAACAATAACGAAGTATGACGTCATGAAAAGCTTTTATTTACCTTACTATGTCCTGGAACTTTGCAAGTCTAATTTGACCCACTTGCCGGCATTCAATTGAGTTGGAATATGTAAATTGAATGACAATAAATTAATATGATACCATATTAATTTATTGTCATTCATTGTTTGGTATAAGTTGTTTTGTCTTGGCATATCCTTTGATGCTACATTTTTTTTTATACCACTAATGTGGCCGACAAGCATACGGCCCACCTGATGGGAAGCGGTTACCGCGGCTTATGGACGTGTGCAACACCAGTGGCGTCACACTCACACTGCCGACCCTGTAAAGGAAAGGGGATGGGAAAGGAGATGTTCAGGATCTGAATATGGGGACGTTAGGTGGTTGTAGGAACTACTAAGCTAAACAAGATAGACAGGTTTTGTTTTGGCTCGTTTGATTTATCTTGGCAAGCAATCTGGTGCTACATGATACAAAAGTAAAAGTAATAATAATAATAAACGGGAGACTGGGACGTACCCCCTGTGAAATACTTGTCATTCATCTATGCCCCCGGTCGAGACGCTCCCATTGTAAAACAACCGTTTTTTTTGGCGTACTGGAATGGGACCCGTAGGATACCCGTCACGCTTAGAGTAAGAAGCATGAGATTTTTCATACCTGTTTCTGGTTAGGTATAAATGTAGACATATTTTAAATTTAGAGGTGGGCGAAGGGGTTGAAAGTTTACATGGACAGTTCATCACTTTTGAAGGCAGAAAAATGAAACTGAAACTTCGTATGTACTTGAGTAGATCCCTGGATGGTTTAGATTTATAATTGGATCCTCTAGGTAGTGCTGGAATCGGGTAATAAGATTTTTCCCAGGTGAAGCCAAGGCACGAAACTAGTATCTTTATAAAGTCCACTAGAAAGTTACGAATTGCTTTATCTAGAACCTATTGCTGAATTTTGAATAGATAATTATTAAAACGAGTTGTTGAATAACTCTACATCATTTTGCAGAGCTTAATTATATCACTGGTTATAACGAACGTTCAATTATAATGTATTTACTATGCTGCTGTTATAATATATAATATAAATACACAATGCGTCTAGTAAAATTGTCAATGTCAAATGCAATTTTTTTAATTGAGTTCCGTTTTTTTTTTTCTTTGTGGACAATCTCTTTGCATTATATTCGATGGACGGTCAATCAAACGCAATTGATACGGATTTAAGATTAAGGCTCACGCAGATTTTTTCCTATGACCTCGGTTTGATTAAGAAAAGAAACTTCCTAAATTCACTGCTTGGTAACTAGGTGATACCTGAGTGAGGACTGAATATTTTATTAATATTATAAATGTATTTTTTAGAGAAGGGATGAGGTTGCATGAATGGATGATTTTTATTATTCTCCAATGCATAAATGCCTAAACAAGTCTTGATGAAATTTGATACAGAGATAGATTATTATCTGTATTAGCACAGGCTACTTTTTGTCTCAGAAATAGGTTCCTGTGGGCCGCGGGAACGAGATCCATAGTATCCCTATGCACCTGAATATCAACAAGAACCACCTGCCTCAGTACAAATACTCTCATACTCGCAAACAGTATCGAACCTCTTAGTTTTAAGACAGACGTGATAATGATCACACTCATGTGGCTTCTCGCATTAAATAATTGCGTGACTAATTCATTAAAATGCTTCAAGAGGTTAAACATACATCCTTTAGAGAATTCCTTAAAAATAGCATAAATTGTATAATATTTAGAATATCCTACATGTTAGATGCTTTGGAAGAGTTGACTGGGGGCCACTACTACGCTTACCACTTTTATCATAAATGCTGGAGAAATGTATGGATGGAAGTATGGATGGATGGATGGGTGTTTGTTCCTCAATCATACCAGAACCGATCTGGATGAAATTTGGCATTTGAAATTTCATCCACATACGTACCTACCACTTCTTATTCCATATTACATTAGTTACTTTTCATCCCAGGAACAGGTTTCTATGAACTACATGAATGGGATCTGTATTATACGCGGTCGTTAGCTAGTATTTTATAAATGTCTCTTAAGGAACCCTAAACATAAAAAATGTTACTAAAACAGCAACCTGTTATTAGACGTTGCGACAAATAATCATACCTATGGACTTAATTTATCTATTTAACTAGTGTTTATATCTCTGTCGGTTGAGTAACAACGAGTTATGTTTTCGGCATAGTATTTAATAACCGTTATAAAATCGGTTTCGGATATCTAAATTAACGATATCATTTGCAGTTTATTCAAGTGAATGTTGCTTTTGCAATAATTAGTTATTTATGTATTTTTCGAGTTCGTAGTATTGCGTAGATACTGTCCGGTTGTACCATATAGATTTTAAAAATAGGTGTGAACTATTGTACAATGATCAGTAAAAGATAATACATATAAGGATGACTCAATCAAGGATTAAACATCTTTCTTAAGCGTTGGTGCCGATAAATTTAACAATTGTGTGGAATGTTTGGTTTCAGTAAATAGTCGCATGTATCTAGTATGGGGACACACTCTCTAGATTTGCAATTATTTACACATTTACAATACATTTAATATCGTAAAAAAAGCACGAATGGATGATCTAAATTTTTTTTTTGGATCTAAATCCGTTATATTGTTGTTATTCGTATAAAATGTAGCCTATTGCACTCAAAGAATGATAATGAATCGATTGATGCCTCATTCATTACAGTACTTTAGGAGCTACAGTACAATATACGTAAATACTTACATAGACTGCTAAACACATAACCATACTACGGATAACCTTTTAGGTTATGCGTCGTAATCTGGTCAAATTACGACCGCGGCCCAAATGATCAGCGAAGTGTTAGACTTCCAGATGGCCAGGGGCAACTACCACACCCGTAGGCACACAATGAAATGATGTATGTTGTTTTTAATATACATGTAGTAACTAGTACACACGTAACTCCATAACCTTATTGGGAAAACCAAATATTGCATGCAATATATTATCTAGATAACATGTAAAATGTATTGGTGCCGAGTAAGGATAACAATCTATACTCAAAAGACCAAGCACCACCAGTCAGAGTGATTAATATAAAAATTGCGATACTTTACAAACTCCATATTCATGAACAATCTACATATAAATGTTATCGTATCGTCTTCTTTACATTTAAAATATCTGCAACATCTTTGCATAATACTTTTAATTATTTAAATATTAAATTTGATTAGAATCTGCATTATAATAAACTGTATTAAAAGTATGAAAAAAAAAAAACATTTCTAATTTTTTAATATAAAATATAACAGCAAAGTGGCTCTATAACTTGACATGTCTGATAAAGGTGTAGCAATTCGTCCTTGCGGCATTATTTAAATTATTTTTGACAGAAAATAGTCCAAGTTCTACCCCCATTTCTTTTACTTTAACCGCTAAAGTTTCATAAATGGTGATAATACTAAACAGATAGTCGAATGAAGACTCCAACAAGAAAAATGAATAACCTGCTAGCTGGTACACCCATTGACGAACAGATGAGCTTGTGGCGTAGGCTTTACTCTCGGGGTCGGCAAGTCAGACGCCAGTCGCTCCTGTAAGAATAGCCAAATCAGAAGGAGGATAAAGGAGAAGTGGACCCTGCCAATACAACCGGGAACAACGTTAAGATAATGATAAAATAAACTGTAATATGCAAACTTACCAACAAACAAACCAAGGTTATCGACATAGCTCAAAGAATTAACAAGCTGAAGTGGCAGTGGGCAGGCCATATCTCGCGAAGACCCGACAACCGCTGGGGTAAACGTGTTCCTGAGTGGAGACCGCGACTCGGCAAACGTAGTGTAGGACGCCCTCCGGCCAGGTGGGATGACGATCTGCGAAAGACTGCGGGCAGAAGCTGGATGCGGCAAGCTGAAGACAGGGCGCTATGGCACTCATTAGGGGAGAACTAGGTCCAGCAGTGGACTAGAATAGGTTGATGATGATGATGATGCAAACTTTGCATAGAAAAATACATTTCTTATTTTGATATCAAAAAGATTGCATGTCAGTCTATGAATTGACATATCTAACACAGGTGCCGCAATTAGACCTTGCGGCATACCTCGAATTACTTCTAACAGGAAATAGTTGAATTAACTACCATTTCTTTTACTTTATCTGCTAAAACTCTATAAATGTTGACAGTACTGAATAGATATCGAGCATTACACGTATTAAAAAGTAAATCACGATCGCAACTGAGCCTGTTTTCATTGAAACCTAGATTAAGACATTTACCTAGTATAGAATTCTAAATCGGGTCGGTGATTACAAGAAATGTGCCTAGATAGGAGGACTATTACCAATTAGGGAGACCTGCAAGTATTTCGAAATATAAGTTTTATAAGTAAATTAAGTAATATAACACGGAACAATTTCACTTTTAACATACTATTATTAATTAAAGTACAGTTAGATTTCAGAATCTTATTAATATTACTTGTTATCATACGGTATTTTTTTTTTTTCGTGCGGAAATCCCTTCGGATACCTCCCCCCCCCCGCCGGTCAGCGGGGGCGGTTATGTCGGGCTTGAACCGACACTAATGTACATTTACATCACGCTAAGCTGCTTAAGAGCGAAGGCTTAATAAGTATTAGTTTACTATAGGCACATCACTCACCGATAGTCCACATGGGAGTGCCTATCTGGGGCATATGAACCGGCCAGTCACAGCCTTCAGGATTATCTGGGACTGGCCGAATACGGAGCTACAAAAAAAAGGGCGTGTCTTAAAATAAAGTGTATTTAAAACATAAAAATAAATAGCTACATATTTATCTTTGTTCACTAGTTTACGAAGTAGTGAATGTAATTATTACGAGAAAGAATATTATAGCATGATTATATCCTCTGCAATGTAACAATAAAATAAATTATAATAACATATTGTAATGTAAAGAACGTTTGTAAATATTTAAGTGTTATAAATTGTTTGTAAATGGAAAGCGAATTTTTCCATTAAATGCAGTGGTTCTACATATTTATAAAGAAACTCACAAAATTCGGCCTCTCTCTTTATAATTTTAGTATAGAAGTATAAATTTTATTAACGTTATAAAGAATCTGTGCCGTAATAATGCCATAACAAATAATATCACACATAGCCAAATAAATAAATATTTATTAGTATTTCGCTTAGATAATGAACCTTTCGGCTTTAACAGCTACAAACGCCGCAAGGGACACCTAAATTATCTTAATGGTGACTCGATGCTATGCAACAGAAGGCCTAAGTATACCATTAGAACGTCTACACGGGCAGACAGAGATAACATCATACAACCTGTTTTATCCTAATAGGTATGGCTTGTGGCCAACATTGCCAATTAGTTGCTTTAAATGCAGCCAGATGTCAAAGTCAAGATTACAAGCCGAGAATTCTTGTTAAAGTTATAAGAAATCAAATATATTCATGAATATGATACAAAATCTGAAGGTATCTCATATGAAATGGAAGCATTATGCAATATGCAACCAGTTTATACCTTTTTATGACGTAAGATATATTTTAATTCACTTTTAAGGGGCATATTAATTACGTGCCAAAGACTGTACTAGGTGACGTAGGTGTAGGTTTTTTGGTTGGTTTCTTTATTTTTTATAAGAAAGTAAAACTAAATGCGGAAGTAAACAACTTAAATGCGTACTAAACCGTATCATAATTAAAGATTTTTTTCTTAAAAGTGACACGGGCCGTTGTACTTGGGTTGTCTTAAATTTAAATCACATTATTTACAGATACAGTCAACATCGGTATGGCTTAAGCTTAATAGTTTCAAGTGGCCGACCATCTTAGTTCTAAAACTTTACAAGGCAGCCCGTCAGTTTAAACAAAAACTTTTGGCGGCGATAACTGACATCCACGCGGGTGGAACCGCGGGCGGAAAGCTAGTATAATATAAAATATTATGGATTAAAACATATAATACAGTCGATATTCAAAAAGTATTTCACCAACAACTCGACATGTGCTTGCCACTCAGTAGTTCCGCATCTTAAAAATAGATTGCTTCCGTTCGATATGAGTATCTTTCTACATTATCATAATGTACTGTTTTTATCAATAACTATTAGATAGACATGCCTAATAATGCCTTCTTGTTGCAATCCATTGACTCCCTATTTACATTTTAGCTTAATGATGGCAAAGATAGTTATGGGCTACTGAGTTACTGCCTAAGAGCTAGCTAGAAAGATGAAAACTAGTACATTTCTAAAAAGAAATATATAAAATTTACGACTTTTTCTTTTAATTATTATAAACGAATATTTTGGTACAACAGGAATGTGTTTAAATGGGTAAAAAAATTATGTATAAATCACAGAAGTGTACTTAAATACACAGTTCTCATATCACAATAAAACATTTGAATCACAGATATTACCTTATAATAAATTTAGTAGCCAAGCTCTTATGTATAACGAACAAATCAACAATAACAAATCAAGTTATAACAATAATATAGTGCTTACTTCTAATTCGAATATAACAGGTTAAAATATAAACTTTTTATAAAGGTAGATATTTGGCTTTAATCACAATCAAAATTACAGTCGTAACGACTGTGATTTTGATTATAATATATTACTTATAACAATAAAAAAATTAAATATATATTTATACAATATTACCAGCAAACTAATTTCGTAATTTTTCGATACAAAGTTGTATATTAGAAATGTAAATCTCACTATTTTTTTACCTGCGGTTAGTGACGCTTATGTATTACTCTGAGATCGATATTTGCTCATTTTTAACCTCAATTCAGGTCATAGCGAGTTTTGAGCATGTTTAATACTTACTTTTAATTTTAACAAAGATATTTTTAATTAGTTAGTGTGTTTATTTCGTATTTAACATATTTGACCCTTACTACTTCTGTACTCAAGTATACTTTATTTTAACTCCATTTCATAAAACACAATGTATTTATTATCTGTGCTATTGCCTACTACATATTTTAAGAGGTGACGATTAGCAAGCCAATATTTTAATTTAGTGCGAATCGCCTACAGAAAAAATAATATTATTCAAAGGAGTCGATTTGCACGTTTTGTGCGAGTTCAATTCGTGCGAATAATATTACGATTTCTTCTTAAATTACTTGACTTCGTCAGTTTGATGATATAATAATGGTACTTAAACTGTTGAAAATATTATCTTATAGGAATCTTGATTAATAAATACATCTCCATAAATTAACATTATTAAAATAGAATAAACTGAAATGTATTTATTAGGCTCTTACCTACTGGGGTGTGTGTTGGGTAACCTCCTCGAGTGTCGCTCCGATTCCGATCCCGCTGCAGTCCGGGGGGAACGGAATCGGAGCGGCCGGTACACCCTGGGCGGCGGTCAATGGCTTCCCCTTCACCCCTTCATAGGGTTGGCATTGATCGTCGGCCAATACCCAACGTGGCGGGAACACATCGCTCTCCGTACTCCTCTGCTTTCAGAGGAGACAGGATGAGCGATGCTGTTAGTGGTGAGATGGCCCAGGGTCAGTCGGGGTGCGAGGGATATGCTCTATGGGTAACCTTACACCCCGGCGTCTGAAGACCCGAGACGGCGTGCGGTTTTAGTCGGTGCAAGCCCGACATAACCGCCCCCGCTGGCCGGCGGGGGGGTATCCGAAGGGATTTCCGCACGATAAAAAAAAAAAAAAAAGGCTCTTACCTACTGCTCAAGTCATGTCGTGGGTCGAATACGGCGGCTGGGACTCGGGGTGGCTCTCCACAAATCCGAGGCTATGTTTTTCCACGGGCCTAGGAGGGGGCCACCTGCGGGAACCAGCATAACCGTAGGGGGCGTAAGCATCGGCATCGAGCCCACAATGAGGTACCTTGGGCTCGTACTCGATAGCCGATGGGACTTGGGACCTCATCTCCAAAGTCTGGTCCCGAAACTGAGGGGGGCTGCGGCCGCGCTATCGCGGCTGATGCCCAACGTTAAGGGACCCAACGCCCCCAATAGGAGACTGTACCTGGGGATCGTGCGAAGCATGGCCCTGTACGGGGCCCCAGTATGGGCGGAGACTCTGGCGGCCCGCAACGTGGCTGTATTAAACAGCCCGTTAAAAGCGATGGCCGTCAGAGTCATCAGGGGGTATCGCACGATCTCCGTCGAGGCGGCATGTCTACTAGCCGGGACCCCTCCATGGGACCTGGAAGCGAGAGCCCTTGCGCTGCTGTACCAGTGGCGCAAGGAGGCGCTGGAGCGGGGCCATAGGCCGGAGCCCCGAGAAATCAGGGCTCAGCGGTCCCAGCTCGACCGGGAACTCATGGAGACATGGAGGGTGCGACTTGAGCACCCAAGGTGGGGGGAATCCACCATTGCAGCGGTGAGACCGATCATGAATGAGTGGTTGGGGAGGGACCATGGGGACCTCTCCTACCGTATGTGCCAGATGGTTACCGGACACGGGTGTTTCGGTAAGTATCTGTGGCGCATCCACCGGGAGACAACGCCGCAGTGCCAGCACTGAGAGGATCCTGGCGAAGACACGATGCTCCACACGTTGCTGGAGTGCCCTGCGTGGGCGAGTCAACGGGATCTCGTTGCGGTCCTGGGCGTGGACGTTCTCTCGTTGGAGACCATGGTGAGGGCCGTGGTCTCCGACGGGAGTAAGTGGCACGCCGCCGCCTCTTTCTGCGAGCAGGTAATGCGCGCGAAAGAGACGGCGGAGAGGGAGCGGGAGAGAACCCTGCCCCCCGAGTTTCGCAGTCTGCGGCGAGGACGCCGCAGACTCATCTACGCCCGGGACTACCGACCTCCATGATCGGGGCCTGAGGATGGCAGTTGGCCGACTCGCCCTCCTTACAGAAGCAGGCCGTGGCGGAGGCGTGTCGTCCTACACATGCCTGGTAACTCACAGAAGCGGGATAAAATCCGACCCCACCAGGTGAGGCCGCGGTGGCGGCCAAAGTCCGCCGGAAACCCTGGGGTTATCGTTTCGAGGGCTTACCCGGGGTGCCCGGCAACGGACACTTGGGGAGGACACCGTGCGGTTTTAGTCGAGACACGACATAACCACCCCCGCTGGCCAGCGGGGGGGTATCCGAAGGGATTTCCGCACGTAAAAAAAAAAAGGCTCTTACCTACGAATTTGCTGATTTTGAATCATGATTGGTGTCAATGATCGATATTATCGTTTTTTCATTCGACTTGGAATTCTAAATTCAAATATTTTTTTTAATCACAGTATATGTTGAAACTACTGCATTGATTGCGATTAAACTTGCACTGTTCCCTAAGTGTAAGTAAAATTGTATGTGAATGAAAAAGTAGCCAATATCCGATTAATATTTTCAAAGAAATGCAAGGATAAATTTGCATACACCTGTAAAACCTTGAATAGAAGCCCCAATAGGTCATTATAATGTAAAAATATATTGCCGTTCTACTAATATCATCATCCATATTAATAATATCGCTCGAATTGATAATCTCCTGTTTAAGTCAAATAATGAATTAAATAATTAATATTAATTAATTAAAAATGCTCCATTTGTTTTGGCAACGGCTACCGTAGTACTAACAGCGAAGGTTCCTACGCCGTCATACTTATTATCTACATATCTATGCCTACACTACCATTGGGCAAATTAAATTGTATACACTTAGCTATAGAAGGAAAATCTGTTAAGTAATGAGTTCTAATTTATTGAAATAGGTGTTGACACAAGTACTCACAAGGTGAAATACATGTATGGAGCAATGCTCTCGATTGCAGCGACAAAAGAAAACCGTCCGTCCGTAAACTTTTTTACCGGCAAGATCTTTGGCACTTAAATCAACCTCACTTGCAAGCCGGTAAACTTGCAGACTGACGAACATCGCTCTGGTACAGACTGCAGTCACTGCACGTTGCATACACAAAAAGATAAACCAAATTTTAGAAAGGAGGAATTTGAGAGCGGTCCCTTATTTTTTCATGCGGAAATCCCCTCGAATTCAGACCTCGCAATTCAAGCTGCATCTGTCAACCCCAGGCCTCCGCTCATGGCGGACGAAGAGCGTTGAGCAATCTCCGATGCCTGAGTCGCCTTCTGCACTCGCGGGCCGCTCCTGAACAGCGGATCCTATATAGGCCCCAAAGTGTAAGCTTTGGATACAACCGGGATTGGTACACGGATGATGATCTCTCGTATGAAAATTAATAACAAATATGTATCTCTCTTTTCTGCTATAGATGTAAAAGTATTGTGATATTCGTGACTAATATTTTGTTTTGAAAGTTTAGTAACTTTCATGCTTTGTTTTACGGTCACGCACCACTTTTTACAAAAAATTACTGATATTGAACTACACGCTTTGTCACTTTTTTTATTCGACATTATGAAATAGATACAAAAAAATCCGTTCCCGCAGGGGGAACGCACAGGTAGATTTCGTGAAGCAATTAATATTATTTTATATAGAGAACTACGGACTCCCACGCCGAGCGCATTTTTAACATGTTTAATTTTTTTTTCTTGAAAACGGTAACTTTTAGCGAAAAACTTTTCAGACATTTATTTTAGACTTAAAAATGGGCTATCGACTTAAACTAAACTAACTTAAACTAAGTTTACACCCAAGCAATTTTTGACCGCAGTTTGAAAGCGATCGGGGCAAAAATGCGACCGTGAGAGTGCCTCAAATTTTGGGAAGTGGAACCATACATACATATATATATATATAAACGTTTTGACCAGTGGTCATTTCGGACTCAGGGGGTCATAACTAGACCTCCTATGAAGAATTTTTTTTAAAATTCGACAGTAGTCAAGAAACCAATTTTCATCGAAATCTACCTAAAATATATGAAAATGAGGTGGACAATCGATAAAAGATTTACTAGGGCAACAACAGTATACCCGACAAAGCAGTTAAGTCCCGGCCATGGCCCCGGTGGGTAAACCTGCCTTGTAAACCGACATAGCTGGGGCCCGATCCGGATCTTCCGGATGATCTTTCAAAAAAAAACCTACGTACATTCTCGTGAGGTTATTATTAAACCTTCAGTATTACTCATATTTTGATTAATTTTCAAATAAATTTCGGTATTTTAACTTTTTACTGAATCAGACCTTTATCCACGACATTGACCGCGTGAGAGTCGATTGAGGTGGACGAGGGCAAATATTGTTCTTTCTCCAGATCTCGGGTTACCTTGTATCAAGTTTTATTTCAATTGATCTAGATATATGGACGTGAAAGGTAACAGACAAACCAGCAGAATTAATATCGCATTTATCATTTTAGTTAGTTGGTTAGCGACAAATTTAATGAACAACAAACTATCTAGCTAATTAAGAGCGCTTGCGCAATCGACAACGTGCATTAAGTTACTGATATTTACATAAGATAAGTCACAATTTATGTAAAAGTTTTCGATATCTGAACACTGATATAAAAAAGCCAGTCGTGTTTATGTCTTTTAAGACGCGGTAAGAGTAAGTGGGTTAAATTGCGTCTTATCTTAAAATAGTATGTATTACGTATTTTTTGTAATAATGCTGATAATAACAACGCTTTATTTTATACCACTAAGGTGGTAGACAAGCACACGACCCACCTGATGGGAAGCGGTTACCGCGGCCTATGGACGTGTGCAACACCAGTGGCGTCACAGTCGCGCTGCCGACCCTATAAAGGAAAGGGGATGGGAAAGGAGTTTGGGAGGAGATGGGAAAGGAGTTTGGGAAGGGATGGGAAAGGAGTTTGGGCTCCGGCACTCTCACTCACCAAACGGAACGCAACAGTTCAAATACTGTTACTTGGCGTCGATATTCTATGAGAGGGTGGTGGTTCCCCGGTCGAGTCGGCCCATTCATGCAACGGCCAAAATGACTGTTGCGTGACTCTACCACCTACAACAACGCTAACACAATAACTAGGTATATATCGAGGGTATTCTGGCAGATCCAGATAAGTGCACAATGTATAATAATGAGAAAAAAATACTTTAAGTTTTGAGTGATCATAGTTTGATGTTGAAGTATAATAACAACATGATATCAATACTTGTAGTTACGTATGTTATCGAAGAAGTTTTAGGTACATTAATTTACTTAATAACTGTCATTAAAATTAAGAAAAAAGGATAACATTGCGTTAAGGTACTGCAGTTATTTCGTTTTGCCAGATATTCCTAAATAAGCTGTAAATCCCTAATAATGCAAAGTATTAACACCTGTTATACTAATAAAGGATCATTGTACGACACTGACTTAGTTCATAAAGAAATAACTGAAATAATCTTTTATTTAAGCCGCCAATATTCAGATTTGTACAAAATTATCCGTTTTTACCTGTATATGTTTTGAAAATTAGTTTATCATGTAAGTAGAATGGTAATTAAATTAGAAAAATGTCAAAAGAAACCAACAACACACAAAACTACACATCTTCCTCGCAAGACAGTAGATTCTCCGCTTTGTCTTCAGGAACACTATTCACCGTCTTTAAACGTTTATATCAAAGCTCCAATTCCTCCGGTATTATATATTTTTTAATTCGATACAATAAATCCTTTTTTTTTTGCCTCCAATATAGGCAATGATTGCTCTTTTTTTTTTTCAACTCACTTGGAAATTCATCAAGTTCTTTTCTTTTTGTTGGTGTAGCTCTAGCTTTTCCTTCTTTTCCAGTAACGTGTATGTAATTAAAATTCTCACTCATATCGTAGTTGAAATAAATTCTTTTTCCCCCTTTAAGAATCTCAATCGCTCAATTTTAAGCCACTGCACTCTATTTCCTTCATTGTCCTTTTCATTGTTATGAATTATCTTATCTTACCAGGCGAGGCCGCGTTGGCGGCCAAAGTCCGCCGGTAACCCTGGGGTTATCCTTTCGAGGGCTTACCCGGGGTGCCCGGCAATGGACACTTGGGAAGGACACCGTGTGGTTTTAGTCAGTCCGATTCCGACCCACCCCATTGTCGGCACCAATGGG
The DNA here is from genome assembly GCA_946251805.1 of Cybosia mesomella. Classification (NCBI taxonomy): domain Eukaryota; kingdom Metazoa; phylum Arthropoda; class Insecta; order Lepidoptera; family Erebidae; genus Cybosia; species Cybosia mesomella. The sequence continues at coordinate 10,987,425 of OX276394.1, read as the reverse complement.
GTGAAGCCCGTGGGGGTTTCCACAAGCTAAAAAAAAAAAGCAGCCAGATCTTTTAACTCGTAAAACTCATGATATTTAAACTCTTTTGATTTGTATGGCTCCTTGACTATTTTCTTCTTTTTAATAACATACACTTTTCTACGCCTCGCACGTTGGCATATTGCAATCCAGTCTTGCATGGCATATACTGAAGTTTCTTTCTTTTGTGATTCAATAGCGCTGTGCATAGAATCGGCTTCCATGTATGTATGTCCTAATTCCAAAAATTTTTGCTCTATCATATGCAGATTTTCAATATTGTGAACAGCCCATAGAAGCATAGCAGCCACATATTGATTTCTATTTTGGCCTGAGCAAGTATCAGAAAAAAGACTGATTTCGGTTACATTTGACGGAACACATTTAGATAAATAATGCAATTAAATGGTTCCGATTTAGCAACTACCTTTTTTACCATTCAGTTCGGACCATAGGAAACAGTATGCATTATTGGGTAGACCTGCTTCATAAATAGTGAGCAGCTTACGAGAATAATACAAAAGGCTAGGGGATCTGAAGTATAACCTGTAGATCAAATGAAATTGAAACAAAGTTAGGATCCTTGTTAGATCTCTCCTTGTCTTTCTCCTTCTCCACATTACATTTTGGCAAACTTGTTTTTTTAAGTCATCTTTAGTAAAGTAGCATTTTTCTGTGAAAGTTCTTTGCTCACGTTTATTTTTTACAGCAAGAACTCGCTTAGGATGCTCTACACTTACACGAGAAAGAATGTAATTTTTTCTACCCACGAAATCAAGATTCCAGTAATGGTGACATATTTTGTTTCTAGCATTCTCGTCAAAGTTATCGGACATTTAAACTTACATTCTGAACAGTTCATGTCCTTTGGAAACTTCGCTGGCCGATCCTTAGAGCAAGATTTGTAGGGTAAACCATCAGCTCGCCTTTTTCTGCTACGTTTACTGCCCAAAATTCAGGATTCGATTTTCTCCACCTTTCCAGCGGGTTAACCTTTTTCCTTATTTTCATAAAAAACGATAAAAATCTCGATGTAATATAGCACGTGGGTAGGCCGACTAAGTGAGCCTTATCCGTTTTTGCTATTGAAGTGGAGCATCAACATGTCATAACATCATCAACATCATCATCAACCTATTCTAGTCCACTGCTGGACATAGGTCTCCCCTAATGAGCGCCATAGCGCCCTGTCTTCAGCTTGCCGCAAAACATAACAAACTCACATATTCTGTGTTGCAGTGTCAATAAAACGAAATAACTATTTTTGTGTTAATAGGGAGAACTAAATAAAATCCAATTTATTGATTTGCCTGTAAATATTAAATAAAATCCTAAATAGTGGTTTTATGAGTAAACAGATTAAATGATTTTATTTTGTTTTAACTGTATTTTATTATTCATGATGATTATTAAAATATTGTATCAGTTTTTGCTCTTAAGTTTGAAGGAAAAATGTTAGATAACTGCTTTACACTGCTGGACATAGGTCTCCCCTAATGAGCGAAATAGCGCCCTGTCTTCAGCTTGCCGCCTCCAACACAGACTTAAAAAGCGCAGTTATACCGTTTTGCTAGATAAAGAAAGCAGAAAAAACGGAGTATGCCTATGTATGTAACATTTTTTTTTAAGTTTTGTACTTATTCTGTTCTGCCAAAATACCCTCGATATTTCGATGACGTTATTTTGATAAATCCTATATAAAAATACGTTAAGAAACTGTCGCAATCTATCCAGCCGTTTGTAAGATATGAGGCTATAACTAATTTAGAAAACATACATAGATACATACAAGATAATCGCGAAAAACATGACCATTCCTTGGCAATTCTATTAAAAAAGTTAGCTACAAAATCTTTACTTCTTGTAACATCGTAATAGTGAATCGAAGGTACACCATATCTTCCATCATTGGTGAGAGCAATCGTGACATCGCTATGACCCACTTACAAAACATTTTTTTTTCTTTACAAATTAGTTGTGTAAAAGATATCAAAGGTATCACAGTTTTTATTTAACATCAAAGAATCTGTGCCATTAAATGTCTGTGTTTTCGTAGGAAATGTGGGTCAAATCTTACAATTGACTTGTAATACGAGTATATAATAATTGAAGACTGGTTTGGTAATTTAGGTTAATTTTCTACGAGCCAAAGAAATTTTAGGCGGAGAATATGACATATTATTATGACGTATTTATCACTTTATTTTTGAGACTTGAGCAAGCCGCCTGCAAATTAAAAATGATTACAACTTTATTATCGAATGATATTTAGATTCAAACCTTGTTTCCTTCACCAAACATATTTTACGATAATTGCATTTAAGTGTCACGTAACACGTGTTCATGTATGTTCGGAGTTTGGTAGAGCTTCATATATTATTTATAAGCGTATTGTAACGTAACGTTATCCTATGCAGGATAGCGTACGTCAGATTAAAAGAAAGGAATGCAGGAGGAGAGAAAATGAAGACTTTAAGGGGGTATTAATATATATAATGTCCACAATTCACATCACAATACACAAACTTAAATAATATCACTTAGAGTTTATAAACAGTTCACAGTGATTTCAAATCTTCAAATGATTAAGAGAGATTGCAATCTCATTAATCCAATTGTGGGATAGCCATAGCGAGCCACTCGCCAACAGTGAGGGGATACACGCAACAGTGAGGAAACGTGTTAGGAACTGCAGTAGCCTCTTGTTATAGATTTGCTAGAACAGAAGAGATATTAGAATGCTCGCTACTAGAGCAATTTATGAAGTCCAGCATTGACACTCATTTGACTAGTATGATTATACTGAGGTGTCTTTTTCATCAGATACATCTTTCTTATCCATGTTTACTGCTTCATGACTCTCCCAAGAATCTCGTCCGAATGTCTTTGATCTTTAAACTTTTAATCTTGTTAGGAATGCCTGTCAATGAATTTAAAATTATTATATGAAGACTAAAACAGAGACAATGAAGAATACAACAAAAAGGTTATTATTCATATGAACAGAGATTAAATATACTACAGTATCTAATGGGTCGATTTTAATATTTATTATGTATTTTCGCTAAAATTGTACTAATCAGGTAGCGTTATAAGCAGAATGAGGAATAGACCGGTCCATATTAGGAAATATGGGAAATATGGGCAGTGTTTCTTTTACACTATTCTTTCTTCTATACTATTATAAAATTGTAAATTATTTGTGTCTTTACATTTGAGATATTTAAAAAAACAATCGGGTTATGTTAAATGTACGATTCTGAACACATTTTTTTGGAATACTTGTCTGTTTGTTTGTGATGGATGCAAAAACTACTGAACGGATTTTAATGCGGTTTTTTCTATTAGAAAGGTCGTGGTCAGATTTAAAATCTGCAATTGGTTAAGTAGACCGGGGATATATATTCAAAAAACGATAACGAGCCGTGGGCAGCTAGTGAAAAATATAAGCACTAAATATCACAGTACACTAAGGTAACCTTATAATCTAAATGGTGATGAAAATGTTAAAATTAATATTAATTAAAATGATTGGCTTCAAGTCCAACTAAACTAGGTTCTCAATTTTACGCAATAAATATGCAATTTAAAAATACATAATAAACACAGAAACTATTATTATTATACATACATATGTATCAGGGATACCAGAGTTTACTACTATTTCTATCAAAATTAGGAATGTTGTTATTATTTGGTTAAATTAATTGAATAAATGATATATTTATTTATTATTTATTTCATTAAATAATGAAGCTGATTAGTCTTATTTGATTTAAGGTCCTATCGGTGGTAACATCAGCTCGATTTCTAGCAGGGCAGGCGTGATTTATATTTTGAATCTAAGTTTTCCTGGTATCTTTTTTATAAACAAACCATAATAAAAACCATATCAACAGCAGCACCAGTCAAATTGCTGGAACAAGTACGCGAGAAAACGGTGATCATAAATACCAGTATGATATTAAAAATAAATATTAAAACTAACCAAAATGGGGTTAGTCACTTGAGCTTAGTGAGTAACTTATCAATATTACACCGGACCAGAAACAGGTCCTGAATCCATTACGGAATATGGCTTTGCTTACTTTAGGAATATTTTCAGTATATTTATACTTTTAAATTTCTTTTATGGTATCTGACATCTGGACATCCTGATTTTAATTTATTACTCCTACGAACAGGCCTAAATTTATAATTATCATTGCACAACATTTTAAACAGATATCCTTTATGATAAATGTATAGTTAGTTAATTATTATTTTATACAATTTACAGTCAACCATATACATTGATTAACACTTAAACGTTTATAAACCGTTTTTAAATAAATCATTAAATGAATGCATATAATTCCCAGATGATAAAATTGATACTATTTCATATTTTTAATAATATTATGAAAGGTTTCAGAGCTAAGGTGATCAATAGTTAGAATTTGTTATGCTACTTGTGACGTTGAATGGACATAGCATATTATGTTCAAATATTGCTGCAATTTGTGTTGCTCGTTATAATGTCATTTTATTGTAAATAAACCCGAAATAATAATTGAAATGAAGTACAATGAAAACAAACACTAACTTTATGATATATATCAAATTAAACTTTCACAAAATCATTATATTGTCAATCACGAATGTTAATTACTTATCTTTTCGTTGTGGTTATTTAACAATATATAATCATACAGATTGAAATTGAGTCATTGAATTCTATGAACTGCACAGTTTTGTTTTTATTTTATTTATTGCATACTTAATAAACTATCTAATATAAGAGTTGGCGGACCTGGTGTGATATTTTCACTAGAGATTCAATTTTATTAGCCTATTGCTACCTATTATAGTCCTCTGCTGGACATAGGCGTCATCCAATGTATGCCATAGCACACGGTACTCCGTCTACTACGGCATCCATGGTTATTTGAATCCGCCATCTTTTGAAATAAAAATCCCATTCACCATCTTGGATCCCAAACAAATCTCAAGTAAATACATAAATAATAAATAAGTTTTTTTTTTAATTTACATTGATCGAAACGTTTATCTTGATTTTCCGCAGTTATAGTCACGGAGAGACTAAAGATAATGGTTGTCTCATAGTATGAGTTGTAAGATATCTCAAAGTACCCGAACTAAGTACGTTGAATTGATGGTGTTACCCTTACCGCAGAATGATTTTCTATATTTCTAGCTGATTGAAACATTCAATCGCACCAACGAAATTTCCCAGAAGTCTGGGAAACTCGAAGGTGACACTAATCAGCAGAGCGTGTCGCTTTTCATATCAATAGGCGGTCACGTAGGCAGCCGAATGCTTTTAGAATACGTTTCGGCATTTATCGGATACCGTGAGAAAAAAGTGCGTTTAGAAATTTATATTTTATTATTCTGTGTGGTAATGTTTTCTTTTTATGATTTCACGAAGGTGTTAAACAAGCGAACAAACAAACTATCAACGATACTCGCTATTTGGGGAAGCCGCAACTTTCAATTTAATGGTAGATTTGTTGTACAAGACTATTGAATTAAGATATTGGTAAAATTAATTTCATGCCCCGTTTAATTCGAAAGGATTCAATATCACGAACTTATTCTTAATTAACACGGATTATATTTTATTACTACTTCGAAGGTTTCTTGCAAATCAGTGTTTTTTATAAAGACCTTTATTTTTCTATAATTTTTATTGCTCTAAGGTTTTCTTAATCTCATTATATTCGCAGTCGTTGGAGAAAATCGATTATCAAATTTAGATTAATCAATCACGTAAGCACTTCGTTTTGTACCTTTTTTTTCGTGCGGAAATTCCCCCGGATACCCCCGCCCGGCGGGCGTTCAAATCTGTCTAGGGATATTTTACATCTATAGATGTACATAATTAAAACAAATATGAATTAAAATATCCCTAGACAGTGTTGAGCTGTGTATACATTTAGTAAACTACAGAGGTAAAAAATATATTATGAAATTTATAATAGATGTTACTATACTAAGTGAAAAGTTCGGCTCTCTTTATGTCTTATATTTTTCAATCGATCTTTTTGATTTAGTAGCTATTGACTATCTTTAGTGTTATGATTTAAAAAATATTGGATACAGTTGGTTTTTTCCGCAGCCTGACTCCTTTTTCATATATTTTCAATAATAATAACGAGAATAAAATAAGCAAATACAGTAAGAATGAACGTACTGTCTTCACATTTTCCCTCCTTCCTTCCGTTATGCTGGTGGCAACCACCAAGTAGTATCGTTAAACATATGTTAACTGATGAACTCTAGTAATCTAATTTTAATAGCGTAACAATATGATCCTAAATAAATTTGATAGTAAAGATGTAATAACATACATTTGTACGATCACAAGAACCGGTCATTGTGATTTCTTATTATTGACCTGTTTTTTATTAAGTGAGGACGTAGTGTATCATTATGTCGAAATAGAATAAAAAAATGGGCAAAATTGCCTAACCAGAGACCTTGCACTAGAACAAAAGACAATACAATAATCAGAACCTTGATAATAACATGAATTTACAAAAATTCGTACAATATTATAATCTAAGGTGTTTTTCTTATAATTATACTAACGTAAGACCATTGTCAGCAGTTCAAATGCCAAGTAATTATGTCAAGATCTTCCGATCGACCCTGCGAAAAGGTACTGTGGAGAAAAACTCTTGCTCATTGTGTAATGTTGATGACAATTAAACTAAATTGTATAAATCAGACGTACTTGCATTGTGGTGTGATTAGATTTACTTTTTAGATACTAAAGTATAACGAAATAATAAAATGGGTACAGTTTTATAACTGAAAAATAAAATTTTACATTTGTGATTTGTGTATTTTATGGTTATCATTGCAGGTGCATAGATGGTCCCACTACCATAAATGCCCAAGAGCGTGCCAAGTGGAGGAGAAAAAGCCAGAAAGCGGACCCCGATGCCAGGGTGAGAGCCTCGGATGCGACCGGGACTAACGCTAAGATGATGATGATGATTGTGGATAAATAGAACCCATCTAAGTTATTCAAGGCACAAGTCAACCTCACCTACAAATCGGTACATCTACAGATTGACGGGCTAGACTGTGACGCTAGCTTTTCTCTCGGGGTTGAATTTCGTGTTAGAGGTCAGATGGCAGCCAGTCTAGTACAAGCCAAGATCAACCATTCCATAAGAAAAGGAGAAGTAGGAGAATACGGACAACGGGCTCCAAAGTGCAAGCTTTGGATGCTACCAAGATTGGTGTCCGATGATGATGGAAGCTTAAAGGTTAAAGCTTATTAGGATACCGTATTGTAGAGTCGCCCTCAGAAATTACTGAAAACTAACCTTAAAAACGATCCTTACAAAATCAATGAATCAATAAGAAAAATTATGTAGGTATATTTGTTTTTATAATCTTGAGAGGTTTTACTGGTGGTAGAAATTTGATGACACAAATTTGTCACAAAATTCGGCCGGTTGGGTACCACCGTGCACGATTGCGAAAAACCCTCCATAGTAATCCAATTTCGGTTTGATTGCGTTCAGGGGTCAGCAAGTGCATAGCCGGCAGGGGGATGGTGGTCGCAGCACTAGTGGGACCGGTGGGTGTCACGCGGTGCTGCGACGACAATCCTATCCGGTAATATCCAGTTGATTATATCTTCGAACGGACAATCCCATCGACTATTTTATTATCTGTGAGCTCACAACCAAATTATATCGATCTGTTAACAATAAAATCTATCACAGTTTTTCTTGCAAAACTGTCCGTTTTGAGTGAATTATTTTCTGTATAACATGATCGTGGCCACGAAAAATGAGTTGTAAGTGGACCATAGACTTCCGGGCATTTACGTTTGGTCACGAAGCATTTGATTGCAAAACTGCATGTTGATAGGGCTGCGTCGGGTCCAAAATCTTTTCCTGCGTTTTCTAAGTGAAAACTTCTTTAGGCACGTTGAGCACTTTCCATATTCAAAAATGGATAGATGGATGGATAGGCAGGAGTGGAGAGAAGGTGAGAGATGAGAGGGAGGGAGGGAAATAAAGAGGCAGGAAGGGAGGATGGATCGGATCGAATAGATGCATGAATGGATGATGACGATTCAAAAATACACACGTAATTATTGCTGAATCCTGTTGTCATCGTCATTATAAATGAGTCATATAACTCTACATGGCTCTCATGTCACAAAACTGAAAGTAAAATAAATCGACTTATACGAGATGTATTAATTACATACATACCTGTACCCGCGCCTCATACCACCGAAGGGAAAATGTATATTTTATACTGCTACATTTCGTCAGCCATGTTCTAGATCCTACGTAATAGAGGATGAACTTACAAGGTACTCTAGTATTGCATATTTTTAATTAGTGACTCGAACAGTGAGCAAGAGGGATGTAGCTATGCACCGCGTATAGCTCCTTCTCTGTCCCTCTGAGCCACTGCCCAATACTGACCATCCTCATTCCTGTAAAAGCTAAAAAAAAAACAAATTCAAATCACATGGAGGGGAAAGAGTAAGCGCACTCTCGGATGCAACCGGGAACAACGCCAAGATTTATAATGATAATTACAGACACAAGTTCCATTTTGGAAACGGTATGGGTTTTTCAGCATTCCTGTCGCCCTGCCAATTTACCTTATAAATTTCAGTTAGCAAAGAGTTCTAGCCTTTAACCAGTGACATCGAGTCACACAGAGACGTCACGTGTTTTGCAAATTGTTAAAATTAACCATTTCCCCCCACTTGTCATGACCCTGCGTCTTAGTAGCTTTTGTTTCAGTAGTAAAACGACGACGATAAGAGACAAATTGTCCTTGACTGTATAAAACGTGAATAATACGTATCAAAAGATTGGTACTTAAAGATGTAGGCCTATCGAGAGCTACAATAAGCTCATTACTAGGACGAATGTCTAAGGCGGCACTAGTAGGTTCGCATCAAATTTGGTTAGGCAGGGAGGGGAACTTCAAGGTGAGTGTTGATGTACATCAACACAAGGGCCCCTTCTAAACCTACACTTGGGTCGCAAGTCCCAAGCACTGTTCCGAGTTCCCAACATCCCAACACGATGGACCCGGTACCCGCACGGAGAATCCATGGATTGCTAAGAATATCGGACTCTATCAGGATACATGTCCCTAGATCCCGTATAAAATATGTTCTTTTTTTAATATTTTCTGCGTAATAATGTGCCCGGTAGATGGCAATAGGCTCGCCCCCTATTACATTGGGATCTTAACATAACTGGCGAATCGTGGGTGTGTAATACACCTCTGCCACCCCTTCGGGGATACAGGCGTGAAGTTATGTTATGTTAAAATAGCGAAACGGTATGGGTGTTCCAGCATTCTTGTTCCCCTGCCAATTCTACTTATCTGTACATAGAATCTCAAGATCCGATAGGTGTAGAAGAGTCTATGGTAAATTTAAAAACCCTTCAAGAAAGGTATAGCTTGATAGCCCTACGCGATATTCTCGGATTAAATTTATCACAGTCTGACTGTCTGCACCTTATGCCATCGGTTTCACAAAACTGGGTCAATTTGTACCACCAACTAGTTGTCGGCTTCTGTTGTATTAATACAATAGGCGGGATATTTCTAATATCGCTAATCAGTATATATTATCCTCTATGCTGCAATTTTGAATGTGACAGTTGTCTTACCATAAATACGTTTTAGTTTTTTTTAGTTTTTATGGTCCGCGTTAGTATCGTGGGCCTCACCAATACTTTCGGGGCCTATGCCAACTTCACCTGTAAGCCGATACACCTGCTGCAAGCTGGTTGACGGACGAGGTTGTCGCATATACTCTCGATGATAGAGTCAGATGGTAGTTGCTCATGTAATAACTATAAATTTAATTAAAAACCCAAGATATAGCTAAGAATACTCCCTTTTAATTCACCTTTCAAACAAAAATCAAAATCGGTTCATCCGTTTTTGAGCTATGATGCCACACACTGACACTTCAAATTTATAACATCTCGTCGTTTTTGCATCTGGGGTTAAAAATCAAAATAAATGAAATCATGGAAAGAACAAAAAAAGAATAGGAGGGGTCCGCCGGGCTCCAAGGAGCGGGCCTATAAAAACCCCAATAACAATTTTTACCCAACACTGGAATCACACGTCATGGAGTTCAGTCGCATTCAGTGCCCCTGCGGTTACAAGATAGCACAGGAAATTTCGTTATGCACTCAACCTTATATTCTTTTAAACCTACACGCTTCTAAACCCCACGGTGTGCCATACTCTGCGCCTTGTCGGGGGGGCCTGAAACTATGCATGAATATTTCTATGGCGACCCCCCCCTAGCGCATGCCCACTAACGCGGGCACCACACCTTCCATAGTCTCAACTGGTCAACATCCAGGCACACATGGACGTCACCCCCTTCGCGGGTGGCTAGATCAGCGGGTGGAGGGCTTCCCCGTTCCTCACACCCGCAGCCACGCTCAGGGCGGCATGAGGCGTAAGTACTCGCGCCTCCGCCGCCCGGCTCGCCGGCGTCGGTTTGGATCAGCAAGGGGATCTCCCTCCCTGATCCGCTCCGCGCCTTCCTTCTGTGAGATGACCCCCTCGCAGAAAGATGCGACCGCGGTGAAATTCCTTTCGCTGGCGGCCATGGATCGGACGATGGCCGTCAGCGAGAGGTCACTCCCTATGACTGCGGTGAGGGCCCGGCGCTGCGACTCCCAGGCCGGGCAGGCCGCAAGCGTGTGGTGCGCCGAATCCTCACTGCAGACGCAGTGGTGGCAGGCGGGACTCGATTCCCTCCTAGCAACCTTGAACAGGTACTTTCCGAAGCAGCCGTACCCGGAAAGCACCTGCGTAAGTCGGAAGGAAAGAGTCCCGTGCTGCCGCCCTGCCCACTCAACAATAGCCGGCTGGAGCGCCTCCACGGTAGCAAAGCCTCCAGCCGGGACGACCACCTCGCCATAATCTCCATTCACACCGGCTTCACGCCAGCCGCGAATCTCCTCGGGCGGAGGCCGACTACCGCCATCCGCCCGGTACCGCGTCGTCCGCCGATACACTTCGGCGAGCACTTCTACCTCTAAGTCCCACGGGGGAGTGCCAGCCAATGCGCACGTTACCTCCGTAGATACGGTGCGGTAACCACGTATGGCCTTGACCGCCATAACCCTCTGAGGGCGCCACAGTGGGGCCCTATTTTGCCATGCCATGATATGCCTACAATAACCTAATGTATAATGTTCCAAATTTCATCCAGATCCGTTCAGCTGTTCTGGCGTAATTGAGTAACAAACATTCTTTCATATCGGCACCTGTATTTCCATTCATACAAACTTTCATATATATAATAGTAGAAACTTAGTAATATAAGAATAATTTCATTGTTATATAAAAAATGAGAAAAAAAGGATCCAAGTCAACCTCACTTGCAAGCAAATACCCCTGGTGATTGGACACCGGATACAACCGAGTACAATAAATCAACCAATAAACCTATTGCAGTCCAATGTTGGACATTATTACATATTGCTTAAACTAAATCTGAATTGTATGTCGAACAATTTTCGCTACGATTCAATGATCAGGCGGTGCAATGGTCTTTTTAGTTAGTTATCAATTCGCTTGCCATGTGGCAATATGAGACAAATTGAAATTTAGGGTTCCGTAGCCAAATGGCAAAGAACGGAACTCTTATAGATTCATCATGTCTGTCTGTCAGACCGTCCGTATGTCACAGCCACTTTTTTCCGAAACTATAAGAACTATGCTGTTGAAACTTGGTAAGTAAATGTATTCTGTGAACTGCATTAAGATTTTCACACAAAAATATAAAAACAAACAATTAACTTTAGAACTGAAACTCAAAAAATATTTTTTGTCATCACACCCATACATGTGGGGTGACAGGTCTTCAAAACTGATATTGAAGATTCTAATATAATTTGTTTCTAAACTGAATAGTCTTCGCGAGAGACACTTCCAAAGTGGTAAAATGTGTGTGTTCTAAAATAAGAGAATGACAAAAGTAAAATAAAATGGTTTGAACAAGATCTAGTAGTAGTTTTTTTTAATACATCATATTCAATCAACTCAAATATAAAAAAAATTACAAACATTTAATTTCATAAACATAAACCGTATGCATAAACCGTGAACCATTATTTTCTAATAATAAATCTGTAATAGGTGCCTAAGTAAATAATAAATATAATTTGCGCGGCGTGACTTGAACGAACTACAAGAACTTTTAAGTTATCTGTCTTGCTGCTACGGAACCCTTCATGGGCGACTCGGATTTGGCTGCTTTTTCTTATAATACCGACACTTAATAGTTCTACGTTTAATTTTTAGGGTTCCGTACCCAAAAGGTAAGACGGGACTCTATTACTAAGACTCCGCTTTCCGTCTGTCTGTCCGTCTGTCCGTGTGTCACCAGGCTGTATATCATGAATCGTGACAGCTAGACAGTTGATTTTTTTTAACAGATGATGTATTACTGTTGTGAATATCATTAAAAATAATTAATGTAATAATAAATAATAATAATAAATATTCTACGACATTCTAAACAGCGCTTTCTAGACCCAAAGTAAGCATATTTTAACTAGCTTGTGTTATAGGTTCCAGAATGCGGATAAACATACTTATATACTTTTTTTTTTGAAAATAAAAATATTACCATACAACAAACGTGTTTTTTTTGCCGTTTTGCCGTATAATGGTACGAAACCCTTCGTGCGCAAGTGCGACTCGCATTTTGCCGTTTTTTTTTAATAATGCGTGTTTGCGTAGTGTACACTATATAAGATTATCGAAATTTTCGAAGAATCTGTATCGGATATATGTGGCTACATTCTACTAATATAGAAAGTGCGAAAGTTGATATGGATATTGGTCCTCAGCCACTCCAGAATGACTAAATGGATCCGAATGAAATTTAGCACAGATATACATTTAACTTGGAATAGCACATAGGCTTTTAATTACTTTTCAATCCGGGAACAGGTTCCAATGGGTCTCAGGATCAACATTTCACACGGGTAATAGGTAGCTAGTTTAACATAAGCTTTTGTAACTAACAAGTAAAGAAGTTTTCAATTATTACTAACCTTGTATTGGAACAAACCATGCGCACTCTGATAACTGTCTAACAGACCATTGTTCTGTGTGAGCTATTCAAACTTTAGTTTCATTTGACCAATATCTCTAACAATAAGGTCGTTAGGCTTGCACAATAGCTAATATCCCATGAACAGAACTTTGAGCATTCACAAATCAGTCGTAACCACGTTTTTCATTTACGTATTTCTTGATTCTTCGACGTTTATTCTTTATGTCAATGTCGTAAGGTAGAATTGGCGTGATTACGAAAAGCATTAACTTGATAAGCGGTGTGAATATGTATAAATGTAAAGTTTTACTGTCAGCTGTGATATAAAGATCGTTATTATGAATTATGTCGAGCTTTAACGTTAGAATTGAGCAATACGACAGGACTATTTATTACCAGAACTTTTTTAGGAATTTCTAAGCATTTGATTTTCTTTTATTAGTATTCTTTCTTATATTGCTAAGGAAGTTAGTCATTGCTAAACCTTTAAGGAAACTGCACGAATGTTAAAGTTATTGAGGCGCTCAATTTACTGCATTGCCGACTCGATTCTCACTTTGTTTGATTGTATTTTGGAGACCAGGGTTCTATCTTCTCTTGGCGGCCCTCGAAGTGGAAGGTCTCTCACTTGGCATCTTACTCACAGCGATGGTGCGGAGCGTGAGCGCGTGGGCTGCTGCCGCTTCCTTCTGCAAGCAAGTAATGCTCGAAAAAGAGGCGGTGGAACGGGTCCGGGAGAGACCTGTGTCTCTGCCGGACCCGGTCCACCGCCTCATTTCGCCCAAGAGGCGCGGGGGCGAATCAATCGTCGGAGGTCGCTGAACGTCCTCTGTCCTCCATGAGCGCAGGCCTGGGGGTGACAGGCGGAGCCACATGTTACCCTAGCAGAAGCAGGCCGGGGTGGACTTTTCCGGAAGTGATTTTCCTCTAACTTCCCAACCCTGACAGAAAATCCTTCGTCAGAGCTTCGCCTTCTTTCGAAATAGACTCCAAGTTTCAATTCTGTCAAAATTCAAGTTTTAAATACATTATCTGTATGTTTGTTAGTCAATAAAAGTGAAGTAATAAGCAGTATATTTTTGATCGTGATAAGCAAAATAGTAAATTGAAAAGGAAATCGTATACTATGTGAGTGTAGATATGGGTTTCCAGGATATGTATCTAATAAACATTTATGGCGACATATTCGGTCATCAGAATTATTCAAGTGCTTGTAAGCGGTGCCACAAACATTATGTTGAGTTACTTAATGACTTCACTGTACATTTATTATCTTTAAAGTTGAACAGATGATTAGGTAATCCTTTTGATATAATCCTAAGGTACATTTTGGGACAACAAGAGTGTCAAAAGTTTGCAGTTAGCCAAAATTCAATATTGTTATTTTGTTTTTAGAATCCAGTTGAGGCTTAAACAATTAAAACTATCGTAAATAACTTCCATTTTATGATTATTTTAGTATTATGAACAATAATATCCCTCTGTAATAATATTATACAGATTTGAAAAACTGAACCTTAAACGGAAGGTATCCGATTATTACTAGTCGATGACTTTCATTTTATGATTGACCAGCACTATCTATTGAAAAAAAAGCTGTGTTATTTTACAATCTCGTGTGGTCTATGGTTATCACCAGACTTGCTTGGAGGGTCCGCCTTTTAATATTGTATGAATAGTTGAAGATTTAAAATGTCACGTCAAGTTATACAATTTTAGGTAAGTATGCCACCTATTCTAACTATAATCATAGCGAATCAAAGCGACATTTCAAATATATCTTAATAAAAATCAGGAAAGGCTATTACATAATTAATACTCTTTTACAATCTTTCATCTATAGATGTAAAAATTGGACCATAACACAGATGAAGACAAGCTGAAAATATTCGACTTGTGGCTTTAGTAAAGTATGGACAGTATAAGTTATATTGAAACGATGTGAAATGAAGAAGGATTTAAAAGAATTGAAGATAAAAGAAGGAGTCGGTCTAACGATCGGGAGGTCCCGAGTTAGAATCCTAGCCATTACACTACCAAAGTGAACCCACTCCTAACACATGCAATTTATTACTAACTCAGCTGAAAGGGTTAGGAGGAATACTCAGACTTCAGAACCGAAGAGGCTACCACAATTTGCTTGAAATCATCATCATCATTACCGCGTTAGCCCTCTAGACCCACCATGAAACGTATGTCCGCAATTGCGGGCCTGCACGAAACACGAACGAAAGAAGTGTCATTCAGGTACCATGAATTAAACTTCGGATTTCGTTCTTTCGGCCGTGGCCGTTCGTTCCGTTCTTTCCCAAACATACTTCATGGAGTATGTTTGGGAGTGAAAAAATACATTCATTTGCATTGGGTTATGATAACCGTTCGACCTTTTGAAATAAGTTGTATAGTATCGTGTATTAATATTAAGTTTTATTTTAGCGGGCGGTCAGAGTTCCGTATTTTGCGGTTTCGGGTCATGTCATGGTAGGTTTTAGGCCGAATCACTATCATGTGCCGTCAAGTGTGTTTCATGGAACCGATTGCCCAAAATTTCGATCTGCAATTATGGATGTACGTTTTATGGTAGACGTACTGGTTGCATCCTTGCATTTCGGAACCCGGGATCGGCTCTCGTACTCTTTCTCTTGATTTGGCTTTTTTGGCTTTTGTAGCGACTGACGTCTGACCTCCTAACTCGTTTAAAATATGCCATAGAAAGAATATTTTAGAAAAAGAGAGGAAGGTACAGGAAAACTTTTATAGAACAGATCAAGGACAAAGTTGTTGGATTGTATCATGAATTGAAAAAAATACAGAAATAAGGAAAGAATGGCAATTTCTCTACCGTCGAAAATAAATTTTATAACAAGATTGTTGTTTATCTGGTAAGTGGGAAAGTGGCGGGAAATAATCCTCTTTCAAACAGTGCTACATAGTAATTAGATGAGCCTTCAATAACATTGGCCGTTGTTGTACTATGAGGATTCTTGCCACGTGAAGATTATAGAAATAATAATAGTCAATCGACATAAATACTCCAAGAATACAACATACACAAGTAGGTATCAATAACGCACATGGAAGATTATGTTATGATGAGGCTAAAAAAAATATAACCATTAGTATTGAGATACTCCTCATTTTTCGAAGTCAGTTAAAAACAATACAATACAAAGTTATAATAATACAAATAAGATTACGAAATACAATATTCTGAATTTACTACGTAAGAGTATTCGTACGTACTACTACTCCAACCCTGCTCAATGTCAACGATAAGTAACCTTGCAATGCTGCCTTTTGTGATTCGTGACCACCCAGCTATTACCCTCTTGCCGTCTATTTGCAATTTTAAAATCAGTAGGATCATAGGTATCAATAAGAATTCCGATGTAGCTACATTGTTTTATGTAATTAATAAAGCATTTATTGTTTAATTTATCTTCTTTATTTGCTTCCACATTGTCGTGTTACATAACCATCAATCCTTCTCCTAGGCGGGAAATCAACAGACTTGTCAATGCCAAAACTGGCATTGACATTGACTTATATTAACATCCCCCCTTTTCTAGAATACTATCTAAGAATACTAATCTAAACTTAAAAAACCATAAACTAACTAATATAAAACTAAAATCTGAACTTACACAATATAGTCATCATATCTATTAGGTTTTACAACTCTACGTCCACAGCGCGTTATCATAGGAGGTTCATTTGGCACAGATTCACTTGGGGAGACATTGTCACTCTCAGAATCTACTCCATGTTGAGAGTTAGAATGAGATTCTGTCTTCTCCGTATTTTGAGGTCTAGACCTTGATTCAAGAGTGGCATTGTCTACCGGTACATGAGAATGATTATTAGACCTGGCAACATTACTTTCTTCTACAACTACATCTGGTTTCTTATGATTTACAATTGGTTGAGACGGAACAACAAAATCATTTGAGTTACAAATTGTGCTATCATCTACACCTGAATTACAAGATGTATTCAATTTTATGAATTTTCTATTAGGCCTGTATTTATTCCCATTCTCATCTCCCACAATATAGGAACGAGGTTCTTTACATCTTTGTACAATTTTGCCTTTAATCCAGTCAGCATCAAGTGATTTTTTGAAATAAATTTGCTGATCAATGTTTAGATCTGACAGACTATTAGAGTATTTATCATAACTTTTCTTTACAGTCTCTAAATGCTTATGGTATGGTGTATCAACTCTGGAAATTTTTGGTTTCAAGTCTTTTCTTGGAATTGGTAGTAGTGAATTTAAATTTCTTGAAAATAACAACTGAGCTGGCGATAGCATATATGGTTTTGGTGTATTTCTATAATTTAACAATCCAAGATAAAGATCTGAACCATCTTCTTTACATTTTTTTAGGATACTTTTAAATATCTTAACACCACTCTCACTCTGTCCATTTGATTGTGGATACCTTGGACTTGATTTGATGTGCTCAAACTTATAATCTGATGCAAAAGCACCAAACTTATCTGAGCAAAATTGTGGTCCACCATCAGAAACCACTATGGCTGGTATACCATGTCTTGCAAATACAGATTTACAGCTTGAAATTGCACAGTCACTTGACAAGTTATCTAATTTACACACTTCAATATATTTCGAATAATAGTCCATGATTATAAGGAAATCTTTGTTATTACTAGTGCATATGTCAATGCCAACTTTATGCCATGGAATTTTTTGTATGTCATGGTGTATGAGCTGTTCTCTCTGCAAATTTGGAGCAAATTTGGCACAAACATAGCACTGTTTCACAAAATTCTCAAGGTCTCTATTCAGGTCTGGCCAAAAAACACAAGACCTAGCTCTTATTTTGCAAGTGCTCATGCCTACATGCCCTTGATGAATAATTTTTAGAATTTCACTTTTCATGGAATCTGGTATTACAATTAAATTGCTTTTCAGTACTATGCCGTCTAGTACACTCAACTCATCTCTAAATGTCCAATAATTTCGTAAATTTTTATCCAAGTCTGTGATATTTTTTGGCCAGCCATTTTTAATATGAACAATAACATTTTTAAGAACAGAATCTGACTCAGTTGAAGCTTGTATTTTTTTAAGTTGAATTTTTGATACAGGCAGACAATCTCTTTGTAATTTTACATGACATACAATATTTTTGTGCAGTTCTTTTAACCTACATTCAACTTTGTCTGCACAGCTTCTGGACAAAGTGTCAGCAATAAAAAGTAAACGCCCTGGTTTATATTTAACATCCAAATTATAGCCCTGCACCGCTAACATCATTCGTTGTAATCTTGCTGGCACTTTATACAAAGGCTTTTTAAACAGAGTTTCCAATGGTTTATGACCAGTCTCAACATGTACTCTTCGGCCATAAGTATATTGGTGCATTTTATAGCAACCAAACACAATTGCTAACATTTCTTTTTCTAATTGACAATAATTTTGTTCTGTGGAATTAAGTGAGCGAGAGCCATATGCAATTGGCTTACCATTCTGTAAGATTACAGCACCCATAGCTGTTGATGAACTATCAACTGATAATACAATGTCTTGGTTTGTGTTGAAATAAGCTAAGCATGGAGCGCTGCACAATGCCTTTTTCAGTGTTTCAACAGATGCTTCCTGATTGCAATCCCAGGTAAATACAGCATCTTTTTTCATCAATATTCTTAAAGGTTCAATAATTTTTGAATAATTTGGAATCAATCGGGAGAGATAATTACACATTCCTAAAAATCTTTCTAAATCTTTTCTGTTTTTAGGGTGTTCCATGTTTACCACTGCTTGTACTTTGCTGGGGTCTGGGTATATGCCCTTTTCTGTAAATTTATGTCCCAAAAATAGAATTTCACTCTCGAAGAACTTGCATTTAGATTCATTAAATTTGATGCCATTTTTCAATGCTATTTCCAACACTTGTTTAATCCTGTCATTTAATTCCTCTATTGAATTTCCAAAAATACATAAATCATCAATGTACGGGATTACTCCATCAATATTTTCAAACATTTGATTAATTATCCGACTGAATTCTTCAGGAGCAGAACTTATGCCAAATGGTAATCTTTTATAGCGGTATCTTCCAAATGGTGTTATGAATGTGCATAGATCTGAACTCTCTTCATCCAATTTTAACATCCAAAACCCATTAGAGGCATCTAATAGTGCATAATATTTTGCATTTGCATTTTATTTTTAATTTCATCCAATGTTGGTAACTGGTATTTAGGCTGTATGATGTATTTATTTAAAGCTCTCGGGTCTAGGCACATTCTCAACTTGCCATTTGGTTTTCGAACAGAAACTAAATTATTTACCCATTTGGTCGGTTTAGCTACCTTTTCAATGACACCTAATTTTTTCATTCTTTTAAGTTCCAAGCGCATTTCTGGCAGTAGTGAAAATGGAACACGGCGTGCTGCTTGAATGGTAG
The DNA here is from genome assembly GCA_946251805.1 of Cybosia mesomella. Lineage (NCBI taxonomy): Eukaryota > Metazoa > Arthropoda > Insecta > Lepidoptera > Erebidae > Cybosia > Cybosia mesomella. Next base: position 10,967,874 of record OX276394.1, on the reverse strand, counting down.
GAGCTGCACCACTGCTCAACTGTATGTGTATTTCTTGCCCAGGGATGCAACCAAGACCTCCATCGAACAGCTCACTGTAATTAGTTTTTAATGTTGAAATGAGATTGGTTACTTTGCTATTTACACATCTTACATTATGTACATTCACTAATTCCTTGTTGACTGACACAAACTTATATGTTAGACATGTTCTACAGCCAAGAAGAGTAGGTACATTTCCATTTATCACAATGAATTTAATTCTATATTTTCTTTTATTTGGGTGTACAATATCTAACCAAATAGTGCCAGCTACAGGCACACTTTTTCCATCTAACTGAATAATCTTTTTATCACATGGTAGAATTTCTGACCGTTTAATAGACAATAATTTGCATACCTCTGTTCCAATTACATTGCATCCTGCGCCAGTGTCCATTTTTATCGGTACCTTCTTCTCCCTTACTGTGAATTCTTGAATGATTTCATCACCTATATCTTCTCCGATATGTCCAATAAAAAAATCACCTTCACACTCCTCTTCGTCCTCTGAAATCTTTATTTCTTTTGCTATATTTACCTGTTTCTTGCTCTTAATGCTTCTACATACTTTTGTAAAATGGTTTTGTTTATTGCAACGGAAGCATGTTTTTCCAAAAGCTGGACACATATTTATATTATGTGATGAACCACAGTTTCGACAATTTTTTATCATTTTTTTATCTTTATTCACAAATAGAACCTCTTCTGAAGAACTTGATGTTGGATTTTGTTTCTCCAGGTATCTATTGGAAGCTTCAGTACTTAACAAATACTTCATGACATATTCCAGAGTAAGTTTTCCTTCGTCTTCCGCCATAAGCTTCGACTTTTGTGAATTGTATTGTGCGTCAAGTCCTGCGACGATTTTCGAAATTGTGAGACTTTCTCTTAACTCTCCGAACTCACAGACACTTCCGAGATTTATCACTTTTTGAAAGTAATCTTCCAGGCGGGCATTATTCTGTGCGATGCAGAAGAACTCATTTCGCAGAATTGTTAAATTCTTCTTTGGAGTAAAATAACTTTCAAAGAGTTTTAGGACCTGCTCCAGAGTTTCATCACCTTTACAATTAAACGTGTTATAAATTCTTATGCCTTGATCTCCAATGTAATTTAGAAGAATGCTTACTTTTCTTTTTTCCTTAGCTTCGTCGAGTCCCATCGCCATTAGGTAGATATTCAGTCTTTGCTGAAATTCCTTAAAATTATTGGCGAGATTGCCGTCGAATCGCATACCGCATAGCGGCGGTGGGGACCCCACACCTGACATCATCTTTTATGTAATTAATAAAGCATTTATTGTTTAATTTATCTTCTTTATTTGCTTCCACATTGTCGTGTTACATAACCATCAATCCTTCTCCTAGGCGGGAAATCAACAGACTTGTCAATGCCAAAACTGGCATTGACATTGACTTATATTAACAACATAACGCCTTTTGTTCAATATCTTTATAAATTTAGCAGAATCATAAACAAGCAAAGATGTTTCATATTATTTAGTGGCAAATAATATGACTTCAAGTTAATTAAGTTAAGATAATTAAGTTAATTAAGATAATTAATGCTTTCAACGTTACCCTGTTTATCCAACAACTGCAAAAACGGACGTAGAGCTACTTACACAACAAAAATCACATAAATCTCCACTGCAGGTGAACTTGGCATATATAACTGGAAAGTTGTCAACAAATTGCTAATTCAATTTAAAATAATTACAGTCGACTGTCTAATGATTAATCTAGTGATTTTTTTAATGTTCGCTCTAGCGAGGGGTAGCTAAATTAATCACTGAAATAGCTACTGATAATATCTAAATGATGACAAGAATTATCCCGATAATCACCCACTTGTTTTCACTTACTTAATCCGCGTTGACACAAGCAAATTCTGATTGCATAAGTTAGTCAATTAGATTTGATTAAGGATAATTCTAAAACGATTGCTTCGATCGTTTTAGAGCTGTCAATTTCATTAGTTACCGTCATCCAAGAGTGCATTGATCGATGTTGCGAATTTGAAAAAATTCTTTGTTTAATTATCAGACGGTGGACTTGCTATAGATAACCCCTTAATAGCCCAACGCCTGATTTTCACACCCCATCCATTATTTTTTCAACGTGAATCCGTAACTATATAAAAAGATGAAAGCAGTCCAATTGTGCTTTAATTGATCGCTGTCAACTAAGTGCTATCTGATCAGTGTTACCATAAGGAATACGAATCATATACAGGGTGGAAACGTTAAGTATTTCCATCTGATTATTTCGAAACTTTAAACTAATATGAAACTGCATCACTTAATTTATAAAATGACATAAATAAAATAAAAAAGTTTAAAAAAAACACGATTCCACCCTGTATGCCTATTTGATTTGTCATACAATCACGCCTCTTTCTCACTACTACACTGATCTACACTGATGTAGGCAATAACAACATCTATCAACTTGATCCTAGAATCCTACAATGCTAGCATATGCCTTTCATTTGTATATTTTTTTAATTATTCTCAAAGTTACATGCACACTGTCGTTACCAGTGTAACCAGTGTGCATGTCAATAAAAGAGTACCCGTTGGTACTCTTTTGATTGACATACTTATTCGTCGTCGGCGTTGTACGTCGACCAGTTTGCTCATTCACCCTCGCCATATAAATCTGCTTCCGTCCATCCTCTATGTGTATCCAAACCATCTGGATAGCTCTTCCTCTATCTTGCTCACTAAATCTTTTTCTTCTTTTTTAATGGTGAGGTTTTTCTTCGTCATAAGAGCAAAATGAATGAAAAGACCGATAACTGTTAAGTGTAACTAATAAGAGTTAGCACATAGCACCCAGAACCTTTGATAAAAAGCATAACAAAGCCACCTTGTAATCACTCACTATTCAAGTTATGTTTTCTAAGTTTTGGAATTAGGGTTGTCAATAACATGTATTTTATACCACAAAGATAGATCGCTTGACGATCCGACTGACGGTGAGTGGTAAAAATATTATGTGATCGCTTGCCAAAAAATAATTCTTTTTATGGGACTTAGTATGCAAGACCTGATGTACAAAAGTTACAGTAGTAGGCGTGTGATAAGGACAAGCCTACTATGTAACTCTTGTATACCAGGATCAACAGCCGTAACCCACGAACACACTGAGTGTGACACTTGGTGAGTCCCAGGTAATGTTAAACTGTCTTGAAACCCGGCATTAAATCAGCCAAAAGTAAATTGATGGAATTGGAAATATAAAAAAAAAACTTAACTTCCACACAGCAAAAGAATTTCCCTCGTGGGTTGCCACCTGCCTAGAGAAAGATGGTGAAGGTTGAAGATGAGAAATAAATAAAAAGTATTTACAGGAAATTAGCATTTGTATGATGAAATTAAATGAACTCCAATAAGCACTAGAGTAACTTATGGCGATTCTCATTCATTACAAATTCATTAGTTCGTAGCACCTGCCTGTTTGTAGTTTCTGTAAAAACTATAGCGATAGAATCCGTTAAAAATAGTTTTATTTCAATGTGTGATATTCGCGTAAACGTCTGACAATATCAAAAAGCAATTTATTAAATACTCCCCAAATATGTGTGAAAACTATGTTTTTTTCACTCAATCAGATTATGTGATACTTTCCAGTGGCAAAGAGACAAACAGCGAAAAAGCCTACCATCATTACAAAAAAAAATTAAAAATATGAAATATAACTAATTATTTGACTAAAAGAACTAAATAATTTAAATAAATGTGTAAAAAAACTGCACAGACAATAATAGTGGAATAGTAGCTATAGCACAAAACTTGAAAGAAAAATCGATGACAGTCTATTAAGTGAATTCTTTTTAGATAAACTAGATTTTTACGTAACAAAGCATATTTTTTACTTGAAACAAAAAAATATTTTTTTTGCATAAACATAACATAACATAACATAAACATAAACTCACGCCTATATCCCCGAAGGGGTAGGCAGAGGTGCTAGCACCCACGTTTCGCCAGTTTATGTTTTAGGTCCCAATGTAATAGGTGGCGAGCCTATTGCCATTAACCGGGCACTTATAAACCTGCGATAAATACACACATAACTTAGAAAAGCATCGAAAAGTCATTGGTGTGTGCCATGGTAATACCTGGGATCGAACCCGAGACCTCGTCTCAGCAGTCTTTTACCCATACCACTAGGCTACCTTTTTGCATTTATTATAAAACTATTTATTATACTAAATTATAGAAAAATGCAATGAAGAAACATGAATTTAAACATCGCTTGAAAATTTTATTTTCGGAATATAACAACCCTGGATGCATTTCGTAACAGCACCTTGTCTCGTACAATAGACGCTTTACTTTAGCTTAACGCTCTGTATACATTTAATTGTTAATAGCATTGTAACCCTATTGTATGCCTCAGTGCCTACGTTAAATCTGATGATGTTTTAGGTTTTTTAAGGGCCTTATATACTCACCCGGAATATGTAATTTTCGTAGGCAGAGATGTATTAAAATACACATAATTGGCCTCGATTGGTGGGGTCGGGTTTTATCCCGCGTCGGTGAGTTGGCAGGCGTGTGTAGGACGACACACACAACACGTCTCTGCCACAGCCTGCTTCTGTAAGGACGGCGAGTCGGCCCACTGCCGTCCTCAGGCCCCGATCATGGAGGTCGGTAGTCCCGGGCGTAAACGAGTCTGCGGCGTCCTCGCCGCAGACTGCGGAACTCAGGGGGCAGGGTTCTCTCGCGCTCCCTCTTCGCCGTCTCTTTCGCGCGCATTACCTGCTCGCAGAAAGAGGCTATATATAGGTATTTACAAGGTTTCGCGAAAATCTAAATATGCCCATATCTTTACACTTAAAACTTAGCCTCCAATAAAAATGATACCAATTTTATTATGGCGGTATAATGAGTAGGTACGGAACCCTCCTGCCGGCCACCGGAGTGGGAGTCCTCTCGCTCGGCAGCATAATTGCGGCAATGGTGCGGAGCGCGAGCGCGTGGCCCGCCGAGCGTTCCCGGGAGAGACTTAGAACTCTCCTGGCCCGCCGAGCCCGCAACATGCTCGCCGCGCGTCGCAGGCGACTCAAGTGCCGGAGGTCTCTTATCGACCTGCGTCCTCCATGAGCGCATGCCTGGGGGTGGCAGGTTAGGCCGCCTGTCACCCCAGCAGAAGCAGGCCGGGACGATGGGGTGACTAGCGCCCCTTCCCCAAACCTGGGCAAGACGGGGACACCGTGGTTCCCAAACCCGAGGGGGCCATCTCGAAACCGGAGAGTCTGTAGACCCGAGACGGCGTGCGGTTTTAGTTGGTTCAAGCCCGACATAACCGCCCCCGCTGGCCGGCGGGGGGGTATCCGAAGGGATTTCCGCACGAAAAAAAAAGGTACGGAACCCTCGGCGCACGAGTACGACTCGCACTTGACCGGTTTTTCTTTCATAAGAACCTTCTTTTCTTTTGACAATACACACACAACAAAAAAGAATTAGCGAATTAAGCCCAGCAGTTCACGCGTGATGCCGTGACCAAGGGAAAAAAGGACTCATTTTTATGTATATACCTAGATAATAGGGCATGATTGAGTAAAAAATATCCAAACATCTTTATAAACTTTCACATTTATGATATTGATAGGATACTAGGATACTGAGCTAACAAGAACCGTGGTCTTTTTTAAATGCAAATACTAATCTCCATGATTGAGTAGCTATTCAAATAATAACGAAATTTACAGCTGCGGTTTGCAGTGCCGAGGAGTCATGTAATATAATTGCTTCCGATATCGGTTTTGAGTTTTATTAAGCATCATATTCGTAACTAGTCTTGTATCAATAAATTTGGAAAGTTCACTCGCAACTTCAATAACATAAAAGACGTGAACCGTGAGCGGGTTTAGTCCTCTAGTTCAAAATACCCACCTTATCTTTTTTAGCTAAGGTTAGGTGAAGCCTAAGGAACTATCTACACTAAAAAAGTTGGTTGAATACAGTTTAAAATCTTACGTTAGACATCTAAATCACCCTGGGGTTATCCTTTCGAGGGCTTACCCGGGGTGCCCGGCAACGGACACTTGGGGAGGACACCGTGCGGTTTTAGTCGAGACACGACATAACCACCCCCGCTGGCCAGCGGGGGGGTATCCGAAGGGATTTCCGCACGTAAAAAAAAAAGGTATATAAATCAAAAATAAATTCGGTCTCTAAATAATACGGGCGTGTTATATGACTGAAGTCCTTGCCACTGATATAGATTAATTACCTGTCTATTCCATTAATGTTACTTCAATCTAATTTATCAACTTCTTATATGAAAAATATGGTAGTAATTAAGAAATTCACTATTACATCGATAACTTTTTACAAATCCCATATTTTAACGATTTATCGTTCTTGTTCTAGATCAGAAGTCCATCGCCTTAGCCAGTAGACTTTCCTTTTTTAGATTTTAAGTTTAGTTTCAAAAATAATTGCACATTTAATCTCACTTTTTGTGCCAGCGGTTACCAGAGACTTCATACAATCCCTACCTATCTAGATATTACATTCATCGTCATCTTCGCATTAGTCCCGTAGTGAAACCAGAAAGTAGTATGTAGTGAAACCATTGTCACGCATGATGCTTACTTCGAATAAGATAGCTGTAGTGCCTAGTTATCTTGCAGCTTTCATTATAGGTGTCAACATCTTTACGACTGTATTTATTTGTCCTACAATATTTATTCTTGTATTTCTTCTTTATTTATTCCCCTTCGGGGATATAGGCGTGAGTTTATGTTTTATGTTTGTTTACGCAGATGTCACACATTGAAATAAAAGCATAAATTCTGCAGCCATGGTCTAGGGACTCGTCTCCCCGTGATCATGGCTGCTGAAAAGCGACCAAAACGTCAGGAACTATGTAAAATATAAAATAACATCAAATAAATCGCGATAGAATCCGTTAAAAATAGTTTTATTTCAAAATATTTATTATTATTATATCCTTCTGTATTCACCTCATAAATTCCTTTAGTTTAGGCAGTCATGACGCACTCATATTATGTTTTACGTGACTAAACTCTCAAGAGAGTTTCGTCACGAAGTTAATTGATTTTGGGTTTGATTTATGATACGGATATAATAGCAAAGTTTCTCATACGTGGTATGTGACATATAGATATAGTATTATTCTAAAAACTAATATTTTTACTAACTAGCTGGCCCGGCAAAGTTCGTTTCGCTTTAAAACCAAGTTATGTTGGTTACCTTAGCAGCTGAATTTATTTCGATAATGTCTTATATTTGCACAGTATTCCCAGGGGATATATAATAACGCCAGGGTGTACGGGACTTCATCAAGATGTTGGGGATGTGATAGATGAGGCTCTGGCGCAGGTTTTCCTCTCAGGGTTGAAAGGTCCATAAAGGCCAAGATAAACCACATCAGGAGGAGAGATTGTAGGAGAGCACTGCAGTGTGTAAGCTATGGAAGCAACCGGCACCCGGCACCCGGCACTATGGACTACTAACTAGACACTAACTGCTGGACACTAACTGCTGATTACATCTACTGGACTTTTTACTAAGCCCATTATATCCCAATACTGCCAATACTGAGCATAGGACTCTCTCACACTCTTATTTCTAATTCAAATTTACAGAAAAGTAGTATAGTAAATGGGTTTATTGCCTTTTGATTCATATCATAATACTCTATCGAGTTTCGTTTATCTAGGCTAAAGGTTAAACGTGCAATAACATTGACGCTATGGACTTGGCACTGCGCTCTACATTCGAACTCAACATAATTTAATTACGATTGTGTAACCTTATCGCATTTCTGCACACCTGTTTCGCGGTTGAGCGTTCAACTGAGATTTTCATCGTGGGTTCGTATTCCGATAAGTACAAATATTTGTGTGAATAAAAAGGTAGGGCATCAATAATATAAAATACTAGCTGTTGCCTGCGGCTCCACCTGCGTGGAATTTTGATCCCGTTCCTGCAACCCATGGGAACCTATTAAAAAGCTGCTTATCGGATAAGGCTCTAGCGCCAGCTTTCCTGGGTTCGGAGATCAGACGGTAGTCACTCTTAAAGCCGTACAAGCCAAGCCAAAGGGAGGAGAAAGAGTAAGCGGTCTCTGGACGCCGCAGTGTAAGCCTCGGACGCAACCGAGAAAACCTCTTATTTTTTAACTTGTGGAAACCCCCACGGGCATCGGTGCCAACGATGGGGTGGGCATGTCGGAATCGGACTGACTAAAACCACACGGTGTCCTCCCTAAGTATTCATTGCCGGGCACCCCGGGTAAGCCCTCGAAAGGATAACCCCAGGGTTACCGGCGGACTCTGGCCGCCACCGCGGCCTCGCCTAGTGAGGGCCCGAGAAAACCACTAAGATAATTTTAGCGTTTGCCCAGTTACATCCGTTGCATCGAGGGGATGTTAATTTTACCGTCGGAGATTTTATGGATTGTCTATGATATTCACTGCGTAATGTTGCCTTTAATTTTATCTTCATAGGGCTAGATTCTAAGATGAGTTATTGTGTAACTATTGTAGGCCTGTGGGCCGATAAAACTAGAAACAAGGTTGACCAGAGACCAGCTCGTGTTAATATTCTTCTGCAAGGCATGTAAGCACCGACGCCTTAAATTACTGGAGGGTGGGCTTCCGGTTCAGAGACGCATGATACTATGCTATAAATCATAAATGTATAAAATTTTCTTAGTAAATAGAAACCACTGTAGAATTGGAACACTGTTCAATCCGTAAAATGATGCATATAAAGACCATAAAAGAACAGTAGTATTGTTGGAGTCCATCAACCGAATAAGCTTTCGTTTTACCCAAAACCAACAATCAACACGTCCAGAACCTTGGACCTCGAACCAAACGTTTCGCGATTTCCTCTCTCTGCCGCATAATAAACAAATGGAATGCTCTACCTGCACACGTGTTTACTTTTTCGTGGTTCTTAGAAGGTAGTGACCAATATTTTAGGTTCGTTAGCATCTGGAATAGTGGTCTGTATCTTCTGGACTTAACTCTAGCAGTCAATTGATGGACTGAATAATAAAAAAATAGATATCCCCATTGTAGCACTGTTTGCATCTGCATAAGTAGCCTTTATTCTTGAAACTTCACTTATAACTTACCAGTAGATAAGTAACTTAAGGTCATATTGATATGCTTCACGTAAAAAAAAACTATTTAAGTGTAAATATCACTCTATAAACCTTTTAAATAAATAGAAATCATAATTTAAAAGCGTTCCTTATAATTTGTAATCTGTACTGCATTATCTAAATATTCAGGGCTATCTATACAGTGCGGAAATGTAAGAAATAAAATTGCACATCTATCCAAAACTCTTTTACCTATTTGGAATACATATCAATAACACCATGAACCTTTTAAAGTACCATAATCATACAATAAATACATTATCTGATAAATCACAAATCACTATACGGCTTTAATAAACTTGTCAGTTGGAATTAGACCACTTCATTGATGATGAAGGAATTTGAACTCTATTCAGAAGTGTTAAGAGACATAACTTTGACCTTCTTGTCTGTACTCGTGTCATGTCGACAGCTTATCGTTTGACCTTCGGCTTGACCTCATACGAGCTTCAAATGCCTTTGTTCATTTCGGATTTAGCTTTAGATTTATTGCATTTGAGATTGATTTAATGGTATCTGTATCATGTGATTTGGCAAAGATACTGCGTTGATGCTATTAGGAAATTGCTCACTCATTTAATATTATTGTGCTAATGCACAATAATATTAAAAGCTAATGCTTTGCCCTCGATTTTGCATGATTTTTATTTGAGTAATGTCATCTGCCTATTAATTATAAAATTATTGTCAAAAAATATTATTGTTTAATATTTTTATTTTATGAACTGATTATTGGAATAAACAGTTTTACGACCTATTTGTCCATATTCAGAATATTACGTATTTGTGTGCCAAATATTCTCCAAGTCACAAACAAACAAACTTACATACATAATAAAATATTAATTTATACCTGCAGCTCCACCGCATAAAAAGCATTTATTGTGGAAAATGTCTGCTCCGAAATATAAAGCATCCTGTTTATCTTCACATACAAGATATCTCCATGCCAAATTTTATCAAAATCGATTCTGCGGTGCTGACTTGCAAAGGTGCATGACAGACAGCCAGACAGACAGACCGTATTAATATGATTTGCCATTAATGTAATAATGATATATTGTATCACTGATTCTTTATTAGTGTTAATGAACCATTGGTCAATGGTAGTGGTCCGAATAGGGTTGTCAGAGAGATAGAATCCGTAGGGTTACTTTAGACCCCGGAGTCCGCTCTTCAACTCTTAGATTTCAGATTTTATATCTGGGAACCCCAGCTCCACGGCGTCTTTAGAAAAGGTCTGAAATTATGAATAAATCAATCAAATTATTGTTCTCTTGAACAACATAATTTATGTGGTTATGGCATTAACACTATTATTTATTTGATAACAGTTAGACATCCACAAGGGGGGTAAGGGGGAGAATGACAATAACATCTAGTCAGCCCCAAATGTCAACCTCACCTGCACGACCCGGACGCTTTCAAGCGAGACCAGGTACGACAGCTGCTTTCTCTCCAGCTGTCGTGGTGCCCCCTGCTAGAGAACGGACGAGGCAATGGCGACCGAGCTGTGGCGGAATAACCACTCACTTGCCCGGGCTACTAGATGGAAGAGGCTCCGGCGGCCTAGAGAACTAAATACTCTCTAAAATGTCCGGCGCAACGGGAAACCACTGCGACTATATTCCCAAGAAAGTCACATGAGAGCACAAAATAGGAAGACACGATCGCCCTGTGAACCGATTAGCAACCGGCGCCGCGCTGCGTCCGGGGTGCGTGGTGTGAAATTGGCTACCGGCCATGGTGGGGTAGGAGACCAGGCCCCTCATGGAAATTCTACTACTGGAAACCCTATTAAGTTACGACGCATCCAGATGATAGGAACGTGGAATGTGCGTGGCTTAAATCAGCCTGGGAAACTCACCATATTGGAACGAGAAGTAGTGAGAATCGGTGTGAACATCTGTGGTATAAGTGAAACACACTGGAAAGGCAGCGGACATTTAGTGACAGAACACCACGTCATTTACTTTTCTGGCAACGACATTAAGCAGCAGCAATGGTGTGGCCTTTTTAGTACCTGTTTATCAGAAAAACTGCGTGATGGGATATGAGCCGGTAAGCGATCGAATTATCAGCATCAAGATAAAAGCTTCACCTATGAACATCAATATTGTACAAGTATATGCTCCCACCTCTACCGCAAGTGCCGAGGCAGTCGAGAAGTTTTACGCCGATTTGGTATCCACAATATCTAAAGTACCTAATAGAGAGTTGTTGGTAATTCTAGGAGACCTGAACTCTAAGATCGGAGAGAACGCTCATCAGCTGGGTAAATGCGCGGGGAGATATGGACTGGGGAAGCGGAATGAACGAGGTGAACGCTTAATACAATTTGCTTCAGAAAATGACCTGCTGATTACAAATAGCCTCTTTGAATATCACCCTCGAAGGCTGTACACTTGGGTGTCACCGGATGGAAAAACCCGCAATCAAATAGATTATATCATGATTCGGTCACGATGGAGATTATCCATAGCAAATGCCCACACTTTACCTGGTGCTGACTGCGGGTCTGACCATCAACTTTTGATCTCCAAACTCAAACTCAAGCTTACAGCAGCCAGAACCATTAAATACCGAGGAAAGTGGAGGTAAAAGATGCACCGGGATTCCGGTCGCTTATTGATCAAAACTGGTCACAGTGGTCTGAAGCGGATCTGTCTAACGAAACAACCGATGCCCTGTGGGACCGCGCTAAGACACTCATCACAACAAGTGTCTCAAAAGCCGTACCACCAGCTACAGCTACCCACAAAAGACAGCACTGGATGACGGATGGCACCTTCGAGCTAGTTGAGAAACGCCGGAAGATCAAAGCAGCAGGAGCCGATATCAAAGAACTCAATAAAGTATCGGCACAGATACAACTTAAATGCAGGCAAGATCATAATGCCTACCTGCGTAGTATCTGTACAGAAATTGAGGCTCATGCTAACTGATACGAGTCAAGGGACTTGTATCACAAGATTCGCCTCATCACGAAGACGTTGCCGTCTAAAACCTGGGCTATCGAAGATCAGAATGGGCAAGTGGTCACAGAACTGGACAAAATTTCAGAGGTTTGGAAGGATTACTGTCAGTCCTTATTTCAAGATCCTCAGTCTCGAAATTTCGTACCCACTGAAACTGCGAGTGACTTGCTTGAGCCGGATATTCTTGAGTCGGAAGTAAGAGCTGCTATCCAACATCTCAAGAATGGGAAAGCCACCGGCAGAGATGAGATCCCAATTGAGACTATCCGAGCATTGGGAGAGCGTGGCGTTCAAATCTTCCATGTCATCTGCAACAAGATATGGCTCACAAGCAAATAGCCTTCTGAATGGGCTCACACTGTTTTTATACCGCTTCATAAAAAGGGCTCCACGAAGAAGTGTAGCAACTTGCGTCTTATTGCTTTGATTACTCACGCGAGCAAGATAATGCTACACATCATTAACGAGCGACTTAAAGCATACTTGTCTAGAGAAATTGCGCCGGAACAAGCTGGATTCGTAAAGGGGAAGGGAACCCGTGAACAAATTCTCATCGTTCGCCAAATCATAGAGAAAGCTAGAGAGTTCAACAAGCCAACATTCATATGCTTTGTAGATTTCTTCAAGGTGTTTGACTCTGTGAAATGGCCAATGTTGTGAAAAACACTACTGGACATGGGCACGCCACAACACCTCGTACACCTGCTCAGGGAGCTCTACGAAGGAGAAACGCCTTCAGTGCGGACAGATGACCTCCTCCTCTCAGACAGTTTCCATCCTAGTGCGGGCGTGCGACAGCGGTGCATAACATCCCCTTTGCTATTCAACGTCTACACAGAGCTTGTAATGCGAATCACTCTCGAAAATTGGACCGATTGTGTATCGATCGGAGGGTATAAAATTGCTAATTTGCGGTACGCGGGTGACACCACCTTATTCGCGAGTAGTGCTGACCTTATGGAGGAATTACTTCTCAAAATGAAGCCTTACGTTTGGGTTAAAGATAAACCGATCGAAGACGAAAATGATGATCGTGGATCGCATCAACAACAACTCGCCCGAAGTGACACAGATTGCGAACTGTGACGTGGTCCAGGCCTACGTTTATCTCGGAGCTTTAATCTCAAATAACGGTGGATGCGTAGATGAAGTAAAACGACGTATGGCCATTACGAGGACCTCGATGGAAAAGTTGAAGAAAGTGTGGAGGATTCGCAACATTACAAAAGCTACAAAAGTAAGACTCGTACGTACGCTTGTGTTCCCCATCTTTCTTTACGCGGCAGAGACGTGGACAGTACGTGAGTTAGAAAAGGGGAAGATAGATGCTCTTGAGATGTGGTGCTGGAGAAAGATGCTCGGAATATCATGGACAGAGTTCCGCACCAACGTGTCCATACTCCAACAGCTGGGCATTACACAGCGTCTGTCGGCCGTAGTACAATCACGCATACTGCAGTACTTCGGACATGTCTCTAGGCGGGACAACGACTCCATTGAACGGCTGGTTGTGCAGGGAAAAGTGGAAGGGACGAGATCACGCGGCAGGTCAACTATGCGCTGGACTGACCAAGTAAAATCCGCAATAGGAGGCCATGTATCTGACTGCGCTAGAAAGTCTGCGAACCGAGAGAGATGGAGGGAGATCGTGCGGAAAGCAGTGTCCGCCTCTACCGCCAATGTGGACGCCTCAGCGTGACCACGTCCGGTCTGCCAAGAGCGAGACGACCAAGAAGAAGAAGAAGACATCCACAAGGCACTTAAAATAAAAAATAAAAACAATTAGTATTCATTCAATTAAATTTTTAAGCGTTTTGTATGCTTACTTTTTTCTAAAGATTTAGATCGGAAAAAGAGAACAACTAGGACGGGACTTGAACCCGCGACCAGTCCCTTACAGGGCGAATGCTCTGACCAACTGAGCCACCTAGACACGTCCCAGATATTCGCCTTAAGACGTATATGATATATCGGAGAATTTCGAATATCTGGGACGTGTCTAGGTGGCTCAGTTGGTCAGAGCATTCCCCCTGTAAGGGACTGGTCGCGGGTTCAAGTCCCGTCCTAGATGTTCTCTTTTACCGATCTAAATCTTTAGAAATTAGTATTCATTCAACGTAAAGAATACTTTGATGCTTTAGCTATGTACTGTTGAAATTACACCTCTCGATACCTGCACTTTTTTGTAATCAGCCAATTTTCTGGATTGCCTCAAAGTGGAATCAGTTTTAAGAAGTATTCACGTCAAAAGCATATTCGGTTTCTCTTTTCTTACTCAAATGGAGAACCAACATGCGACTTCGCGAACGTGAATCCGTCGCCTAACATACTAGGCCACGGCTGTTCTTACCCCAACTCTAACAGTAACTAGGTCTAAACGTCCATTGAGTGTCACAAAACAGCCCCACCAATGGGACCTTAATTATGACACTAGTAAATAAGTGGTCATTACACTCGAGGCTGAATTGCAGCAGAGTCGACGGCGAGGGCGTAATGGAGCTGAGTGTCTAATGACCAGTGGTTTCATGTATCATGCGACGTTTTTCTACACACTTGCGAAAATAAACATCGGAAACTTAATTCAAACAAACAAAAACTGGTATGTGTAAAAATGAAGCGTCAATGTTTTTCACGCCTCGTGCCCGCGGTCGAGTCAGATTAAAGTGCATGCAGGTGGCAGAGAGGCAATATTGAAATTGCTGAACAGCCTTTTTTATTTTTTACGTGTGGAAATCCCTTCGGATGCCCCTCCACCGGCCAGCGGGGTGGTTATGTCGTGGATCGACTAAAACCGCACGGTGTCCTCCCCAAGTGTCCGTTGCCGGGCACCCCGGGTAAGCCCTCGAAAGGATAACCCCAGGGTTGCCAGCGGTTGCTGAACAGCCTAAGATCCAGAATACTATGATTGATTATTTTGTAATTGCGTCGAGTCCAATGACCAGTGGTCATTGGTCGTTTCATATAATGTTTTGTAACACAGTTACGACAAAAATCATCAGAAACTTAATTCAAACAAATAGAAATATTTTGGGGGAGGTTTTTTTCGTGGCTCGTGCCAGGGTCTATGCAGGTGGTAGAGAAGCATTGTTGAAATCACCAAACAGCCTAATTTGAATTATGAAGACTTGTGAATGTAACACATAAAACAAGATTGAAAATTCAAACAAAATTATAGAATATAAAAATCAACTTAGGAACCAACTGAAAAGCATTTTTAAAAAAAACCACCAAGTGCGAGTCGGACTCTCCCATGAAGTTCCGTAGCAGCAACTAACATAATTTTTTTTTTTAATTTGGGGACACCCTTTTCACCACTTTGGAAGTGTCTCTCTTGCAAACTATTCAGTTTAGAAAAAAAAATGATATTAGAAACCTCAATATCATTTTTGAATATCCATTTGTTCGGTTTGAGGAAAAAAAATTTTGAGTTTCAGTTCTAAGTATGGGGAACTCCCAAAATTAATGATTTTTTTTCTATTTTTGTGTGAAAATCTTAATGCGGTTCACAGAATACAACATCTACTTGCCAAGTTTCAACAGAATAGTTGTTATACCTAGTTTCGGAAAAAGGTGGCTGTGACATACGGACGGATAGACCGACATGACGAATCTATAACGGTTCCGTTTTATGCCATTTGGCAACCGAAACCCTAACTAGTATGAGATTGATTTGTTTGTTTTTTAATATTAATACAATAAACAATAATGTAAAAAAGGATTCAACAATTTAAAAAATTATATGTTTAACTGACTATATGTTATTTTTAATTATATAATTATTATAAAATAAAATATAATGTAACTTATTTCAGTGTATCTACCATTTATGATTGTGATTACTTATTTATATTTTATGCTAGATAAGAAAATAGATCTTAACTTGACTACCTAAAACCATTACGTAAAGAAATCAAACTCATTCACGCAAGACACAATTTTTTTAACACCGGACAGTCAAGAACAGCATTGTAACACCGGACATGGCAATTCATAGCACAATTAACTCCAAATACTTTGATCAAAACAACACAGTGACTCACTAAAATACCAAACATGGTATTTTACGAATTTGAGTTTGAAGTTACACAACGGACAAGACTCGCCCACGCTAACTGTTATAGCTATTATGGCGGCGGTTTGGAAAATATTATGACGAATAATAATATAATATCTGGGTGACCGAGCTTTGCTAGGTTTCTTTTTCTTTTCGGCGTTTTCGAAAAAAGCAACCTAGCTAGATCGATTTATCGCCTCCGAAACCCCCTTTTTACATGTGGAAACCCCAACGGGCTCCACCCCATCGGTGCTAACGATGAGATGGGTGTGTCGGAATCGGACCGACTAAAACCATACGGTATCCTCACCAAGTGTCCATTCGCCAGGATCCTCGCAGTGCTGGCACTGCGGCGTCATCTCCTGATGGATGCGTAACAGATTATTACCGAAGCACCCGTGTCCGGTAATTGTCTGGGACATCCGGTAGGAGAGGTTACCATGGTGCCTCTCCAACCACTCCTCCATGACCAGCCTCACCGCCGCAATAGTAGTTTCTCTTCACCTAGGTTGCTCAAGTCGCACCTTCCATGTCTCCATAAGGTCCTGACGGAGCTGGGACTGCTAGTTCTCGATTTCTGGGGGCTCCGGCCGGTGGCCCCGCTCCAGCGCCTCCTTACCTAGCGGTTGGAAGGTCCAACGGCAGTCGCGCATGCAAAAGTTAAACATTCCAATAATAAATAAAAATAAATTTAATGGTTAGAAATTACAAGCGAGGGTCACGCTAAGGATAGGGCGCCACCACATAATGGCTTGCAGGATAAATGGATAAGCGCTACCTTGCTAGGGTGGGTCAGAATTAAAAAGGCTACGCCCAAAGCTAGAAATCCGGAAACTCTGCAACAAGGAACATTAGCATTAAGGGGTCAGACGACAGTAGCTCCCATAAAACCAAGATATGCCAGATCAACAGATAGAGTTAGAGAGCGGACCTTGGGCTCCAAAGTACAAGTTTTGCACCAATAATAGCCTGACTCTATATAAGTAAACCTAATACTATCTTCATATCATCTTATTAGTGTTCCCGGTTGCATCCAAGACTTTCACCTCGGAGCCCGAGATCCGCTTTCTCCTTCTCCTCCCACTTATACGGCTTATTTACGGCTATTACGGCTTTTAAGGGACCGACTAATGTCTGACCTAACGCCGAGAAGAAAGCCTGAGGCTGAGCCTTCTCCGTCAATCAGCAGGTATACCGGCTTGCAGGTGAGGTTGACTTGGTCCCGGAGGCCTTGGTGGGGCCCCGAACACCACAAGCACACAACCAGCAAATTTAATAACGAATTCACGTGAATATTCTGAAAATATGCGCTGGTAAAAATTTCATTCATATTTCCCATATTCGTGACTCATTGTATTACACTATCGATACAAAAACCCCTGTGTATCACCTGTCTCAACTAGTTAGCATGGCATTGACTACCAGTTCTCCTTGGGAAGAAAACATTGAGCCTTTTTATACCAGATCCGTGAACGACTCAAAGTATTTAGTTACGCACACCACGCCTTAGATTTAATTACTGCACAATGCACTACCTGCTTTGGGTTTTTAGCCGGAACAAGCAATGTATATACTTCATTGATTTTTTTCTATATAATTAATACTTATAAGTGTGAGTACTGGTGAAGGTCCATGACAGCTCATGATCAGCTTTTAAGTGTAAACCCTTTGGTATAGCGTGATTTTTAGGTACCTATTAATTGTTTTTTAAGGTCAAAACAAATAAATAAATAATAAATAAATATTCTATGACTTTTTACACAACGCTTTCTAGAACCAAAGTAAGCATAGTTTAACTAGCTTGTGTTATGGGTTCCAGAATGCGGATAAACATACTTTTATACTTTTTTTTTGTAAATACATACATATTATACATAGAAACAACCAGACCAATGCAAATAGACATATTCATGCATACAAATATTTGCACTGAGCGGGAATCGAACCCGCGCCCCCTGTCGTAGCAGTCGAATGCACTACCGCTACGCCACAGAGGTCGTCACAGATCACCGTCTCGATAAAACTAATATACTTATGTTATATAATTCAACAGACCAACCAAAAATCTGTCGCTTTGATGTCTAAGCGACAGATTTTTTGTTGCTCTTCAGGATTAAAGAAAAATTAAAGGATGTTAGCTATGTGCATCCAAATCTGTAAAAATGAATTGTAATATTGCAATGAGCGGGAATCGAACCCGTGACATCTGAATTGCATTCGATAATCCCTTTACTAAGTTCAAATTAGCATAAATAGCATCATATTTCTATAAGTTCGTTCGAAGTTGTACGCGGCAGGTCGGTTAAGAATTTATTCAATGAAATCAATTTCATATTTCTGTAACAGTCATAATTTATTGACAGTTAATACGTTAATAACCGAGTAAAGATATAGTCATAGCAGAAAAGCGTTGATGAATAATGGAACCGATTCAGTAATGCTGTGATAAATTGAATATTATGTTAGTTAGCCTAGTGGTATGGGTAATGGACTGCTGAGACGAGGTCTCGGTTCGATCCCAGGTTTTACCATGGCACACACCAATGACTTTTCTATGCGTTTCGAAGTTATGTGTGTATTTATCGCAGGCTTATAAGTGCCCGGTTAATGGCAATAGGCTCGCCACCTATTACATTGGGACCTAAACATAAACTGGCGAAATGTGGGTGCTAGCACCTCTGCCTACCCCTTCGGGGATATAGGCGTGAGGTTATGTTATGTTATGTTACATTATTAAATAACGACTTCAAATCAGACTGGCAATCTGAGCACCAATCCCAGTTGCATTTAAAGCTCTCCTCCTTTCCTTGATTTAGTTTATCTTGGCTATTACGGGAGTGACTGTAGTCCCCCCCCCCTACCTCGAGAGGAAAGACTGCGCCAGGACATCGTCCGTTGATCAGAAAGTTCTTCTTTTCTTACCTGAGTCACTGCAGTCAACTTGTTACCGTAAAGCGCTTCTCTTCTTCACCTATATCAGCCGCATCGGGCGTTCCGCAACGTTCACACCTTGTCTTGTTGATCTTGTCATTCTGTTATCCTGCCCCTCTCTTTTATTACACCGACGATCTTAAAATTTTTGTTCATGTCAGATAACTTTTGAGTCATGGTGAAGGTATGTCCTTCACCATGACGCAAAAGTTATCTCTGACTGTGCTCATTCAACAAAATGACTCTTAACGTGAATAAGTACTGTTTTATCTCTTTTACTAGGAAGCTGCATATACTTTACCCACAATTTTTAATAGAAGGTCAAACTTTAGAGAGAAAGGATGTTATTAAAGACCTGGATGTGCTCTTTGAACTATCTTTTCGAGCCCAATATCTGCATATAATAAAATGAGCCCGTAGACTTCTGGGATTCATTATAAAGTCAACAAAAGATTTAAAAAAATAACAAAGTGTATTGACTCTTTTCTGTAGCTGTCTTGCTGTCTAATCTGGTCCCCTTTCTATGATGTTTATATGGATTCGATAGAAAGTGTGCAGCAGCGCTACTTGAGATATGATCACTGCAAGACATAGTATATGTAGTATAGTATAGGTATATATGATAGGTTAGTACAGTCCGAAGAAGATATGATCTCCTTTGCCTTTACAAAATTACATACTTCACCATTGATGTGGCAGGTTTGCTGTGCCTGATGTTAATACAGACCGCAGGGTCTGTATTAACATCAGACACAGGTCGCGCTGTCTCAACGTATTTTTGATACAATTTATTCTATTATCATCGTTTATTTTAAATATGACGCCCCTTTTTTATAGAAAAAGGGTTATAACCCTTTTTTTTTTTACGTGCGGAAATCCCTTCGGATACCCCCCCCCCGCTGGCTAGCGGGGGTGGTTATGTCGTGTCTCGACTAAAACCACACGGTGTCCTCCCCAAGTGTCCGTTGCCGGGCACCCCGGGTAAGCCCTCGAAAGGATAACCCCAGGATTATAACCCTACCCTAAGTTTGTGTCGCACATATAACGAACTGAATGGGATTGAAGACGTGGATATATGTAATGGTAGATTATTCCAGTACAAGAGGATCATAACACCTAATTAATGCACAATGCACGTAGTGTTTTGTTTTTTCTTGTTCCTTTTTTTAAATACTATATAGTTTTTATCTATCTAAACAATTAATAAAATTGAAGTGTCTGTTTGTAATATTTAAATAACATATTTTTAATTATTACACGAATGTATACATACTGTCAAGCAAGTACCGGGAATTGATCATTTAGAAACTCCGCTTGAAGTGATTGTAGAAGATTTCGCTAAATGAGCACAACTGTCCCCTCCGTCCACGCGGTGTTTGAGTGTCACTGATCATTTAGGTTGTTTAATATGCGCCATTTAGTCAGTGCATCTTAAGTGTGTGTTGCGATTTTCACAATGTACGAAAATTTCGACCATTGCATTCTTCTTAAATTTTGCATTGCATTTGTTTTTTTTTTGTCTAAAAGCATGGGACGTCATACATATGGCTTATAATGAACCGATTTCATCAAAACCACCTGGCTATATGTGGTCCAGCATATTTAAAAACGAACGAGATGTTGTGGAAGATTTTCACTCTAGGCAGTCATCATTGTCTTCAACTGAGATAGTTTCGATTACAGCGATGCAGATGCGATGTCATGCACTCGAGGTTTCTGTCAGAAGGTGACACAGTAAATAAAAATTATTATCTGAGCATGATAGGGCGTTTGAGAGAGCTATTTCGTCATAAAAGGCCAGACCATTTCGCAAGACTACCATTGTGAATTAATCTCTGTTCAAAAGCTGTACCCATCTTTTCAAACAGTCACCATATTTCTCTGAAATGGCTATGGCTGATTTCTGTATTTTTCCGAAACCCAAATTACTACTTCGGGGCACCCGTTTATAGTTGATAGATGTCATCAAATAAATTCGCGGCGAGAATTGAAGGCGATTCCAAATAATATGTTTAAAAATGTTTTCATGATTGAGTTGTTCGTTGGCGTAAGATAATTATTTCGAGAGAGGCCTCTTTTGAAGGTGATGCAAAAAATTTGGATGAATAATACAGATTTCAAGTTTTATTGACAATTAGTCAAATTTTTTGTACATTTTTGACAGAGAGAAACGATACTTATAACAAAAATAAAATATTTTAAAATTGTATTTGTCTGTCTGTCTATATATATATATATATATATATATATATCTTTCTTATTATTAAACGTGCAAGCGTGAATATTATTAAGCTGAGTGAGACGAAGTCGAGCGAAAGCTCCTCATACCAGACTTCAGAATTTTCTTTGTCACAGGTCTCCTCCTAAACTACTAATCCAATCAGAACCAAATTTGGCATGATTAAAGAGGTCAATCAGAGGAAGGTTTATGGATATATTTTGAAAAAATGTATGTTACCACAGTGGAATGATCACCGTTAAAAAAAATCCAGATGGAATAACATAATAACCGCTCGAGACACTGTGACCAAACTTTACACGCTCAGAAAGCATGTCCAGAGTTGTGACTTTCAAAAAGAATTTTCAAAATAGGACTTGCCACGGAGGAATGATCACTGTTCAAAATTTTCAAAATCTGATTCCGCAATAGCGGTTAAATCTATTGGACAAGTTTTGGCGCCAAAACAGTCGTCCAAAACTCCCGAATAACTATCAAAAACAATATTCAAAATCGGACTTGCCACGGAGGAATAATAAGTTGAACAAATTATTGATGATGAATGAATGATTTTAATGATAAATAAATCACTCTTAATAATTCAAATCACGATGTCTCACTCAGCTCAACATTGCAAGCAGCGATTCGCCTTGCAGACCTAGTGAAATGAATACTTCTGAAAGATAGAGTTTATACTAGCACAGATACGACGGTATGTGAGACGGTGAGTGACAAACACCGGCACCTTCCTCCCTAAACAGAACTATAAATTGTGAACACCAACAGGTATGTCACATTTACAATTTTAGGATAGAAATAATTTAAAAATAAAAAAATAATGCAAAATATTATAAAATTAAAAAAATACCAATTTAACAATATATATTATTTGCAACACGAATACTTTTATTTTATTTTAATGAAATTCATCACATTATCGGTATCAAAAGGGTTTTATATAGAATGAATACGCAGGCAATAAAAAATATAAACTTGTATATATGTACGAAGAGGGTGTATGTGTGTGTGTGTGTGAGAGAGAGATAGAGAGTGTGTGTGTGTGTGTTCGTGTGTATGTGTCTGTGGGTGTGTGTGTATATCGTACGTAAGTATGTACCGGTTACATATTAGTCCTCGCGAATAAACCTTCTGTCTCTTCGTAGGATTTGCACTCTAGATATTGGACTATCACATGTTTGCACTTCGACATTGGTAGGGAATATAATATAACATATTTTGTCGACCTAATTATAAAGCCAACTGCTGAGACTTTGATAGTGCCGATCTGCCAGGGCTTTATTTCTATGTATTTTTCGGCACACGTGGTCACTTACAAATACGGCCAAGGTCCGCCGGCAACCCTGGGGTTATCCTTTCGAGGGCTTACCCGGGGTGCCCGGCAACGGACGCTTGGGGAGGACACCATGCGGTTTTAGTCGAGACACGACATAACCACCCCCGCTGGCCAGCGGGGGGGTATCCGAAGGGATTTCCGCACGTAAAAAAAAGGGGGGGGGGGGTAATTAATTTATTAATTATGTATTTGAGTAGCCTTTTTTTTTACAGGTGAGCTTGAGCAATCCGATGAGCTCCGAAGATTTTGTTGTGGCCTCATACACCTACTGGCCTTAAGAATAGGAAGGAAGTACTTGAAATTCCTAGTAGACTTTAGACTCCTTGGCGTCATCGATAAGTACAGCAAATCCGGGTCATAGCCCAGACTTCATAATAACAGTTTCTTCATAGTCATCATCATAGTGATTTCACAGTGGTGTAAAACCGTTGGACCGTGTGTTTGTCCGTTGGAGCCCGTGGGCCACTTATTGTTTTTGATTCATATAACGGCTTTTCTGGAAGCGACTACTGTCTGACCTCACAACTCTAAGAGGGAAGCCTGCGCCAGAGTCTGTCATTGTTTAGCAGGTGTACCGACTTGTAGATAAGGTTAGCTTGGGCCTCGAGAGTGCTGGTACCCTCTAAATCCCTTCAGAGATACAGTTTCTTAATTTTTTCCAGTCCGTCAATTGACTGCATCCCGCTGGATGGTAAGAAGCTAGGTTGTAGTCCTGAAAATATGGATCACCTGATGATACTAAAATGGTAAATGAATAAAACGTAAATTTACATGCATCTTTTAAATCACATAAACAAGTTATAAATGCGAAAGAAACACTGTCTGTCTATCTATCTATCTGTCTAGACATTCACGCCTAAACTACTGAACAGATTTTGATGAAATTTGGAACACAGATAGCCTCTAGAGCTTAACCTATATCCACGCAGTTGGAGCCGCGGGCTGTTGCCCGCGAAATCTAGTTTTGTTTATTACTAGCTGTTGCTAGTAATAAACAAAACTAGAGTTTACCTACCTACATTTACATCTTTTAAACCACAAAATATTCTTACTTTATAGTTATTTCTTTATTATTATGGCAGTTGCCTCAATAAGAAATATTATATTAGTTATGCAGATAACTTCAAGGCGAATAGGTATCGTGAGTCTTTAATAATGGGGTCTTATATTTGACACCGTTTTACGACAGTTTTACAACTAAAATGGTATTTGCCTTGAATGTTATGTTACGAATAAGTTAAAACAATCTAATCTATCAAGAATTATCATAAACTTTATAATAAACGCTCCATATACATACAGTAGCTTACTATACTTGTTAATATGAAAATACAGATTTTAGTAGGTACCTTTATACGCTACAGACACGTGATACCTCCAAATGACACTAGCGATGTAGTATGGGGATTGAAAATACCCCTGACACCACCAGTGGTCGTTCGGTGCTATCACGGGTCCGTAGCGCCTAGATGTACGAATTTTGTTCAAGTCCACATGCAAACGCGTGTTGATCCAACGCCTTGAACAAAATTTGTGTACTTGTTAACTCAATGCCTGTCATCTGAACATAGCCTTAACGTATGAGTAAAAAAGAAAACCTTAATAACAATGGAGCCTTGCACCATGGCCTTACACAACATACCTGAATATAATTACATTTTATTAGCATTCCTAACATGTTAAATTGCACTAACTCCACGCAATTTCCTGGTCCAAATATCAATCATACAAACTCAGTAGGAAGAAATCAAAATGAAATAGGGCCAGACCACAAATAAGCTTGAATACGAGCGAGTTGTTGAAGGCAACCATTACTTTACTTCTAGTAGGCTTTCATTCCTACGCGGTGTCGCAATTTACGCATGGTCAGAATAATCTCACTAGATTATTGTTGTAATCAACCGTGCGGTAAATACTACCCTATCAGAGGCTGAAAGTGTTGTAAGTGATGGTGATGTTCTTCCGCTACTCAATGACGGTGGAGGGAAATTAGATGCCGGAGATAGAGAGGAGGGTTAGATGACCGCCTGGATCAAGTATTCGGCATGTCTATAAAGTAATTGTTAGATAGAATAAGATAAGATGACAAGACAGAACAAGACAGACTGCCTCGGTGATGTGTAGCGTCCCCGGTTCAATTAGAATTTCAACTAGTAATCCATCGTGGGTTGAGACGGGTGCAACTTGATTGTCCGTTCTTCTTCGGTTATGTATTATACATATACCTAAACTTTCCATAGAAAAATATCTATATGGCAGTAATAACTGCATAAAAATCCGTTGCATAGCTTAGAAGATTTTAATGAATTGCGGATACTACATTCTATATAGTCAAAGATAACAAACAACGTGTTTGCCATACACGTTTTTGCTTATCCTAATACAATATACTGTACACCTACACACGCTTACATAATATTTCGTATGTAGCAAGATAAACAAATATTTTTCGCAATGTGTTTCGACACATTATTTAATTGTAGTCAATTCCATCTTTTTGGCATGCATTGCCATTTTTCACCTATCCAAAATACAGCGCGGTAATATATTTGTATGACTATTTTTTAATTAAATTCAATTTCTAAAATAAATTATTTTTGTCTATAATCTAGTTATCAATAGTTTTATTTGGGGTCGGTAGGTACATTTCTGGGGGAAAATGCGTCGCGTATTATCGGTTGCGTAACGCAGGAATAGACAAACATATTTATTAAAACATTCAATATTTCACATTAATGCGTTAAGTGTACGTCGGTTCCGGTCCCGTCAATGCATTGTCAACTGACGTAAGAGCGGCAACATGTAGGTATGACTGATGCAGGGCACGCCGCAATAGCGGCGGTAAGGCCCATCATGGAGGATTGGCTGGAGAGGCGACACGGAAGCCTCTCCTACCGACTGACGCAGGTGATCTCAGGGAAGGGGTGCTTCGGGGACCACCTGCATCGGATCAGGAAGGAGCCAACGCCTGAGTGTCATCACTGCGACGCGAGCGAGGACTCAGGGCTGCACACGCTGGTGGACTGCCCGGCGTGGGAGGCGCCGAGGCGTGACCTCGTGGCAGCCATCGGGGTGGGAGTCCTCTCGCTCGGCAGCATGATTGCGGCAATGGTGCGGAGCGCGAGCGCGTGGGCCGCCGCCGCCTCCTTCTGCGAGCATGTAATGCTCGCGAAGGAGGTGGCGGAGCGCGCCCGGGAGAGACTTAGAACTCTCCCGGTCCGCCGGGCCCGCAACTTGCTCGCCGCGCGTCGCAGGCAACTCAGGCGCCGGAGGTCGCTTAACGACCTCCGTCCTCCCTGAGCGCAGGCCTGGGGGTGGCGGGTGAGGCCACCTGTCACCCCAGCAGAAGCAGGCCGGGACGGTGGGGCGACTAGCGCCCCTCCCCCAAACCGGGGCAAGACGGGGACACCGTGGTTCCCAAACCCGAGGGGGCCATCTCGAAACCGGAGATGGCCCAGGGTCAGTCGGGGTGCGAGGGATATGCTCTATAGGCAACCTTACACCCCGGCGTCTGTAGACCCGAGACGGCGTGCGGTTTTAGTCGGTTCAGCGTAACCGCCCCCGCTGGCACGCGGGGGGGTATCCGAAGGGATTTCCGCACGATAAAAAAAAAAAAAAAAAAAAAAAAAGGTATGACTGATGCATTCAGAGTTGTAGTACGTGGTTTTTTGCATTTAAAATGTTTGCTACAGAACGATATAATAGACAATGAAATTGGCCACTAATTCTAAACTATTCTCTTAGAATTTAAAGGATGCACCCAATTTCTTCGTTTGCTCTTCTAAAGCCTCCCAAATAGCTATTATTTCGATTGTAAGCCAATAACCCGCGCCGTAAAAACGACAGGCTGTTATAAGTATGACGTGTCTTTGTGTGTGTCTGTCTGTGGCAAGGTAGCTCCCGATTGAACCGATTTTGATGCAGATTTTTTTTTAGTATCGGGAGGTTTTTAATTATTAAATTATTTTAGATTTAATTATCAAACAACACAACCGCTCTGTAGATGTTGAACGCAGAACTGATTAGGCGCGTGATGTGGCAGGTCTAATTTACCGTATACACGTGAATGATAATACGCTCGACGCATTTTCCATCAGGTATGTACCGACCGAAAGAACCGAATATTTGTAATCAATAAATATCCGGTTTATCATTTTTTTAAACACGTTGTGCGTGGCGTGGATAATTCTGCCAGCCAAGTTCTTTTTAGAAACTTATAACCACAAAAAAAAAACAAATAATTCGAAGTAGTTTTTGTGTGATGTTCAAACAAACAAACAAATAAAAATTCACAATTGTGTAATAAATACCATAAATTGTTAAAACAGCTTTCTATAATTGGAAACAAAGTATTCCTACGTGAATGAGGACAACCTCAAAGTGTTCATTTCTAAAGCGTTATACTTTTTATATACCTAGTGCTTTAAATATAGTTAAGAACCTAACCTAAGTCACGTCCGAACTCCGGAGCCACGGAACAATTCCCTGTAATTTGATGTTTGCAATCATTACGCAAACAATAACAATCAATGAACTATACACAAGTTTTTATTCGATGTCATTGTTCTAGCGATCAGCCAATTTGGTGTTCGAGCATCGAATTTGGCAATGGACGAATGTATTTCAACTTTTGTTTTTTTTTCTTTTGCCCCAGATTGAAGTTTAAATTTTAGGAAAACTACTAGTAATACTCAGCACTATCTTTTTAAAGAACACCGTCTTACTTCAGACATACAGTATAATGACCGGCAAAGTAATTAATAAAATAAAATCTTCTTGACAAAGTACTCTAGTTTTAGCGTTATTAGGTCATTTTGGTGGTTGTGCGGGGTGCGACAGCTGAGGCGTGCCAATTCACCAATCAAAGACTACATTAAACCAAACCTTATCTTGTCACTCTGACAACATAAAACAGCTGAAATTGATAGTACTTATGTACGCCCGTGAGAAGTTAAGCTTCTTTGGCGTAACAAGAGAAAAATCTTTCTAAAATTTTTATCCTTCGCGTTATCCTACGTTTATAGAAATTATAGTATAAAAAAAAAAATTTTAGTTTATGATGTAAATAAATAATACATACCGTCGACTAACCTCAAATTCTACAAACGTACTCTAAGTAGAATGTTGACTAGCTAACTTCAGGGTGTTGGTTTTCTTGCTAACTTCATGGTGTCGGTTTTTCGTAACGGTGTGCTCTCAATTTACTCTTACCATTTTTCCCGAACGCGCCAAAAGAAGTATAACATCAATAATATCGCATTTGCTCATCAATATCATAAATATGATCAATACAGGTATATAGACAAGATCGCGATATATGTACATTAACTTTCTACACGCGCCTATAAAGAATACTTTGTAAGTTAAACCAGCTTTACACGGGATTAAAATGATCAAAGATGAGCGTGTGTGCTATTTCATGCCTGAATTCCTTATTAATTTGTTGACACTTAATCCTATTAATATTATTAACGTGAAAATTTGTTTAGATGTTTAGATATTTGCCACTCAATCACGCTCAAACGGCTAAACGGATCTGGCTGAAATTTGTTACAGGGATGGATTATAGTCTGAAATAACAAAAAGGCTACTTTTGCTCTATTGATTAGGTTCCCATGGGTTACGGGAAATGGATCAAAATTTCACTCGGAGCCGTAGGCAACAGCTAGTTATCAATAATTTTCAGTCTTCAGATTTTTCCCTTTGTATACGCCTCATAATCTACCTTTATGCCACAAATAAAGTGGAAGTGGGTTAGGTTTTTGATCGTCATAAAATACCGAGGGTTCCGTACTATCATGTATGTCTGTCTGTCCGTCCGTATTTCACAGCCACTTTTTTCCGAAACTATAAGAACTATGCTGTTGAAACTTGGTAAGAAGATGTATTCTGTGAACCGCATTAAGATTTTCACACAAAAATTGTAAAAACAGCAATAAATTTTGGGGGTCCCCATTGAGGTTTCTAATATCATTTTTTATCTAAGCTGAATAGTTTGCGCGAAAAACACTTCCAAAGTGGTAAAATGTTTGTCCCCTCCCCCCCTCCCCCCTGTACCTTCTAAAATAAGAGAATGATAAAACTAAAAAAAATATAGGTATGATGTAAATTACCATGTAAACTTACACCGAAAATTGATTTGAACGAGAGTTAGCAATTAGTTTTTTTTAAAAACGTCATAAATCGTACACCGCAATTTGCCTTTCATTCAATCAACTTAAATATAAAAATTAAAAAAAAACATTATTTTGTAACTTCCTGCGGAACCCTTAATGGGCGAGTACGACTCGCACTTGGCCGGTTTTTTAAACGTTGATATATTTACATTAACTATTTGACCAACATTTGTGAAATTTTGTATTCTCGACAAACTTGGGAGGCTTAATAGATTCCCATGGGTTATTGGTACGGGATCAAAATTTCAACAACAATGGGCAACAGCTGCTATCAATAATATTCAGTTTTCAGTTTTTCTTCTTTGTATATGTCATATTTTATGTCTGTCATAGTCTACCTTAATGCCAAATATCAAGTTTCTGGGTCATCTGGAAGTGAGTTAGGTTAAGGGTGTCCGTTTTTCGTGACAGTGTGCAAGCGCATCGTAAAAATGTATTTTCTCATCATTATTCCCTAGCGCGTCGAAATAAGTATAACTTCAAAAATCTGTGTCACCTAAATTGTTCGCATGCATAAATTGTAAATTGCAACGCGTCAAGTTAAGTCAACGCGTCAACATTATTTTTGATAGAGCAGGCTGTGATGTATGTCTGTTAATCCAAGTTCTGCTATCAGATAGCTGTTATTCATAAAAAAATACAGTGAGTTAAAATAGGTTTAAGAAATAGTTCAATAGAATGGATATTATTGCCAACATTATAAAAGTAAACAATAAAAGTAAAAGTAATGAAACGAAAACGTTATACAATTACTGAAGAAATTCACCTAGTTACGTTGAGGCTGGATCTGATTTTTGTCATCATAACTCATTTTGTTAAAAAAAATGAACTTGTCTTTTTTATTGGCGGGTTTATTTTGTAATTTGTAGATCAATGCTATGATTGCCGACGGTTGTCAAAAATAAAAGAATTGCTGCAAAACAATTTTATTGTGTTCACTTTTTTAATAACTACATAAAACTGCTAAACCGCAATAACTGAAATTGATGTGGAAATAATTCTTTTTAAATTCTTAGGAACATTATATGAGGTGTCAGGTGTTTTCTTTATTCAGCTTATTACGTACAATAGTGGATTCCAGCGGTAGTGGGGGTAACTTATTATATAGAACTACTGACGCCATCTAGTGTAAATAGTAAATATGACCAAGACTTTGCTTATTGTATTTAGTTCAATCATATTCTAAAAGATGTCGCAGTTTTCAGAAATAATGCAATATTAATTTTTCATTTTTATTTTATTAAAAAAATACTGCGCGCAGCCAAACTATAATTTCATGTAATTATAGTTTAAAAATAATTTATTTTGTATCACATTATCTTATTGTAAGTCTGCCTACAATCTTCAAAGTAAGTTTATTCCTTCGTAGTATTGCTTGGCCTTAATCTAATTCTTATATTATTTTATTACTGAGCTCCTATAATCTAAATCCATTTGACTAGATTTATTCTCCAGTCATTACTTCAAGGAATTCTGAAAACAGAAATATTCTTAAAAAGAGAAACAAGGTTGGTGCATGCAATGGTGACTCGGCAGCACAGATTTCATCATATCATTCTACTCGGCAGAAAGAAGCAGTGGAAAAGCTAATACTTGACTGTACCTACCTACTTAATCGAAAAACACTACCTACATAATAAAATTGCTGAAATGTGGATGTTAGTACACCTCTGTCTACTCTTTCAGGAATATTCCTGCACAGGAACAGGGTCAGTCCTCATTGTTTTCCTCTTTCATTTCTCTTCACGTAGTGTGGACCATAATACTAATCGGTCGTCAACCGTAGATAGAGTTAGGTCAGGAGCCCATGTTGTCTAAAGCCCGGCTGGCTATGCCACCTCGCCTTAACAGCCAGTGGTCTGTCCAATAGTACAGGGGAGTAGAAAGTATAAAGATAGAGATATAGAGAGAGTAGAGAGTATAGAGATATTAAAATTAGTCAACAAATGTAATGTGTGTTTACCATCCCAGTCTACAGTTCCAGACCCATCAGAGTCAATTTCCTCAATCATGGTATCCAAGTCTTCGGTTGTGATGGTGTTGTCCAATTCCTTGAAGATTTCCCTTAAAACGTCTGTCGTGATATAACCGTTACCTGAAAACATAGTTGATAATATTGATAAACCACTTTTAACTTTGCACGTGTCGAAGAAGACTGATACTCCGTTTACGGTCGACTTGCCTTTGTTCTGTAGAGCGGAATCGACTGCCGTCTGACCGCCAAACCTCTAGAAGAACGACTTCGCCAGAGTTTCGTCTATAAATCAGCAGCTGTGTGCCAGCTTGCAGGTGAGGTTGGCTTTTGATTTTGCTTCCCTGTGCGTTTTCTACCGCCTATACAATGGGGTGTGTTCAGAAGAATTGTTTGATATGATGCCCACGGCCACATTCTATCATCGCATCGCTCGCCACAGATAGGGAATTCATCCTCACACGTTTCGACCGGAAACGGTACGTACAGTGAGGTATTAAAGGCACTTCATTCCGCGCATTTATTTGCTGCTGTGATTTTCCCAAGAAACTACAATATAGGGTTCTTCAAGAAGGGCATTAGAAGGTTTTTACAAGGTCGGTAGCGCGAGTGTGATGCCCCTGGTGTTGCACACACCCAGAGGCCGCCGTAGCCGCTTCCCATCAGGTGGGCCGTGTGCCAGTCTGACACCTGAGTGGTAAAAGAAACGCTCTGAAGATATTGGTAGGCCCCGTACCCCGAATACTCGAACAGAAGCAATTGCTACCATAAAATACAATAATAGCATTGTTTTGGTAATACTGATGTACTTATACTTATTGCCACAAGAATTCAGTCAGGCGTTCGATTTTAACACAATATTATAATGAAAAAGATTGTTTTTGATCAACTTATTTGAACTGAAATCCTGGTCTTATTTACTACTTGACCGATGAACTTTATAGTGCATATAGATACTTACTGCATGATTATAAGCAGAGTACCTACTTATTGGTTTCTCAAGTGGAATATATAATAGGTTTTTACCTATGAAATTGCCCAAATATTCTTACAAATTCATGAGTTCGATAATCCTGTAATTTAATAGCTATTTCCATTATTTATATTTTGTTTGAAAGTTGATTTCAAGATTTTACAACTCTGTATTAAATTTTGTTTTTATTGGCCGCTTGATAAATTAATTCGATCTTCAAAAACAGTACTTCCTAAATGCTATCCATTTTGATGATAAATTTCGTATTAAGTACTTAACAGCTGTCACTTTTCAAAAATGTAATAAAAGTTGCTGTTTGTTAGCTTAATGTTGTTTCATTCATACACAAAAATATCATAAAATTTGAATTTGTCATTCCTAAAAAAAATGCAAAAATGTTACCACTGAAAAATGGGTTTCCTCCAATTTCTTCAAGAAACACGGCAATTTCATATGTAACGACCTAATACTATGTTTATTTTTGAACCCGTAACCTCACGATTGCTAGACCGACTCTTTATCCATTATTGACACTATTGTAGCTCGATATCTTCTTTGCTCTCGTTCGCTCTTATCTAATCTTACTGTATCTAGGCAAGTAGTCCCCAATTTGGTACATAATAAAATTAATTTATGACAGGTGCTCGGAGTAATTTATAATTTTTTTAAGTTATTTCAAACAATAATGTAAGTAAGTAAGGGTTTTCTTTTCCACTTTTCTTGTAACTTACCTTCTCTGTCATACAACCGGAATGCTTCTCTTAGTTCTTTCAACATGGCTTCATCATCTTCTTCCTCTTCTGTTAAGAACTTAGAAGCTAATGCGCAAAAGTCTGAGAATTGTAACTCGCCGGTTGCTGTAAATAACGTAAATTAATATTAAAACACATATGTAGCGGTGATAGTGACTTATAAATTGAACTTATTTCCACATGTCTCGATAGCCGTGATCGTCTAGTGGTTAGGACCCTACGTTGTGGCCGTAGTAACCCAGGTTCGAATCCTGGTCACGGCAATGTGCAAACATTGTCACGGTGAGACGTTTCTTTTTTAGTTACCATATTTTTTATTTACTTAGTTATTGTTATTAAAATGTTTAAAAACATAATACGTTATTTTTATATTAAACGTTTACACTGTCTTGCGCCAATAGCGATGAGAATGTGATCCTAAATTTATTAACCTGCCATCTATGTTGAATGCTTGGTACTTCTTTACTCGATATTCAACTAGTTCACTATAAACTTTTGATACAGCGCCATCTAGTATTAAACTGAATAACAAAATACACAAATGTAATGAAATACATACAATTGACGTCTACTTCAGCGATGATTTCTTTTAGGGTATCGTCATCCAATTCATGACCTAGCATTTCCAGGATAGTACCAATCATGTCTGTGCTGATAACACCTTTTTTTTCATGGTCAAAAGCGTCGAAGGCATTCTTCAGGACTGTAAACAAAACAAATGAATATCTATAGACAATTAGCTGAGGAATAAGAAAAAAGGTCAGAAAGATGCCAATGGCTTCCGAATATAACCAAATACGGCGCATGACACCGTAGATAGTATTAATAAGTAGGTATATAAGTAGTAGTATATAGTAGGTAAGTAGATATATATATATATAACAGTATCTACCTAGGTAAATGCAGCTGCTTTACTGATATTATATAGGTAGGTACCTTTTTTATTCGTGCGGAAAGCGATAACAACAGCAGAACATCGCTAATTTAATTAATGCTTAGGCACAAAAGTTCATCCATCTAAAAATAAGTTAAACTGTTTTCCGTTTGGTACCTACCAATTTCCAATTTTGCCAAGGTCACACTTGTGGTGTAGTCATTATATTGGAATCAAATTGATTTAAATCCCTCAGAGAGACTTTCCTATCTATAACGGACAATAATGTGACAGTATTGCATGTTCCATTCTAGTTTTGCATTCACGATTACTCTTTGTTTATATAGCAGTCGAAGTCTTTAGATGTTTGAACATAATGCAAAAATCTTATCAGTCTATCTTTAACCAATATGAATTTAATATCCTACTTATATCATATAACATAATGCCCTGGCCGGCTGTTGGTTATCTACCTCGCCAGGGTTATCACGCCGCCTCTCCCTAACTCTAGTGAAGGCGTGATATAACTATATTAATAATTAATAAATGTGAAAGTTGGTGAAAATATTTGTATATTTGAATGTTTGGAAGTTTGTTACTCAATCACGCTGTAACGGCTAAACGGATCTTGCTGAAATTTGGTACAGTGATAGATTATAGTCTGGAATAACACATAGGCTACTTTTTATCCCTGGAATAGTTTCCCATTCAAATCGGGATCGGAAACCGAATTCCTTGGGGGCGAAGCCACCCAAAAGGTGAGATGGTCGGTTGGAACTTGGAATGTGTTAAGCTATTATTGATGATCACTTTACTTAAGCACTTAGTTTTATAAAAAGCAGATAATATACTTACGTAGCAATTGGCTCTTGTCAAGTTCCTCCTGAGCACCACGCATCGAATGAAACAAAAACATACATAACACATTAATCAACATCATTAAAACAACCCTATTTACAAACTCCATAACACTATTATGAAACAAACACTAAGAGCACCATCGTGTAACGCACCATTTTATTATATTTTTATAACCACAAAACCACGTTCGGTTACGTTTAGAGTGATTGATAGAGAAGATCTAGCTGCTGCCGGTTTTATATATCTCCGATACGACTTAGTTCCGCGTCGATGAAATGGTTCAGAGATCGTCAATCGGGAATCAATCATGCCTACTTACCTTTTAATTTATTGTTGTGTTAAACGTTGTGGTTGTGGTAATCTTCGGGGCCTAAGTCAAGCTCACCAGCAAACCGGTACAGCAGGCTTTCATTTTGGTGTTGTTAGCTTAGCTGGGAGGTTAACGGAAATACTAGTAATTTAAGTTGTTGTTGTAAGAAATACTAGTAGTTTAATTTAAGTATAAAAATACTAGCTGTTGCCCGCGGTTTTACCCGTGTTTAATTCCGATCCCATTCCCGCTACCTATGGGGCCCTATCCCACCACCACAACCTATATAAGGTACACAATTCCACCATACATCATTTTGTTATATCTCAAAGGATTTAGGCAGCGTATTCGTTGAAAGCTCCCAGACGGCTAATTATTTTCTACACCTCCAACATAATATCATTATATTTTAGTAAATGTATACAAAAACTCGACAAGTTATATTCTATAACTCTTCTCGAAAAAATTGATGAAAACAACATGAAAATCGGTGCAGTAGTTTTTGAGATTATAGCGAACAGACAGAAAGACAGACAGGCGCAGCGGAGGACTTTGTTTAATAATATGTAATGATAGTGATATAAATTTTGTAATTCAGCATTAAAAATATATGAGAACAAACTAATATCAATAACTCTAATAACAATTGTCTTGAATTGATAATTAATCACAAACAAGCACTGCTTGACTTTACACTCTTTTCTGCTTGACCGATTTTTTCAGGAGGAGTGATCCTGGACTACTATATTTATATACCTACGAGTTGAATTTCGAGAGGAAATGCTGGCTAGTAGATGACGTTATTTCAAAAAAAAAAATGAATTATCAACCCTGATATATTTTCTTTTGCTTCCTTCCTTCGTAAACACATTTCCCGGTTAGTGTGAAAGGGAAAGAAACTTCAATAGGTATTACTGCCTACCCGTAGGTAATGATAAGCTTTTTGTAACTTAATATGATATAATAGACACATTCGAAAATAACTTTCACCCAAAAAATAATTTACTTACTACTTTTTTTGAACGAATAGCATCTACATAAAGATATCAGA
Organism: Cybosia mesomella; assembly: GCA_946251805.1. NCBI lineage: Eukaryota > Metazoa > Arthropoda > Insecta > Lepidoptera > Erebidae > Cybosia > Cybosia mesomella. The sequence continues at coordinate 10,932,191 of OX276394.1, read as the reverse complement.
GGGCCAATTCTCGTATTAAAAGATGGTCAAAATACAGTCAAAAGGAGGGTTCTCATAACAAAATTTCAATATTTTCAACAATTTTGTTTTTTTTTTGACATTAAGGAGATCGATATGAAATCGAGACTAGATTCAGACTGAATTTTGAACATCTTTTTATTACGAGAATTGGCCCTTAGATCATTGTATGTTGTATGGGAATTATTCTATTTTACTATGGATATTATTAACCCAAATTATTTTCATGAACGATTAGAAATCAACATACCTGTTAAAAGGTAATTAAATTGATTGAGACTTGCCGCATTAGAGACTATAAAAATTGTAGACAATTCCTTGGAAATAAACAAGGGTGTAAAGAGCCCTACCAACATCCTTGAAGCCCAGGCGAACCTTACCTGTGCACCTGCTAAACAAAGGACGAGATATTGACAAAAGCAATCGGGGCTTACGCTAGAATACTCAAGGATAGCAGAGCCAAAAAAGCGTTAACATTCTTAGACGAAAGGACTCTCTAATAAAGTTTAAGTTTTATTCGTCTACATGGTTTTATTGTTATAACTTTAAGCAACAAAGGAGAAACGTTATAAGTTCCTCACTTAGGTAAATATGAAACCGTCCATTCGGGATACTAAAACTAAGTTCTTTGTTTAATTAGACAAAGTTCTTTTAAATTACTTTTAAGACAAAATAAGAATAAAGATAATACTAGAATTTATATAATTATTCTAGATTCTCTAAAGTTAGAGGTTGAATAAATATTTATTTTGGGCCAGCTTTCTGTATCATATGCCTGAGTACTTTGTTTTTAGTTTATTGGATGATAGATGATCTATCTTCTATCTTCATCAATAGTCCAGTAAAGTTAAAACAAAATACGTAAGTACGTAACCCAAGCCAACCTCACCGGCATGCTGGTTGCTGATTGACGAACGAGGCTGCATGTTTTCCTCTAGAGGTTGGAGGTCAGACAACAGTTGCTCGTATAAAGGTAAAATGGTACTCTAATTCCGTTCCCGTTTCCCATGGGAATCTATACTTATATCTCTTTCAGGGATATAAGTATAAATTCCCAGTAGCCTATGAGTTATTTCAGACTATCTAACCCTGTAGCAAACTTCAGTCAGATTCGTTTTGCGTGAAAGAGTTACAAATATCCATCCATCCAAACTTTCACATTTATAATATTAGTGGGATAAGCATGTCCGCCAGATCTATCTCTGTGCCAAATTTGATCTAGAACCGTTCAGCCGTTTTGTATGAGTAACAAACTATCCAATCAAATTCGTTCATCCTCACAAACTTTCACTATTATAACAGTTGTAGCACAGGGGCCTTACCATGACGGCTTATAAACAGTTGAATTTCGAAACAATTCAATACAAGTTTGTAAACTGAATTGCTATGATCCGTACTATAACATGCTTAAACTGAAACACGTTCGCGTTTGGTTCATTTGGAACGTGAAACTAAATGACTTAATACCACGTCATGGTATGAGTACAAACTATTCAATTTAGGTCTGTAATTGAATTACTATTAAGCGGTTAGCCCTCTGAACGCTCAGTAGGATAGATTAATATATAATACTGGATATATTATAAGGTGTTTGGGACCAAACCCAGGCCTTCGCGGCCAAGTCAACTTCACCGGCCATCTAGTACACCTGCAGATTGACGGACGAGGCGCAGGCTTTCCTGCCTAGACTACCGTCTTTTCTTTGAAAAGCCATATAAGCCCAATAAAAAAAGGAGAAGGTGTAGCTGGGCCTCAGCCTCTGATGTGAAACCCTTGGATGCAACCAGAAACAGCGCTAAAACGATGATGATTTAAACGTAGTTTTAAATTAATTGTACTAAAATGTTAACGACTTTTTCGTAAGTTTAGCTGCAATTAATAAGCCACATCAGGGCCTCACCATGATAACTTACATATAAACAGTTCAGTTTCGGAGCAATTCAATACAAGTTTGTGAACTGAATTAAATTAAACTGAAACGAGTTCGCGTTTGCTGCGTTCGTTGACATTTGGAACTTGAAACTGAACGACTTAATATGGTATGACTTAAAATGGTATAACAGTTCAGTTTAGTTCTGCAATTTAATTGCTATTAAGCGGTCATAGTAAGCCCCAGGTAGTCCGTGTTTCTCCTGTGGAACATAGGACTCCTGTGGAACATCGGATACGACTGGGTGCTTCGCAGTGACCTCGTAGGCGGTGCCGCCGTCACATGCTACGCGGACGACACGCTCGTGACGGCGTGCAGGACGACGTACTGCGAAGCGACCCTAGAGGCCACGACCGCGGTTGCCCAAGTCGTTGAGCGGATCCGGCGGCTGGGTCTCGAGGTGGCTCTGCATAAAAGGGGCCCGATGACTCCTGCAGGAGACTCTACGCGGGGGTCGTGCGGGCCATGGCCCTGTATGGGTGCCCAATATGGGCGGATGCCCTGAAGGCCAGAAGTGTGCGGATGCTGCGTGCTCCGCAGCGAGTGATGGCCATCAGGGTCATCCGCGGGTACCGCACGATCTCCTTCGAGGCGGCGAGTCTCCTTGCCGGAACTCCGTCATGGGACCTGGAGGCGAGAGCCCTTTCTCAACTGTACCAGTGGCGGAGGAGTACGGAGGAGTTCAGCCACCAACAAACGGCTATGCCGGGTATAAGAGCTTCGCTCGCTCAGCTCAATTATTTACTTACTTTTGATTTTTTACTTTTGTTTGTATATTTCAAAGTCCCCTGTACTTTGAACTACCTTAAAGGTAATGTTAATATGCGGTATATAAAAATATTTATGGAACCAATTCTGTATCTGTCTATCCAGATGTCGGAGCCCTTTTTTTCGAAGACAGTTTGACATGACATATTATGATTAGTGTGAGTGTGTTGGTTATAGTGTATTGTACGACACGTAGATTGTAGGTACACGTAAAATTGTAGGTATGTGAATAATGATATGAAATTTTAGAAACGTCGCTGTCAACCCAAAATCTGTTATTGCATTTTTTTATTAGTAAATGTTGTTCATCAATAACCATCATCATCATAGCATGACTTCTGCTGTTATGGTATAGCTACATTTGACCTCCTAACTGATTCGCAAAAGAGGTTAGCTTGAGGTTATCGTGGTGAGTCCCATAGGCTCAAAATTTGAGTTACTTACATCACTATCGAAAAATCTACAGCCTAGATTACTTAAACACAACAGATACATAGCAGATAGATCCTACTTGCTTCGTGCTTTATTCACGTTGGTGAGTATATAGGGTGGTAATATTCGTAAGCAGGGGCTTCAGGTCGAGCGCGTGTGAATTAGTGAACACCTGTAATGTTACGAGCGCTTATATATTAAGCACCGGCTTGTATTCTAACGTTGGTCATTCTATGTTCATTCGCTGGAATTGGAGAATACAAAGAGAGCATGTCACTGAGCACACCAATTTGAATAGCACCAATTCAAATCGGACCATAATTATCCATAGCTGTATGGGCATGTACAGACAGTCAATATATATCGCGATTCAATATCGTGATCCTGTAGGGATGAATCGCGTTTGTTTGCACATCAATAGGTACAGTCTAAGGCAAAAGTGAATTAAAACTTAATTATTTATAAACGTTTTCTTTTTACATTGTCTATAATGAATAGACGTGTAGTTTTATAATCCCAGACGACAAAGTTAATACATTTCATGGTTTGGTTATTATTTTATAAAAGGTTTAAGAGCTAAAGTGTTTAATAAATTAGAATTGATTAAGCCACTTTTGTGGTTGACTGTTGACTGTCTAATCAATAGGTAAGTATATATTGACTGCCTAATCGCACCCTATGGAATAATTTTTGTGTGATTCAAAATTGGGTGCGCTAAATGTTAAAGATACCAACTACGAAAGATGAGTTACTTTCATATTGAGTGCTGTTTAGTTACTGTTGTGCTATGACATGATGTATCACTATGAAAGTGTGGCACTTGGAGTGCGAAAATTTCACAATTTCTAATTAAATTAAATTAAAATATCTTTATTCGTGTAGGTCACAAATTAACCCTTATATGATCGTCAAGATTATTGCTTATACATTTTCAATTTCCATTTATATTTTACATTTACTGCCAGATTCACAAGGCAATATTTAAGGCTTATGAGAAAAGAACCTGGAAGTTGGGAATAAAAATTCACATTCACACATTTCTCTGCAAAGTTTTACCTACCAATTTATTATTGGGTACCAAGAAAAAATAACCAGAAAGGAGATTATAATTCAAACTGAATCGTCGAACATGTTGGCTACACCTGGTTGTCATGCCGGCATCAACATGCTTGGAATCCCAGGATTGCACAGCCCAATGTTATCGACAGGGCCGACTTTGTGTTTGATCTAAAAATAAGCCCTACGCATAAAGATGATGCATTATCATATACACTAATTAGTATACGTGTGTATTTACTAACAACTAGCAATAATATTATTCTAAATTAATATGACAAGCTCACACGTCAATCTTTGTAGCTGTTTTGTGGGGAAATGTTGAAAACAGCGCTATATTAAGTATAATCAGATCCTTTTTAATCTTGTTTTTAAATTAAAATAAAAGTATAGAGAAGCGAAACTATAAGAACTATGCTGTTGAAACCTGGTAAGTAAGATTTAAGATTTTCACACAAAAATAGAAATATACAATAAATTTTTTCATTCATCAAACCCATTCGTGTGGGATATCTATGGATATGTAAAAAATGATATTGAGGTTTCGAATATAATTTTTCTCTAAACTGAATAGTTTGCGCGAGAGATACTTCCAAAGTGGTAAAATGTGTCCCCCGCCTTGTAACTTCTAAAATAAGAGAATGATAAAACTAAAAAAAAATTATGATGTATATTACCATGTAGACTTCCACCGAAAATTGGTTTGAACAAGATCTAGTAAGTAGTTTTTTTTAAAACGTCTTAAATCGTAAAAAGCAATTTGCCTTTCATTCAATCAACTCAAATATAAAATTTAAAAAAAAGCATTATGATGTTACTTACTGCTACGGAACCCTTCATGGGCGAGTCCGACTCGCACTTGGCCGCTTTTTTATTTTAAACTTGTTTTTAAATTAAAATAAAAGTATAGAGAAGTGAAGGAAGGCCTATTTTTTAAATTTAGTCCGTCAATTGACTGCCTCCCGCTGAATGATAAGAAACTAGAGCGAAGTTCAGAAAATACGGGCCATCATTCCAGATGCTGACGATCCTAAAATGATGGTGGCCTTGACGGCCTTTACGGGCTTGAAGTACATCATAGTTCAAATTAAATTCTTATTAGCAAACTGAGCCAATGAATTAATGAATGAGTAATGTCACTCCTAAGACGGGTAACTGATGAAGTAACCAAAATAAGGTTCTGCCTATGTAATCTAACACGCAGTCCTTAAGAACACAGGATGAATTACCTAACAATGGGCAGACGACGATAAAAACTCCGCAGAAAAGTCCCTCCAGGGCACTTCAAAAACTGAAGCGACACTTTAAAAGCCAACCTGCCTTACCTTGGCAAAATTTAATAATATTAATTAGGGAACATTAAAATTTTTTTATGCTTAAATTCTTTGTGAGCTAAAGACTAGCTAAATTTTATGTCTTAACTAATAAATAAATATTCAGCACCATCTGGACCCAAACTAAGCAGAGCTGGTCATATTATGGGTTCTAGAATGCGGATGAACATACTTAGATACTTTTTTTTTTGCACTGAGCGGATATCGAACCCGCAACCTCTCACCTAGCAGTAGAACACTCTACCACTACGCTAAAGAGGTAACTGTATCGTAAATGCAAGGCTTTGATGCCGGTAATTGGAGCACTTAGTGGGAATAGAACCCGTAAACTCTGACTTAGCAGTCGAACGCTTTACCGTTACGCCATCTGCGTACCTCCACCTCTGGGTAACTGTGTCGCAAATGCGAGTCTTAGATGCGGGTAATTGGAATTAAATAAATAAAACATAAAAACATAACATAACATAACTCCACGCCTGTATCCCCGAAGGGGTAGGCAGAGGTGTATTACACACCCACGATTCGCCAGTTATGTTAAGGTCCCAATGTAATAGGGGGCGAGCCTATTGCCATCTACCTTTTTTTTTTTTTTATCGTGCGGAAATCCCTTCGGATACCCCCCCGCCGGCCAGCGGGGGCGGTTATGTCGGGCTTGCACCGACTAAAACCGCACGCCGTCTCGGGTCTTCAGACGCCGGGGTGTAAGGTTACCCATAGAGCATATCCCTCGCACCCCGGCTGACCCTGAGCCATCTCACCACTAACAGCATCGCTCATCCTGTCTCCTCTGAAAGCAGAGGAGTACGGAGAGCGATGTGTTCCCGCCACGTTGGGTATTGGCCGTCGATCAATGCCAACCCTATGAAGGGGTGAAGGGGAAGCCATTGACCGTCGCCCAGGATGTACCGGCCGCTCCGTTTCCGTTCCCCCCGGACTGCAGCGGGATCGGAATCGGAGCGACACTCGAGGAGGTTACCCAACACACACCCCTATTGCCATCTACCTTTTTTTTTTTTTGTCGTGCGGAAATCCCTTCGGATACCCCCCCGCCGGCCAGCGGGGGCGGTTATGTCGGGCTTGCACCGATTAAAACCGCACGCCGTCTCGGGTCTTCAGACGCCGGGGTGTAAGGTTACCCATAGAGCATATCCCTCGCACCCCGGCTGACCCTGGGCCATCTCACCACTAACAGCATCGCTCATCCTGTCTCCTCTGAAAGCAGAGGAGTACGGAGAGCGATGTGTTCCCGCCACGTTGGGTATTGGCCGACGATCAATGCCAACCCTCTGAAGGGGTGAAGGGGAAGCCATTGACCGCCGCCCAGGGTGTACCGGCCGCTCCGATTCCGTTCCCCCCGGACTGCAGCGGGATCGGAATCGGAGCGACACTCGAGGAGGTTACCCAACACACACCCCGTTACCCAACACACACCCCCCTATTGCCATCTACCTGGCACATTATTAAGCGAGCGATATAATTAACATTTATTAATACACACATAACTACGAAAAGTCAGAGGTGTGTGACCGTGGCGACTGGGGATCGCACTCGAGACCTCGTCTCAGTAGTCCGTTACGTACGCCACTGGGCTATCGCCGCTAAATAACATGCTAATAATTCATTACTAATCTTTGGTTAATAATAAATAATAACAGCAAATTTATATACGCTAGAATCCTGTACTAAAATCTGATCTGGTAGTCAATAATCCGTGATATTCTCGGAACGACAATTTACTCAATACATTATTATCCCAAAGGCCCTATTCATATCCTACATAATTCATGACATACGAAACTTGTAAGTAACGCAGAAAGTCTATTATGATAGATGGGCCAAACTTTTTGACTACTATTGCTAATCAATTTGTTCTGGTTTTCACTTCTGCCCCAGATATAAGATTCAAAAGGAAAATTGTATGGTTTTTGTAATAGTCCTTTCAAAGCATTAAGTAGGATCTTTAGTATAAAACATAAACATAACTTCACGCCTGTATCCCCGAAGGGGTAGGCAGAGGTGTATTACACACCCACGATTCTTTAGTATAAAAACGAGTTTATTGACGTTATATGTATTAATATCCTAAGCAAAAGAGAACCTTGTTTCTTCTCTGTTTGTGAACCTATTTCCTTTTTGTTGTGCATGGAGAAATCCTCTTCATCTCATCGTAGCTAACAATGAGGTGGGTAATGCGTATGTTGGACTCGAACCGACTAAAACCGCACGGTGTTTCGTTATATCCGCCTATGTGGCCGGCTTTTATTAATAAAAATTGGTAAGAATCAATTACAAAGAAAATATTTGTTTGATTCCACGTTGCCAGACTCCGTTATTATTAATGATTCGCCCAACCACTAATAGTAAATTTAACTAAAAAAAATTCTTTCTCACCCACACTTTACTAAAGATCAGTTCTATATAATTTCTAACGTTTCACTCAATGACATTCATGAAATATTAATTTAAAAATACTTTTTTAAACACATGTTTTCTAGTAACTGCATTACATAACCGCACAAAAACAAATGAACTCAAAAATGATGCGTTTATCTTGTTTAGTTCAGAAGTTCCTATTTCCACCTACCGTGTCCATCTTCAGATCCTAGATGTCATGCAGCATCAGAGTGAAGACAAGCAAATGAGCCGAAACTCGATCGGTTTATCTTATTTAGTTTAGGAGTTCCAATGGACACCTTCCCACTCCATCATCAGACCAGCTTCATAGTACCATATTATCGCATTGTCATCGAAGACACGCAAGTATACCAAATTTAAGTATAATCTAACGTTAGGAAGTGGTTCTAATTGGGCTTCCAACATTTGACCCATACTAACAAACTAACACAGTTAAATAAAAGCTTGGAATAATACACGTATAAAATGTGGTATGTAACGGAGTTTAGTTCACATTGATTCCAGTTCCTATCTTTTGAAATACAGCCTTAGCGTATATTTATTGGTAGGTACAATGCAATACGGGGCCAGTTTCCGAAATTGTGGAAGACGGGGAAACTGGTCCTCATCCGAAAGGAGGGGCGCCCGGCGGACTCACCGTCCGCCTACCGGCCCATAGTGTTGCTCGACGAAGTATGCAAGCTCTTTGAAAGAGTAATTGCGAAGCGCCTCGTCGAGCACCTCTCAAGAGTGGGGCCGGACCTGGCGGATGGCCAATATGGCTTCCGCCAGAGGCGCTCCACCATGGATGCCATCTTGCGCGTGAGGGCTCTGGCGGAGGATGCAGTAGCCCAGGGTGAGGTGATGTTGGCGGTGTCCCTGGACATCGCCAACGCGTTCAACACCTTGCCCTGGAGTTGCATTAGGGAGGCGCTCGTGTATCACGAAGTGCCTCTCTACCTCCGCCGCATAGTCGGGGCGTATTTGACGGAGAGAGCCGTCTTCTACCCAACCGTGACCGGTCTCGGCCGGCGTGAGATGTCGTGCGGTGTTCCGCAGGGATCGGTCCTGGGGCCGCTCCTGTGGAACATCGGATACGACTGGGTGCTTCGCGGTGAGCTCGCAGACGGTGCCGCCGTCACGTGTTACGCGGACGACACGCTCGTGACGGCGTGCGGAGCGACGAACCGCGAAGCGACCTTGAAGGCCACGACCGCGGTTGCCCAAGTCGTGGAGCGGATCCGGCGGCTGGGTCTCGAGGTGGCTTTGCATAAAACCGAGGCCCTGTTCTTTCATGGGCCTAGGAGCAAACCACCTGAGGGATCCAGTCTCATCGTGGGAGGTAATCGCATCGGCATCAAGCCCCAAATGAAATATTTGGGGCTCGTGCTCGACGGCCGATGGGACTTCGGAGAGCACATCCGAAGTCTGGCCCCCAAACTGAAGGGCACAGCTCTCGCTCTGGCGCGGCTGCTGCCCAACAACAGGGGCCCGATGACTCCTGCAGGAGACTCTACGCGGGGATCGTGCGGTCCATGGCCCTGTATGGGTGCCCAATATGGGCGGAGGCCCTGAAGGCCGGAAGTGTGTGGATGCTGCGCGCTCCGCAGCGAGTGATGGCCATCAGGGTCATCCGCGGGCACCGCACGATCTCCTTCGAGGCGGCGAGTCTCCTTGCCGGAACTCCGCCATGGGACCTGGAGGCGAGAGCCCTTTCACAACTGTACCAGTGGCGAAAGGAGGCGCGGGAGCAGGGACTGAACCCCGAACATCGAGAAATCGAGGCCGTACAGTCCCAGCTCCGCCAGGCCATCGTGGTGGAGTGGAAGGAACGACTTGGGCGACCAAGCGCAGGGCACGCCGCAATAGCGGCGGTAAGGCCCATCATGGAGGATTGGCTAGAGAGGCGACACGGAAGCCTCTCGTACCGACTGACGCAGGTGATCTCCGGGAAGGGGTGCTTCGGGGACCACCTGCATCGGATCAGGAAGGAGCCAACGCCTGAGTGTCATCACTGTGACGCGAGCGAGGACTCAGGGCTGCACACGCTGGCGGACTGCCCGGCGTGGGAGGTGCCGAGGCGTGACCTCGTGGCAGCCATCGGGGTGGGAGTCCTCTCGCTCGGCAGCATGATTGCGGCAATGGTGCGGAGCGCGAGCGCGTGGGCCGCCGCCACCTCCTTCTGCGAGCATGTGATGCTAGCGAAGGAGATGGCGGAGCGCGCCCGGGAGAGGTTCAGAACCCTCCCGGCCCGCCGAGCCCGCAACATGCTCGCCTCGCGTCGCAGGAGACTCAGGCGCCGGAGGTCGCTTAACGACCTCCGTCCTCCATGAGCGCAGGCCTGGGGGTGGCGGGTGAGGCCGCCTGTCACCCCAGCAGAAGCAGGCCGGGACGGTGGGGCGACTAGCGCCCCTCCCCCAAACCGGGGCAAGACGGGGACACCGTGGTTCCCAAACCCGAGGGGGCCATCTCGACACCGGAGATGGCCCAGGGTCAGTCGGGGTGCGAGGGATATGCTCTATGGGCAACCTTACACCCCGGCGTCTGCAGACCCGAGACGGCGTGCGGTTTTAGTCGGTCCAAGCCCGACATAACCACCCCCGCTGGCCGGCGGGGGGGTATCCGAGGGGATTTCCGCACGAAAAAAAAAAAAAAGGTACAATGCAATACTTACATAATTATAAATATTCTTCGACATTCTACACAGCTCTTTCCAGACCCAAAGTAAGCATAGTATAACCAGCTTGTGTTATGGGTTCTAGAATGCGGATAAACATACTTATATACTTCTTTTTGAAAATACATACATATTATACGTAGAAACACTCAGACCAATGCAAATAGACATATTCATGCATACAAATATTTGCACTGAGTGGGAATCGAACCCGCACCCCCTGTCGTAGCATTCGAATGCGCTACCGCTACGCCACAGAAACCGTCAACAGAAAGTAGTCACAAGTATCTACTTCGATGTAGTCAGAATCATCTTAGCGGTGTTCCCGATTGCATGGATCTTGGAGATCCTCGGATGCAATCGGGAACCGGGGTCTGTTTACTCATTCTCCTTCTTTTGATTTGGCTTATACAGCTTTTATGGGAGCAGCTGCCGACTGACCTATCAATCCCAGAGAAAGGTCTCCGCCAGTGCCTAGTTCGTCAATCAGCAGGTCTGTACCGGGTTGCTGGTGGTGATGTTAGCTTGTCCCCGAAGGTGTCAGTGGAGCCCTATACTGGATGTATAGGGCTCCCCTGAGCCCTTTGGGGACAAGTAAGTACTTCAATGTAGTCTTTAGGTTGATGTTTATAATTCCCACGATGCAAATTATATTGTCCTTACTGAGGAATACTTCTGTAACAAAGCGATAAGTCAAAACAATGGATGTATTATCATCTTTAGTTATATATACTGTTCCTACCCTCACAGGTTTAGGGAGAATTCCACTTTTCTTAATGAGTGAAGTAAGGCACAGTCACCGACAAAACTTTATTAGCACTAAAATATTTATAAATGTTGTTTCCATTGGAACACATGTATCAATAATGATGTATAAGTCGGTTTGTAATCCCCAGAGGACAAAGTTAATATATTTTATGATTTTATACAACTTTGAAGAGCTAACAGGTGATCATTTCGCACTTAACTGTAAATGTTCTATGTATATGATTAAATAATAATTTGGCGGCCAATCTATCTAACAATCTATCAGTACATTTGAATTAGTTTCATTACTTTTGTTGTTGACTGTACTTCACTCACACACACATACGCATGGGTTTTCAATAACTTGAAACTAGCCTATTTAACAAATAATAGGTGAGGTTATTAGGTAAGGTGAGCTATTATTAGAGAGAGAGTTGGGTCAATATTTGTTGCGGATAAATACTGTCGTGAAGTGACATTTAATCTCCGATCCGATGAAAAAAAATCCAAATTGACTGTTATTCAATAGACCTACAATTTGAACTATAATCGTGTTCAATTCATTACAGGGAAGTTTTGACTATCGATTTTAATAATTATTATTTTTGTAATAATAGAAATAATAAAATATCTCTATAGTATAGATCTACACTATATAATATACCTATATTAAATTACGTAGGTAAAGGTAGAGTATTCCCCCTGTAAGGGCCTGGTAGCGGGTTCAAATCCCGTTCTAGATGTTCTTTTTTTTCGATCTAAATCTATTTTTATTAAATTATACTTCTGTGTTGTTTTGATTTAATTTGAAGTACACCTCTGGCTCCCCTTTCAATTACCTTTCAGTCTCCATAATATGCTTGAAGAAATATCTGTAAGAAATTATTTTAAACGATAAGACCGCTATTTGTACAATATTAATTTCAAATATCTATTGAATGTAAAATTCTTTGGTGTGTTGTTGAAAAGTCTGTGTGTTATGTTAATATACCAGTCTTTTAATTGATACATGGGTTGATTTTTTTTACTTTTGTCTTTCTTTCTGTTTGACTTGGCCAATCTCCGAAACAGCTGGACTCATTTTGACAGAGCATACACTGGCAGATAGCTGATGTCATAATAAGGCGTAACATAAGCTATTTCAATTTTAGAAAAAGAGTTAGGTCTATTCAAAATAATTAAACCCAGATCTAAGTCCACGCGGACGAAGTCGCAGGCATAGCTACTTCATGAATAAGGTTATAGGCTATAAGACATGACACTACAACATTTAGGAGTTGATAAATTGGTACAGAAATGAGAATGAGGGGGGCGGGCAGCCTACGTGACACGTTGGAATAGAACCGAGTACGGCGAATAAAACCGCAGGACATAGCTATGCTATGCTATTTATAATGTGGCTTATAAGCCAAATGCAACTAAATTTATACGGAGTGAAGTAATGAGTCAGATAATTTTGATTTTCAGTGGACTGTATTAAGGAGTAAATTTTATTTTATTTGCGTTTAGCATCTATAAAATGAGTACCTCTATCGCTATAAGATATTTAGACAGGTTCTCGGCGTTAAATAAAGCGGTTGAACGCAGCAAGAAATAAGTCTGTATTCAGGGTGAAATTCGTACCTGTCGCTTTAAGACTTTATTTTGGTAAGCAAAATAGTGCTTCAAATACATAATATATTATAAGTTATAAAGTTTTAGTGCGCTTTTGGAATTTCATCATGGCAAAGAATTACAGAGGCTAAGGTTGAAATGCACAGGGCGCACGAAGGCCTATGCTACACTTGGCTACACTTGACGGTACTTCCGTTTAATTGAACGATATTTATTGAAACTGTTATATTTACCTAATGACCTAGTAGGAGATTATGATATAGAAGGAGCATCTCATTTGCTTAGCATAGCAAAGTACGGTCTATGAATCCTCAATATACTGACTCTTTAGCAGCACTTTAGTACACACAGTTCGGCAGTTACATTCGGTCTCTTGCCGTGATAGAATAGATACAAAGAGTCAATAAGCTACAACTGTCTTGTAACCAAGGATAGTAGGCCAGCCCACACAGATGATACCCCTCCGTATCCCTCAATCAACTTTCTCACTCATTCTATGTTTTTCTCTAATTCCGGGCTAGTGTTGTGTTTGCTTGTCTGGCACCTAAGTGGTATAAAAAAAGTCAACTATATTATTTTAATAAGTAAAATAACATAACATAACATAACTTCACGCCTGTATCCCCGAAGGGGTAGGCAGAGGTGTATTGCACACCCACGATTTGTCAGTTATGTTTAGGTCCCAATATAATAGGGGGCGAGCCTATTGCCATCTACCGGGCACATTACTAAGCGAGCGATAATCAAAATTTTTAATACACTCATAACTATGAAAAGTCAGAGGTGTGTGCCCGGGGCAACTGGGGATCGAACTCGAGACCTCGGCTCGGCAGTCCGTTACGTACACCACTGGGCTATCGCCGCTTTTTAAGTAATTTTTTTAAGTAAAATAATATTGTTATAATAAAAACAACGCAACTACTTAAGTGACTATGTATCACACGTTACTATTACGATCCCCAACTAATTTGAATGCTAACCTTAAGAGTAAGTTTACGCTTGCCCTCCATCGGCGTTATTACAGGCAGTCAGGCAAGGGTGACGTTCGTGTTTACCCTTACGGTGTTTGTACGGAGAGAGTGCTTGCACTTCGTGGGAACGCACTGGAGGGTTGGGTGGTGAAGCAAAACAGTAGAGGCCAGCTTCCAATTTTGAATGCAGAGAATGGTACACAGCTATAGGTGTATAGTGTGAACGTAGAGTGCGGAAGGTGGGAAAGGATGGAGTTCGGAGCCGAATCTTTATCTAAATAATGAGGTTTTTTTTCAAGTTATATACACATCAAATGTGTAGAAAAGAAGCATCATCTTGTATGTATTATTCCTATAGGTACTATTATATAATTGTAAATTAGTTGTGTCTGTACAGTGGAGATATTTAAAAAAAAACTTGGGTTGTTTAATTAACGATTCTGAACACAAAAATATTAATTTTGGAATTCTTGTATATTTTTCTGTTTTCAGTTTGATGCGGTTTATTCTATAAGAAAGGTCTTGGTCAAGCTTAAAATCTGCCGTATGTTTGATTGCAATTGGTTTCGTAGAGCCGGAGATATTACCAAAAACGATAACCAAGCGGAGCCGTCGGCATCAGCTAGTTACCTATACATGCTATGTCTGTTTATCTGTTTGTTCGCGCTGGACGCAAAAACTACTGAACGGATTTTGATGTGGTTTTTTCTATTAGAAAGGTATTGTTTTAACCAACCAACGCGCGGGCGAAGCCATGGGCATCAGCTAGTTATTTATAAAGCTCTAAGTCTCTTCAGAGGACACGGTAAGGCCATAAATTTACTGGAATAAGATCGAATTGCACTATTCCAGTGACACCCTACAAATTCCAACGTTGACATTTATGACATCAATCGATGATCAATAATTACCCATTCCATAAATGCTCGAGACGTCATTCACCCAAATACACTATTCTACGAACTATTAATCCTATGGACTCTCTCTGTGTCCGGCGGACGAAGTCATTTGCACACTAGAGCGGTAATAGGTGTTTATGGGAACGGATGCCGAAGCTACGTGGCAATAACGTAATATCCGGTACCGGTGTGTTCCAACTTTAAACAGACAAGGAAATATCAGAAACCGATAAATGGTCGTAATATACTGAGAGAACAGCTTCGGAAACGACAACGTAATAATTGGTATCTAGTGTCAATCAACTGTTCATTGGTTTTGTTAAAAAATTAATTGGTGTGGATTCTCTTTTTTTTTTTACTTTTATCTATTTTTTGTTCTAGAAGGCCTCTGTGGCGTAGCGGCGGTAGTGCATTCGACTGCTACGGCAGGTGGTGCGGGTTCGATTCTCCCACAGTGCAAATATTTGAATGCATGAATATCTCTATTTGCATTGCTCTGGGTGTTTCAATGTATATGTTTACAAAATAAAAGCATATAAGTATTATTATTCGCATTTAGGAACCTATAATACAAGCTAGTTAAAATGTTTAGTTTGGGTCTAGAAAGAGCTGTGAAGAATGTCGTAGAATATTTATTTATTTATTTAAGTGCGATCTGTGTTCAATCCCCGGAGTGAGCGATGTGTTAATGAGTTTATCTATCAAGAAATTTCAATAACATACTATTTTTTATTTTAGAAGCATAAAATAATATATCAAGCAAAGACACTACAAAAGCCCCAGTATTCTATTAGGGTGGCAGAAAATACGACTCCTGAATTCGCATCAGACAACGCTTTACAGTGTTTTTTACTTTTTCTATCACACCATAGTTGGCTGTTTCAAATCTGGATTGCTGGAACTTTTGTTTGGTAGCATCATGTTTTTCTTAGTATGAATAAGCCTACCCGACAGCCATGATAAACTTTTTTATCAAATGGATTATTGTATACGTGATACATGTAAACACTTTTTAGTTGCTACAAGCGCGCAAGTGACACCTCTAGTGTATCGAGAGGAAATCGACGGCTTATAAGTCACAGTAAATTGCAGTAAATGTCAATTGTAAATTGCAGTAAAAGACAAGTGAAATAAAGTAATTATTTCACTTGTCTGAAAAGAACAGAGACCTGAAGAAAAATATCATATAAATGTAAAACCGGAGGTGGCCCAGGGTCAGTCGGGGTGCGAGGGATATGCTTTATGGGCAATCTTACACCCCGGCGTCTGAAGACCCAAGACGGCGTGCGGTTTTACTCGGTTCAAAACCGACATAACCGACACCGCTGGCTGACGGGGGGATATCCGAAGGGACTTCCGCTCAAAAAAAAGCTATTAGATGTACCATTTTCGATTAATCTTGAAAAAGTACATACTTAAGTACTTAATTATAACATTTTTTCATTGAATTTGGTAGCGACCTTTTTTTTTGTGCGGAAATCCCTTCGGATACCCCCCGCCGGCCAGCGGCGGCGGTTATGTCGGGCTTGAACCGACTAAAACCGCATGCCGTCTCGGCTCTACAGACGCCGGGGTGTAAGGTTGCCCATAGAGCATATCCCTCGCACCCCAACTGACCCTGGGCCATCTCCGGTTTCGAGATGGCCCCCTCGGGTTTGGGAACCACGGTGTCCCCGTCTTGCCCCGGTTTGAGAGAGGGGCGCTAGTCGCCCCACCGTCCCGGCCTGCTTCTGCTGGGGTGACAGGCAACCTTACCTGCCACCCCCAGGCCTGCGCTCATGAAGGACGGAGGTCGTTAAGCGACCTCCGGCGCCTGAGTCGCCTGCGACGCGCGGCGAGCAAGTTGCGGGCTCCTCTCCCGGGCGCACTCCGCCATCTCCTTCGCGAGCATTACATGCTCGCAGAAGGAGGTGGCGGCGGCCCAGGCGCTCGCGCTCCGCACCATTGCCGCAATCATGCTGCCAAGCGAGAGGACTCCCACCCCGATGGCCGCCACGAGGTCACGCCTCGGCGCCTCCCACGCCGGGCAGTCCGCCACCGTGTGCAGCCCTGAGTTCTCGCTCGCGTCGCAGTGATGACACTCAGGCGTTGGCTCCTTCCTGATCCGATGCAGGTGGTCCCCGAAGCACCCCTTCCCGGAGATCACCTGCGTCAGTCGGTACGAGAGGCTTCCATGCCGCCTCTCTAGCCAATCCTCCATGATGGGCCTTACCACCGCTATTGTGGCGTGCCCTGCGCTTGGTCGCCCAAGTCATTCCTTCCACTCCACCACGATGGCCTGGCGGAGCTGGGACTGCACGGCCTCGATTTCACGAGGCTCGGGGTTCCGTCCCTGCTCCCGCGCCTCCTTTCACCACTGGTACAGTTGCGAAAGGGCTCTCACCTCCAGGTCCCATGGCGGAGTTCCGGCAAGGAGCGTGCGGTACCCGCGGATGACCCTGATGGCCATCACTCGCTGCGGAGCGCGCAGCATCCGCACAGTTCTGGTCTTCAGGGCCTCCGCCCATTTTTTTTTTAAATTTTATTATTATGTATTTATTTATTTCTCTCACAATGGGTATACAAGTATGATAGGATACTTAGGTCTGATCATAACTGATATTACATATAACATAAAACACATTGTAAGAGCTGGTGCCTATTATATGGGTCTAAAAGACCTGTGTTACAAGTCACCACGCCCCACGTTGCAGTTTCGGATAGCATGACATAATTGAATACACTTGCACTATGCAATTATAACAATAAGTAAGAGAGAGTAAGCAGGTAAAATAAAATACGCTTAGAAAAGGTACAATAATAAAAATGGTTAAAAAAAAAAAAAACATTAAAAAAAATTGGGCACCCATACAGGGCCATGGACCGCACAATTCCCGCGTAGAGTCTCCTGCAGAAGTCATCGGACCCTCTCATATTGGGCAACAGCCGAGCCAGAGCGAGAGCTGTGACCTTCAATGTGGGGGCCAGACTTCGGATGTGCTCTCCGAAGTCCCATCGGCCGTCGAGCACGAGCCCCAAATATTTCATTTGGGGCTTGATGCCGATGCGATTTCCCCCCACGATGACACTGGATCCCTAAGGTGGCTTGCTCCGAGGCCCATGAAACAACAGGGCCTCGGTCTTATGCAGAGCCACCTCGAGACCCAGCCGCCGAATCCGCTCAACGACTTGAGCAACCGCGGTCGTGGCCGTTAGGGTCGCTTCGCGGTACGTCGCCCCGCACGCCGCCACGAGCGTGTCGTCCGCGTAGCACGTGACGGCGGCACCGCCTACGAGCTCACCGCGAAGTACCCAGTCGTATCCGATGTTCCACAGAAGCGGCCCCAGGACCGATCCCTGTGGAACACCGCACGACATTTCACGCCGACCGAGACCGGTCAGGGTTGGGTAGATGACGGCTCTCTCCGTCGAATACGCCCCGACTATGCGGCGGAGGTAGAGAGGCACTTCGTGATACACGAGCGCCTCCCTAATGCAACTCCAGGGCAAGGTGTTGAACGCGTTGGTGATTTCGAGGGACACCGCCAACATCACTTCACCCCGGGCTACTGCATCATCCGCCAGAGCCCTCACGCGCATGATGGCATCCACGGTGGAGCGCCTCTGGCGAAAGCCATATTGGCCATCCGCCAGGTCCGGCCCCACTCTTGAGAGGTGCTCGACGAGGCGCTTCGCAATTACTCTTTCAAAGAGCTTGCACACCTCGTCGAGCAACACTATGGGCCGGTAGGCGGACGGCGAGTCCGCCGGGCGCCCCTCCTTTCGGATGAGGACCAGTTTCCCCGTCTTTCACAATTTCGGAAACTGGCCCCGCTCCAAACATGCGCTGAGAAGCCCTCTCAGTCGGGGCTCGAGAGCGTCGTTGACTAGAGCTAGGCCGCAAAAAAACACACAAATTTAAAAAAATCAAAGATCAGGAAAGTCGGTTCATCCGTTCTTGAGTTTATCCAGGTCATCACTAACACGAATTTGTTTTATATATACCTACAGATTCCACGAAAATTGTCTTCCCGGCATCAGTCGATTCTAGAATCATTAGTATTGTTCCAATACTAGAAAGCGACATTCCTAATACTGGTACGTACATCCATGATATTTGCAGCTAACGGAGTCTATTTGCAAACTTGTCATAATTGCTTTGATGATTACTATAGAAACGAAGCACCTGTGCCGTGTCTAAGGAATATAATTAGGAATAATTACCAAAATTGTCATAAACAGGCGAAACAAACATTTACTTACTCATCCATTGCGGTTTCCTGTAACAATATCCTTCAAGATATTGCAGATAGACGGCAGTATATATCATTGTTTAAAATATTATCTATTTAATCTAAAATAAGCATCTCAGTATTTGTTTCCAGTACATGATTATGGTTGAATTATGTATTAGTACTGGATTACTTGAAAAAAAGTCAACGTTCAATACCTTATCATCACCTTTCATTCTTAAACCACTATAAACATACTACGAAATAATATTATTTATAGACGGATAAATAAATGTATAGGAATGTAATGTATAGGACCTGAAGACTCCAATCCTACTAAGACTCCTACAATCTACGACCAATTACATAACAAGGTGGGAATTCACTAGGAATTATAATTTGTCTACCATATTCTCGAATTCTAAATAAGCGTGTTCTAGACTACGCAGAGAATTTGTTTAGAGAAAGGTTGGTAAGCAACATTTATATAAACTAGCAAACTAATTATGTATTCTTTAACCACTTAACATTCAGTAAGCAACATACATACAACAAGTAGAAGCTATTCAGGACAACATTCGTGCAATATTTTAGTTAGTAAACATGAAGTACATGCACTACGTTTTAAAGAAGCTGTTTAGTAGAAAATGCGTGCTCCATTTTAGTTAGTAAATATGAAGTACATGCACTACGTTTTAAAGAAGCTATTTAGCAGAAAATTCGTGCCCCATTTTAGTTAGTAAACATGAAGTACATGTACTACGTTTTAAAGAAGCTATTTAGTAGGAAATTCATGCTCCATTTTAGTTAGTAAATATAAAGTACATGCATTACGTTTTAGAGAAGCTATTTAGTACAAAATTCGTACTGCATTATGGTAGGAGTCATCATCACCATCTTGACGTTGTCTATTTGGATTGGTCTGGTTGTTTCTATGTATAATATGTATGTATTTACAAAAAAAAAAGTATATAAAGTATGTTTAACCGCATTTTGGAACCCTTAACACAAGCTAGTTAAGCTGTGCTTACTTTGGGTCTAGAAAGCGCTGTGTAGAATGTCGTAGTATATATTTATTTATTTATTATATTTTACATTGATCCCGACGTTTCGGTTGCTTTTCAGCAGTCATGGTCAGGGGAAAAAAGTGTGACATTCGCGAAAACTTCCGACAAGATCACATATACCTACCTAGTTATCTATAACACATCTATCTATAATTCCTTATCCTGACGGATTCATCAATGCAACCTAAACCTTAATATGTCATAATTTTAAACAGGTAAAATCATCAATAATGTTATAATAACAAAATGTATTTATTGTATAAGTAACTTAGCATATTTTAAATAGAGATATTATAGGTTCACATAGTTTAAAATAATATTAGCATTGGAGACATGTCGTATGATTCTGGACTCATGTCGAATTTCTTGAATATGTGTCTTCATACTGAAGTTCTGCAAACCGCTTAGGTGGTAATCAGTCGCTTAATCATCACCGCCTGTCATGACTTCCATAAATTCTGTACAAACAAATAAGAAAAATTATGATTTCATTTAAATTATTATTATGATAAATAAACGGAATATCCACTATCCTATCCTATCCTACTTCATACTTAACTATAATATGGCAGATGTAAAATTTGTGAAGATGTTTGGATGTTTGATTGGTTGGATGTTTGTTACGCAATCACGCTCTAGCAGCTAACAGATTTGATACAGGGATAGCTTATAGTCAACAACAAAATTAATTAACAGATTCTAGTAAACAACAGAACAGAAAAAGATTATATTCAATAACAGATAGGCTGCTTTTTATCCTAGAATAGATTCCCATGGGTTGCGGGGCTGCAGGCAACAGTTAGTATATTATATAAGGTGTCACCAAATTAGGTCTCTGAATTTGGTGAGATGACTTGGTATCAACAAAATATGTATTTGAAACAAAAAAGAAAATATCGGGTAAAATAAAAATATAAAAAATATAAAAATAAAAAACAAAAAAAAACAACACCAGCGACAAGCGTCACGTGACGCGACAAGCACACGTGACGCTGGTCGCGATTTAGGTATTTCCCACACATTCGCTTGGAGAATACTGCGAGGAGAAGGACTGCACGGGTGCAAGAGCTCCTTAACACAGATTTTGATCCGCGGTTAAGATTTTGTAGGTTTTTTGGTACGATCTTCCACTAACCACTAAGATCCCACCAAAAAAATTTGTGGACAGACGAGTCCACTTTTACAAGAGTGGGCTTGTTTAATATTCACAATGCACACTGGTGGTGTTTCTTTATATTATTTTTTTATTTTTTATTTTACCCGATATTGTTTTTTTGTTTCAAATACATATTTTGTCGATACCAAGTCATCTCACCAAAATTCAAAGACCTAATTTGGTGACACCTTATATATAGAACCTAATTCCTTAGTTTAGTTGAATAATCCTATTCATTGAATCCTACTAACTTTAAAAACATTATAAACGCGAAAGTTTGTGAAGATTTTTGGGTGTTTGTAACTCTTTCATGTAAAAACGACTTAACGGATATGGCTGTAATTTGGTACAGGGATAGATAATAGTCGGGAATAACACATAGGCTACTTTTTATCCCTGGAATATGTTCCTATGGGAAGCGGTAACGGTAACAGAATTCCACACGGGCAAAGACACGGGCCAAAGCTAGTAATGTAATCATTTGAATGCTTAGTCTGATTTCATTACTGAAACCTGCCCTTATATTGTAAACAGCTGCGGGATATTAATTTTGCGAACAATTTAACCATAATTAATGAACTTGTTTCAAACTAGCTAATTTGTACTTTGCAACGAGAATATTACCGGTAGTACTGAACTATAATTAGCACTGGCTGAGTCTGTCGCTAAACTCACTAACATGTGCACTACTAATATATTTTGGATTCTATAGTTAACGTTAGTTATTTCAATGGGTTTGAGTGTAGACGTTTCTAATTAATTATATAAATAGCGGGTTTAGCATTAAATGTACAGTCAACAACAAAAGTAGCTTAACGCGTTTTAATTTATTGATTAGCTTAGGTGATTTACGTCGATAAAATCTCCGCTCAAGTTTACTAGAATATAATCTGTACTCAAATCTAGTTTCAATTCAATTCATGAATGAATATCGCTCTAGAATACAGGAATCACTGATCTTATTTATATTAAGACGAATGAACAGAAAAGAATAGTAAAAAGAAAAGAATAAAAACAAAGCCAAAAAAAGAAGAAGGATATCAAGAAGAAAAACGGGAAGAAGATAAACTAAACAAAACCGGTAAAGAGCGAGTCGAACTCGCGCACGAATGTTTCTGTACCATTATCGACCTGTTGCCGATATCGAGCAAAAAAAATAACACGTTTGTAGTATGGACCCTTAAATATTTGTTTTTTGAAATTTAATTATTTATTTTTAAAGAGAATGTAGAACTAAATATTCTGTGAATATTTTAAACATCTAGCTATTGCCATTATGAATATCAAACAAAAACGAGCCAAAAAATCACGTTTATTATATGAATATTTATTTTATTTTGTTTCTAGTACATATTTTTTTTAGCGACAACAGAAATACATCATCAGTAAAAATTTCAACTGCCTAGCTATCACGGTTCATGAGATACAGCCTGGTGACAAACGGACGGACGGACAGCGAAGCCTTAATATTGGGTCCCGTTTTACCCTTTGGGTACGGAACCCTACAAAGGTGTTAAAAATGGAGGACAGAAGTCAAAAACGTACAGATTATTTGCTTTAGATGGATGAAAGAAAACGACGTTACAGAGGAAGAACTAGAGGCTTATAAGATGACTAAACGACGCAAAGAAGATACAATGAGTCAATTTTTATGAAAAATATGTATTAAAGTATAAATTAGATATCTGTCCCAGAACTATCGTGATGTCAAAAATGTACCAAAGTTGTATGACAGAAATCATACTTTATTCTCTCTCGCATTCATTGGTCAGTGCATGTCCAGTTGCATTAGTATTTTCGGAGGGAGGTAAGTTAACCTCGCTTTAGGTGACCATTTATAAGACCTATAACCTTTTTAATATAAGATTATTGTTTATAATTCGTTCAAGATCCCATAGTGCAAGTTGTCCTTAATTTGGGTGTGCATATCATATTATAATCTGTGCCATATGTTAAAGTTAAATGGATGTACGGAGGTATGCCCATTATGGTACGAATCTCGAGGCTAAGCCAACCTCACTTGAAAGCCGGGTACACCTACTGAGTAACGGACAAGGCAGCACGCTTTTCTCGCTCCCATAAAACTCCCATACTTAAGTCAATTCTAAAGGAGGAACCTAAACAGGATCCACGATAAGAGGATGATGATGAATATTCAAGTTATATGCACCATCAAAGTCAACTGTTCCTGAGCCGTCAGAATCAATTTCCTCAATCATCATGTCCAGTTCTTCGGCGCTAATCTTATCATCTAGTTCTCTCAGGATTTCTCTTAACACGCCTGTCGTAATGTATCCGTTGCCTGAAATCATAAAATTAATATATTTTAGCGCCAAATCGACATATTATCGAAATGGAGGTTATAAATGTTCAGCCACAGCAAGAACTTTTGGTGGGGCAGATGGCCTATTTATAGAACTACACACCTTATATCACTTAGGTGCCAACATTTCCTTTTCCGTAGCTTTTGCAAAATTCCCTTTAATGTAATTAAAGGGAATTTTACTGAAAAAGCTGTACTTATAATAAAATAACAAATAATAAAATAAATTATCCAAATTGGTCAAACCGTTCCCAAGTTTTGCCCTAAGCAACATTTTTAATTATTCATTTTTTATTTGCATAGATAAGTAAAAATGTAATGCTAGGATAAATTTTAATAGTTAATTCCCTTTCTAAAATTAATCAGATATCCCTATAGGTACAAAGACAACTGGTAAACCAAATCCCTATAATAAATTCATAGAGAAATAGGCAGCAATGTCAATGATACAAACTGTATCCTAGGAACATCTGTGATTTAAAAGCTTACAGCTTAAATTGGAAAGCGGAAAAACAATGTCTGGTTTTTCAATTTTGATCTTTATGTACTGGTAATAAAGTAGAACGGTTTTCCCAATCCTACATGGATTAGAGCGATAGTATTATATTTGAAGTCCGTCGGTAATTTCATATTTATAGCATATCACGGAAGCTTTAACCTCGGGTAGATTCCGACCTCGCTGAATTTTGTATGACAGGTTAAAAGAAATATGTTAGGACTACGTTTTTGGAATGTATTAAATAATCAATTTGTATGATAAATATGGTACGGGTGTGAGAGACGGGGTTAGCCCTCCACCCGCAGGTCTAGCCTGTTAATAAATGTTTGTTATTCAATCACACTCAAATGGTTGAAACGAATCTGGCTGAAATTTGGTACAGAGATAAATTATAGTCTGAAATAACACAGTGGCTACTGTTATCCCTGGAGTAGGTTCTCATGAGCTGCGGGAACAGGATCAGAATTCCACGCGAGCTGAGCTATATGTTAGGTATAAATAAGCCGCTGGGGTGTGTGTTGGGTAACCTCCTCGAGTGTCGTTCCGATTCCGATCCCGCTGCAGTCCGGGGGGAACGGAACCGGAGCGGCCGGTACACCCTGGGTGGCGGTCAATGGCTTCCCCTTCATGGGGTTGGCATTGATCGTCGGCGAATACCCAACGTGGCGGGAACACATCGCTCTCCGTACTCCTCTGCTTTCAGAGGAGACAGGATGAGCGATGGTGTTTGTGGCTGAGGCCACCATAGGATCCTAGGAGATCCAGGGGCGGGTTGGCCCACTGCTAACGCAGGGGCCGACGGGCACTTGTGCCGCCGCCGGTGAGAGAGGACTAGCCATCCTCTCGCGTTCCGTAATCGGCAGGTGATCAGCAACGACCTGACTGGTGGCTCCAGAAGGGTACGCTGTGAACTTGCTGACCGGAGGGCTTGCCTTTATTGGCCGGCCCACGACAAGGAAAAGTCTATAACACCCGACAGCAAAGTCGTAAAAACCTATGGATACCAGCCGACCTCCATAGTATATAGGCTTATCCAGGTGCAGGGGGCACCGCCTGGATGGACCACCTTTCCCCCATACTCGTGGGATATGTTATGAACAATATCAACAATAATATAAATAAACCGGACCGGAAAACAAAAAAGAACAATGAAATCGGCGTGAATATGGAAAATGAGAAGGACGGAGTCTGCGCGGAAATCGCGCAGCAGTCATGCGTGGAGGTGACGCTAAATACCTCGGCGGTGTCGGAGAGTTTCGACACCGCCAACGAGCGAAGCCGGGCGAGCAGCCCAGTGGGTCTGGGCGTGCAGCGGACCCGCAAGCGCAGGAGGCGCGCAAAGGCTCGGGCGGGGGAGGACGTGTCGGATGAGGACTTTACCCTCACCGGGACGACCTCCTCCTCCAGCAGCGACGAGGCGTCGAAGCCGGCGTCCAAGGTGGCTGCGGGCCGCCGAGGGGCGCGGGGTGGCGTGAGGGCTGGACAATCCACCCGAGCTCCCTCTGCTCTTGGAAGAGCCGTGGGAAACTCACCGCCGAGGCCTTCCACCTCGGCGGTGTCGGTGTCGGAGCCGTGCGGGAAGACGCGGTCACTCCTGGAGAGACTCCAGAAGGTGGCTGCGTCGTCCCAGGGGTCCCCAGACCCTCAGCAGGAGGAGATACTGAACATTGTGTTCGGCATCGCCTCCGAAAACGAGGCTCTCGCGGCACAGCTGGCCGAGTCCCGTCGAGAGACGGCTCGGCTAGCTGCAGCTCTGAAGGAGCTGAAGAGGTTGGTGGCGAGCTCCGCCCAGCCGGCACAGCCAGCGCAATTCGCGCAACCAGAGCCGCCGGCGCGGGTGACGCGATCGACGCGGTCGACGCAGCCGGTGCCGGCGAAGCTATCGCAGGCGGAGCAGCCGACGCAATCGGTGCGGCGGCCGGCCCAATCACCACCGGAGGAGCCCTGGGTAGCTGCTACCCGAGCGCTGGAGGAGAGGATGATGAGTCGGTTGGAGGCCTTAGTGGACTCCATCCGCCGTCCGCCTCTGGCGCCACCGGTACGCGGTAGCAGCCCGGAAGGGTAATACCCGCCCGGCTGCAGTGGAGGCTCTGCCGGAGCCGGCTCGTCGCCCCGCTCCCGCTCAGGGCCCCGCTCCCACTCAAGGGAAGGGAAAGGGGAAGGGCAAGGGCAAGGGGAAGACGTCCCCAGCCCAGGCCCCAGCCCCAGCCCCAGTCGCGGCTCCGGTAACCCCCACCAGAACCCCCTTGGAAGGGGGTTGGGAGGTGGCTGAAGCCAGTAAGAAGAGGCGGAAGGCCGCCAAGAAGGCCAGGAGGGCCGCGGCCGCCGCGAAGGCAGCGCCGGGGAAACTCCGTGCCCCTCGCACTACTGCCGTCGTCGTCACTCTGACGGCGGAGGCAGCGTCGAGGGGCATGGGGTATGCCGAGGTGTTGGCCAAAGTAAAGGCCAACGTCGACTTGAAGGCCCTCGAGATCCCGGGCATCCGGTGCAAGAGCACACGGACGGGAGCCCGGCTTCTCGAGGTCCCCGGCGCCGCCAGTGGCCCCAAGGCTGACGCCCTAGCGGCTCGGCTAAGGGAGTCGCTAGATGCAGCCGACGTCCGGGTGTCCAGGCCCATTAACTGCGCAGAAATGCGCATTACGGGCCTGGATGACTCCGTCACGGCAGAAGAGCTCAGGCTCGCCGTGGCGGAGGCCGGGGACTGCTCCCCGGACACAGTAAAGGCCGGAGCTATACGCTTCGGCCGCGGTGGACAGGGGTCAGCAGTCGCGGCAGCCCAAAAGGTCGCAGACGGGCGGAGCCTCCTGGTGGGAGGCTTCCTGAGGGCGCAGGCACGGCTCCTGCAGGCCCGACCGGCCAGGTGCTTCAGGTGCCTGTCGGTGGGCCATGTGGGGGTGCACTGCACGGCGGAAGTGACGGCGGGTGACCGTTGCTTCCTCTGTGGCCAACCCGGTCACAAGGCCGGCACGTGCGATGCCCCGCTGCACTGCTTTAGGTGTGCAGCGGGAGGCAAGCCGGCCGACCACAGGGTTGGCAGCAAGGCCTGCGCCGGAGGGGAGCCGAAGCCGGGAGGCCGGCCTTCCGCCTCCAGTTCACAGCGGGATGCGGAGATGGGGGTTCCATAATGGATCCTCAACTCCGCATCCTGCAGGTGAACGTTGGCCACGGTGCCCATGCTCAGGATCTTCTGCGCCAGAGCATGGCACAGTGGGCCATAAATGTCGCCGCTGTCGCCGACCCATACACCCACCGGTTCCTCGGGCCTACCTGGGAAACCGCGCTGGATGGGTCGGCGGCACTGGTGCACAACCCTGCCGCCGGCAGCCCCCCTCTTGCCGTCGTTGCAAGGGGAACCGGCTGCGTGGCGGCAGCGGTTGGCGACATAGCGGTCGTGGCCGCTTATATCACGCCGAACCGAGACCAAGCTGCATATGAGCAGTGGCTCCGTCAGCTGGCCGTCGTCGTCAATGCCTGCCAGCCCCGTCCGGTCCTTGTGCTCGGGGACTTCAACGCCTGGTCGTATGCCTGGGGTTCCCGACACGAAAGGGGCGCGACGGGGCATAGAGGCAGGGCACTGGTGGACTGGGCCGCACGACTCGGCCTAGTCCTCCTAAATCGGGGAGCCGTGGACACGTTCGTGACCTCGAGGGGTAGCTCCATCGTGGACCTATCGTTCGCGAGCCCCTCGTTGGCGCGACGTGTTCAGGGCTGGCGCGTCGTTTTGGGGGAGGACACTAGTTCGGATCACCGATACATTCGGTTTGACGTGTCCCCCCCTGCGAGCGACGCGCCGGCTGCACCGGCTCCACCCGAGCCACGTTGGGCGCTTAAGCGACTTGATCGGGAGCTCGAGCTCCTCCTGGAAGCCGCCATCGTACAGGCCTGGGCCCCTGCGCCGGACAGGCCTGTCAGCATAGACGGCGCTCCACCGTGGATGCCATCATGCGCGTGAGGGCTCTGGCGGAGGATGCAGTAGCCCGGGGTGAGGTGATGTTGGCGGTGTCCCTGGACATCGCCAACGCGTTCAACACCTTGCCCTGGAGTTGCATTAGGGAGGCGCTCGTGTATCACGAAGTGCCTCTCTACCTCCGCCGCATAGTCGGGGCGTATTTGACGGAGAGAGCCGTCATCTACCCAACCGTGACCGGTCTCGGTCGGCGTGAAATGTCGTGCGGTGTTCCACAGGGATCGGTCCTGGGGCCGCTCCTGTGGAACATCGGATACGACTGGGTGCTTCGCGGTGAGCTCGTAGGCGGTGCCGCCGTCACGTGCTACGCGGACGACACGCTCGTGACGGCGTGCGGGGCGACGTACCGCGAAGCGACCCGAAAGGCCACGACCGCGGTTGCCCAAGTCGTTAGGCGGATCCGGCGGCTGGGTCTCGAGGTGGCCCTGCATAAAACCGAGGCCCTGTTCTTCCATGGGCCTCGGAGCAAGCCACCCGAGGGATCCAGTCTCATCGTGGGAGGAAATCGCATCGGCATCAAGCCCCAAATGAAATATTTGGGGCTCGTGCTCGACGGCCGATGGGACTTCGGAGAGCACATCCGAAGTCTGGCCCCCAAATTGAAGGGCACAGCTCTTGCTCTGGCTCGGCTGTTGCCCAACATGAGGGGGCCCGATGACTCCTGCAGGAGACTTTACGCGGGGATCGTACGGTCCATGGCCCTGTATGGGTGCCCAATATGGGCGGAGGCCCTGAGGACCAGAACTGTGCGGATGCTGCGCGCTCCGCAGCGAGTTCTGGCCATCAGGGTCATCCGAGGGTACCGCACGATCTCCTTCGAGGCGGCGAGTCTCCTTGCCGGAACTCCGCCATGGGACCTGGAAGCGAGAGCCCTTTCGCAACTGTACCAGTGGCGAAAGGAGGCGCGGGAGCAGGGATGGAACCCCGAGCCTCGAGAAATCGAGGCCGTGCAGTCCCAGCTCCGCCAGGCCATCGTGGTGGAGTGGAAGGAACGACTGGGGCAACCAAGCGCAGGGCACGCCGCAATAGCGGCGGTAAGGCCCATCATGGAGGATTGGCTGGAGAGGCGACACGGAAGCCTCTCCTACCGACTGACGCAGGTGATCTCAGGGAAGGGGTGCTTCGGGGACCACCTGCATCGGATCAGGAAGGAGCCAACGCCTGAGTGTCATCACTGCGACGCGAGCGAGGACTCAGGGCTGCACACGCTGGCGGACTGCCCGGCGTGGGAGGTGCCGAGGCGTGACCTCGTGGCAGCCATCGGGGTGGGAGTCCTCTCGCTCGGCAGCATGATTGCGGCAATGGTGCGGAGCGCGAGCGCGTGGGCCGCCGCCGCCTCCTTCTGCGAGCATGTAATGCTCGCGAAGGAGGTGGCGGAGCGCGCCCTGGAGAGACTTAGAACTCTCCCGGTCCGCCGAGCCCGCAACTTGCTCGCCGCGCGTCGCAGGCAACTCAGGCGCCGGAGGTCGCTTAACGACCTCCGTCCTCCATGAGCGCAGGCCTGGGGGTGGCGGGTGAGGCCACCTGTCACCCCAGCAGAAGCAGGCCGGGACGGTGGGGCGACTAGCGCCCCTCCCCCAAACCGGGGCAAGACGGGGACACCGTGGTTCCCAAACCCGAGGGGGCCATCTCGAAACCGGAGATGGCCCAGGGTCAGTCGGGGTGCGAGGGATATGCTCTATGGGCAACCTTACACCCCGGCGTCTGTAGACCCGAGACGGCGTGCGGTTTTAGTCGGTTCAAGCCCGACATAACCGCCCCCGCTGGCACGCGGGGGGGTATCCGAAGGGATTTCCGCACGATAAAAAAAAAAAAAAAAGGTATAAATAAGGCATCCATTTTCATAATTAAGTAATTTAAATATGAAAAAAGAAAATAACTGTTTGACTTGGAAGTAGTTCCTAACGTATTTACCTGTAGGTAATAGAAAGAAAATGCGTCAATGTTATCTCACAAACTGTAACAGTTATGGCATAAGTGTGCCTACAAGTATATAAAGAATAGATTGCGTAATTCAAAGTTAACCCATAAAACCGGTAGGTAATCAAAACTTTTTTGTAGCTTCAAAACGAAAGTACTGTTTTTGACGTGTTATCGCACACATCATTTCTAAAGTTATTTTGGACTGTTATGATAACTAACACGCAGATAGTCTCCCTGATAGCAAGCGGTTAGTGTAATGCTGACGGCCTGCTTCTACTGCGGTGACAGACCTTCAGGCCTACGCTCATGGAGGATGAAGGTCGTTGAGCGTCCTCTGGCGTCTAAGTCAATTGCGCCACGCAGCGCGCATGTTGCGGGTTCGGCGAGCCGGGAGAGTTCTAAATCTCTTCTAGGCTGGCTCCAATCCTCCTCGAGCATTACTTGCTCGCAGAAGGAGGCGGCGGCAGCCCGTGCGCTTGCGCTTTGCACCATGGCCGCAATCATGGTGGCGAGCAAAGTGGGTGTCCCATCCCGTAAATCATTAAAATGCTTCATGGGCCAGTGGTCTGAAAAAGAATCTGGTATCTTCATAATAATAACATTGGTTTAGAGAGAAATCATTCTGAGCTGTATACTACTAATATAGTTCTAGACATAGTACTAGGTACTGGTATTCTTAGGATATAAGTGGATTCATGCGGTATTTGAGTCAGCTGGCACACAACCGCAAATCAGATACTTTATCTTAGTCGTATAGATATCAGATAAGTATTATTTATTTATTTTTTCAACAGGGACAACGACGACCGGGCGAATGATCTAACCTTCATGTGTGGGCCATTTCATCCATTTCCCCTAGAGATAAATTTGCATCATAAAGTTTATTTTATACTTATTATTATCTTGACAATAGTTTAATGGTTGGAAATGACTTCACTGAACAGTATGCGTGGAGTTAGATTTATTACCCACTTTAAAAAACCAGTAAATTGCAAGTCAGAGTCGCGCACTGAGGGTTCCGTACAAAACTGAGGCCCGATTCCGTAACGCCACGTTTTTAAAACGCGTGATTTCGATTCGTTTAGAAAGAAAAGCTGTAAAAATATTTTAGTATTCAGTATGATCTGTCAAAACTTCTACCTTCACTTTATTGAGGTTATGAAACATTTAGAACCACTCATAGTTGATTTCGTTCTCAATTAGATTTTGAGATTTTAATGTTCGTTAGTTTTGAAATCATACGTTTAAAAACGTAAGTTTACTGAATCGAGTCCCTGGTTTGAGGGACATAGGACCTACTTACAGTTACTGTTGGTAAACTGGAGTTGTACAATATAGCTCGCAGACTAAATGGTCGCAAACGAGTCCTAGAGTGAAAAACGCGAATTGATAAACATATGGTGAGATGTCATCCCAATGAACTGATCACAATAGACTAAAATGTATTAATTGAAATAAGTTTTTTTTTTTGCGATGTAAAATAGCCTCATAGTTATTTTATGGTTTTCGGACTTTTCCCTTCACTTGACCTATATTATCGCTTCTTGATGACCTTGCGATTGTCTAAATATGCTGCATAAATGACTGTAACTATTGATTGCATGGACTTAGGACTTAACCCCTTTGAGGATGTGATATGTGATATTAATTTCGACTTGATATTTCTACGTGTTCCTGAGAAAAAGGTCTTGATAAACAGTCAGACGGAAAACGAAGTGATAAGGGTTCCGTTTTTCATTTTAAGGTACGGAACCCTAAAAAGGACTGCAGATATGCATGAGCAGATTTTTTAATCGTTTTGAACTATTGTTTTTTAAATACGATAGGCAGATCAGAACAGACAAGCTAACAATAAATTTAAATGATCGCTTATTAGTCACACATTATTCATAGACTTTAATAGTCTGTATGATTCAACAACCATGAGACTGTCAACGTTATAATCAATTATATTGTGCAAGAAAAGAATATTATGCACTGCCAAATCCTAATCTCGTAAATCCCTGCCAAACTTTAAAATAGTGTTCAGAATCAGGTGGATAAAGGTAATATGTCTAGTATTTTCTCCTATGTTATGCATGGCTTATCAATATATTGATAGATCAAACTGTCAATCATGGTGATAGATGTATTGGCTAGAGAGGCGACACGTACCGACTGACGCAGGTGAACTGCGGTAATGGGAGCTTCGGGGAGCACCTGCATCGGATCAGGAAGGAGCCAACGCCTGAGTGTCATCACTGCGACGCGAACGAGTACTCAGGGCTGCACACGCTGGCGGACTGCCCGGCGTGGGAGGAGATGGCGGAGCGCGCCCGGGTGCGAGGGATATGCTTTATGGGCAACCTTACACCCCGGTGTTTTAAGACCCGAGACGGCGTGCGGTTTTAGTCGGTTCAAGCCCGATATAACCACCCCCGCTGGCCGGCGGGGGGTATCCGAAGGGATTTCCGTACAAAAAAAAAGGTACTTCTATCATGAGCATATTTTCTATAAGTAGCTGGTGAAATGTGGGATATGCAGGCTATCCGTGATATACGGGATATTCGAGATATGTGTTATATGCAGGGATCATCGTCCTAACCTTTTTCCCAACTCAGTTGGGGTTAGCTTTTAAGTCTTCCTACGATGCAGCTGAACTTCGATATTTTCCATGAAGCTTTCTGACCTCCACATTTTTAAATTTTTAGGGCTCCAACTACCCGTATCAATTTTTTTTTTTCCTGCGGAAATCTCTTCGGATTCCCCCCCGCCGGGCAGCGGGGGTGGTTATGTCGGGCATAATGGGCACCCCGGGTAAGCCCTCGAAAGGATAACCCCAGGGTTACCCGTAACGACTGCCATAGATGTTTGTATGTCAACCGGGACCGACGGCTTAACATGCTCTCCGAGGCACGGTGAGGTCTCAATGTGTTAGAAGAATGGTCACCCATCCTAAGACTGCCTTGGGTTAATGGCTTTAGTGATGTATGCAGGGATATTTGTCTATAAAAATGCAAAAAAGAAATCTGCGCTGTACTACAGCTGTTCTTCGATACAATTTAATAGTATTAGATTCAACAGGATATTTAAATTTCCCGTTCACTCTAATATTAATTATAGTGACCATGATAAATAATTTAAATTTAAGTATAGATCTACAAGTCAGTTATTTATTTTCTTTAAAAAAAACTTATTCTCCAAGTAATTGTGCTCTACATTACGACACTCATTCATTCTCTTTAGTACATTAATTATAATTAATGATCTGGAATGAATGAATGAGTATCTTATTATTATTAAATTATTTATTTATGAAAGTTTAATTAACTTTTAAACATAAACACAAAAAATTAACCCCGCGATAACATCACGTCAAAAACCCATACTAAACGTTCCAGGCGCAAAGGTGCCCATAATGCTAGCGGCATTGCGCTGAATTGCGATGGCCATCCTTTGCATCAGAAACGAAAAATTTATTAAATTATTCATTCATCATCATCATCGTCATATCAGCCGTAGGAAGTCCACTGCTGAACATAGGCCTCCCCCATTGACTTCAAATTTGACCGGTCTGTAATTATTCTTTTTTTTTTTTCCTATTTCTGAGTAGGAATAAAGTAAATGTTTATGAGTTAGCTAACACGTCTCATTCTAACGGTCATCATCAAAGGTCACATCCGAAGCTACCACTTTGGAACTCGGGGTTCGTTCTCCCACTTTGCTTTTCCACAATTTGGATTAGCTTTTACGGGAGAGATTGCCGTCTCACCCCCAACTTAAAGCCAGCTTGCAGGTGAGATTAACTTGAACCCCGAGAATCTTAGTGGGGTCTCTACATAGCCCGAGTTCGTTAATATTTACTCAACAATCGAGATAATTGTCGCATCGACTATATGTTGCGATGCGATCAATATTCAGAATTCAATTTGTATAGTCAACAGGTTACGATCATTATCTCTCCCTACTAATACCAAATAAGCCTCCACAATTACCTTAATGGTCGTACATGAAATACTGTCGAGGGTTACAGATAAATAGTGTAACCAAAAGTGAAGTCCCAGAGTTTAAGTGAGACCTT
Organism: Cybosia mesomella; assembly: GCA_946251805.1. Classification (NCBI taxonomy): domain Eukaryota; kingdom Metazoa; phylum Arthropoda; class Insecta; order Lepidoptera; family Erebidae; genus Cybosia; species Cybosia mesomella. The sequence continues at coordinate 10,898,145 of OX276394.1, read as the reverse complement.
GTCTTTAAAATAAACTACTAGATATACTACTACTAAAGTAGTAGATACGCAGGGTATATCACAACCTACGGGACCAAGCCAACCTCACCTGCAAGCCGGTACACCTGCTGAATAACGAACGAGCTTCTGGCGCAGACCTTCTCTGGGGTTTGAGAGGACAGACAGCAGTCGCTCTCATAAAAGCCGTATAAGCCAAAAGAGGAGAATGAGTAAGTAGACCTCGGGGTCCGAGATGAGAGCCGGCAGCAACTCTAAGATGTTGATGATGATAACTTATCCACCGAGGCTTTTCGATAAAAAATTGGGGGCTGTTCAGCCTAATTAAAAAAAATATATAAAAAAAAATATAAAAATTATATTTTCCAGAGAATCAACTGCCACCTGACCTCTACAACATACTGGCGATATCGAAGTTCTGACCGAGAATTTGACCTCGGAGCCTGGAGTCCGCTCACTCCAAAAGCAACAAAAAACACAATAATCAAGCACAAATTACCTTACAGAAGTACACCTACGATAAATATAATTTTCTTGCTCGCATGTTATAAAAATAATAGCATTGATAATTATTATATTATTAACTGCTAAAACTATGGGTTGTACCTTCTTTATCGTATAACCGAAATGCTTCTTTGAGTTCTTGTTGCATAGCTTCTGCGTCCTCTTCCACCATGAACCTGGAAGCTAGGGTCACGAATTCTTCGAACTCCAATTCACCAGAGCCTGCAAACAAGATAAATCAACAATATTATTATATTTTTAAGCATTTCTCTGTGTGCTGTTTTGCCTAGAAGCAAAGAGAATGAGCAGTGAATTCCGGCACTTTTTATCTCTCCGGGTCCTGTAAAAGCTTGCCACAGTGTTTTATTTATATTACACTTATTTTATTCTTGGTTTACAATAAAAATATATAATACTGCTATTACCAGTACTAGAGGTTACAGGACCTTAAGTCAAGTACTTACTTCGATCACTTAAATTTATATCTGAATGTTTCAATGTCTTAATTTCAAATTTTCTGATGTGAAAATAACTAGGTGTGCAATACATCCTCACTGCGACGCGAGCGAGGACTCAGGGCTGCACACGCTGGCGGACTGCCCGGCGTGGGAGGTGCCGAGGCGTGACCTCGTGGCAGCCATCGGGGTGGGAGTCCTCTCGCTCGGCAGCATGATTGCGGCAATGGTGCGGAGCGCGAGCGCGTGGGCCGCCGCCGCCTCCTTCTACGAGCATGTAATGCTCGCGAAGGAGGTGGCGGAGCGCGCCCGGGACTTAGAACTCTCCCGGTCCGCCGAGCCCGCAAACTTGCTCGCCGCGCGTCGCAGGCGACTCAGGCGCCGGAGGTCGCTTAACGACCTCCGTCCTCCATGAGCGCAGGCCTGGGGGTGGCGGGTGAGGCCACCTGTCACCCCAGCAGAAGCAGGCCGGGACGGTGGGGCGACTAGCGCCCCTCCCCCAAACCGGGGCAAGACGGGGACACCGTGGTTCCCAAACCCGAGGGGGCCATCTCGAAACCGGAGATGGCCCAGGGTCAGTCGGGGTGCGAGGGATATGCTCTATGGGCAACCTTACACCCCGGCGTCTGTAGACCCGAGACGGCGTGCGGTTTTAGTCGGTTCAAGCCCGACATAACCGCCCCCGCTGGCACGCGGGGGGGGGGGGGTATCAAAAGGGATTTCCGCACGATAAAAAAAAAAAGGTGTGCAATACATTCTGCTGTTGCATAAATTGAGCGAAGCAATTTCACCAGGACTTTTTCTAACGGTGATAATTCTCAATGGCTAGTCCGATTTTCGTTTTTCTTATTTTGTCTTATGTATATGAACAAATTACTTAATTTAATGTGTACCAATCGCGTGAATGAGGCTTTTTTGTTCATTGAGAAATCAGATTTTAAATATTTTATCGGTAATTATTCCTCCATGGTACACATTCTTTTTTTTTTTTACTGATAATTTGAGTGCCTTGGTGATGATTTTTTAATTACATAGCCTATGTCATTCCCATCAGTTACATCTTTGTTTCATTAGAATCGGTTCAGCCGTTTGGGAGGAGAAGATGGTCTAAAAGAGAGCAACGCTCTGACGGGCTTCGCTCAACAAGATGTAGGAGGAGAATAACTAAAGCCATTTATCCATATAATATCTTCCTTATCTCATAATCATCAAAGGGAATAATTACATAATATCAGTAGAGGTACATTTTGTTATTAAGTCATTCATTCAAATCTATCGATTCTGGTGTTTCAAACCTATGAATATATAATACTCAACAAGGTCGACCTCGATGAACTCGCTACATTTGCTTTTTTACTGTATTTGTCATTAACTCAGTACTAATTCGTTCTACGTGCTTAAGCTCAGCATCAGCCACAATACCCTGGTAGTAACTACTGTTGCTACGATGATATAAGCACAAAAATATTATATAAATATGTTATCTCCTTCCAATTTAGTTCATTTTGATACCCTACGCATTAGGTGAGTGAATATATTTTTTTGCAACATATATTTTAGCGCCATAAATGCAGCCTATTGTTTTTCTTCCAATTTATGTACTCTTTAATACTCTGGAGATGAATACATTTGAGACCTCATTCATCGAAATCTGACAAGCCGTTAGACCTATGGAGGGGAATAAAGAAAACTACATACGTACATACATACGCGGGAAAAACATTACCCTCACTGGCGAAATCGGGTGAAAAAGACATCTTATACTAAATGTAATCAAAGATGACAGGTAAAATAAATTATAAACGAAGGCAAGCTTAACTCTATAGGAGTTCTCTACCAGCAAACCTTAAGCAGTGGAGGCAGAAAAAATTACAGCTTTCTGAATAATTTGTACTTTGGTACACTTTGGACTATTTCAGTTTTTTTAAATAATAGTTACATTAGAATTAGATAGGTACAGGAGGATTGGGGTGTGTGTTGGGTAACCTCCTCGAGTGTCGCTCCGATTCCGATCCCGCTGCAGTCCGGGGGGAACGGAATCGGAGCGGCCGGTACACCCTGGGCGGCGGTCAATGGCTTCCCCTTCACCCCTTCATAGGGTTGGCATTGATCGCCGGCCAATACCCAACGTGGCGGGAACACATCGCTCTCCGTACTCCTCTGCTTTCAGAGGAGACAGGATGAGCGATGCTGTTAGTGGTGAGATGGCCCAGGGTCAGCCGGGGTGCGAGGGATATGCTCTATGGGTAACCTTACACCCCGGCGTCTGAAGACCCGAGACGGCGTGCGGTTTTAGTCGGTGCAAGCCCGACATAACCGCCCCTGCTGGCCGGCGGGGGGGCATCCGAAGGGATTTCCGCACAATAAAAAAAAAGAAAAAAAAAGGTACAGTCAACGACATAAGTGGATTAACACTCAAATGTTTACAAAATTATTTTACCTTCGAATAACATGAACCTAAAAATGAATGGACAATCCACAGCGGACAAAGTTAATATTAGGTCGTTACATATGAGGGCACGCCGCAATAGCGGCGGTAAGGCCCATCATGGAGGATTGGCTGGAGAGGCGACACGGAAGCCTCTCCTACCGACTGACGCAGGTGATCTCAGGGAAGGGGTGCTTCGGGGACCACCTGCATCGGATCAGGAAGGAGCCAACGCCTGAGTGTCATCACTGCGACGCGAGCGAGGACTCAGGGCTGCACACGCTGGCGGACTGCCCGGCGTGGGAGGCGCCGAGGCGTGACCTCGTGGCAGCCATCGGGGTGGGAGTCCTCTCGCTCGGCAGCATGATTGCGGCAATGGTGCGGAGCGCGAGCGCGTGGGCCGCCGCCGCCTCCTTCTGCGAGCATGTAATGCTCGCGAAGGAGGTGGCGGAGCGCGCCCGGGAGAGACTTAGAACTCTCCCGGTCCACCGAGCCCGCAACTTGCTCGCCGCGCGTCGCAGGCAACTCAGGCGCCGGAGGTCGCTTAACGACCTCCGTCCTCCATGAGCGCAGGCCTGGGGGTGGCGGGTGAGGCCACCTGTCACCCCAGCAGAAGCAGGCCGGGACGGTGGGGCGACTAGCGCCCCTCCCCCAAACCGGGGCAAGACGGGGACACCGTGGTTCCCAAACCCGAGGGGGCCATCTCGAAACCGGAGATGGCCCAGGGTCAGTCGGGGTGCGAGGGATATGCTCTATGGGCAACCTTACACCCCGGCGTCTGTAGACCCGAGACGGCGTGCGGTTTTAGTCGGTTCAAGCCCGACATAACCGCCCCCGCTGGCACGCGGGGGGGTATCCGAAGGGATTTCCGCACGAAAAAAAAAAAAAAAAAAAAAGGTCGTTACATATGAAATTGCCGTTTTTCTTGAAGAAATTGGAGGAAACCCAATTTTTTTTAGGAATTCAAATTTTATAACTTTTTTGTGTATGAATGAGACAACATTAAGCTAACAAACAGCAACTTTTATTACATTTTTAAGCTGTTAAGTAATACTAAATTTATCATCAAAATGGATAGCATTTAGGAAGTACTATTTTTGAAGATCGAATTAATTTATCAAGCGGCCAATAAAAACAAAATTTAATACAGAGTTGTAAAACCTTGAAATCCATTTTCAAACAAAATATAAATAATGGACATAGGTAGCTATTAAATTACAGGAATAACGAACTCATGAATTTGTAATAAAATTTCGGCAATTTCATAGGAAAAGACTTTAGTTTTACTTACTTTTTATTTTATGAATCATTTATAATTTCATGAAAGGTTTAACAGCTGAAATATAATTAATAAATAAATTTGTTAAGCCACCTTTGTCATTGATTGTACTTTCCTTTTTTTTAAATTAATCATTCACTTAGACACCAATAATAAATTATTTAACAATAACGAAGTATGACGTCATATTTCTTTATAGAACTAAGCATTTTGACGTTTAATAGAAAGAAACTCAATTGACTTGACGTCAATCAAACGGTCTGTTCTACCTATTTACATTAATTTAACTGGTTTGACACGTTTAGTCCAAGTAGTTCCAATTTTCGGATTAATTTACATGAAGGTGTATGAACTAGATTGTCACAACAAAAAATAATATAATAATTATTATTAATGATTCAGATGTCAACTTGTAAAAAGTTGTATCACTAAATTACCCAAACATCTGAATTAAATTATCAATGCGCTTACTTTGTCGTTTTTAACTGTCTCTTTGACTATGTAAGTAAGTACAGTCCCCAGCTTTTAATTTCGCATGTCAGGAAGAAGAGTGAGAGTCCTGTTTTAAAAAACCGAAGCAAACCGATTGGTTTTCTCTGTCGCACAGCGCATGTCAACACCTTGACATCTTTTTAGAGTAGTTCTAATATTTTACAAATACAAACGATCCTAATTACTTTTTAACGGCCGGTTTCAATAATCCATCTATCCTTTACCATCAGTTAAAATAGCTACCATTAGTATCTATCGGGGATTTTCTGTTTCAATAAAGAAAGATAAGCAGGAAATGTCTTTGACTATATTGAAACCGCAGTTACAGATAGATTAATGTTGACATGTTTATCTGGAATAGCTTCTACCTTTAACTGTAGGTAGATTATTGAGACTGGTCGTAAAGGTATCATACTATGAGTCCGATATGCGATAGGGAAAACCCTCTTTAAAACTTAAAGTCTTAAAGGCAAATATTTCTTTCATTTTACGAGATCGATTTAATGAGCGTTTCATTGATAGCAACAGTTTAAAGAACTCTTCTGCAATACGTTGTATTTTTGCTACTATTTACTTTTACTTAGCAATTTTTTAACATTAATGTTTAATTTACTTATTGAGCTGAGCGAAGCGAAGCTCTTATAAGTGGCTAAGCCGTTTGGTCGAAACTGTTCTCCTCCCGAACCACAATACCGATCTTGACCAAATTTGCCATGGTGATAGTGTAGACACCGCTGAGTGTTCAGAGGGGTCAACTGTTCAAATACAATGTACCATTGAGGAATAATCATCGAAAAACAGTTTCACGAGCGCGCGGCCTTTGCTATGCGCGCGACCGTAGTAAGATACCTTCTTTTTCAAGTAAGAGTCCTGCTCGCTCAGATCAATTTATTTCAGTCGCACCCTGCACTGAATTCCTAGTTATTTTTATAGTTTCATTATTGTGTAAGAACATGATCTAATATAATTTTTAAACGTTATTGTCTTAATAAGAATCTCTGTTTCTTTGAAGTTTGGTTTTAACCAAACGAAAATAGACAATTTGAACGAAGTCAGCATAATGTATAAGTATAGAAATATACAACAACGAATCCTTCAAAATACTCACCGTCTTCATCAACCTCATTGATGATTTCTTTGAGCGCTTCATCGCTGACTTGGTGTCCTAACATACCGAGAATGGTGCCCACCATTACTGTGCCAATGCATCCTTTCTTCTCCTGGTCAAACGCCTCGAAAGCCTTTTTCAAGACTGGAAATAAATTACTCTAATTAATATATATAGCCCATGGACGGGTGAAAATATTTCAGAAAATTATATTATTATTATAAATTCAAGCTTCTTAGAATATGTGGAAATGTGGTGAAATATGAATTTATTACACATCACATTTTTTGTCGTGTACTAGTTGACGAAACTCTTGATTACTAAAAAACACGTTTTCAGACCCTATACTGCTAATTGAAAACTCCGAAAAGCACTTTGCTTGAATCGGGAATCGAACCTAGGACATTACAATTGCAAGTAAAGCACATAAGTGCTACGAGCCAGCCACAAATTTCTTGCAAATAAAAATTTATTGATGAGATAATTAATAATAATAAAATAAATAATGAATATGACAAAAAATAAATACAACAATCGGCTCGCCCCTTATAATTCGAGCCTAGTTTGTACCACAAAGTTCGTCTCATTTAAAAAATATATATATAATTACCCCATATACCTACTTATTATTTCTGTTTCATTCCGAATATAATATTATCATGTCGGATAATAAATTATAGGTGTCTTAATACCTTTGACTACCCCTTCCAAGATATACAGTTATATAAGGGAAGGTACACGTGTAAGCAAAAATTAGGTATAATTTAAAAATGATACTCACTGGCAATCTGTTCCTTGCCAAGTTCCTCCTGTGAACACCAACAAAAATTAGACATTAACAAAAATATCCAGCAAACCATGTTTAACTGAAATTATTAACAAAAAAATACACTTATTCACTTCACTGAAACACATTCACATACAAAAAACCGCTCACCATTGTTCACAGTTACGCGAGTTGGGTTCGGGTATTTAAAGGAATTGCACGATGGTATATGCTAGAGTGAACCACACTAAGAGGAACACGAGCCCTTTTATCTGAATAGACTGAGCGACTAGTCGGAGGCGCGCGAAAATATCACCCAGGTTGATTCAGTTGGTATCTCACTTCTCTACTCCGTACCTCAACACACTAGTCACTCAGTTTTGGCTCTGCAAATTGCTTTTAACTCTAATTTTTAAGGTCATCGTACATTAGAACAGTTGCCGGATATCCACTGCATGGATGTGCATGAGCAATGCCAAATGCGTATTTCATTGTATATTATTGAATAGATTTCTTCTTGAAATTAATTACTCATAATTAAAATATAACCCTAATTTGGATAGGTGCCACACTAATATAAGAATATTTTAAACAATAATAATAGAGTATATCTATCATTTAATTATATTTGATTCATATTGCCTTTGTGAAAAAGGTACAGTTTGTAACATGAATAATAATGTAACATTTTTAATAATTATTAAAATATATTTTAGACAAAATAAAATTAATTATAACACTATACCTAAACATTGTCAAAAAGTATGAAATATGTAAAAGTAAGTATGAAAAAGTTAAGAAATTTTTGTTTTACTGTTTGTTTTTTTTATACGTAAATAATTATATTTGTTTCAAGTTATCATATACTATTAAATGAACTGAATTCAAAGAAATTTTCGTATAAAATGATTGTCTGCTAGGCATATTTTCGTAAGGAGATACGATTCTAATTTATGTCTCTTTTTAAAAACAATCTGGCAGTTAATTCTCGAAAGACATTAGGGAGATGGGGGTTTGGTTGATGATTAGAATTACATTCATACCTTCCTGAGTAATTAAGTGTTTAGAATTTAAAATAATCTAACAATCCTTAACTAAAGTTTATTGGTAAAATCATGACAGGCTATTTTATAATTTTAATATCCGTTGAAGAAAGTTCCCTTAAAACCGTTAACCTGACCTCTCTTTTTTATACTGTATTTAACAGTAAACTTCATACCGGCAGTAAGAAGCAATCCTCAGATTAAGACACATTATATAAATCTGTAGAGCTCATACATGGTTGTAAAGTTTCTTCTAAGAAAAAACTGATTATTAAAACACCACCTTATGATGTTCAGAGCTCATATTTGAACCCAATTAAAAGCTCCGTGGTATCCATATACTCGAACTCCTACTTGTAGGTGACAGCAGAATCACATGACTCTCAAGTCGCTGACTGTACAGTAGGAACTTGAGTCAATTCGTTTAAATATTGGAATCATTTGAGTTGAAATTTGGGCAGAACGGTGCAATATAATTATCTGATACCATAATAATTTCAAGTACAATTAAGTACTCATTACTATTCTCCATTGCCTTTACTAACATAACCCATAACTATCGGTGTAAATAAAAGCGGTTATCTAAACGAGGTTAGCGGGGAGAGGGCGGCAGGTGCGCTTGCTCGCAGACAGTGACATATTTTGTTGCTCCCAGTGGTGCCAAATGTAGAGAAAAGCTAATGATACACGACAGAATTTACTATAATTTTTCTCTAACCAACTATAATTAGTTAAGGTCTAGTTTGGTTTTAGTCATAAGTTTACGGACACGTGAAAAATATTGATTAGATATACAAAAATGGTTGGCAACTTCTATTTCTTTTTGTTTGTGAAGGTTTTGCTGCTTTCAGTTAATGTTATGTCGAAGTGGAAGTAACCTAAAGTATGTACTTAGGTACTTGGACGGGTTCAACAGACCCTGAACTTCACCCATAACTCTGTCTGACATACATAGCATTACATGGCTGTGGTGGTGGATGGTGCTGTGAGGAAGAAAACTTATGTGTAACAATAGCCAATAGTGACGAGACCGGTGGGTCTAGAAAATAATCTCGGCCAACTAGCACCCTTGAAATAAATAAAATCAGCAATGAAATAAAACCTATCGAAAACATCGGAAGGCAAGGTAGACGGTTTCACCGTCTCTGAATACGTTTAAAGACAGTCTGATATAGATCAATATTCGGTAATAAGAACAGAGACAGGGTTACGGACTCAAAGAAGATTATCACTTCAAAAAGTCCCATATTGATTTATGGTGGCTTGTATTCCAATACAAGTTACCATATTAGTATCCGAGGACAGGGTCCCTCCTGTCATCCGATGCATATGCTAGAATAGGCAGAGCGCTAGTGTATCGCACGTGCTTGTCTTGAAAAAAGTAGAGTATCCACTTTTTTTAAAGGTGATCAAGACCTATTTGAACTGCGTGATCTAAGCAGCTAATTGGTAATTGTATGTAATACATGGCAACAAGAATTTCCATCGACCGACAATCAAAATTTAAACGCAATAGTAATTTAGTGAAGTATGGGCCGGACATGTGAATGCAATGCGAGATCGAATACCGAACCCTCTTAGATAAGTAATTAAGCTTAGGCACTAGAGCTAAGCTAAATTTATGGGTAAATGAGAATAACATTAATTTCAGTTTATATCATTCTTTAAAATCACACGTATATATCGGGATCGAGACTCAACATTTTAGAGTTATTTACATATTTCATCATATTTCATCAGCTATCATCAGCTATCACTGAATGATAGCTGATGTTATAAGTTAGTTACTTTTATTTTAGAAATATTGTTAGGGCTCCGTGCAAAAATTAAATAACCCTAATCTACGCGGACGAAGCGGCATAGCTTGTTAGCGTGGATACAATCAATTGTGAAATATAAAATGAATACAGTAACCAATTTATTTATAGATACAGAAAGTAATGGATCAAAAATAAACATAGCTCTAAGCAAGCGATAATAAAATGTTATTGGATTGCCAGAAAAGTTTCAAGTTCCAAGTTCCTCCCTGAGTGAAACTTGAGTGCTCGCATCCTGTATCGATATGAGACAGTCCGTGAAAAAGTGTATTAAAATAGTTCATAGATCAGCGTATATTTTTAACAGAAGTTTTTTTTTGCATTTTGCTTTGTATTCGTCGGACAAACTTCTAATATCAGAAATATAGGGGTTAATAAAATTATAAATAAAAGAACTTTCATTAACAAGCTTTTCAGCTTATTCATAAGTGTATTGAAAAACATCGTATGATACACGTGTGTTTTGTTTTCTTGATTACCATCTTCGGCTCTCTTTAGACCTCTCAATAGCGCCTTAGCGGTAATCACCAACTATACACACTCGTAGCATAATCTAATATTATAAGGGTTTACAGTTCAAATTTGGAACTAATCGATTGAAGAGGTATAGTCCATTGAAATGTTACATTTTTTAGGCCTAACCTTGCGTTTTTAGAGGACGCAATTTTATTCTTTTGATGTGTAGGGGGGGTCAGTGTAAAGCTAAAACCAAGTTTGTGGGGTCGCCACCCTTGTCGAACGGCCACCATCTTGAAAATAGGGGTTGAAATGGTTTTTACGATATATCTCTTAAACTATTAATCTGATAAAAAAAAATTGTTAGCATTTTTTGTTGCTAATTAAATTCTCTACAACTTTGGTCTAGTAACTTCTGTTTTTTTTTTATTTTGTTATTAGAATTTTTTAAATTATTAATTTTGCAATATTATAAATATTTAATTATTGACTCTTTTCCCCACCACACACGAGGAAGAGTCTGGAGGCGAGTTTTTTTTACGTGGTATGCCCAATAGGCATAATCCACGGTGATTTTCTAAATTTGAACTACTCCGTCTTCGGTCTTTTCGATGGACTAGGCTGCGGCTCAGCATCTGATCGGCTTTCTGAATTAAATATCAGTGGGAGAACTGGAGAAGGAAGGGGTATTAATGTCGGCGGTTCATCATCAAAGTAATTTTCATTTATTAATTCTGAGAGTACCATTACGTTGCTGCAAGTCTCTCCAGAACAATGGAAGCACACTGCAGAACATTTCAGCCCTGCTTTTCGACATCCACACATTGATACACAGTTTCCTTTGCATTTGCAAAAGATCAATTTTGGAAGCTCAGGGGGTGCTGGAGGTTTAGAGCTCTGCACTGGCATCAATAATTTTCCACATGTTTTTCCAGCCCCAGTCTTCAAGATCATTATTATTACCAAGCCACGACTGGACCTGATGGTAGACTCGGAAAGTATGAAAGCGACCTGTGTACGTGTATTGTATTGGTGGAAGTGAAGATAAGTTAAATGTGCTTTTTGTCACTGCCTTGGCAAATTGTTTGTATCTTAGGCTGTCAAGAGAATTATCATCTTTATTACCACCGTATAAAGAGATAAAAAAAGTTTCTGAACATTTTCGCTTATAACTTTTTCATTTATAGTTCTACAACAAAAAGTTACTGTACCAAAGTTGTAGAGAATTTAATTTGCAACAAAAAATGTTAACAATTTTTTTTATCAGATAAATAGTTTAAGAGATATATCGTAAAAACCATTTCAGCCCCTATTTTCAAGATGGCGGCCGTTCGACAAGGGTGGTGACCCCACAAACTTGGTTTTAGCTTTACACTGACCCTGAACACATCAAAAAAATAAAATTGCGTCCTCTAAAAAACGCAACCCCAAATGTAACTTTTCAATGGACTAGTACCTCTATATCGCAACTGCAACTAAAAAAATGTTTTATTCCATAAAAGAGACATAATATGAAATTAGAATGGTCAGCGATTACCGTAGCCTAAGAATGCCTGCAATACCATGATTACCTTGTAAAATATTTATTGTCTTATTTGAAGAACCCCATAATGTAGTATTTTAGGTGAAATAAGAAATGTGAGACCTCCTGAGATGATATTCCTTTTGTACCGCGTGGTAGTTCTAAATAGTGAGGGTGAACGCTTGCTTAGTAGGTAGGTACTGAGTAGGGTTGTTATACTTTTTTGGGAAGTAAAAAAATAATTATATTGTAGTGGTCAATTACTTTTATTTTAGAAAAAGTACTTGGGCTCCATGCAAAAAAAAACAGTAAACCCTGATCGACGCGGATAAAGTCGCAGCACATCTTGTTAGCATGGATACATTCATTTATTGATCAAATTTAATAGAGTAATTTTTTTTTTTATAGATACAGAAAGTAATGGATCAAAAATAATCAAAGGGTTGTTATATGTACCTTCTTGGGAAGTAAAAAAACAATATTTATTTATTCTGTGAAAAAGACAATTGTACAAATGTGGTTACAAATTTTATATCTAACTAAACTAAACTAAATAAAACTAGAATTATAAGAAACTTAAACCTAAAATGCATCGTGGAATTCCTCCGCATCGCATGGCTCCTGTGGTAACGTGCCCAGAAGACTGGCAGCATTGCCACGTTGTATGGCAATACTTATTCTCTGTGCTAAAAAGAAGCCAGCCTTCTGGTCATGAGAAGCGTCGATCATACGTGTTACAATCTCCCTGAAGAGACTGCGAGCACTCGGACCCCATGCCCCTAAAGTTGCACTCCAAACTGTACAAATTCATAATCTCCAATTAAATTTGAGTATTTGCGCCGTTTGAGAGTCTCCGCAGAAGCAGCAGCAGCACTGGCACAGCCAGCACGGCTGTATATGGTGTATATGGGTAGGAGCAATGGTGTCGACGCATGTTGCGTCCCAAACCAGAGTCCTCTTGACATCGTCGCGTGCCAAACCATTTGGTTCAAGTACAGCTGGCACACCGGAAGTGACAAGAGCACGTCGGATTATGTCATTAAGGCTGGCGTGCCGTGGTATTCGCCCAGCGCTCCTGCAGCATGGTGTCCGAACCTGTCGACGGCTTCTCCACAGCGACATCGATGCGGAGAAACACACGGGGCACCTAAACGAAGGCATGTTGCGATGCGGAAGGTAGTGCCCTCTAACATAGTTCCTACGTTAGATGACGGAAGAGCTTGTAACCAAAGACCCGACTTCCACACTCCTACCGCCAGCAATAAAAAAATAATTACATTATATTAAAGAACTCATAATTGACAAGTAGATTGTTGCATTTTCAAGGATTTGCATCCTTGAAAATGCAACAATCACACGGCCACGGAGACAAAATGGGACCGATATTCTTAGCAATCCATGGATTCTCCGTGCGGGTGCCGGGTCCATCTCGTTGCTGAGTTGGGAACTCGGGACAGTACCTGGGACTTGCGACCCAAGTGTAGGTTTAGAAGGGGCCCCTTTTGTTGACGTACATCAACACTCGCCTTCACTACCCTGCCTAACCAAATTTGATAAGAACCTACTAGTGCCGCTTTAGACATTCTTCCTAGTAATGAGCTTATTGTAGCTCTCGATAGGCCTAGATCTTTAAGTAGGTTATAGAGAGATTTTGCTGGTATACCTCTCGCTCCCACTTCCACTGCATACAAATTAACCACGTAACCGTTTTGATTAATTCGTTTGTGAGATCATAGTATTTATTTTTCTTTATTTTGTGGTCCTTCGGTATATTTGTATCCCACGGTACAGTAAGTTCCACAAGGACCACATGTTTTAACCTTTTAGAATAAAGGAATATGTCAGGTCTAGATGACGAAACCCCAACATCCTCCGGAATCTGGGGCAGTATCTAAGATTGAATAAGGTTTGTTCCTGGATTTTATGGATGAACCTTCAGACACAAAGTCGATATGACGTCTGTTAGTAGTCAATCCTTTTTGGGCTCTAGCTACTGCCAGACTCATTGCTTCACGTATGATGATAAGCACCTTATCGTGGCGGCGTGAGTATTGGCCTCTATCGAGAAGCGCCCCACATCCTACTAATATGTGTCTAGCCGTCCCTATTGCCTCACCACAAATATAAAATTGTTTTTCTGTGGCCTTCCCCCAGCTTACTAGTTTACTCTGGTCTGGGAGGGTCATCTGAAAGGCGTTTAGATAGAATTTTATCAGGGCCGGCGACCACTCATAAATCAAGGTGCGCCACTTTAAGGCCATCGGTATGCAGAACTCTCCCATTGTCAACCATTCATTTTGGATTTCCAAATTCATCGCGTGCACTCGATATTTATCATTTTCGCCTTATTTTAGAAAGGACTTAAGTATATCCTGGTCCCTTTCTGGCTCTCGTGCTCCCAACCCCACTCTGTTCGACTGGGCCCCTATCATAAATCGTTTATGGAATAGGAGTCTAGATTCAAGCTCGGACGCGTTATTATCTTTCGAGCAATCTCTTTGAAACATATCCGTTTCTATTCGTTATCAATGAATCACGTCAAATCACGTGAAACTACTACACACTACGATTATAATCGAATATAATAACATTCTCGTGTCACAGTGTATGATACTGAACTCCTACGAAACGGCTTGACCGATTCTTATGAAAAATTGCAATGTATATTTAATAGCCTAGTGGTATGGGTAAAGGACTGCTGAGACGAGGTCTCGGGTTCGATCCCAGGTATTACCATGGCACACACCAATGACTTTTCGATGCTTTTCGAAGTTATGTGTGTATTTATCGCAGGTTTATAAGTGCCCGGTTAATGGCAATAGGCTCGCCACCTATTACACTGGGACCTAAAACATAAACTGGCGAAACGTAGGTGCTAGCACCTCTGCCTACCACTTCGGGGATATAGGTGTGAGTTTATGTTATGTTATGTTATTTAATAGGTCTGAGAATAGTTTCTAAGTCATTTTTTGTACCCTACCACACAGGTAGAGCCGCGGGAAAAAGCTAGTAATAATATAATAAATCATTTATTTGGACATATTGAATAAATTGAATAAATTCACCTTACGGCATTATCAAAGGTATGCCTTTGATAATGCCGTAAGGTGAAACCGGTAAGGTTCAAATAAATAAATAATTGTGGAAAAGTACAAGTGATTTATTCAATATGTGTAGCAAGTTCCACCAAGTGCCATCAATCTCCAGTATAAACAGTCATTTATTTGGAGTTAAATACCGTTAATAATAATCACGTGAATCTTATATATTATTGAACGTTTCCACTAGGGCTATCGTTAATAGGATGTCTCTTTATCTAGAGACTCTGGTATGTAAGGGTAATAAGGTAGACCTTATTACCCTTCCTAAGAGTTCTGCGGTTTTATTCACTTTTCTGACCGTAACAATTTATTGGCCATGATATTAGTACTCATATGAAGAATAGTAAAATATTCACTCCTGGTTAGGTAAAAATGTATCGACACACATATTTAACCAACCTAGTTTTTCGGTCCGCGAGCCTATTACCCGTTAGTTGGGTATGTTTTCATGGGTTCTTTGTTTTTGCTACAGTTTGTTCCATTTCCTCACTTATTATTTACAAGGCACGATTCGCGTTCTCTCCTTCCTATAATCATCATTACCATTACCAGTCATTTACCTCGAAGCCCGGGGTCCGCTATCCATTTTATTTGTGCCTTATTTTGGCTAGTACGGGAGCTACTGCCTGCTGACCTCCCAATCCGGAGAGGGAAGCCTGCGCTAGAACCCCGTCCGTCAATCAGCAGATGAGGGTGACTTGGGCCCCGAAGATCTTGATCCCCCTAGAAAAACTAGTGAACGGGTTTTGATGCGTTTTTTTTCAATTAGAAAGGTCTTGGTCAGACTGCTGAATGTTTTATTGCTGTTAGTTAAGTAGAGCCGGACGTATGACCAAAAAAAACGGTAACCGACCTCCGCGCGGGGGGAGCCGTGTACATCAGCTATCGGACAATAAAACTATACGATTATAGAATTACACAAAATATGTGAAAATTGTATGAATCCAAGTGAACCGATAAATTGTAGGTGTCTTAAAATAAAAAATGCACAGTTAATTCAGATTTATAAATTAATACTTGAGCAAGAAATTTTACAATAATTACGTCACATATTTACTCAGACCTTATCGTCAAATCATTTTAAATAATAAAATGTTCCAAATCATTTAAATAAACTGGTGAACTATTTAAAAAGTATGTATTATCATTTATTTTTTTGCTTTTACACAGTCTATGCGTGTCACACGCATAGACTGTGTAAAAGCAAAAAAAAAAATATATAAATATACTTATCGGCTCTATTTGATATCCGAAGGGATTTCTGCAGGAAAAAAAAAGGGTCATCCCTCCATATTCAATTTCAATTTCCAAGGTCAATTTACAAAAATCTTTTCGTAGGTACAACATAAAAGGCAACAAGTGTTAACATTTCAAGTAGCAGCAGCCTAAACCACTAGGGGATAGCCCCTAGTGGTTTAGGCTGCGTTGATGAATCAGTTAGGATAAGGAAGGCCCGTTTTGGATGCAACCGAGACTAACGCTGTGATCAGGATGTTGAGATGTCATTGCCATTTCGGATTAACACACAGGGCTTATAGCAATTGAAGATTCGTGCTATTTTGAATAGAAAGCTTATAGAAGCTTTACGAAATACGCTGTACGAAAATAAAAAAACCAGTGAAGTGCGAGTCGAACTTATTCGCCGAGGATGCCGTAAATTTTTTTTTTTTATCGTGCGGAAATCCCTTCGGATACCCCCTCGCCGGCACCGTACCTACCCACCATACCGCCATAATAAAATTGGTATTATTTTTATTGGTATATAAATAAATAAATAAACTAGGTCTGCAAGGCGAATCGCTGCTTGCAATGTTGAGCTGAGTGAGACATACTGTTTTGGCGCCAAAACTTGTCCAATAGATTTGACCGCTATTGCGGAATCAGATTTGGAAAATTTTGAACAGTGATCATTCCTCCGTGGCAAGTCCGATTTTGAAATTATTTTTGAAAGTCACAACTCTGGACATGCTTTCTGAGCGTGTAAAGTTTGGTGTGTCTCACAGTGTCTCGAGCGGCTATTATGTAATTCCATCTGGAATTTTTTTAACGGTGATCATTCCTCTGTGGTAGCATTAATTTTTTCAAAATATATCCATAAACCTTCCTCTGATTGACCTCTTTAATCATGCCAAATTTGGTTCTGATTGGATTAGCAGTTTAGGAGGAGACCTGTGACAAAGAAAATCCTGAAGTGAGGAGCTTTCGCTCGACTTCGCCTCACTCAGCTCAATAAATATTCTACGACATTTTACACAGCGCATTCTAGACCCAAAGTAAGCATAGTTTAACTAGCTTGTGTTATGGGTTCCAGTCTGCGGATAAACATACTTAAATACTTTTTTTTTGTAAATACATACATATTATACATAGAAACACCCAGACCAATGCAAATAGACATATTCATGCATACAAATATTTGCACTGTGCGGGAATCGAACCCACGCCCCCTGACGTAGCAGTCGAATGCACTACCGCTACGCCACAGAGGCCGTATGAACCAGTCAACGCGATAAAAGATATGGGCAAATTTAGATTTTAGCAAAAACTTGTAAGTACCAAAATTTACCTTAATTATCAACTTTTTTATTTTGTGCTGTTGCTTGCTTTTTCCTAAATTTCCTGATTCTAGATAAACGGGCACTACCATATAGGTTTTCAACCCAAAAACTATAGGGTACTTCGAAACTACCTAGAATTACAGCAAAAGAAAAGGGAAAATTCCGAAAAATAAAATGCGTTGAAAATTACGCTAAATTTTGATACTCACAAGTTTTCGCGAATATATTTTTATCATGTTGATTCACGACATTGATTTTTATACACCTAATAGGGACTATCGACTTCAGTCTCTGGTATAAATTTTAACTTGCTAGGTCCAGCCGTAGCTGAGACAATCGGTGGTGACACACGGACAGACGGCCAAGAGAGTGATCTTATAAGGGTTCCTTTTTTTTACCTTTTGAGGTATGGAACCCTAAAAAGAGAGTGATAAAAACAATAAATTAAAAAAGTATTAATCTAAGTATTTCCTTGTACTGTTAATGTATTGTGGTTCTGATGTCACTATCGCGGCATCGTAGCGTTGTTTAGGCGACTTGGCATACGCGGGTGAAGCGTGCGGCCACATCCAATTAATGTTTCATCTAGTCGTACCCTAATCACTGGTACAGGTGTTCTGCAATTAATAGCGTGAATATATTCGTAAAAGTATTTATAGAAGTTACGTTTTCAGTTGTTGGTCATACCAGCATTCAGAGTGCCGTGAAATAAATAGAGGTGTACTTTATCGATCTTTATCAGTCACGTCATGATGTCTTTCAGTACAGATAATTTCTACTTGCGGTTTTTAGTGGGAGTTGTGATGAATGGTGGTATAATATGCATGAATACGGTGTTAGTATGTTTCTGGACGTGTAGTATAAAAATTAAGTCGAGCAAATTATGACAATACAGGATTTACTCAAATATTTTTATGAAGTCGTCATCATCAACACAGTTAGTCCCGGGCACATCCAAAGCTTGTACTTTGGAGCCCGGAGTCCGCTCTCGTACTCTTTTACTTGATTTGGCTTAGCCAAGCGTTTGTACCCCTTTTCTAAAAAAGTTAGAGGTATTTCTTAAACTTCAGGCTTGCCCGGCCCCTAAGAAATGCCTCTAACTTTTTACAAAGGAGGTACATTGAAAACGGGGGTGTGTGTAGGGTAACCTCCTCGAGTGTCGCTCCGATTCCGATCCCGCTGCAGTCCGGGGGGAACGGAATCGGAGCGGCCGGTACACCCTGGGCGGCGGTCAATGGCTTCCCCTTCACCCCTTCATAGGGTTGGCATTGATCGTCGGCCAATACCCAACGTGGCGGGAACACATCGCTCTCCGTACTCCTCTGCTTTCAGAGGAGACAGGATGAGCGATGCTGTTAGTGGTGAGATGGCCCAGGGTCAGCCGGGGTGCGAGGGATATGCTCTATGGGTAACCTTACACCCCGGCGTCTGAAGACCCGAGACGGCGTGCGGCTTTAGTCGGTGCAAGCCCGACATAACCGCCCCCGCTGGCCGGCGGGGGGGGGGGGGTATCCGAACGGATTTCCGCACGATAAAAAAAAAAAAAAAAGGTACATTGAAAACGAAATAAGTACGTACCACTTGTGTCAAGGAGTACCATAGATTGGTAATTATCTCGTTACCAAATTCCATGACGCCGGGCCAGCCTGACAGACACACATAACTAGTATAAGTTTACAACAAAATTGTCAAGAAGATTAAGTAAGAAGTGTAAGAAGTTATCATAATGATTGTAAAAATAATATATTATGATTTGAATAAGTTTCATTGCCTGTCGTCACTTCAACTTGGCGGCACCAGGCAGAGATTTTTCATGGTAATAAATTTAATTTTTCATCCTAATGAAATAAAATTTTCATCGTAGTAGTTATATATTCATATCATATAATATATGTATATTATACATATATTATATGATATGTATCCTATCTATTTATGATAAATATCCAACCCTGAGTATTTTTTTACGACTGCACAAATAAAATGGTTAAGAAGAAATGGCGGTAGTGGGATACTTTACTTCTACTACTACTACTACTACTTTAACGAATAGATAAGGCGGAAAAAAAACCGTAGCTAGTAAAAAGAAGTAGACGTGGCAGCGACTCGACGTGGCGGAGAGTCGACGTGGCAGAACTCGACGTGGCGGAACCCGACGTGGCGGTAACTCGACGTGGCGGGTCTCGACGTCAAGGAACCAAATCGTTAAAAGTGTATCACGTTGTATGACAGAACTCCTACTTTGCTCTTTTTCGCACTTACTAATTAGTGCATGTTCTGTTGCAATCGCGCTCGTGTTGAGAAGGAGAATTACCCTCGTTTTGAAAGACTTTTTTTAAGTGCTAGTGCCATATCTACCTCTTTTTAATATAAAATCATTGGAGACCACCGTATACCGTATATAGAATATACGGTATAAGGTGGTCGTATATAAAAAAGTAAAGTGTTAACATAAAAAAATATAGAATAAGAATTAAAGACCTATTTTTTAAAGTTTTAAAGTTAAGCTTTCGAGACTAAATAACAAAGTGGACATTTTGTTCTAAGTACTATTTGAGCATAAAAAGTTAAAAAAGCCTGCTACTATCACGGGTCACACATCACTAGCATTCTCGTTAACCCTACAACTAACCTAAATTGCTTGTGTCAGGGGTTAGTTCACGTCAGTGCTTTGCTGAGGGAAGTTTGAACCTGCTCTCTGCAGCCTATGTTATTAATTGCAACCTAAAGCTTAAGCCATTACATTATCGGAATTTTTATTATTTGTTATTTTTAGTTAATCTATACATATATAATTACTGGTCCCGACTGACTGAATGATAGACTGATTCGTCAATGCAGATCCTAAACCGCTGAACGTACAAACTTGAAATTTCGGCAGTAGATGCTTTGTGTATATCAGGCACCCACAAGAAAAGGTTTTTGGAAATTTCACTCTTAAGGCGGCAAAATAAGGGAAGAACGCTTGTATGGAAGTTCATCTTTTTCAAAGTTAGGGGCACGAGATTTCATACACCTACTTCTGGTTACAAATAAATGAAAACGTGCGTTTCCCAAATTTTTACCCCTAAGAGAGTAAAATAGGTATTGATAGTTCGTCATTTTTTAAGACCAAAGCATGAAATTTCATACACGTACGTCTTTTCAGAAATAAATGAATATGTGTATCAGCATTTTTCAAAATTTTACTACTGAAGGTGTAAAGTAGGCGATGAACGGTTTTATGAAAAGTCCTTCATTCTTGAAGTAAGAACACGAAATTTGATATAACTGCTTCTGGTCAGAAATAAATGTACATGTGTAAAAGGGGGTTAAATAGGCAAAAAACGTTTGTATGGAATGTCCATAATATGCGAAGAAGCACGAAGTTTCTAATTCTGAATAGAAATAAACCTACACATGTATCGACGTCCTAAATTTCACCCCTAAGGGGGCAAATAAGGGATTAGCGGTTGTATGAAAGTTTGTTACATGGAAAGTGCTAAACTTTTTCAGCAAAAAGGATAAAATACAGTATCAAAGTTTATTATTGTTTATATTTACAATTGCATCCGATAGATGGCGATGCAATCGGGATATAGGATTATAAAATATTTGTAAATTTGGATGTTTCGATGTTTGTAACTCAATCACGCTCTAACGGCTGAAAAGATTTGGCTCAAATTTGGTACAGGGATTATAGTCTGGATAAAAACATCCATGTAATGAATTCAATTAAATTTTTAAGCATTTTCTATAGATATATTTTTCTAAAGATTTAGATCGGAAAAAGAGAACATCTAGAACGGAACTTGAACCCGCGACCAGTCCCTTACAGGGGGAATGCTCTGACCTGCTGAGCTATCTAGACACGTCCCAGATATTCGAAATTCTCCGATATATTATATACGTCTTAAGGCTTAAATATTTAGAAAAAGTAAGCATACAAAATGCTTAAAAATTTAATTGAATCCATGTAATGAGTTCCAATGGGGAGCGGGAACGGCAACAGAATTCTACGCCGGCGAATCCACGGGTAACTAACTAGTAACTTATATTATAAATTAATTCTCGTCTTCTCTAATTAAAATTACTAAGGCCTGTGTAGAATAGTAGTTTAGTCTACATTTATTGCCTACCAAGAATTTTAATTATGACACGATGATACTATGAAATGAAATAACTTTCATGTCTGTGATAATACATCGTTATTATTGTTATCACGGTTCACAATAAAAGCCCTTTTAAGGCACCTAACAATAAATGGGACAAACTGGACAAAAAAAAATAAAAAAAAATATTTTCGAGGCAAAAGAGAAACAAAATATAGGAAGAATAAGGTATTTTATGAGTGAACCGAAACTCGTAAGACGATAAACAATTTAACTGATTTTCAATAAAACAATATCAAACTGAATAAATGATAAATCTAGCCATTTCCTTTAAAAGTAGAATGACACTTTAAGATTTGTAATTCTTAAAAGTTCCACAAACAATATCCTTTTAAGCTTTAAAACATTTATAGGTGCGGACAGAATTTCCTGGGCTTAAGAAACTTTGTGAAGTTTACATTACGACTGAACAGCGGCAGGTGTGTACAGAAAACTTTATACTCGCACAAGAAATACGAGTATGTGTAACTAACTACAAAACTATAACTCCATTTGTTTAGGTATGGAACTAAATGTAAACAAATCGTAAAAAGGATTCTTTTATAAGGTATTCTTCATTTCGAAATAATTATGTTTTATTTACCTATACCAAATATTTACCCTGGGGTTATCCTTTCGAGTGCTTTTCCAGGGTGCCCGGCAACGGACACTTGGGGAGGACACCGTGCGGTTTTAGTCGAGACACAACATAACCACCCCCGCTGGCCGGCGGGGGGGGGGGGGGGGGGGGTTGGGTATCCGAAGCGATTTCCGTACGTAAAAAAAAACCCTTCATGGGCGAGTCCGACTCGCACTGGCGGCTTTTTTATTGTTTACCTTTAAATTATCGTTAAATACCTAAACAAATAGGGTAAGTATATTTATTTTAATCTCTTTTATTGTTTGATATTGGCGAAATTTTTCGCGAATATTATTACATTGAAATAAAACTATTCTTAAATAATTTCGTCGATTTATTATTTTTTATTTTATTATTTACTCTGGTCCCGACGTTTCGGTTGCTTTTCTTTAATTTGTCTACAACTTAGTAGCCTAATAGATTTCAGATGTGATATTATACTAGATACACAAACAAAATACTTATATACCTTTTTTTAAGCTGGCTAGCAGGGGCTGTTATGTCGGGCTTGAACCGACTAAAACCGCATGCCGTCTCGGGTCTACAGACGCCGGGGTGTAAGGTTGCCCACAGAGCATATCCCTCGCACCCCGACTGACCCTAAGCCATCTCCGGTTTCGAGATGGCCCCCTCGGGTTTGGGAACCACGGTGTCCTCGTCTTGCCACGGTTTATAAACCTCATCATCATAAACATCATCATCCCGAATATTTATAAACCTCATCATCCTTAGAGCCCGGGGTACACTTATTTCTGCTTCTCCTTTAGATTCGGCTTGTACAGCTTTTATGAGAGCGACTTTGTGTTGATCCTGTTTTTGTTTTTAATAATCCACGTCTTCTTAGATTGTCTTCTACCATCGCTACTTCTTAATCTTTTCCATCGTTTTCTTGGTATCATATTTTATGCTAGCTGTTGGCCGCGGCTTCGCCCGCGTGGAGTTCTGTTCCTAAGTGGATGCCTACAATATAAATAGCATATGCCATGCCGAAATTTCAAGTTTATAGGTTTAGGTTCTGCGTTGATAAATCAGTCAGTCGACTGACTGACTGATTGACATTTAGAATTACTTGTCCCAACTGACTAGTCGGGACAAGTAATTCCCAATGTATAGATTTCTCTCGTCGTCGCACAACATGTCCTTACTTAAAAATCTACGCCTTTCAATATCTTCTTTTTTTTTCATTTCAATTTCTATTTTATAGGGTATTGAACTCTACACAAAAGAATGTGAGTATTTATTTTCAAAACCTGTTGATTTCATTAAAAAATTTAATGTACGTTTTCTCATTTTGATCTCATATAAGTACATTAATATTTATGAACAGCAAATCAAATGTAACCTTACATAGAATAATAAAATATTCGATTTCATTTCACAGCAGTGTTTTTAGACATTTGAGATCAAATATATATGATACCTTTGCTATAAACGCACATGCCTGCCTCTTCTTGGCATTGAATTCGACTAGGTTTTCAGAGCTTCATTGAGAAAAGTGATTCAGGACCCGATCAACCTCAGTGACAAGAAGCTGCCTTTCTTCCTCAATGTCAGCCTGCTTGGCCGCAGTGTGTCCGTGATATCGCCTGTGCAAGGTACTATCATCTGCATAGTAATGAATTCTGCCAGCAGACAGCATGTCGTTGATATGCAGAAGAAAGAGAGTGGGCGGCAAAACGGAGCCCTGCGGTATGCCAGGATTTACCTGCAAGAACTCCGAAGCTCGTCTATCACAAAGCACTCGAATATGGAGCTCCTGCAGGAAGCTTTCAACCCAGCTGGATAATCAAGGAGGCAGACCAAAGGCAGGCTTAAATAGAAGCAACCTGTGCCTTACTCTATCGAAAGCTTTAGCGATGACAAAACTAATAGCCAATGACTCACCATGCTTGTCCATAGCATCACCCTAAAGATCGAAAAGCGCGAAACGTGTCGTCGTCACTGCACGCTTCCTTACTTACTACCTACACGTTTTTTTTTACATTGGAATCCATGTATGAATAATTGATGCATAAGTTGTTTTATAATCCTCAGAGGACAAAGTGAATAATATTCATGTTTTGTTTATAATTTTATGAAGGGTTTAACCGAGGTGATAATACCAATAAATTTACGTGTTTGTTACCTTACCTTATTTTTATCGGTGACTGTACTTAGTCAGTTTCACTTTTGTGGCCAATTATGGAGACGAGATAACCAAGTTTAAAAAAAAAACAAACTTGTAAGTGTTACCATCAAGTTCAGTGAAGCTAGAATTAATAGCTTGCAGCTGTTATTAGCAATAGTGAATGATGAGCAAATCTAATCAACACTGTATACTGGTATACTAGTTTTAACTCTGAAACTACTTAATCGATATCAAAAATTATTTCAAGTTCTTCTGAGTAACATAGGCTGTATTTATGTCCTGATATTTCAACAGGCTCAGAACTAACACGGGTGAAACTACAGGCAACAGCTAGTGTTTTATATAAGAGAAGATGGTGGGATTTTGTCTCTGCCTACACCAGAAGGAAAAGGGTGTGAGTAAATATATGTTTGTATAATGTTAAGTTTTCATTAGGTTTATAATCACACGTTTTAAGACGTAATTTGAATGAATCGAACCCCAGGTTAATTCCTATGTGGAATACTGTATTTATCTGGAATGGCACTACAGTTTACGCGCTAGACGGAGATATAGGCAAGTTCATGAATACAAAGTACATATAACATTGTGTCAAAAGAGAGCTCTAACAGTAAATTAACTTTTACTACTGTGCCGCCGTAAGTAATTAACTGGACGAATGTGCAATAATACGGCAGTTGTAGGGCAGTTGAGTAGTTTTCCTTTGCACAAGTTTTGTAGGTAACACCGTCTTTAACAGACCACTAAAATTTACACGTATACAGTATATGACTCAACAATCCCCGCGGAGGAATTCCACAATGCATTTTAGGTTTAAGTTTCTTTTAATTATTTATTTTATTTTAGTTTTATCTAGTTTAGTTTAGTTGTATTTCAATTCATGTTGTGTGTTTTCTATAGAAATAAATATAAAAATACTATATATTAAAAAAAAATTGTATATAATTGATATAAGAAATGGATATCTTACTCAACAATTAAGTAAAGCACTATTAAAAAAAATCTAGAAGATTCTGTCTGGGTGTTAAAGTTCAAAGTTATTTTATAACACTACTACCTGTTGCCCGCGGATCGTCGTGTGAATGAATCCCGTTCCCGTGACTCAGAGACGAGCGCTATAATATATATCGCTCAGTATAGAATAGTCCATAGTTTAGCGTAGCACATAGTCCCCTAAAGTAGGGAAATGGATACGATGATATATCGTATTCGTGATTCATGAAGCAATCTACGCATTATTTTCGATTCATTACGTCACACAAAGAAGTCACGTGATTTCATCATAATATTTAACCGAGTCTTTCCTTACCGCACCATAAAGACAATTCTTTAGCAACTTACGTGCATATTGCTACAATTCCGGGTCCTTTGACTCCTCCTCCTTTGAATCCTTTTAACGGGGTGTGAAAATGCATCTGATAAGACCAAACTGAGAGCCATCATTGTAGTATTATTGAGCTGAGTGAGACGAAGTCGAGCGAAAGTTCCTCATACTAGACTTCAGGATTTTCTCTGTCACAGGTCTCCTCCTAAACTACTAATCCAATCAGAACCAAATTTGGCATGATTAAAGAGGTCAATCAGAGGAAGGTTTATGGATATATTTTGAAAAAATTAATGCTACCACAGAGGAATGATCACCGTTAAAAAAAATCCAGATGGAATAATACATAATATACATAATAGCCGCTCTCTCGACCAGTGACCAAACTTTACACGCTCAGAAAGCATGCCCAGAGTTGTGACTTTCAAAAAGAATTTTCAAAATCGGACTTGCCACGGAGTAATCACTGTTCAAAATTTTCAAAATCTGATTCACGATGTCTCACTCAGCTCAACATTGCAAGCAGCGATTCGCCTTGCAGACCTAGTTTGTAAGTATCTGCAATGATGACCCTCATTCCTGAGACTTTCGCTTTAGCTAACAGGTGAAGTGTTATTGCCGTACCGAATATAAAAATAATAATTAAATACTTAGTAGCTAATCGCGTTATAAATTTTGCTGAAGGTCTGTGCGGTATTGTTTACAATGGTAGGTAATGGGGCAGTTATTCTTGATTAATATTTCATGTGCAAAACCAAGATACATACTTACTCCTACATAATACATTACTCGAGAAAAATCATTCTGTCCTGCAAAAATATTGTAAACCGTAGTCGCAAATAACCCGAGATTTGCTCAAACGTTTTAATGTCCTGCCAGTGGTAATAGATGGCGCCCTTTGTTTCAATTGGCATGATTTATTAAACCTACGTGTATACAATGTTGGGCATTCATTGTGGAATTGATGGATTTATTGTTGTATACGAGTATCAAATCGTGTTGTATATGAAATAGAACAGAATTAATATAAAGTTGACGTATTTTTTTTCATAAAAGATAAGATGTTTGTCTTATCTTTTATGGCAAAAAATCGTAAAGAAGGGGGAGTGGATCCCAGGCTCCAAAGTGCAAGTTTTATATGCAACCGGTATTTGCGCTCGGGTGACGATGGAGTCATATTTTTTCTCAATCATTATCATCATCATCTTATCGGGGGTTCCAGTTGCCTCCGAGCCTCTTACCTAGGAGGGGTTTGTCTCCACCGATCCTGGTATCAGATCGAATTGTCCACGGATCACGTCAAGTCATATCCGCGGATACCGGTATCCGTTTCACTCAAAAAATGTATTTATATTATTAGCCACCGATCACACTATCCGTGGCTACAAGAAGTAGTTTTCTTATTATTCAAAACAGATCACGATTTATTCGGAATTATTATTTATTTTTATTTTAACGGATCTGGATGAAATTTGGCATAGAGATAGATCATAATGTGGAAACTTTTTATTCCGGGTATAGGTTCCTGTAGGACACGGCAATTGCTTAGTTTAATAATAACGTCGACACAAATGGGTGAAAGAAGGATATTCACTTTTAACCTGTCAAATGATGATAATCAATAGTGTGGTATAGCCTCATAAAATAGCGTAATTTAAAGTATTTACAAAAACAAACTTAGAAAGAAATCGAGTGTCAGGAAAAAATATGGTTTATTCCCAGTAGTTCCGTGGAAGTAGTTCCGAGGCGGAAATAGTGGGAATTATTTATCCAGTAGTTCCGTCTGCGGTATTAATGGGAAATCTATTCGTATATTCCATACAATAGTACCATGGCGGAACTAGGGGATTTTTTTCCCCAGTAACCACGGGACAATAATTAATTTAATAATAATATTTTCTATTTCCAGTAGTTCCATGGAAGTATTCTGTACCTCTTTTAAAACGAATATATAATAAGATCTAATCTATACATGTAATCTTTATAAATAAATCTATACTATTATACAATTGTAATTGAGTTGTGTCTGTACATTGGAGATATTAAAAAATACTTGGGTAATGTTAAATGAACGATTCTGCACACAAAAATATTTTTTTTTATTTCGAAATATTGTCTGTTTGTTCGTGATGGATGCAAAAACTACTGAACAAATCCGTTCAGTAATTTTTGCCTCCATCAAAATCCTGATGCAGTTTTTGGTCAGATTTAAAATCTGTCGTATGTTTGATCGCAATTGGTTAAGTAGAACCAAAAAATGCGTGCGGAACCACGGGCATCAGCTAGTATATAATAAAATCGTGACAAAGTGAAAACTGTACATTGAGTATATTTTTCAAAAAAATAATTGTGTCTTGTCTTGTCGCCTGGTTAAAAGTATGATGACCTTTAAAACTAATTTCATTTGTATTATCAATTCAATTCAAGTTCGTTATCAAATAGTATAATATTTTCAATTATCATCACGTCAAACATTTATTGTTTTCTTTAAATTTCAAACGACAGTTTCATTCGCAAGTGGAGTTTTAAAGCTGAATTTGATCAGTGCAAACTAAGTTTCACGTTTTGTTCAATGATATTCATTGGGGAAAATGTGGTAACGTAGTTTAGTTAGAATTATCATTATGATCTTAGCTTTATAGCCAGTCGCATCCGAGGCTCTCACTTCGGAGTCCGGGGTCCGCTTTCCGACTTTTACTCCTCCACTTCGCACAGACATGGGCATCTATGGTAGTGAGACCATAGGCACGCAGGAACCTAATCTTCTATGACGACAAGCTAGTTCTTTAGCCAGCAATTAAACTCGTTGTATATCATTGGTAAACCATGCGACTCCAGAAAGCAGAAAACATTAACCTAATAAGAAAAAGTGGTTCAAAATAATAAAATCTCATCTACACTACACCGTATCCACGATCATTTATCACAGCCCAACCCAGACCATTACGTCACGAATGAACATCAATCAACGATTTATTCATTCTCTTCAATAAAAATAATTATATAGAAAAGACACCACACAGCCATTTCTCACAAATAATAAATGATGTGTAAGTGACAAAATCATTACAGATTGCCAACCTGACAATGTCATTGCCAAGTGCATTGTTCTACCGGGAAGATGGGTTGCCAATACTATTGTAGTCCGTTTCGTACTATTGTTAGCGTTATGATATCATAAAATGTTAATCTAATATCTGATTTGATAAGCGATAGTACTGTGGTACCGGGAGTTTGGGTACCACGTGTGTATAAGGCGACGAAATTATACGACTTCTTTGAAGGAAAAAATATTATTTATTTATCACCACACGCACTTCCTACTTATATTATTAGGGGTTTTCACGGGGTTGTTTTAACTTTAAATAGCGGACTGGGAAGTATAACGCGGACTCGGCCCAAGGATAGGGCTTAAAGCGAGATTCTTCTCAGGATACTTTGCGAAGCTTCAGTCGGAACGGCTCCTCTAGATCCGTCCAGACTCCAACTCTCCAGGCCGCAATTGTTTTATATCGTTCCTCATTTAAAATATTTAAACTAATACAATAGTTTTATTTAAACTCTGACACATGATGGCCAGGTCAATGAACTGTAGTGATCGAACGAGGTCCGAAGACTACATCCAGCTACGCCCAAGGCCACATGTGACAGCTACAATGAAGCCCTAGGTAAACTAAATCTGGGACACAAAAAAAAAATTTAAGTGAATTGTCCCTTACAATGGGAATAACGAAGCAATCTTTGTAATACTTAATAATCGTTATTAAAATCTCAAATTATAGCAATTAAACTGTAATAAATACTGAAAAACACGAACAAAGAAAAATTGCTTCATTCTTAGCCAGGCAAAAAACCAGAATAAAAGAAGCCTGGCCACAACCGGCCTCTCTAAATAGACAAATTTGATGTCACTTGACGACACATTTTAAGGTTTGTCCTGATTGGACCTAAAGTACAGAGTAGGTACTTTTAAGACCTACCTAACTGAAAACAAAAGATGACATAAAGTGACTTATCCTAACACATTATGCATATGTAATTATAAACCTCTTACATCGCCTACGAATTACTAAATTACTTTTTAATCAACATTAAAGAGAAAGAGAACTTTGCTTCATAAAGAGGAGTCTGGTCAAAAACTCACTTTCAACCATCGTCGGCACTCATGTCCAAAACGATTTGACTCTCTTACAAAGTTTAGATCCCCACTCCCAACATTAGACGAAAAAATAATTGCCTTACTCCTACACTAGTACATCATGAATATAACAAAAATAATCAGAAGATTTGTTTTCGTCGTGAAGCTGTACTGACTTCTTAGACTCGGAATGCTCCACGCTCATTACATCCTCCTTCCGAGTCCTCTCCGGAAAAACTGCCGACTCGAAGTTGGAGTTTCTTGTCTATTTGATACCGAAGAATTCGGGTTACTGGGGAAAACATTAGTGTTAGCAATGTTCCGAGGTTTTAGGTTGTATCTCGGAGTGCGGAAATCGTCCCCTTCATCCCGTGGACTCGACGATCACGGAGCTTGACGTGCATCGTAAGATGTCGTGTCTCCTCTATTCCCGTAGCGGTTATGGAATCCGACTTGACGGTTATATCCTTGTGGAGGGTTCGTTCGTAGTTCTATCCCCCTGCACGTCGGGTTGTACTTCCGATAATTGCAACAGCGCGTCGCGGAGTTCTTTTTTATCGCTGTACACCCTTGCCGCTAA
This sequence comes from Cybosia mesomella, assembly GCA_946251805.1. Taxonomy (NCBI): domain Eukaryota; kingdom Metazoa; phylum Arthropoda; class Insecta; order Lepidoptera; family Erebidae; genus Cybosia; species Cybosia mesomella. The sequence continues at coordinate 10,867,679 of OX276394.1, read as the reverse complement.
AATATTTCGAAATATATATGTATATAAATGTATACGTATGGCGCTCATTGGGGGAGACCTATGTCCAGCAGTGGACTAGAATAGGTTGATGATGATGATGATGATGATGATGTATATAAATAAATCTGAATCTCGGAAACGGCTCCAACGATTTTCATGAAATATAGTATACAGGAGGTTTCGGAGGCGATAAATCGATCCAGCTTCAGTAATTTCATTCTTAGAAAACGTCAATAAAAAAATCGAGAGAAGCTCGGTCACCCAGGTACTAATATTAAGTAGAATACCCGGCTTCGGTACTTATCGCCTGACCCCGGTGTGAAGGGTAGACACCAGACAAAGAAAATTACATATATACCTGAGGTGTCACAGCCTAGCCTGTGATGCCAAAGATCGTGCAAAGTGGAAAAAAAGCCGGCAAGCGGATCCCGGCTTCAACCGGGATTCAACGTTGAGATCATCATCTCGGATTCTAACATTAAAACCCGTGAGCGATAGACTAAAGTCTACTTTGGCACCCGTTATCTACCAAAGTAACCACGATTCAAGGTTCATACTAGCCAAAAATGTGCTTATCTACTACAGTGTGATGTGTATTTCAGCCTTGATACTATGACGTAGGTATGGACTCATGAACAAGAGTCCATGAAGCCATACCTGCGTCATAGTATCAAGGCTATGTTATGTAGTCCATTGAAATGTTACATTTTTTAAGGCTTAGCGTGCAAAACTCTCAGAACGCAATTTTATTTTTTGGCTGACTAGAGGGGGCTTTTTTTTTTTTTTTTTTTTTTTTTTTTTTTTTTTTTTTTTTTTTTTAACGTGCGGAAATCCCTTCGGATACCCCGTGAGGGCCGTGGTCTCCGACGGGAGCAAGTGGCACGCCGCCGCCTCTTTCTGCGAGCAGGTAATGCGCGCGAAAGAGACGGCGGAGAGGGAGCGGGAGAGAACCCTGCCCCCCGAGTTTCGCAGTCTGCGGCGAGGACGACGACGCAGACTCATCTACGCCCGGGACTACCGACTAGAGGGGGCTAGTGTAAAGTTAAATCCAAGTTTGAGGGGTTGCAACCTTTGTTTCAAAGTTGTAGAGAATTTAATTTGTAACAAAACTTCATTTATACATTTTCTGTGCGTCGAATAGTTTGCCCAATAGAACGTAAAGACCATTCGTACCCTATTTTCAAGATGACGACCGAAATTTAAACTATCCTCTAGATATACAGAAAATAAATTGCGTTTTCTGACTTTTTCAATCACAAATTTAACTTGTTAATGGAGTAATAGAGCCAAAGCTACGGATAAGACTAGGTACGAAACCGCTGGGGTGCTTGGTTGGGGAGGGGTGCTTGGTTGGGGACCTCCACGCGGTGCACCCTGGGCAACGGAGACAGCAGCGCCTCTCTCCTAGGGCGGGAGAGACGCTGCCGCCTACGGCCAACTCCGACCGAGGCGAGGACGGCCCTGTTGAGGGCTGTTCGGAAGCTTTCCACGTGTCCCTCTGATTAGCAGATGGCACAGTGGAGAGCAAGTAAGGGGGCCATCTCGAAACCGGAGATGGCCCAGGGTCAGTCGGGGTGGGAGGGATATGCTCTATGGGAAACCTTACACCCCGGCGTCTGCAGACCCGAGACGGCGTGCGGTTTTAGTCGGTTCAAGCCCGACATAACCGCCCCCGGCGGGGGCGGTTATGTCGGGCTTGATGGCCCCCTCGGGTATGGGAACCACGGTGTCCCCGTCTTGCCCCGGTTTGGGGGAGGGGCGCTAGTCGCCCCACCTTCCCGGCCTGCTTCTGCTGGGGTGACAGGCGGCCTCACCTGCCACCCCCAGGCCTGCGCTCATGGAGGACGGAGGTCGTTGAGCGACCTCCGGCGCCTGAGTCGCCTGCGACGCGCGGTGAGCATGTTGCGGGCTCGGCGGACCGGGAGAGTTCTGAGCCTCTCCCGTGCGCGCTCCGCCATCTCCTTCGCGAGCATCACATGCTCTCAGAAGGAGGTGGCGGTGGCCCACGCGCTCGCGCTCCGCACTATTGCCGCAATCATGCTGCCGAGCGAGAGGACTCCCACCCCGATGGCTGCCACGAGGTCACGCCTCGGCGCCTCCCACGCCGGGCAGTCCGCCAGCGTGTGCAGCCCTGAGTCCTCGCTCGCGTCACAGTGATGACACTCAGGCGTTGGCTCCTTCCTGATCCGATGCAGGTGGTCCCCGAAGCACCCCTTCCCGGAGATCACCTGCGTCAGTCGGTACGAGAGGCTTCCGTGTTGCCTCTCTAACCAATCCTCCATGATGGGCCTTACCGCCGCTATTGCGGCGTGCCCTGCGCTTGGTCGCCCAAGTCGTTCCTTCCACTCCACCACGATGGCCTGGCGGAGCTGGGACTGCACGGCCTCGATTTCTCGATGCTCGGGTTCCGTCCCTGCTCCCGCGCCTCCTTTCGCCACTGGTACAGTTGCGAAAGGGCTCTCGCATCCAGGTCCCATGGTGGGGGGTGTGTGTTGGGTAACCTCCTCGAGTGTCGCTCCGATTCCGATCCCGCTGCAGTCCGGGGGGAACGGAATCGGAGCGGCCGGTACACCCTGGGCGGCGGTCAATGGCTTCCCCTTCACCCCTTCATAGGGTTGGCATTGATCGTCGGCCAATACCCAACGTGGCGGGAACACATCGCTCTCCATACTCCTCTGCTTTCAGAGGAGACAGGATGAGCGATGCTGTTAGTGGTGAGATGGCCCAGGGTCAGCCGGGGTGCGAGGGATATGCTCTATGGGTAACCTTACACCCCGGCGTCTGAAGACCCGAGACGGCGTGCGGTTTTAGTCGGTGCAAGCCCGACATAACCGCCCCCGCTGGCCGGCGGAGGGGTATCCGAAGGGATTTCCGCACGATAAAAAAAAAAAAAAAAAAAAAAAAAAGGTCCCATGGTGGAGTTCCGGCAAGGAGACTCGCCGCCTCGAAGGAGATCGTGCGGTACCCGCGGATGATCCTGATGGCCATCACTCGCTGCGGAGTGCGCAGCATCCGCACACTTCCGGCCTTCAGGGCCTCCGCCCATATTGGGCACCCATACAGGGCCATGGACCGCACGATCCCCGCGTAGAGTCTCCTGCAGGAGTCATCGGGCCCCCTCATGTTGGGCAACAGCCGAGCCAGAGCGAGAGCTGTGCCATTCAATTTGGGGGCCAGACTTCGGATGTGCTCTCCGAAGTCCCATCGGCCGTCGAGCACGAGCCCCAAATATTTCATTTGGGGCTTGATGCCGATGCGATTTCCTCCCACGATGAGACTGGATCCCTCGGGTGGCTTGCTCCGAGGCCCATGAAAGAACAGGGCCTCGGTTTTATGCAGAGCCACCTCGAGACCCAGCCGCCGGATCCGCTCAACGACTTGGGCAACCGCGGTCGTGGCCTTAAGGGTCGCTTCGCGGTACGTCGCCCCTCACGCCGTCACGAGCGTGTCGTCCGCGTAGCACGTGACGGCGGCACCGCCTACGAGCTCACCGCGAAGCACCCAGTCGTATCCGATGTTCCACAGGAGCGGCCCCAACAATGGATAGGTACCTATTGGATTGTGGCTTGCCGTTATAAGTAAGGTAGTGGAGTCGCCATCGGTATTAGCTTAACACATTCCAAGTTACCGATCACCTTAACTCCAAAACTTTTACATAAAATGATAAATATAAATTTAAAAATATTAATATTGTCCTCTGAAAATTACAAAAATAATTATAAATCAATTTATTTATTGATTCGCACGCCTAGATAAAGACTAACACAACTCAAAATCTCACTTTTTTCAGGAAACGAAAAAAACGTTTAATTCTATTTGTAGCTAGTTTTTTAGAAACTTTTAATGTATAATGTTTGTAAATATACAATTAATTATATTACTAATTAACGGTTTGTCATGAAATAGCACAATGACCTTAATAATCTAATTTTTTAGTTAGACTAGTATTCATTACTAAATATTTATTCAATTATTTTACTAACTCAAATTGTGTTGATGTTACTGAAAATTTTTGAGTTAATGCAGTCTTATTCTGTTTATTTTCTATCTGATCTCTATCAATATTAGTAGTGTATATCATTTACAATGTTAGTGCATTGTTGAAAAATATAAATAAAACAATACTGTTACTAGAAAAATATTATTTTTATTAATTATTTAAATTATAAACAAATAAGGATAACAAAGAATTACAATTTTTATATAAAATTTCTAGAAAAACCTTGTAAATAGGTTTAGAAGTAATTATCAAAATTAATGTTTTGTAATAAAAATCACATAAAAAACAAATACAGTAATTCTATAGCAAAAAAACCCTATCAATCCTTGAATAGGTTGATTAAACATTTTAACAAAATTAACACTTCTAATAAATGGCACATAGAAAATAAAACATAATTTATTCTTCTGTTAATAAAAATCTCTATCAGTTCTTGAATAGATTGGTAAAACATTAGCAAAATAATTAACCATTTTAAAGACATACTTAACTAAAAGAATCACAGCTCTTTAATACTACTTATGACTATTTCAGTGTCATTTGTTATTTTCTTAAATAAGTAGGTACGATCGCAAAAATATGAACTGTTAACTCAAAATAACTACAATTATTGTGTAAAAAGACTAAATAGTCATTACAATCAGATTTTGTTTTGAGCTTCATTATTTATGTATGTAAAAAATCTTAGGAATCAGTCATCATCAACATTTGAGATCAATATTACATGGTAATTTGATCACCAAAGTTACTTAATTTATTATAATCAGACTTTGAACATTATAATTATAATAGTATCTTAAAGTTTGTCGTAGTGGTTCAGCAATTTTATCTTTGCATTTTAATTTGCATTTGTCGGTACATGGAGGTTTCACTGCTCTGTTCGGGGCCCTTTTGTTGGTGGAAGTTATATAATTTATATTACGCAGAGCTTTCTTAACATTTGAGACCCAGCATGCAGGGTTTCTTGATCTTTTCCTAGACCTCTGAAGGCTCTCAGTTACAGTTGAAGAATGCTCATTTCATGGTTGAGAGGGGAAGGTTGTGGATCGTTTTATGAAAGTGTGACAGTATATGATATAGCCAATGGCATAGACTGATTACCCATTTGTGTTACTGCTGCTTGAAGAGCTACTAGTACCTGATGGTGAACTAGAGCTAGACGAGGTAGAACTTGACGATGGAGACCTAGAGGGACGGGTTGTTTTTCTACAATTAAGGTAGGTTCCCGCGTTGGTAGATAAAACGAAATGCGGATCAGCATCAGAGTCATTAAAATCGCTACATTCGCTATTAACCGGTGAATATAGAACGATGGTCTCACCTCGGTACTGATAGACGGTGCTAGTAATAGGTTGTTGTTATTTTCTAACTCTACATTGTCATTATTTAAAGTTTCCTCAGACGGTTTGTTACTCAGAGAAGGCGTTGCTACCGTTTCTTGCAGGTCTAACTGAACATCGGTGCTCGCAGGTTCGATTAGGTTAATAGGCAACACTTTTTCTAACATTAGAAGACCACAACCCTTCATCTTTTGCAAATAAAATTGACTCATTTGAATTAAATCACAAAGACTATACTAACTAAAAAAAACTTTATAATCGAAGTAATATCCGCTTTAATTGTATTTTTTCACTCACTGTCAAAAATACAATATCAACGCTAAATAATCCTGAAATCGAAAGATGGATAGCATTTTATTACATTGGAATAAGAGCGAATTTAATTTAAACCACAAATACTCGATCAACTAAAACAATCTAAATTTATTTCAACAAAAACAAATTATTTTCAGTTAGGTAAATAAAAATACTTACATTGGTTCATCAATATTGCAGTAAGTCGAAATAGTCAGATTATCGTGTCAAAAAAATAAAAAATTCAGTCACTAATACTAGACTAATTCAAAATAATTCCAATAATTCATTGCAGTGACACACGAATAATAAACTAACTCGAAATACTTGAGTCTTTGTGTGCTCGGATAGCGTCTATCCGCGCCGCATCTAGTGATGCACGACTTTTGTTGGCGGGGTTGCGAAGGTAACAAATCTTTAACACTCACTTATAAGGTCGTCAACTTATTATTATTTGACATTTTAATACAGGTGTCTTTGGAGTTTGTGCAGTTTACTATGCAGATTCCTATAATAATAATAACTCGATTTTGAATTATTTTGAATTGTGTTAGTCTTTATCTAGGTGTGCGGATTTATTTCAATGTAAATTTCGTTTGTAAATTTGTTAGTGTTCAGCAACTTCTGAGGGCGATTGTACCTGTGTCTACGGATCAGAATCTAACTACTAGATCATTCGCGTCCCTGTATTCTATCATTATCTTCTTCTTCTTCTTCTTCTTTCTTATATATAAATATGAATTGCTGTTCGTTAGTCTCGCTAAAACTCGAGAACGGCTGGAGCGATTTGGCTAATTTTGGTCTTGAATTATTTGTGGAGGTCCAGAGAAGGTTTAAAAGGTGAATAAATATGGAAGTTGTTACCGATTGAGGCAGTACGAAGTCTGTCGGGTCAGCTAGTATTTAATATATTTTAATACGACCTTTTTCCCGAGGGTCCGCTCTTCTTCTCCTTTCCATAATTTGGTTTATTTTGAGAGCCTTTTTCAAGAGCCTACTGACCAACACCGACAAAAAAAACATGCGACTAGTACACACGGCCAAGGCGATAAGTATACACCACAGAGCACGGAATCGCCGCGCGCCCGCCGCGCGGTAGTGCCACCTTAACATACCTTATTATATAACATACCTTAACATACTTATACATATAAATAAATAAATAAATAAATATTCTACGACATTCTACACAGCGCTTTCTAGACCCAAAGTAAGCATAGTCTAACTAGCTTGTGTTATGGGTTCCAGAATGCGGATAAACATACTTATATACTTTTTTTTTTGTAAATACATACATATTATACATAGAAACACCCAGACCAATGCAAATAGACATATTCATGCATACAAATATTTGCACTGAGCGGGAATCGAACCCGCGCCCCCTGTCGTAGCAGTCGAACACCCTTACCCTTAACATACACCTTCACAAGTTAAGGTGTACGTATATTTATTTCCTTTGCTGTGTGTACATCAATCAGCAGGCATACCTGCTTGGAGGTGAGGTTGTTTTGGGCCCTGAAGATATTGATGAGACCTCATACACCCATACCACACTTTGAATTGCTTATAAACTTTTACAGATAGTAAAGTGAAATAAATAAACACAACGCTGCTCGTAGAAGAAGGTCAGTTGAAAGTTGACTTGACGTGTCTTTTTGGATATTTAATAGTTAGTAGGTAGATATTTTACAATATAAGGACTAATTACAACAAAGCAATGTAAATATTGAAAAATCATTTTTATTGTGTATTTAACATAAGTAATATTACAGTATAGAATAATAAAGAAAAAAAATCTAATCAAAAGATTTGAAAAAAAATCAATTTCTACGTGACATATCAAGGTCATTGTAATTCACGTGATTGTTAATTGTATTCCTCTAGGCAGTCTAGGCCTATAGCTGCTTTAAAATTAGCACAGAAATAGAACGTCCAATGAGTTAGACAATGCACGTCGCGGACTGTGCGTCGGCGCACACTAGCGTTAGAAACAGCTGTAAACAAATTGATTCACAATACCTAGTTTATAAATTTTAATTGGTGACGCTACAAAATAAAATAAATTAGATTTTCACTCGATATCGCTCCGAATTTTGAACATCTCTTTATTACGAAAATTTGCCCTCTGGTTAAAGTATTTTTATCTAATGAGTACTAGTGGCCTCGTCTTCACTGTATGTAAGACATTCACTTCTTCATCCGAACATTATTCCCAATAGCTCAGTTCTCAATTTATATATAAATTATATAGGTTTTATGGGAGCAACGACCGTCCGACCTTTCAACCCCACGAGTAAAACCTGCGCCAGAACGTCGTCTGTCAATTATCAGTCAGCAGGTGTACCTTGCAGGTGAGGTTAGCTTGGGCACCAAAGATCTTAGTGGGACCCCAAAACACCCTAATTTTGGGACTTATAATATTACAATAGTATGCAGTGTAATATGAAGAAGTCTAGTGTACATTTTTTTTTCATGCGGAAATCCCTTCGGATACCCCCCCTCCCCCCGTCGACCAGCGGGGGCGGTCATGTCGAGCTTGAACCGACTAAAACCGCACGCCGTCTCGGGTCTAAAGACGCCGGGTTGTAAGTCTAGTATACCTGCGATTTTTAAATCCCTATCACTACATATTATTATAAAACAAAGTCCTCTGCCGCGTCTGTCTGTCTGTCTGTCCGCGGTAAACTGAAAAATGACTGCACCGATGTTCATGCTGTTTTCACCAATGGATAGAGTGGTTATCGAGGAAGGGTCTAGTATATACTTTGTCATTTTTTTTCTATACTTTCGCTTAAATATAATGATATTTGTTATAGGTGTCGGAAAAAAAGCCGTAAATAAGCCGTCCTGAAGATTTCAACGAAAAGGCTGCCTCAAACCTTTGGGATATAACAAAATTATGTATGTTGGGATTATGTATCTTATATAGGTTGTGGTGGTAGAATAGGGTCATTATAGAATTAAGTTTACAAAAAAAAAACTGTAACTGTAAATATATTTGTACTATAAAATCGATATGCAAGTTTCACGAAGTGACAACAGTCAACAGTATAAATAAATTTATTATGTATTTGTTCATTTGCTTTGATATGAATAGCATGCATCTGAATAGCATGATAGCATAATATATCCTAATCTCTAAGTACAATGTATGATAAATTATACATGTTACAATAAAATACTTTACATGTACTCGTATTTATAATCGTAATTATAGTTCTAAATCGTTTAATTTAAGCTCTCGTAAGTTTTATCATTTTCAATAATTTCTGTGTAAATGTGAGTATCTGCATTGCAAATCCATGAATATGGGGAAAGTTCAGATGTTAGTTCATTAGTGAAATCGTTTTTATTACGCCAATCTGACAGTTGATATTCACTTGGTTGAAGCGCAGAAATGTAACTCGGCGCGATGCTTTTACTACTCCTCGTAGAAATGTTTCTATGGAATTTTCCAACCTCAAACGAATTAGTAGGAAGTATGAAAATGTGTTCATTATTTAAATCTTCTTTTACCTCATTCACCAGATCATTTCTAATGGGAACTTTAGGAGGCAAAACAAGAGCGTCTACTGTTTTATGTTTTACAAATACAATTCTTTTGCTACCTTTCAAGAGAGTGGGATTTTGACGAACAAGTGCATAAACGCAAAGAGCCCCCATTATCAAACATGTTCCACCAATTAAAATAACAAATAAAATTTGAAATTTGTTCTGAATATGGGTATTAACAATTGTTTTAATATTATAAGTGACGCATTTTTCATTTTCTATAGTACCAGAATCAGAAATTATGGGACAAAATACATAATCGGCAGCTGTATCCATGTTAAAAATTCTAAAGTTTTTGGGAACCATATCAATGCAATATGCCTCATTTGGACAAGTAGATTGATACCATAAAATGCCATAGTCATTCGTTTCTGAAGCACCAATTTCAATGATTGAGTAGTTACTAGTCTTTAAGAAAAATGTGAATTTAATCCAACTATTTGATGATGGAATTGGATTTCCATATGGTGTGACAAAAATATTACGGAGGTTTTCGTGATGAATGTTGTTTGAGGGACATCTGTGATCGTTAATTGGAGAAATTATTTTATAGTTTTCACTATCTAAATTGTAACCATTATAACAACCATTGTTTGTGTAAACAATACTGGAAATATCGCTTTTAGATGTTGATGTTGGAGGGTATTGGGTTGAAAGAATTCGTCTAATTTGATTAGTAGTATAATTACAATGTAATACCATTTGTTCAAAAGTTTTCCCTAAATAACGTTCTGGTTGTTTACAAACGGGCTCAGTTAGCATGGCTCCACTTCTTACTAATTCATAGATATATTCCGCAAAACAATCACAATGCCAATTATTATCGCGTAGATTAATTCTTGGTCTTGGTTCAATAAGAGTCAACATATTGTTGAATAATGTAGTTGATATTTTAATGAGATTGTTATCATTTAGATATATGGCTTCAATTTTTCGTAAACTATCAAAAGCTTCCTCGCCGATAGATGATATGTTACAAGAATTTAATAACAAGACTCTGCAATTTTCAAGTCCAGTGAAACTATTTTTACCCAGTAAATTATTAAATATATTACTATTAAAATCTACTGTAGTTAGGTATTTAAGGTTTATTGTTCCTGTAATATTAACTGGATTCCATTGCCCACTTCTCGTTATAGTAAGAGACTCTAGTGTACCATGCACTGATAGTAATACGTTCGCAGAAACATTACTAATAGTGCAATTTCTTATATACAATTCTTTCAAATTATTCAAGCCAACGAAGCTGTCTGTAGCCCAAGTCGTTATAGTCAATCTATTTAGCACTAACATTCTAATATCCACGGCATATTGGTTTAAAAAGGCACTTGGTGTGAAGCGCTTCAAGTTTCCTCCAGAGATTTCAAGTTCGAGGATTGGGAGCCGCATCCTTGGTAACCAGTTTAATGGTAGGGTTTCATTATCAAACATTGGTCCGTTTAATGTTAGGTAGATACCTGGACAGGATGGTCGTAAGTGCTGGAATAAAAAAAATATCATGTCAAGAATCTTCTGCTTCCTTCGTCATAAACTCCTAGGTTCTTTAAGCGAGGAATGATTTTACTTTTAATGTTGTAGATGCATGGGTACACACGGTCAAGGAGATAAGTGTACACTTTTACATTTGAAGATGTAGGTAAATGTGTATATTTATCTTCTTGGCCGTATGTACGTGTTTATGACCAAAATATATGTCGCGTGGCTGTCTCAGGTAGAGTAAATAAGGCATTTTTATGATACTGGTATTACTACGGGTATGGTATTATTATGGGCAGAGCTATTTTTTACTACAAGAATGCGCAGCATGTGACAGCAAGTGATACTTCAGGTCTATGAAGTGTTTTTATGCTTATTCTCAATGGCGTCATGGACTTATCGTGTTGGCGTTGTCCCTGGTTGCATCCGAGGCTCTCACTTCGGAGCCCGGGGTCCGCTTTCTCCTATTCCTCTTTAAAAAATAAAATTAATCGTTAATTTTTGTTGTTTGGACAATAAAAATTAACTTAAGGTTTGCTTGGCCCTAAAGACCTTAGTGTTGTCCAAACAACAAAAATGACAAAATCATTAAATATTTTACCGACACTGCAGCAACTATGTCATTTTCATACCGGCCGAAGTAAGGTACTTGGTCACACAAAACCATACATTGGTGTGAAGAACATCTTAATTTTCTGTCGGATTCATACATAGATTTCACTGGAGGTACTGTCAGCATGTAAATGATTAATATGAAGCTGGCCACGATGATTACTGCAAATATGCCTTGGACAGCTCGATGCAGCCAACCACTACTGCACGATGCATTTCTAGAAGAAGAATTAAAACTATTTATGAAAGTTCTGCAGTGGTGGTGAGTATGACAGCTGTACATTGCCAAGTTGCAAATGCAGTTGAATTAATAAATTTTATTTAAACTAAATATACACAAATAGTGTAATACGGAATAGCTATAAAACAGGTTAGAGGTATTCCATATTCTGTGGACACGTCAATTAAAATCTTTTACAATAAATCACTATCATCATCATTTCATAAATTCCGTTGCCCGCGGTTCATAAGAATCGGTCCAGCCGTCTTGGAGGAATTTGAAAACCAACATTGAGACATGAAATTTTTATATATTTTATTTTTTTCGCGTTGCTATTGAACACCGGGGATATTACTATATTAATATACGCGTATTAATAAAGGCAAGTAACATTTGAAAGAATCACGGCTGAATGGATTTAGATAAAATTTAGAATGTAGATAGATTATGGTCTGGAATAGGATACAGTCTATTTTTTATCACGGAATAAGGTTCCTGTGTATCGCGGGATCGGGATCAGATTTCCAAGCAGGTGAAGCCTTGGACAACAGCTATTGGGATATAAAGCCGTCGATCGATAAACGATTCATAAACGATTCTTCTTTTTCCTCATCCCATCCCGGCTGCATCCAAAGCTTATAATTTGAAGCCCGGAGTCCGCTCTCCCACTCCTTCCTTTCAAAATATGACTTATTTTGGCTTTTACGGGAGTGACTGCCGCCTGACACAAAATTCGGCCGGGTGGGTACCACCGTGCACGATTGCGAAAAACCCTCCATAGTCATCCAATTTCGGTCTGATTGCGTTCAGGGGTCAGCAAGTGCATAGCCGGGCAGGGGGATTGTGGTCGCAGCACTAGTGGGACCGGTGGGTGTCACGTGGTACTGCGACGACAATTCTCTTCTGATGAGGCCGTCAAGCTGAGTGCCACCATTGTTAACATGGTACGTGAATGTAATGGTGACCCTCTTTCCTGAGACTTTACCTTCAGCTTACCATCAGGCGAGGTGAAGTCAAACTGAGGTGTCCTAAATATACAAAAAAAAATGTACGTCAGACAGTAAGTTTTTTTTATTTTATTTTTTTAAACCGTACCGTGTACCGGCTTTCCGGTAAGGTTTACTTAAGATTTTGGGTGGAATTCATTCGGGATATGTGGGGCACACGCCCTAAATGGGTTATGTTATTTATTGACTTATCTTATCTCACGGAGCAAAACGCATTACGACCAATGACATAACAGGGTAGCTTAGTGGTTAGAGTCGGCCTTGCGATTGAGAGGTCCCGAATTATACGTGAATCCACTCCTAACACAAGAAATTTACCTGCACCGGAGGTTTTAGGGGGAGTGCTAATAATGTCGGTTACTAATATTCTTTAGAGACAAGTAAAATAAAACTTCACTACGAATGGCCATGAAAATCTTGGTGATCGCTCTTCCAAAACAATCCTTGATTTAGTACTGTGGTTTAATCAATAACTTGGTTTATTGAAACAAGCTTACCTCATTATAGACGAAATCCCATAGCATTTGTTTGAAGATCGCATTAACTGCGTCCCCGTCATGATAGAATCACGAATTCAGATCAATGGTGTTTCGGACACTAAATAAATTTCAATAATATTCACCGATATATTGGCATCAGTAATCCATTTCTCGATAAGCATGACAACAATACTGTATCGGTCCATTAGCTGTGATCGTGATAACCTTAGTAAACACTGTAGTGATCGAACGATGTAATTTCACGGGCAAGGGCGTTTATCGCCTTCCACCTATATGGCTAATTTTTGAAGATAATATCCGTTTGAATACCCTTGTTAGCGCCTTGTTACAAGACTACTCAAAAATGGAGTGTAATGTTTTCTGGATTCATGTATGTTTATGAGTTTCTTTAGTGTTCCTGCCCCCTCACCCCCGTCTGAATTGTGCCAAACGATAGCATTAAGGAGAGGCGGCAAGTAAACCTTAGTGAGGTATGACACTGTCAGCCGAGGACCGTTGACAAAGAACCGACGATGACTGTTCGGGCATTGTCCAGCAATACCGCTTTCTGCATCTTGGCCGTGATCGATTTTCCACTAATCCCGAGCCTCCCAAGATGGATTGAGAGGCCCATTATTATTATCAAACAAATGTTAGTAATTATTTACTACGAGTATATTTATATAATAATACACCATTTATTGTACAATCAGCAAACTCGTTAGGCTTTTTTTTTTTTTTTATAGTGCGGAAATCCCTTCGGATACCCCCCCGCCGGCCAGCGGGGGCGGTTATGTCGGGCTTGCGCCGACTAAAACCGCACGCCGTCTCGGGTCTTCAGACGCCGGGGTGTAAGGTTACCCATAGAGCATATCCCTCGCACCCCGGCTGACCCTGGGCCATCTCACCACTAACAGCATCGCTCATCCTGTCTCCTCTGAAAGCAGAGGAGTACGGAGAGCGATGTGTTCCCGCCACGTTGGGTATTGGCCGACGATTAATGCCAACCCTATGAAGGGGTGAAGGGGAAGCCATTGACCGCCGCCCAGGGTGTACCGGCCGCTCCGATTCCGTTCCCCCCGGACTGCAGCGGGATCGGAATCGGAGCGACACTCGAGGAGGTTACCCAACACACACCCCAGGCTAACAATACCTAGCGACTAAGGGCCCTAATACACGGAGTACGATCAAAGGTATGAAATATTATATAAGATTGCACACGTGTTTTACAGGGAGTCTGTATTACTCTACGAATTCGGTAGCAGTAGTAGATGATAATGTGATTTAGGATCGCATAAGATATGGAAACATCATAAATATCGTAACTCAATTAACTCAGTCACGTCCACGGTTTAATTCAGATCAGGTGAAAAAATCTTCCACTTACCTTATCATATTTGGACAAAACGGAAAATAGTATGCAACATTCAAATCTTATCTAATAAGACAATAGCTCGTTGTTGCATACTAATTTCAGCTCTGTCTCAATAGAATAAGGTTTATATTTAATTACCACTTTAAAACTGCTCAATCATTTTCCCTCCTGTGAATTGATACTACCGCATTAATTACGACAGAACTTACTCGGCCTTTAATTCAATGTACGTATTAACATAAGAAAATGTATCTAAATATATATATCCGCATTCTAGAACTCTTAACACAAGCTAGTTAAGTTATGCTTACTTTGGGTCTAGATAGCGCTGTGCGTTTTTATTATTATTAAGAATGGGACGTAATTTTCAGGAAGAAGAATGAGCTAACATCGGTTTATTTCCATTTCGTAGAGTGCTCTCACTATGGTTTTCAACGGCATTATGGCATTATACATTATGGCATAAATAATACTTATCCTAGTCAAATAACAGATGACGACACATACCGGATTTCGTACTATTGATATATGTAGATTCTATTCAGCTGCTGTTTTCTGTGGGGTGGAATGATTGAAACAAAGAAAGAACGAATCCAACATCGAATGATAAATTCCATTATGTACTTACCTACCATATCATCTTTCTCAGTTTTAAAAATAGTTCAAAAATCCACTAACAATATCGAAACATGCTTCTCCAGAATTGAACCAACAATCCGTGTATTCAGGCACTAAACAGGAAATATGTTCTCGAACCGTGTTCGATGTTTATCGAATAGAAAACCAATATTTAAATTCCAAAATGCATTACAAACTGCATCAATCTTGATGTGATAATGCATTCACATGCAACACAGGGAATTCGAATGATAAATGAAAGTAAATTAGGATATGAAGCTTTTTAGTGTAATTGTTATGTTATTCTAAAAAAAGAGGATTTTGATTTTCTTCTCTTTTACTATTATTGTGGAGAATTTGATTTTGTTCTTTAACTGCTATTTAAATGGTTATGAGTTTGTTACTCAATCATGCACTCACATAGATAGATAGTCTGCAATAGCGCATGTACTACGTTTTATCCCAGAGGTAAGCGACTTTTTTTTTTTCGTGCAGAAATCCCTTCGGATACCCCTCCGCTGGCCAGCGGGGGCGGTTATGTCGGGCTTGAACCGACTAAAACCGCATGCCGTCTCGGGTCTACTGACGCCGGGGTGTAAGGTTGCCCATAGAGCATATCCCTCGCACCCCGACTGACCCTGGGCCATCTCCGGTTTCGAGATGACCCCGTCGGGTTTGGTAACCACGGTGTCCCCGTCTTGCCCCGGTTTGGCGGAGGGGCGCTAGACGCCCCACCGTCCCGGCCTGCTTCAGCTGGAGTGACAGGCGGCCTCACCCGCCACCCCCAGGCCTGCGCTCATGGAGGACGGAGATCGTTAAGTGACCTCCGGCGCCTGAGTCGCCGTGGGTCGCAGGAACGGGATGAGTATTTCCACGTTGCCGGCGCGGACTGCAGTAGCTATTTTTTCCCAATAAATAAATTTATAAGTTCATTGTTAAGTTTTAATGTAATGCTCTAACAAACAACATAATATATACCAGTTATGCATTCATTTTACAAAATTTTACAAACATGATTTTAAATTGGTCTCGCAACATGTGAGAAAAATATCAGTAGGTACTTTACAGGGCACGCCGCAATAGCGGCGGTAAGGCCCATCATGGAGGATTGGCTGGAGAGGCGACACGGAAGCCTCTTCTACCGACTGACGCAGGTGATCTCAGGGAAGGGGTGCTTCGGGGACCACATGCATCGGATCAGGAAGGAGCCAACGCCTGAGTGTCATCACTGCGACGCGAGCGAGGACTCAGGGCTGCACACGCTGGCGGACTGCCCGGCGTGGGAGGCGCCGAGGCGTGACCTCGTGGCAGCCATCGAGGTGGGAGTCCTCTCACTCGGCAGCATGATTGCGGCAATGGTGCGGAGCGCGAGCGCGTGGGCCGCCGCCGCCTCCTTCTGCGAGCATGTAATGCTCGCGAAGGAGGTGGCGGAGCGCGCCCGGGAGAGACTTAGAACTCTCCCGGTCCGCCGAGCCCGCAACTTGCTCGCCGCGCGTCGCAGGCAACTCAGGCGCCGGAGGTCGCTTAACGACCTCCGTCCTCCATGAGCGCAGGCCTGGGGGTGGCGGGTGAGGCCACCTGTCACCCCAGCAGAAGCAGGCCGGGACGGTGGGGCGACTAGCGCCCCTCCCCCAAACCGGGGCAAGACGGGGACACCGTGGTTCCCAAACCCGAGGGGGCCATCTCGAAACCGGAGATGGCCCAGGGTCAGTCGGGGTGCGAGGGATATGCTCTATGGGCAACCTTACACCCCGGCGTCTGTAGACCCGAAACGGCGTGCGGTTTTAGTCGGTTCAAGCCCGACATAACCGCCCCCGCTGGCACGCGGGGGGGTATCCGAAGGGATTTCCGCACGATAAAAAAAAAAAAAAAAAAGGTACTTTACAGAAAAGTTAGGTACAAATTTTCTATTGTGAATATTGCGACACAACATACACAACTTCCTCTGAATTCCCTTGTCGATGAGAGGGACGTGTTGCAATGCATACATAATCAGAAGCATACAATTTAGTTGCACTACATATAGCTGTAGTAAAAGTTGGGTCGTTCATGTAATTTTATCAACCTTTTGATAGTGGCTATAAAAGTTTTATAACTGTCAAAACCCTCTAAGATTACAATATTTAGAGCCGGCTCATCATCATATATTTCATTCATCTTATATCTTAACCAAAAATTGTGTAAGTAATCGGCACGGGGTAGGCTGCGCCCCTCTAGCAAACTTCTTGAAAGGTTATAAGAGTCAAATAGCACAGTTGTGTACAAAGTAGGCTGTGGCAGCTGATTCTGGTGAGCAGTGGACATAATGCTTGGCGTGCAGTCCTGCATGATACTACCTGGAATAAGCACGAAACCGTAGCCAAGAATCACTGAAATTATTCATTTTTAAAGAAATATGATTTATTAACAATTTAAAAATATATTCGCTCTTACTTCATTAATAGTTATAATTAAATTTACAAAATACGGCTATCCACTATGATAGATTTAACTCCAATCACAGCAAAACAACAACGTTTCGAAACTTATTCAAAATTTGAAGGATTACCTCCTAATGCTGACAATTTACGAATATGTGTATGTGAAAATGCGATACTGATCTCTTCACATAAAACTCCAAATTTCAATAATTCCAATCTACTCTTTTTCAAGACAGCATCTTCTTGAACCGTGTAAGTAAATTCTGCGAGAACGACCTCGACTAGCCTTCCCACTTAGATACTCTCATGTTGTTAGTTAGTTTTAGTTATCGTATAGTTATAGTTTTATAAACGGCCGTCTCCCTAACGATAACCGTCCTTGAGCTATTGTAGGCGGTTTACCCTCCGCCTATTGGGTGCCTTACAGCACTGCTTATTATGCACCAGATAATCTCCCTTAGTCGACTTCTATGGCACCCAGGGGTTGAGTTAGGGCTGGCTCATGCTAAGTTTTTCTTTCGCTCCCCGGCCAGCATCATGGATGTCTTCCCACTTAGATACATTGCCTGATATAATTTGTGTGTCATTCACTCAGCATTCATTCATTATTACTTATTATAACAAAAGAGTTCCGAGACATAATACTATAATTAAACGTATCCTACCACTCAAACAACATTTTGAATTTATTAACCATCGACCGCGCGAGTCGTTGCGTGTGGTGTTCAGGGACCCCATATATAAACCACAGGTGATTCATATTTTACCATTCATTTTACGAATAATTGTTAACGGAGCAGTTAGGTAATATATTCTCATATTATAATTAAAAGAGATATTTTAGTCTTATATGTTCATTGACAATATATGAACCTTTCAAAAAAGTTAGTAATTTTCTTCATTCTTCGGAACATGTTTCATGAACATGAGTCATACCGATGTGAGCGTCAAGTACAACCCTTTTTAGGAAACTACACAAAGTTAGAGAACAGTGGAAATATTTTAAGAGTAGTTAATTGCATTTTTGTAAGAGCTGGGCTTTTAAAGACTCCACGCGACGGGTCGAGGGTTAACAAATTTATCAGTCCCCGAAGACGGTGAATTACGGCCCCACGTTAAGTTCCAAAAAACTTAAATGAATATTGCGAAAGAGAGAAAATATTCACTTAATACCGGCTAAATAAATGTGAACGGCGCTTGTAATATCTTGAATAAATGTAATTTAGATATTTATGGCCAAATTATCATTAAAATTGTATGTAAATACTCAAAGTCTTCGTAAGAAGCACGTTATTACTAAAATGTTAGGAAACTTTGACACCATTTTCGCCATGTGGCTAAAATCGCAAGCGCCGCGGTCATTTCCCTCGAAAATGTTAAGTAGCATATTGAGGCGAAACTTTATGCGATTTAAATTTACAAAAAAGTTGCATTCCAATTGCTTTAAATTTTCATTAGTTTATGTTAATAAAGTTCATAAAAAAACAAGAGTACTGAAATTTAATCTATATTAACATATAAAAACCAAAGTCGTGTTAGTGATGACCGGGACAAACTCAAAAACGGGTGGACTGATTTTCATGATCTTTGATTTTATAGATTTATTTCAGCCTATACTGTCCCTTTTTGTTTTCTTTTTGCGGCAATCGCCACGGTTTCCCCTTCGCCGACCATCGGGGGTGGTTAGTTCGGAATTGAACCGACCAAAACTTCACGGCGTCTCTGGTCTTTAATGCCGGGGTGCAAAAAGATATTCACATAATTAATTCAGCTGCTAACTATCATAATTTGATTCTAAGGCGGGTCAGCTAGAATATGTATATTCTAAAGAATAACCACATTTAGGCATACATTCCATAAGATTACAGTCAACATCATCATCATCATCACAGTGTTAGTCCTGTTGCCACCAAAGCTTTGACTCATAAGCAGGGACTTAGTAACAAAGAATTATTTGGGTTACAGTATGAAAAGGTTACATAATGAAAGTGTTACTTAAGCTTATAAATGTGGTATTGAATCTGTTAATCGTTACCCCTTTCAATTGTGTAACCGTTAAATATATGTAACAGATATTAATCTGTTAACAGTGTTAATAAGTGTTAACCGAAATGCTACAATGCCAAATTTACTATCCTATTATTTTAACAATCAAAATTTTTAAATAACGGTATTTTGTACATCTCCAAGTACTTTAGGACGTTATTTCTGTCACGCTTATTAACGCATATAAAACGTACCACCTTGAATATGGTACACTTTCGTATCTTTATAAATGGGTGGCTCTAAAACAGTTTAAAAAAACTGTGTTACAACACTTTATTACGGTTACAGCTTCGGTCCCTACTCTTGAGCCCGGAGTCCGCTCTCCTGCTCCTCCTTTCCATGAATTGTTTATCTTGCTTTTAAGGCTGTCGTCTGACCCCCCCGCCCCAATCCCGAGAAGAAAGTCGGCGCCAGAGGTTCATCTGTTGATCAGCAGGTAAGGTTGAATTCCGAAGACCTAGGTGAGATCTTCAAACACCGAAACATAACAATCAAAATATATTTAAAAAATAACACCTAGTAGAACGTCTATGTTGAATAGCGTTTCTTAATTCAACTAAGTTTACTGAATTAAATTCCAAAAGTCAATTACTACGAAATTGAACACAGCATGCGGTTGCGAGGACCGAGGCTAAATTGTGTCACAAAACTACGGTTAGTTATTCGTGAAAACCTTGGAAATACCAACCAGACGTCCGGGGTTCGTGATTGCAATATTCCCGCCGTTCATCGTCACGCGCGCCCGACCCCGCTCCTGATGAAAAATATGTTCCAGTTATGTATTTTTTTCAATTGCTTCGACTCTAGCTCGAGGCTATGAGGTCATATTTTATTTTGCTAAGTTGTCTGCAACTATATCCCTATAAATAATACTTAATTATCATCGTGTTAAAATACGTCCAACAGCAACGGCGGGATATTCCTGCTAATTCAATTTTAATGTCGCTTATAAGATTTATTTTGTTACGATGCAAATGTACTATAATGAGTTATGTATCAGTGTTTGAACCTACTTGTTAAAATTTCTTATTCGTTGTGTTGTTTATCTATTTGTTTTTACGTTTGGTGGTTGCTTTCTCCTTCCTCGTAGTAAGAGGTCAAAAATTTGACGTGGCAAAAAAGATATTTAGTTTAGATAGATAGATAGTAGTTTATTTAGAAATTCCATCGCACCCTGGCTGACCCCAGCCTCTCTACGGATTTTATATGCCCCCCTCGGGATAGTGTGCGTATACTAGCAACTAGGATATTTAAAAATATGAGACATTCACGAATTACGATTTCAAGGCATACGAAGTTTGCCGGGTCATTATGTTATAAATATTTGAATGAATATAAATAAATGGTAATTAATTCATATAATGCCCCACTTTTTTATCTACTTCTTGTCTAAAGTATTATTTTTGAACTACTTATTGTGAATCCTACCGATACTGAACATGTAGGTATCTACTACCTGTGTGTGGGTGTGTGTTGGGTAACCTCCTCGAGTGTCGCTCCGATTCCGATCCCGCTGCAGTCCGGGGGGAACGGAATCGGAGCGGCCGGTACACCCTGGGCGGCGGTCAATGGCTTCCCCTTCACCCCTTCATAGGGTTGGCATTGATCGTCGGCCAATACTCAACGTGGCGGGAACACATCGCTCTCCGTACTCCTCTGCTTTCAGAGGCGACAGGATGAGCGATGCTGTTAGTGGTGAGATGGCCCAAGGTCAGCCGGGGTGCAAGGGATATGCTCTATGGGTAACCTTACACCCCGGCGTCTGAAGACCCGACACGGCGTGCGGTTTTAGTCGGTGCAAGCCCGACATAACCGCCCCCGCTGGCCGGCGGGGGGGTATCCGAAGGGATTTCCGCACGATAAAATAAAAAAAAAGGTATCTACTACCTAATTGGATTTTCAAATTGAAAGAAAGGAAATAATACAGGAATATTACAGGACCACAACGTAATATAAAATACATGATGTAGGTATCTATCTACTTATGAACCCGATAACATGACTCACCAATCCAACTCACTGTAATGACTATTGGGCAATACGACGCAATTATTCTTATCATATTTCAGTGAATTTCACATTTGTTGATGATTACCACTGGGACCTCGCAACCTAGAGGCATAATGATATTCTACGGTACGATGC
Source organism: Cybosia mesomella (assembly GCA_946251805.1). Classification (NCBI taxonomy): domain Eukaryota; kingdom Metazoa; phylum Arthropoda; class Insecta; order Lepidoptera; family Erebidae; genus Cybosia; species Cybosia mesomella. The sequence goes on along the minus strand of OX276394.1, from coordinate 10,846,092 downwards.
TGCCATAGATTATCCACTATCGCTGATATTTATGATATTCGGAAACGACGACGGCTTTGCATACACTCGGAGGTATAGTGGAGTATTGATTTTAGCAATCTGTTACGTTTTTGGCTACATTTTAGATTTACATACTCCGTGGACTGCATTCATTGATTGATTTTCATTTCTTCATGATTCTTACTAGTTGTAATAACCTAACAGGCCTGATAGATATAGTCTTAACTACGTTAAAAAAATCGTCAGAAACAAATAAAAATCCTAGAACCCGATGGCAGTAATACATACCACGACCTATAGTGAATTTAAAAGAATGCAGAGTTCTATTATACATGCAATTTTATTAAAATCGATTTAACCATTCAGGAGTTCAGTGACGTTGTGTAGGTATAGCTAAACTGGTTCACACAAGGCTTTTTTCACAAAACTTATTGTACACACTTGTTATGATTTATAATTTCGACCATTGCGCTAGTAATGTGGGTGTCGTGCACCCTGGGATTTTTAATCTTTTGGGTACTCCCCGACTTTTGTTCTACACGGGTGATGGTGTACCTAATGGTGGAAGGCTGGACAGTTCATCACTATATTAACGTATCAGTCAATGTCTCATACGCTCTTCTCAAGAGGGGACGGTAGTTTGTTCTAATTCAAAAGTTGGGATAGCCTATAATAGGGGCCAATACCTACAACTGGAGGCTGGTGGCACACCGCCTTAGTTTGCAATAGTTCTGATGTTGGAGACACAAAGTAGTTTCTTTTTAAGGTTTAATCTGTTAACTTGACAGCACCAATCTGATGATAAACTGAGGTGAAGTCCAAAAAGTAATGGCCACCATTCCAGAAAAATAAATGACCATGACTGATGCAAAGTAAGCGAAACGTCGGGATCAATGTAAAATATAAAATAACATCAAAATAAACGCGATAGAATCCGTTAAAAATAGTTTTATTTCAAAACGTATAGTATAGTTCAATTCAAACATTGTGAGTAGTAAGCAGTGGACCGAGTAATAAATGCACATAACTTATGACTCGATATTGATTGACGATGTCAAAACATCGGGATAGCTGTTACACATGATCAAATTTTCACAGATTGTACGTCTCATATTCCTAATTAGTACGTCCGCTGTTTGTTCAATGTATCGATCATTTACAAATCCTTACTAATATTATAAATGTGAAAGTAACTCTGTCTGTCTGTCTGTCTGTCTGTTACGCTTTCACGCCTAAACCACTGAACCGATTTTGCTGAAATTTGGTATCTACCCCAGATTAGACCTGGGGAAAGGACATAGGCTATGTTTTGTCGCGATAACCGACATCTATCAAAAGCTAGTATGAAATAAGCTAGTTTGTTGTACTGGTATTAGGTATTAAAGTCATCATTATCATGGCGTTAGTCCCGGTGGCATTCGAAGGTTGTACTTTGGAGCTCGAGGTCTACTCTCCTACGTCTTCTCTGACCCTGAGTAGAAAGCTTGCACCAGAGTTTATTTTTAATTTTTATTTAAGGAGCTTAGCCACAATATGACTATGTCGCTCCATCATAGCCAGTATATCATAAAACTAAACATATCTTAGGTATTCACAGTATAATGAATAACATCCTGTGCTGTATCTGACATAGGACTTGTCAGGATACTATTGCATTTTCCAATTGCCGTTATATTGTTTCTCAGTAGAACCTCCCTCAATTGTTGGTTCCGCATACATTCCATCAGTGGCAGTTTGGCGAAGTTGATATGCCCATGAGGAAGGTGAACTTTCTAGATGGTATAGTCAACGGTTCGGGTTGTATAGATTTGTACCAGATCCCATTTTCAGCTGATCGCTTATCAAAATATTCCCTCCACAATTTGGAGCAACAATTCTTTACCAGATACAAGCGGTCCGAGAAGTAAGGAAGTATCGAGATAGGTATACCTTCGGAACAAGCCTGTTTGGCTAATGCGTCTACTCTTTCGTTACCTGCTATACCGATGTGTGACGGTATCCACTGGAGCACCAGAGTTTCGTCCGTTATTCAGCAAGTATACGGCAAGCAGGTGAGGTTGACTCGGGCTCTAAAGATCTTAGTCTGAATTAGGAATCTACTCCCAATGCTGGCATTATTGTAATATCACATTACTAAATTTAAATGAACGCAACATATCAGTTAAAACTTCAAAGCGAAGCTCAATTTGTTAGGTAATACTCTTCTCCAAATTGCCTAACGTAGTGATGGTTTGAGAGAGTAATCAATCCGGAGCCAGCCGAGCCAGTCGAGCGCGTAACTCTGCTCTAATTGGCTGACGCATCTTCGAGATGCCGATGCAGGTAACGCTCGAGTACCTACCGTATTGTTTACATTACATTACAAATCATGCGTTGTGACCAATGACTTCTGTGTAACTATAACAGCTGTTCAGAACAAAAATTGTGCCGCGGTTCCTGGGTGAAGCGGGAATGAATTTTGAATTACGGATTTGGAACGGGACTGGACCAGTTAAATTTCTTTTATAGGGATGAAAATATTTACGATTATTCGGAACCTGACCTGAAAACCTGCCTGACCCGGTCGTGGGTTAGGTTAGAAACTTGAAAAAAAATGTAATATTTGTTCCGAACGTAACCCTCTTCCTAACCGACCCGACGTCTCGTCCCTATTATAACCCGAATTGCGCAGATACGTTTAATTACTTGCCTAGCTATTTGTTCATCAATAAATTGGTGCCATTTTTTATAGTTGAATAGGTTGGTATTTAATGTATCTAATTACCTTTTTCTGTTTTTTGGTTGGAAATCCCTTCGGATATGCCCGCTGGCCGGGCCCCGCCGGCGGTTATGTCGGGTTTGAACCGACCAAAACTGTATCTAATTACCTATTATGCAATTAGTCTACGGTTATGTGTTATTCGATAGTTTCAACAAAAAAAAAACCTAGTACAATCATTATATATTATAGTATAAACTAGCTGCTACCTGTGACTTCGTCCGTGTTGAAGTTATTTTGTTCACTTGTCAAGGGTTTTATTGTTTTTGCCTATGTAATTATTTTTCTGAAATAAAAGTAGCCTAAGTTATGCCTTATAACATCAGTTATCTGCTAATAAAAATCCCGTTAAAATCAACCTCGCACCAAGGTGATTATCAGGAACAAATAGTCAGAAGGACAGACAGACAAATTTATATATAATAATATATATTTATACCACTCAGTTGGCAGACAAGCTCACGGCCCACCTGATGGGAAGCGGTTACCGTGGCCTATTGACGTGTGCAACACTAGGGGCGCCGCACTCGCGCTGCCGACCCTGTAAAAACCTTCAAGTTTTTACCTTAAGTGTCGTACATATCACTCAGATGCATTATTAAAAAGCTGTCATTTTAACATTAACATTACAAATAGATGGGTGAATATCAACTCGAATAATATAATTAATAATATTAACTGAAATATCTTTATATATAAAAATGAATTGCTGTTCGTTAGTCTCGCTAAAACTCGAGAACGGCTGGATCGATTTGGCTAATTTTGGTCTTTAATTATTTGTGGAGGTCCAGAGAAGGTTTAAAAGTTGAATAAATATGGAAGTTGTTATAGATTGAGGCAGTACGAAGTCTGCCGGGTCAGTTAGTAAGCATATAATTAAAAGTTTTTACTTGAAGCATAAAAATTATAATCAAAAAAATTATAACAAAATATTAACGTTGCATTATTATTTATTTTGTATGATTGAAGAATTTCATGTTTTGTTTTCTTCTTCAGAAATAAAATCGTACGGGACTTCTTATAGTAGTGAAGATGGGTGCACCTATCAGTAAAAATGCTAACAATAATTATAGGTTTACTCCAGATTCTCCCAACTATAAAGTCCCCAAGCGCCAGTGTCAAGCTCACGAAGGAAATGCAATGAATTGCCTGTCTCCGTGAGATATTGCTTCCTTGTGTTACATTAGTCTTGTGCCTGTATGGCTCTAATCCGTAGTAACGGAACCATTTGACAATTAAAATATCAATTTCTATGTTGTTTAGTGATATTTTTTGCTTAGTTTCGGACTGTCCGTGTGTGTAAAGAATACAAAATCGAAAAACTGTATTCTTTTTTCTTATTCCGTCGATTTTTTCGGTAATGAAAAGTATAAATATAATTATTTGAATGTACTGACTGCTTTTTTTTTTACGTGCGGAAATCCCTTCGGATACCCCCCCGCAGGCCAGCGGGGGTGGTTATGTCGTGTATCGACTAAAACCAATATATTTTAGACATAATCATGTCATATTTTTTATCTTTTTATGAGGTAGGTTCAGTTAAAAAAATACTAACGTGTTATAAATTTAGAGTCGAAAATCTACCATTTTGATTTTCGACAGTAAAACAATACTTCTTTTATTTTAAACTAGCTGTGCCCGCGACTTCGTCCGCGTGAATATCGATTTTTAGGGCTATACTTCTTTTGCGCGGATCCCTAATTGTTTTCCTAAAATTGAAGTAGCCTAAGTTACTCCTTTTTACAGCTACCTGTCAATGAAAGTCCCGTCAAAATCGGTCCAGCCATTTCAGAGATGAGCCGGAACAAACAAACAGACAGAGACAAAAATTGTAAAAAACGTTATTTCGGTGTGTGTACCGTATATATACTCATATACATTACAAACAGACACTCCAATGTTATTTATATGTAGGTAATAGATGTATAGATTACCTTATATTACTGTATACATTGGGATGTATTACGTTGAAACATATCAATATTTCCTGAGATTCGAAGAGCATGTCATGTTGAAAAGCTATGCTGCCATTGGAAGAACGCCGATAATACGTATTATGTATAAACACTGTAGGTACATAATGTACGTAGGAAAAAAAAAAGGTACCTACATAATGCTCCGTAATGCAGGTACACGCAATAGATAAGAGTATGGCTGACCATAGATTATTAATATGGCTATAGCAGTGTGTGACGTGCGTCCCGCGTCTACCATTGACAATCTGCGGTAGTAGAGGCGAGAATATGAACCACAGATTATATTGTATGGGCTGAGTTTGGTGTTTACGTTTACGTTTGATTTATGTTGAAAAATTGTCTCTTTGTTTTGGTTTATCGTGTATATGTATATAATTAATTATTTCTATTAGTGTAATGTGATTCGTGTTGAGTAGTGCGGAGTTTTGTTGACAGTGTTTGGGAGTCTTATATTATTATTTTTAATTTGTTTTTTATTATCTTTTCATGTAGCCAAAATTGGCCGCCTCTGAAAACCAGCGCTGTCCGCTTTTTGGCACTAATACGCGGACAGCATATAAGCTGAGAGGCGGCCATTATTCTGTGTGGATGTGTTTTTTATATGTACTGAGTTGATGTAATTTTATTATGTAGGCAGGTACAGAATAAAAAAACTTTTCTTTCTTTCTTTCTTTCTTTCTTTCTTTCATATATATTTCAGGGTTAACATTTTCGTAGTCCAAATTTAGTAGACGTCTCAAAAAGTTGGTAGTATATTGAAAAAGGGGTCGATGGGCAATGGGTATAAATGGTTTATTTCTCCTTATGCCCCAGGGTGAACTGATAACATCTCGGTCAAAAAGTGGAACTTATAGTACCTTTACTTTATTGAGGTGATATCATCAGGAAGAAGAAGGTTTAAAACCCAGAACACTTATAATATTTACACCACAAATCACATTTATAATATTAGTAAGATAATAGGATTTATGTCTCAAAGCCATCTAGTTTCAACAACCTTTGTCAAGTAGCGTCAAAGTTCATTCTACCCAATGAGTTCTATATAAAGGTACGGGACAGAGATACTAGTTAAATGTGTTTATAAATTTTGGCGCCTATCTGCACAATCATAGCAAGCCTTTTTGTAGTGTCATTTGTATGAAAGCTACAAAAAGTTGCGCGTTAGTTGATGGTGATGGCAGACTAATGGAATAACACTTAAACTAGCTTCTGAATCTGAATCAATTTATATATTTTTTCTAAATAAAACAATAATTTAACACAAATTAGGGCCTATCAACAGCGACAGGTGAAGCCGCCTGTCACTCTAGAAAAAACAAGCCGAGGTGGCGGTGCAGTGGGATGGAACCCCGAGCCTCGAGAAATCGAGGCCGTGCAGTCCCAGCTCCGCCAGGCCATCGTGGTGGAGTGGAAGGAACGACTTGGGCAACCAAGCGCAGGGCACGCCGCAATAGCGGCGGTAAGGCCCATCATGGAGGATTGGCTAGAGAGGCGACACGGAAGCCTCTCCTACCGACTGACGCAGGTGATCTCAGGGAAGGGGTGCTTCGGGGACCACCTGCATCGGATCAGGAAGGAGCCAACGCCTGAGTGTCATCACTGCGACGCGAGCGAGGACTCAGGGCTGCACACGCTGGCGGACTGCCCGGCGTGGGAGGCGCCGAGGCGTGACCTCGTGGCAGCCATCGGGGTGGGAGTCCTCTCGCTCGGCAGCATGATTGCGGCAATGGTGCGGAGCGCGAGCGCGTGGGCCGCCGCCGCCTCCTACTGCGAGCATGTAATGCTCGCGAAGGAGGTGGCGGAGCGCGCCCGGGAGAGACTTAGAACTCTCCCGGTCCGCCGAGCCCGCAACTTGCTCGCCGCGCGTCGCAGGCAACTCAGGCGCCGGAGGTCGCTTAACGACCTCCGTCCTCCATGAGCGCAGGCCTGGGGGTGGCGGGTGAGGCCACCTGTCACCCCAGCAGAAGCAGGCCGGGACGGTGGGGCGACTAGCGCCCCTCCCCCAAACCGGGGCAAGACGGGGACACCGTGGTTCCCAAACCCGAGGGGGCCATCTCGAAACCGGAGATGGCCCAGGGTCAGTCGGGGTGCGAGGGATATGCTCTATGGGCAACCTTACACCTCGGCGTCTGTAGACCCGAGACGGCGTGCGGTTTTAGTCGGTTCAAGCCCGACATAACCGCCCCCGCTGGCACGCGGGGGGGGGTATCCGAAGGGATTTCCGCACGATAAAAAAAAAAAAAAAAAAAAAAAAAAAAAAAAGGTGGCGGTGCGTTGCGTCTCCCCTCTACTTTGAGGGGGCAACTCGAAACCAGAGATGGTCTGGGTCAGTGGAGGTGTTGCCTTACACCCCGGCGTCGGAAGACCTGAGACGGCGTGCATCACTGTGAAATAACTAAAATAATTTTCTTTCACTTACGATACCAAAAACATATCCACTGATTTACAAATTGGTGTGGTAGCTACTGTAGTGAACATAAATATATCCAGTGACTCACTAATTCGTGTGGTAGCTGAAGTAGGGAAATACATTTGTGGTGCAAGGCCTCGTTTGTCAAGCTGTTAGTTGAATGACATAAGACTTCTGCGTCAGACAAACTTATTAGCTTTACATGTAGGTAGAATGCTGTTATAGAATTAAGTTTTGATTGTGACAGATTTAATTTTGCTCAGAGTATAATAGTACCTTTTTATCTAATTTTCAAACGGAAATCCCTTCGGATACCCCCCGCCGGCCAGCGGTGGCGGTAATGTCGGGCTTGAACCGACTAAAACCGCACGCCGTGTCAGGTCTTCAGACGCGGAGATCGGCCCATAAAGCATACCTATCCTTCGCACCCCGCAGAGTATAGTATAGTAGTATCTGCTTATTTATTTGAGATGGTCTTTATTGTGTATTTAATTTGGTGACCATTTTATTCCTTTAATGTCGGTAGCTTCATAGCATTGTACGAAAACTGACTCATATTATTATGTACTAGTTGTCCCCCGGGACTACACCCGTAACCAACTTCGATCCCCGTGGCACCTATTAACCCATACATGCATTAGTTTTGCAATAATGTATGGAAATTTACCCGATTTCTTGATATTTATGATTAGTGCTCCGTTCCCCTCGGTAGTAGCGTGATGATATGTAGCCTATAATCTTCCTCGATAAATTGACAAGCAGTATGTAGTTCCTGAGATTACTGCGTTCAATCAAATAAACAAACAAATTCTTCAGCTTTATAATATTAAGTGTAGATATGTACCTACCATCTAACTACTACATACATACTTAACGGTGTTTTTTTTGGTCTCAAGATTCCGATGATAAATCGGCTAGGATTTTAAAGTGTTGACATGAGAAGTTGAAATTACAAATCAAAGTTGATTGTTGAGGCCATCAAGCTGAGTGCCACCTTTTTTTTTTTTTTTTTTTTTTATCGTGCGGAAATCCCTTCGGATACCCTCCCGCCGGCCAGCGGGGGCGGTTATGTCGGGCTTGCACCGACTAAAACCGCACGCCGTCTCGGGTCTTCAGACGCCGGGGTGTAAGGTTACCCATAGAGCATATCCCTCGCACCCCGGCTGACCCTGGGCCATCTCATCACTAACAGCATCGCTCATCCTGTCTCCTCTGAAAGCAGAGGAGTACGGAGAGCGATGTGTTCCCGCCACGTTGGGTATTGGCCGACGATCAATGCCAACCCTACGAAGGGGTGAAGGGGAAGCCATTGACCGCCGCCCAGGGTGTACCGGCCGCTCCGATTCCGCTCCCCCCGGACTGCAGCGGGATCGGAATCGGAGCGACACTCGAGGAGGTTACCCAACACACACCCCAAGCTGAGTGCCACCATTGTTAACATGGTACGTGTATGTAATGGTGACGCTCTTTCCTGAGACTTTACCTTCAGCTTACCATCAGGCGAGGTGAAGTCAAATTGACGTATCCTAAATATTAAAAAAAATTATTAAAAATAATAGCTCATCAGCCAATCTAAATCAATTATTAACACATCATATCTACTCATAGCAACATACGGGCTCAGCTACATACTCATGTCAGTGACGCGATATCTTTCCACCACCAAAATTCGCTCAAATAAGTTTTCAATTCAAAAATGTAATATAAATATCCAGTTAATTCAGTAATAATACAGTCATTAATGGGTATCCATTGTGTAGCGGTCAAATACATTTGTGGTGGTAAGCCTCGTTGACCGCAATTTACATGTCAAGAGCTCTCTGTGCCGCGTTTAATTTGTAAACTGTTCGTTGAATGACGTATGACTTCTATAAGGTCATTATACAAAACCATTCACCGTAATTGTGTTTATATCATCGTCCTTAGCGTTGTTCTTGGTGGCATCCCAGGCCTTTACCTTGGGTCCCGGGGTCCGCTTAACCTCCATCTGCTCCGTCTCCTTCTATTGATTTGGCTTCTACAGCATTTATAGGAGCGACTTTCGGCTGACCTCTCAATCCCTCGTCCAATGATTGATGCTTTTAGGAGCTTATAAAAAGTAGATAAGGTTTGCTACCATACAAAATACTATATGCTGGTGTGGCCGTAGAGGTAACAAAGCGAGCGGTGACTCCAGGCTATGATATCCTTGTAGAAACCAAGAGTACTGAATGGCGAAGACTCAATTACCGCTTATTGTTGTAGTGCCTATAGTGACTTCAATGTATTGTCTATATGATTATAGAAAAATTATTCATCCAAAATTATTTTTTTGTAATTCTTGTTTGTTTGTCTGCAACGCAAAAAATACTGAATGGGATTCTGATGCAGTTTTTTACTAGAAAGGACCTTGGTCGGGCTTAAAATCTCCCGTATGTAAAAACAAAAACTAAAATTGAAATCTTTTTTATTCAGTAACAAAATGAGAATAACATTGGTTAGTGATTAGAGCCTCCTTTTAAGCAAAAAATACTTGTAGTAGGAGACTTCGCTCTTCCATAACAAGGATAATAATATTATTAATCACTAGCTGTGCCTGCGACTTCGTCCGCGTGGATTAAGATTTTTATAGTTTAAGTTTTTTTTGCGCGGAACCCTAATTATGTTTTCTAAAATTAAAGTAGCCTATGTTACTCCTTGTTATATTACCTATCTGCCAGTGAAAGTCCCGTCAAAATCGGTCCAGCCATTTCAGAGATTAGCCGGAACAAACAAACAGACACAGACAGACAGACAAAAATTTAAAAAAATGTTATTTTGGTGTATGTACCGTATATATATTCATATACATGTAGTAAAAAACGGTTATTTCAATATTACAAACACACTCCAATTTTATTTATATGTAGTATAGATGTATAGATTATAAAGAGAAACTGTTTGTTTTTATATGTTTGGTTGCAAATGGATGAGCAGATGACCAAAAGTCGCGATAACCAACACCCCTGGAGTCGCGTGCATCAGCTACTATAATATATGTATACTAATGGACAAGCTGTTGAAGAACACAAAAATTGTGTCGCGATTCCTGGGTGAGGTGAAAATGAATATTGAATTTTTGAATTTAGAACGGACCGCAAAAACTAGGTAAGTAAATGAATTGATGAATTTTGATACATATTTGTATAGGCATAGGCACCTTTTTTCATCTGTATGATAACTACAAAAGTTTGTGATTAGGTTGTGGTCTTTTGCGATGCCAAAATTTTTGTTCCGTATGGTAGTAAGGTAGACGTTGAGTGGCTACAATCGTGGCGATGATCCTGTTATCTGCTCCATGAAGGGTACTTTCAATCACGTCGAAGTCACATTTATGGAGGGATGGGCTGTGATGTTCTTTCCCGCAAAAGGAATGGGAAGAAATCTCCGATCAGGAAAGGTGGATCCTATCCTGCTCGGAGATTCCGCCCCTTGTGTTGATGTTAAAATGTTGTATATTTGTAAAACAGCATGAGAACTTTAATTGCGCGATGCAGAATCGATAGTTTAATAAAAGTTCACACTGCTATCGCTAGATGGCGTAACTTGTTCACCATCCTCGAATAAATATTTTTGTAAAACCAGTAAATAAACATAGTCACAGGCATGCATGCAGTCAGATTAATCCACAATCTTGAATATTTTTGGTACCTATGTGTTAATTTAAAAGTTCCTACCGTGCGCGTGCTTTTTAATAAATCCTTAATGTATTATGTGCTAGCTGTTGCATGTGGCTCCGCTCCCTTGGAAAGCTGATCTCGTTCCCGCTTCCCATGGAAACATTCCACGGCCTCTGTGGCGTAGCGGTAGTGCATTCGACTGCTACGTCAGGGGGCGCGGGTTCGATTCCCGCTCAGTGCAAATATTTGTATGCATGAATATGTCTATTTGCATTGGTCTGGGTGTTTCTATGTATAATATGTATGTATTTACAACAAAAAAAAAGTATTTAAGTATGTTTATCCGCAGTCTGGAACCCATAACACAAGCTAATTAAACTATGCTTACTTTGGGTCGAGAATGCGCTGTGTAAAATGTCGTAGAATATTTATATTTATTATTTATTTATTTATTGGGAATATTCCAGGGATAAAAAGTAGCCTATGTGTTATTTCAGACTATAATCTGTTCTATATGAATCTGTGGATATTTGGATGGATGTTTTCTTAAAAAAAACGGTTTAACGTATCCGGGTGAAATTTGGTACAGAGCAGAGGTAGGTTATAGTGTGGAGTAGCACATAGGAACCACTTGATATCCCGATCAGAATTTCACGTACGTGGATAGACCGAGGGCAACAGGTAGTTTATATTAATATTATAAGCATAGACTATACATATATTGTGTTAATTGCGATAGCTTGAGTTAACAAATACTCATATCTCCCAAAGCGAAGTGGGGGCGGGTTTCTAGATATGCTTTATGGGCAACCTTACACCCCGGCGTCTTTAGACCCGAGATGACGTACCCGGACGGGGAGCTTCCGCGCGAAAAAAAGAAATAAAAAAAAGGTATATATTAAACAGATACCAAAGTTATCACACAAAAAGGAACTCAATTTCCCTACACTAACCTAATGATGCAACAAAGTAGTCGGTTTATTGGAGCAATATTTTCGTGTACCACACCCTTAATGGACTATCGACCGCCTAATGCTCGCGGCTTGATTGATTTATATTTAAATTTAATAATATCGAAGATTCGAGCACTTGTTTTAATTAATGTACTTAAATATTTGATCTGGCTTTAGTATTTTAGTGTGTTAATCATTGTTACATCCAAAGCTTGCATTTTGGAGCCCGGGTCCGCTTTCCTACGCTTTCTCCTCGTGATGAAGTATATCTTTGCTTTTACGGAAGCGGCTGCGCTCTGACCTCGAGAGAAAAGCCTGCACCATAGCCTCGTCCATTAATCATAGATGACTATTTATACTGTTGATCGATGGCACTTGGTGTAACTTGCTACACATATTGAAACAAATGAATCACTTGTACTTTTTTCACAATTATATTTATTAATTTCACCTGACCGGTTTTGCCTCACGGCATTCTCAAAGGTTTATTAATTACACCTGACTGGTTTCGCCTCACGGCATTCTCAAAGGTATAAAAAACATTTGAGAATGCCGTGAGGCGAAACTAGTCAGGTGTAATTAATAAATATAATTATGGAAAAAGTACAAGTGTTACATTTGTTTCAATAATCATAGATGAAGTTTGGTTCAGGAGATCTTGGTGGAGCCCCATACACCCGACTTTGTTATTTGTCTTCAACTCATTAAGACTGGATATCATCAGTGAACATTTATTGAACTAAACTGAGTTCTCATTAGATCATCTATCTATCCATACTATTATAAAATTGAAAATTAGTTGTCTGTACATTGGGGATATTTAAAAAAATCGGCCAAATGCGAGTTGGACTCGCCCATAAAGGGTTCCGTAGCAGCAAGTAAAATTTTTATATTTAAGTTGACTGAATGAAACGTAAATAGCGGTATACGATTTATGACGTATTAAAAAAAACTACTTACTAGATATCGTTCAAACCAATTTTCGGTTGAAGTTTACATGGTATTGTACATCATATATTTTTTTAATTTTAGGGGGACACACATTTTACCAGTTTGGAAGTGTCTCTCGCGCAATTCAGTTTAGAAAAAAAATGATATTAGATACCTACCTCAATATCATTTTTTAAAGACCTATCCATAGATAACACGAATGGGTTTGATGAAAACAATTTTTTTGAGTTTCAGTTCTAACTATGGGGAACCCCCAAAATTTATTGTTTTTTTTTCTATTTTTGTGTGAAAATCTAAATTCGGTTCACAGAATACATCTACTTACCAAGTTTCAACAGCATAGTTCTTATAGTTTCGGAAAAAGTGACTGTGACATTCGGACGGACAGACAGACAGACATGACGAATCTATAAGGGTTTTTTGCCATTTGGCAACGGAAACTTAAAAATACTTGGGTTATATTAAATGAACGATACTGTAATTTTTTTTTGGATTTTTTGCCAATTTATCTGTTTGTCTATTTGTTCGCGATGGACGCGAAAAAAAGTGCGAAGTATTAGAATGGTCTTGGCCAGACTTAAAATGTTCCGTATGTTTGATTGTAATTTAACAAATTAATAGAACCGGAGATATGACCAAAAAACGATTACCGACCTCCGACCTCCAAGCGAAGCAGCGGGCATCAGCTAGTATTATAGAAATAAATAGAACTTAGTCTCTAACAATCTAAATTAATGAAACACAAACGCTTACAAATATTTACTCAGCGATTTGAAGGTCTTAGAATAGATGACGGAATTCAATTTAATTGAAGGAACTCAGAATCATTGGATTAAGGTTTTACGCTGTGTTCGTTCAAACGTGTAAAAGGAACTCTTTCATTCATTCGAAGTGGGATAGACCGGCGTCACTTCACTTAGGAATATTTTGGAAATCTTAAAAGAAAAAGACAGGTATATTATATTTCATGAATAATAATAACCGAAATTACTATTATTCCCTCTAACCCCTCGAGCTGAGCTAAATTGTTTGTGCTAGGAGTGGATTCACGTCCATACTGTAATGACCAGGATTCGAACCCGGGACCTCTCGATCGCAAGGTAAATCCTTAACCAATACGGCTACCAGCTACCGATGTTTCTATATGAATGTATTCCGTTAGTGTGTGGGTACTCCTAGAATCTTTTATACCAGTCGATCAACGAATGAGACTTGCGCTGGCCTTCCTCCCGATTTTAATATTCAATTGGGGGGGGGGGGGGGTCAGATAGCAGTCGCTCCCGTAAAATCCAAGATAAACCAATGGAAAAGTAGGAGAGTGAATTCCGGGCTACGAAAGTTCTTCACATTCCCATTTACCTCTGAGGAATAAAAATAAGAAAAAAAATACCTACTGATAAGTGGTGATATACAGTACGGTGTACAAAAAATTCATTTTTGTAGAAGTAATAATGAATCAAAAAAAGAAATAGACAATGTCAATACATTATAACGTTATAAAGAACAAAATGTGCTTAAATTAATAATATACGAGGATCCTATTTTTTACGTGTGGAAACCCCAAAGGGTCGTTAGTGGTCGTCGGTGCCAACGGGGAAGTGGATGTGTCGGAATCGAACGACTAAAACCACACGGTGTCCTTCTCAAGCGTCTTGCCTGGTACCCCGAGTGCGCCCTGGGTAAGATAACCCCAGGAAATAATGTATCCTGACATTCACCTCAATACTTTCAAGTGAGGAGCCTTCAGCTACTTACCTACTTAAAGTTTGACAGTGCTCGTTTTCAGAAAAATCAGAAGGCCAATTCTTGTAATAAAAAGATGTTAAAAATTCAATGTCAATCTAGTCTCGATCTCCCTAATGTCAAAAAAGGTGTTGCCAAAAAGGTGTTGCGAAGCCAAATAGGAATTAGTTAGGTAAATATGGGAAATACACTTCCGCCACATCATGAGTCTTCCCTTCAAGTCTCAACACGGGTAGACGACCCTATTGAACTTATGATGCTTTATAACGTTGGTCGATTAGCACCGTCTTCAACGGAATAAACTTACGTGTTTTTTATCTTTACAATTCATTGTAAAAAATAACCAAAGTTCAAAGTTCAAAATAACTTAATTATAGATTTCAATCTATAATTAAGTTATTTTGAACTTTTCAGTGCCACACTAGGTGATTTAAGTGGAATAATCCCTTTTTAGTTGTTTAAGTCGGTCTAATTTTTTTATTAAATAATTATTTTTCACCTTTTTAGTGAGTGAGACTCAAAATCCAGGGATCGCTTACACTCCTTCTCCTCCTTTTAATTTGGCGACAATTGACGTCATGTTTTGATCATACATCTAGCTATACCTCGATAATTTCACATTTTCTATTTGATTTTGAGGAGTTTTCTGTTGCATCTCCGGTGTTCTAGAATAAAGTTTATATGGAACCAACTTTAGTCCCATATAAACTTATGACTATAGAGAGAAGATTAATTTGGAACATAGACACAGACGAACATAGAACCTCCTCCTTTTACAATTCAGTTAAAAATAGTTTTTAATGAATTCGAGATTAGAAATTGAAGTAAATCACAAAACATTTGATTTTATTGTTAAAAAGCGTGGGGGGCATAGATTATTATTATATACTAGAAAGTGGGGGGCTTACAACAATCATCATCGAGCGTGTCTATCGTCTTTCAGTTATTGTATTACACAAACATACTACCAAACTCATGAAAGCGTAGTAAAAAATATATTACTATTACATTACAGTAAATTAGATTTTAAGACAAAACGTCTAAATATCACCACGAAACTCCAAGAACCTTCCAAAAATTGTTTCCAAATTTGTTCTTCACTTTCAAATTCCAGACAAGTTTACTTTCGCATTTACAATATTAGCACAGTCAAACGATATTAGTATGAATACCACCAACACTGAAAAGACTTTATCACATCCCATTTTAAAATATTTATTATATATTATATTAATATTTATTTTCAGACTCAAACAATACTCTTTGGCAAATTGCTAACATAAAATAAAAAAGTACATATATACCTACTACACAAATACTACTTATATACAATAAGTATATCTACTCAGACATAATAATTACACTTATACACACAATACACATTTTCAGAAAATTTAACAGAATTCATACTTTATAAGCAACAGACACCATTAAACCATATAAACAAAACATCATACTGTAGATGTAGTTAACGTGTTCTGTGATATGCTCAGAGTGCAATAAAGAAATAGTTTGCCGGGTGGGAGGTAGACGTGCGACGAAGAGCTGTTTTTTATTGTAACCTACCCACTGCAAATTTAATTATTTTATGTAATGCAAATTAAATAATTTAACTACTAAACTGATTGTCGATGAAATTGTTTTGCTCAGAAAAACTCGAGTGAGTTTATGTAGCATCATAAGTTCTTTTGTACTGAAATTTGTAACTTATATTTAAATAAATAAATAAAAAAATAAAAAATAAAATAAAAGCAAAGCTTTTTAAATATTTAAGAACTTTTTGAAACATTATCCGGTGTTGTACCAGACTACCTTTTATTAGGGCACGTCCGTTAAAATGACTGGCAGTCAATTTGGTATAACCGCCTTATAAAAACTGATACATTTATGTTTATGTTTATCAATGGTTGTAATCACTATAACCATAAATGTAGGTGTATTATAAATTTATGAAGATACAAGTAAATCTATATTAGGCTGGATTTCACCGACGAATAAAATGCTATTAATTAAATTTAAACTGCGTTAGTACAGTCAACGACTAAAGTTACGTAAGTACAAACCTTTCTTAAATTGGTTGCAGTTTTATTATCGCCAAAGGATGAAGTTAATATAATTCATGTTTTGTTTATTATTTTATTAGCTATTGCCCGCGGCTCCGCCAAAGTAGATGTCGGTTATCGCAACAAAACATAGCCTATGTCCTTTCCCAAGGTCTAATCTACCCCAGTACCAAATTTCAGCAAAATCGGTTCAGTGGTTTAGGCGTGAAAGCGTAACAGACAGACAGACAGACAGAGTTACTTTCACATTTATAATATTAGTAAGGATTAAAGGTTTAAGAGCTAAGGTGATCAAGATGATTTAAGGAGCATCCGTGTGGCAAACCTTGGAGTGACTGTACAGTCCGATACGGGAGCGACAGTAGCGGTAGTGGTAGGGACATCATTATAAGAGCGGTTCATTTATTATTATAGTGAAATTTGGACCTGTGATGGATGAGCACTAGTTCGGGTTCATACATAAATATAATATAAAAAAACGCTATAAGACTAACAAAAAAGTAAAAATATCTGTTAAAAAGATGATGGCGTGTTCGATGATGATTGTTGTAAGCTCTCCGGTTTTCTTAATTATTGTATTGTTAAGTTGTAACGAAACGGAATTACCTACGCGATGGCGTAAAGAACCCCCGCCTCGTCCAGTCTTAGAAAATAAGAAAACCCGGAAGATTTTGTATAATACTTCTAATTAATTAAGAACAGAATAACAGAATTCAACAGAATTAATTTTAACAGAATTTTGAAATAAAAAAGATGGTAACATTGAATGAGAAGGAGATGTAGATCACGGTGATCGGCCCGAGTTCGAACTCGAGGACCAATGGAAGGTATGGCTCAGCTCGCCCGGACCACAGATGACGGTTGAAAACTACGCTGACCTTGCTGAACTGCCCGAGATAGGTCTCGAGAGCAGTGATCTTCGGCCGGCGTGTTTCAGACAATGAACATCACTATTACAAATGCAGACCACTTATCTGCAGGATATTGAAAGGTATAGAGTTATTTTCGTTAAGTAATACTAGAGAGGCGTGTCGCCTCACGGAAGTCCTACAGTTTTGGTTAATAAACCCATCAAAACGCGAATCATAACACTTTAATATTTTATACCAAAGAAGACAATTATATCAGATTTTCTCACGATGTTAGAACACAATCACCATTTTTCATAGAAACAAAGAAACTACATCGCCCCAAGAATGGCTCCAAACTCTCACCCAGCAGCCTCAAGTCTGCCCAATTCTTTTCTGACTTTTCAACGCGTGGAAAAATCGAACCAACCAAATTTTCAAATGACACGAAAAATCAATAATAGACTGCCAATTATCAAGAGGTTGAATATCATAACAAAACTCACGATATTTCTGGGTGTCCATGAGAGGACAGTGGAATGACAGCCTACGTCAAGAAATTAATGTAAACAAACAATTTACGTTTTTAATACGAGAAAATACATAAATAAAAATATTATCGTATAGAAATTCGATAATATAAAACACAAGGTAACGTTTAACATATTGGAACAAAATTTAGAAACCAGTCCTAAAACTTCTCTCACGAAACAAACAGGGAACGAGAAATGAAACTAATCAATCTATATTTACAGGAAGAACAAAAATAAAACTTGAGGAAAAGGCAGAAGGCCCGTGGCTACGACAATCCAGCAAAGGACGTCGTAAACCAAGCAAATCAGGGCAACTTCTAAAGGAACACATAACCACTATATAACAAGCAATAAATTAAGAATTCATTTGGAAAGACAATTAAAACAAAATAAACGATCAAAACATAAGTTTGTTTATATATTTACAAAGAAAAACGCAAGTACTTAGAAATAAGATTCTTATTAGTATGAATAGGTAAAATATACAGTATTTAGAGAATGGCAGCTAAAGATTCCATAGAATTAGTAGCTATAGATAGACTTTATAGTGAGACCTACCAAGGTCACTCTTAAAGACGAAAAATAAATACTACAAAGTGTGCAAAATTTCAAATCAATTGGACGTTCGAATGTGCTCCAAAATCAAATCAAGTTCAAAGAATCCATTACATACGAAGACACATACCAAGTTAATAAAAGCGTGTTAAAATGTTCTAGAACATTAATATCATTAGATTATAATAAAGCCATTAGGTAAGAACATGCTGAAACTCTTTCAAAATTGACTTGCAATTGGTTGCGATCTTTTCTCAATTTAAGTGCTATCTAAAAATGTCTTAAAAATAATTTTAAAATCTCAAGAGCCGACTGGCAATTCTATTATCTTTATTCTACACAATCGCCTATGAATATTGAACAAATTTTAATAAATTATGTTTGGTTATTATTATGTTTTTCAAAACAATCAAATGAGCCCAAACAAGACCAGTTTATCTTATTTAGTTCAGGAGTACCTTTTTTTTTTCGTGCGGAAATCCCTTCGGATACCCCCCCGCCGATCAGCGGGGGCGGTTATGTCGGGCTTGAACCGACTAAAACCGCACGCCGTCTCGGGTCTTCAGACGCCGGGGTGTAAGGTTGCCCATAGAGCATATCCCTCGCACCCCGACTAACCCTGGGCCATCTCCAGTTGCGAGATGGCCCCCTCGGATTTGGGAACCACGGTGTCCCCGTCTTGCCCCGGTTTGGGGGAGGGGGCTAGTCGCCCCACCGTCCCGGCCTGCTTCTGCTGGGGTGACAGGTGGCCTCACCTCTCACCCCCAGGCCTGCACTCATGGAGGACGGAGGTCGTTAAGCGACCTCCGACGCTGGGCTCGGCGGGCCGGGAGAGTTCTAAATCTCTCCCGGGCGCGCTCCGCCATCTTCTTCGCGAGCATTACATGCTCGCAGAAGGAGGTGACGGCTGCCCACGCGCTCGAGTTCAGGAGTACCTATACTCCATACGCTAAAAAAGGAGTACCTATGACCACCTACCATCTCCATACCCTGAATATTTTGTCAGAGTATTTGCCAAGACAAAACAAATAAGCCGAAAGGCGATTAGTTAATCTTGTTTACTTCAGGAGTTACTAAGGACACCTTCCGACTCCATCATCAGACCAGTTTCATAGTACCATATTATCACTTTTCACCGAAAATACGCTAGGATTTAAAACATGTGTCTAATCTAACGTCAGAATATTAATAACAAAAATATTTTAATGATAAGCAGACAGCCATTAGTCAATGGTTATAAAAACATAAATAGCCAGGGTTTCCATTAATTTAAAAATGAACCATGAAGGATTAACTCAGGAAGTGGGATTCCAAGATTTGATCCCTACTAAAAAAATCCGTTCCCGCAGGGGGAACGCACAGGTAGATTTCGTGAAGCAATTAATATTATTTTATATATAAACGGTACGGTGTAAACGGTAACTTTTAGCGAAAAACTTTTCAGACATTTATTTTAGACTTAAAAATGGCCTATCGATTAAAAATGTTTCCGACGGCAAGAATGTTCACCCGTTAGAAGTTATGATTTTTTTCCCGAAAAATTTTGGTTTTTCCCCCCTCCACTTTTAGTTAAAGTTTTAATCTTAAAGGTTTATAAATAAAAGTTGTTGGTATTCATGTATACTATGGGATAAAATTAGAACGGTTCGAATATCTTTAATGGAACGTGAAATTTTGAGGAAAAACTGATTTCACAAAAAGTGAGGCCCTACCGTCCCCTTAGGCCGGATTCCACCCGTTCACGAACTTAAACTAAGTTTACACCCAAGCAATTTTTGACCGCAGTTTGAAAGTGATCGGGGCAAAAATGCGACCGTGAGAGTGCCGCAAATTTTGGGAAGTGGAACCATACATACATATATATATATATATATAAACTTTTTGACCAGTGGTCATTTCGGACTCAGGGGGTCATAACTAGACCTCCTATGAAGATTTTTTTTTTAAATTCGACAGTAGTCAAGAAACCAATAGGTAGATCGATTTCATCGAAATCTACCTAAAACATAACGAACTAACAAACTCACAGTATAAGTTAATTACCATTATGATAGTAAAACAAAAGAGAAATATTAAGACTAAAGATATAATTAATATGAACTATTGTACATAATGGAGCATATTAGGAACCATAAATTATAGTGAGATAAGGTCTTAATTTTAATAACTTTATAGTACTAGTCTTGCGAAAGACTGCGGGCAGATGCTGGATGCGGCAAGCTGAAGACAGGGCGCTATGGCGCTCATTAGGGGAGACCTATTTCCAGCAGTGGACTAGAATAGGTTGATGATGATGATGATGATAGTACTAGCTGTTACTCGGATCAGAATTTCACGCGGGTGGAGCCGCGGGTAACAGTTGGTAGGTATATGAAATCTCATGTCATGGTTTTTATAATCGTGTAGTTACTCTTACAATACAGCTCGACCGATTTTAATGTTTTTTTTAGTATTCCATAGGTAAAGTTCGTTTGTCGTAAATTATTTTTCTCCTTCATACCCTTTATTTAATTGCGAATTCAGTAATTAACAGTAATTAATTTAAAAAAACATGAAGCATCGCATCATTTTGATATTTCTATGTTTTGTTTTACAGAGCATATAGTCCATTGAAAAGTTACATTTGGGGTTGCGTATTTTAGAGTACGCAATTTTATTTTTTTGATGTGTAGGGGGGTCAGTGTAAAGCTAAAACCAAGTTTGTGGGGTCGCCACCCTTGTCGAACGGCCGCCATCTACACATCAAAAGAATAAAATTGTGTCCTCTAAAAAACACAAGGTTACCAAGTTTTTTATGTTTTTGTTTTTTATCGAAATCACGCATATTGAAAATGTGGTGTTACTGAACCAGGTCCCAATGAAGACAACCAAGTGAGGATTATAGCGTAAAGAGCTTACAACCAAATCGTTGCCACGGCACTTTTACGAGTATATCTCTTGAATCCTTATAGATTTTCAAGATGGATTTTTAGATTGAACATTATTCCGACGCTAAAGGAGGGTACATTTTTCTCCCATTCTGTTCCTTAACCTCTTTTGCACAATCAGGTCCACGATAGTAAATTAAAGAATCTCTTATTCGTTGAATAATGGACAAACGTACCTCCACTAGCGTGTAGTCATAATTTTCTTTATCTACATTCAAATCGAAAAATTAGAATTACGAATTCAAAGACGATTCTATACACACGCACTTTATAAACGCATATACATAAAATTAAAAATTAAATTTATTATAGTACCGCCAACTGTATCATAAAACTCATTATAGTATCGCTATCTTTTTTTATTCATTAAACTAGTCTAAGGTTTTAGGCTGAATATGAAAAAACAGGCGCACGCATGGGCAGTTCGAATTGTGAAAAAAATGGCGCACGCTAAATTACTTCCTTGTAACCTACCTACTTTGTTTAATTTCAATTTTTCCTATGATTGAAGATAAAGTAGTGTATGAAACTGCATATAACTTAGGTATTAAAACACTACCTAAGTTATATGCAGTTTCATACACTACTTTAACACTGGGGTGTGTGTTGGGTAACCTCCTCGAGTGTCGCTCCGATTCCGATCCCGCTGCAGTCCGGGGGGAGCGGAATCGGAGCGGCCGGTACACCCTGGGCGGCGGTCAATGGCTTCCCCTTCACCCCTTCATAGGGTTGGCATTGATCGTCGGCCAATACCCAACGTGGCGGGAACACATCGCTCTCCGTACTCCTCTGCTTTCAGAGGAGACAGGATGAGCGATGCTGTTAGTGGTGAGATGGCCCAGGGTCAGCCGGGGTGCGAGGGATATGCTCTATGGGTAACCTTACACCCCGGTGTCTGAAGACCCGAGACGGCGTGCGGTTTTAGTCGGTGCAAGCCCGACATAACCGCCCCCGCTAGCCGGCGGGGGGGTATCCGAAGGGATTTCCGCACGATAAAAAAAAAAAAAAAAAAAAAGGTATTAAAACACTCGAGTCAACATATTATCGCATTCGGCTTCGCCTCATGCGATAAACATACTCTCGTGTTTTAATACCCCTTCTTATATGACAGTTGCATAAACTACTATTATGGATTTAAAACCATAACGCAAAAGAGTTAACACAAAAACATAATAGTAGTTAAATTTTTATTTAAACCGAAATTAAATAAATACACCTTTACAGCAAAATTTCAATATTAGATTAAATTTACCTACATTTATAATTATTTATTTATGTTAAATAATAAATGTGACTGTAAACGCTAGATACCTGTTACAGACATTAATTGCAAAAGGGATACAGACCACACTGACATTATTGCTGAATATAATAAAATTAGATTAGATACGAAGATGAAAAAGGTAAATACTATATGACTCGTGTTCTCTCGCTCCTAAAACGTTCTGAGGAATAATTGATGTGATATCCATGATTACTATTATACCTACTAATGATTATACGATCACACTGTTACTCACTCAGTAATCAGGGAGACAGGGATGGATGATGACGATTAAAAAATACACGTGATTGTTCAAGTTTTCACTTCTGTGCGGACAGACACCTGGAGTGCCACTGCCATTTTTCTTATTTAAGTGTGCATTTTGCTTAGTAAATATGGGTATATAAATGACAGTGACCATATTTTCTTGGAGCTATTTACCGTTTTCGCCACGTATAATGATTGGTTATAAATGCTTCTTAGTCTAAGGTACACAGAATATCATACAAGCATCCATACAACAGTTAAATGTTAACATTTAATATACATTTATATAAACAACACATATAACAGTGAATATATCAAATTCCATTACGACTTACTAACTAGATTGATATGCAAGATCTTAAGGTCCGTGGTACATGTGATAAGGTACAATACTCCCACTCCTTCGATATGTTTAATGCTGGTTCTTTTATAATACACGAAGACTTAATATATTAAAAGAATAATATTATAGTATTTTAGTTTAACAATACATTTCTATAATGAATGATTACGTGGAATGTAGTTTTATATTAAATATAGCAGGTATTATGAATTCCAATCAAATGGTTTGTGGTTAAACAACCAATCGATAAGAATACAGATATTTCTCGTATCGGGTGTTTGCGGCAGAATCTGGTACATCCTTGCTATGCATGTATAGTCCAGTAGATAACTAATACTATACTGTACTAATAGGTATTATTTTTCTTGGGTAAAGTGGGAATAACTCAAATCGTAATTTTAATATGACACCTGAATAATAATTTTAATCATAACTTACGTCGGATTTCTTGAAAGCGTTATTAAAGACTATGAATGCGAATACCAGAACAGTGCAACACGACATTTAATATCGAAAAACGTTTAAGTGATAATAGTAATATCGATTATATAATAATTTGTTTAAATGAGACTGTAAGTGAATTCTCTTCTTAATGTTAATCAGGTTTCTTTGACTCTGATATTGATTATATTAGTTACATATGTATGTGCTTCAAATATTTAACATGAAGTAAGTGCATATAATATAATATGAATATACTGATGAATATAATTATTATACAAACAACAAGCTCAACATTGATACTACAATTACAAAATGGATATCAAAAATGTATCAATATATGTAAAGTGGGTACAATAGGTACTCAATCTCGCGTCTTACATAATTAACACATTTTATTAATATTTATTAATTACGATTAAAATTATTTAGAATATAAGGGAAAATCTCAAGTTTTTGGTCATCCAAAATTTGAACCCCTAGATATTATCACATCTGATGGCTTTACCTGATGAGCTTCAATTGATAAATAATTATGAATTTACTTTAAGAAAGCACTATATTATTTTATTATTTATCATACAACATCATACACGTGGAATGTAATGAATGTTGTAGTTCTTGTTTAAGCAGAAGTTTTATTATAGTAATTTAGAATTTACTTCTAGAGTAAATATTAAGATACCAAACACTTTTGTTATAATTTAACAAAATAGAATCATTTGTATACACTTCTACAATAGTCGAAGTAAAAAAAAAACAAAAACGACTCTAATAGATTTGACAGACTGTGTCAAGACTATGGTCATACTATTCAAGATTCCTTTATAAGTATAAAAACTAACATTGTGCAAGCTATCAAATTTATGACCAAAATTCCTTCTACAGCTTACCTCGAATTCAATTTAAGATGTATATTATATTTATACTTATAATTAATAATTCAGACTAAGGGATATGTTTTTGGTTACAAATTTATCACTCGAAAATGGTTATACATACCATACATTGATCACAGGGCCCAGAATATTTTTTATAAGAAAATTTTGTGGTTAATAAGAATTCATTTTCCTACATTGAACTGGATCACTATAACAAAGGAAAATGTTCAAAGTCACATTTATTACCACTACTTACTAATTATGAACTTTAAACATCAATTAATTAAACGTAAAAGCATTTAAAATTATTAAAAATTTAAAAGACTGTACTAAGTCTTTTAATAAAATCATTCCTAAAAACAAATACAATATAAAAAATTGTAAATAACGTATTTAAATTTAAACGATTTAAACCTAAGCGATTGATGAAAAATTCAAACTGAATTTCATTTAATAAATCTCATCTAACACTTATCTACTTATTACTAAATCTACATCAATCGAACATTTATGGGCTGTGACTATATAACAATAATAAAGATATATTATTATTTCAAAAGCTTACATAACTGCCTGTGAACTAGGTTTAGCGTGGGTATATCGAAATTACAACCAGTAATTTTCCTTTACAAGAGAAGTAGGTATGTAAGTCCTACGAGGTAATAAATACCTCGAGTTCCATTTCCATATATATTATATCGTAGATAATATTGTAATAGTCAACATTGTAAATACTTAAAAGCTTACTAATAGGTTACATGATAAGGCAGGGGTAAACGATATAAAATATGAGAAGTTCTTCATCAAATAGGGATTGTACATTTAAAATAAAAATGTTCATGGCTAAACTTGTAAAATACAGCTCATTGTGTCATCACATTTTTTTGACGTTTACTTAAGTTCCCTTCATGATAGGGCTTGCTACGACCAGTAACATTAAAACACATCTTCAGTGATACTTACTGATACTAGGATGCCTGTAGGCCTACCATGAGACGTACCTCCGAAGTTGCGGACCAGAGTTTCGGGCAATTTGTAGCATCTAAAGCATTTATTACACATTCGAACTCGAAGACGCCATGTGACACTTCGTTTGGCTTAAACCTAACCGAAAGAAATCCTAAGTTTTGAATGCACGTTTCATGTTAGCCCCTTGGTGTTAAAATGCGTAGATGCATTTGGTATATAACTATTAGTAAGGCATACCGCAAGAGGGTCACTACAATGTAAAAATACAGTATCACTAACTTACCGCTCTTGAAAAAGATCACTTCACTTACCAAGCTACCGCTCCATATATATAATACAAATTTTTGTTTATCAGCCCAATTGATATGTATCGTAGTTTATTGCACAAATTCATCACTTCACGAAGATTTGAACGTAAAATACAAACGTTTTGAAGAGGTAAATCTCGAGTCATCCGGCCACAGCTGACGCGAGGGTAACTCTTCGTTTTAAATTAAATCAGGATAACTTAATACTTAAATAAAATTATACTATCAATATTCTAGAGACACCTAGCCACGATCACAGCGATGGCGTTGGTTACGAGATTGATAGCGTGAGAGATAGGTTCGCCCGAGGTACGTCCGTACGTTGGTTTTCTCTTACAGTTCATCTTTTCTAGCGGCATCTTGGCGACACTGTACTCACGATGCTCGTTCACCATTGTACACACGGTACGCTTCTTTTGCATCATCTCATCATCTCTGTCACGGAGACCAGCGAGCCAGGCCTCGTACCAAGCCAGCTCACAGTCGCAAATCAGTGGGTTATCTATGTTAAGAATAATAAGCGTTAAAGCATTGTTAAACTATTTACAGAATTAATCACGCGAATTACATAATTATCTACTAAACATATTTTTACTCTCGTCTGAACGAGTCCGTAACTAAACTTCGAGAGTTATATGTTCGATGAATGGAAAGTCGACAGAACGTTTGATCGAATATTGCTATTTCGAATGAACCGTTTATCGCCAAACGCAACTTCGACTGAACGTTTTATCGAATATTTATTAATTTAGACGGAACTAATGTAGCAATAGTGTTATCGATTAAAGAAGAGAAAAATGAGCAGCAAGAACATTTTGAAGTGTGTTCGAATGGAGTTGAATGATGAAGATTTCAGTATTTAAGTGACAAGCAACGCCAGAACTCACATTTTCAGTGGAAACGAAGCTACTAAACTAATTGAAATAGTTAATAATTAGTGTGTACTTAAAGTCTGTTATATTTCGGTAAAGAAATTAGTAGAAGTATTTTTATTCATCCCGCATCCTAGTTCATGACTGAAATATACCTACCCATAATATCAACCACTCGTAGCGTGTCTAATATCGGCTCCATGATCTCCTCTGGGATGTGTTGCAACTTGTTGTTCTGTAGATTCAATGTCTCCAAAGAGTTCAGGTTATCAAAACCCATAGTTGGTAGCTGGTGAATCCTGTTTCAACCAAGTTAGGGGAATTAATTAATATGGTTTAAGTTATAGAAGTAAGTTTCAACACTTGATACCTGCGAGCGGTTGAGAGTAGTAGGTAGATACTTTATAATCTGTTTAGGTAACATGCATGCTATATTTCGGGTGCATGGTGCTTTAATTTCGGATACAAATCAGGCTGTATCAGGTGAACGATGTTGATTAACGAACGAAACTATGAAGCAAATGATTCGACAGTATGGATTAATAATTGACGAATACCACTCGTTTGTGTTCACTCGATCGGTATGTATCCAATATAAGAATGATTGAATTACAATTGAACTTACTAAACTGTCAACTGTTTTTCAATCACTATATGCACGAATGAGTGAGTGTATTTTTTTGTGGGACCGAAAAACATAGATGGTGAGTGTTTATGTTCCTCTGTTTTAAGTTTTAGTTTATAGGGCTGAGAGAGGCCTTGGTAGGAATGGAGGACCCATGAAGTCTCAGCTTGCCGTTATATTAGATGACATACGTATCAATGTTCTCACTGGCAGCGAAAGTGGAGGAAAAAAAGCAGGAAAGCAGCATCCGAGCTCTGAGGCGAAAGCTTCGGGTGCAATCGAGATAAAATGAATAAGATAATGAATAAGCCTGAGAATGGCATATGCTACAATCTACACAGAAAATGAATTGTTACTCTGATACTCAAGAAATACGACAAGAGCCATAAACAAAGACCATTGCACAGATAGAACATCTATTAAACATAAGAACTTCCTCGTAAAGGTACATTTTAATAAACTTATCGCAATTTACGTCAAGACCAGTTAAAGAAAATGATTTACACTCATTGAATTACACTGAGAGACGGAGCTGGAAAATTAAGCTTTCAAAAGATAAATAAATCTCTTAGGATTTAGAATATAGAGCTACTGCGAATTAATCAAATGCTAACACTACCTCGCATTGCGAAATATTTATTAATCATAAAGTCATAATAACTCTCTCTAACAAAATTTACGATCCGTATACAGAATATTAAGCTACAATGTTTAATATGGAGAGTTCAGTACTTAAATAGGTAAGAAATAAAAATCAACCATTTCTTGAATTATTAAGTCCTGCCGTTTTATCTTTTTCATCCTCTTCATTTTGTTGGGATTTATTTTGAAATGAATGGGCAGTAAAACGACTTTCATTCGGGCATATATTCATACATAATGTTCTTGTAATTCACATTTAATGTATTTCGTACTCTGAATACCTGGTAAAGGAAACCATTGAATTTTTATTACATTCATTTGTGAAATGGTTTCTGAGATTTGAAATAAGAACCTCTATGTTTAAAAAGTTGTAGTTAACCCTTTGAAGAATTGACCGATTTACTCGAGCCTGACGTTACAAAGTTTACTAAACTTGTGGGATCCCACTAGGACCACACTGTTTTATTCAAATCGAATGAAACGGTAAAATAGTTTTTATCTGATAGCTATTAGTTGCACACTTGTTTTCCCTTACAGCAATTAATCAAAATAATTTGAATAAATATTAAGAATTCAAAATCATGTTTCTGGTGTTTGTTAAATATGTCAAATTTTGATTTAAATTTCGAATTTCATTGAGCCATATGACAGACATGAGAAAAAAATATATCTCCATCGTTAGCAAGTTAGTAATAAAAAGCAGATAACAAAAAATACAATGTTTTTATATGTATTACCTCTGTGAAATCTGTGGCCAAAACAATTGCATCAAAGTATAATCATCCACCCGCTAAAGCATCTACTTTATACATCGTAGTAAAATATGAAAATTTGTTGTGCTAGATGTCTGTGGTTATGTCGGGCATGAACCGACTAAAACCACACGGTGTCCTCACCAAGTGTCCGTTGCCGGGCACCCCAGTTAAGCCCTCGAAAGGATAACCCCAGGGTTACCGGCGGACTTTGGCCGCCACCGCGGCCTCGCCTGGTGGGGTCGGGATTTATCCCGCGTCGGTGAGTTGGCAGGCGTGTGTAGGGCACACACGACACGCCTCCGCCACGGCCTGCTTCTGTAAGGACGGCGAGTCGGCCAACTGCCGTCCTCAGGCCCTGATAATGGAGGTCGGTGGTCCCGGGTGTAGATGAGTCTGCGGCGTCCTCGCCGCAGACTGCGAAACTCGAGGGGCAGGGTTCTCTCACGCTCCCTCTCCGCCGTCCCTTTCGCGCGCATTACCTGCTCGCAGAAAGAGGCGGTGGCGTGCCACTTGCTCCCGTGGGAGACCACGGCCCTCACCATGGTCTCCAACGAGAGAACGTCCACGCCCAGGACCGCAACAAGATCCTGGCGTTGACTCGCCCACGCAGGGCACTCTACCAACGTGTGCAGCGCCGTTTCTTCGCCAGGATCCTCGCAGTGCTGGCACTGCGGCGTTGTCTCCTGGTGGATGCGCCACAGATACTTACCGAAACACCCGTGTCCGGTAACCATCTGGCACATCCGGTAGGAGAGGTCCCCATGGTCCTTCTCCAACCACTCCTTCATGATCAGCCTCACCGCCGCAATGGTCGATTCCTCCCACCCACTTTGGGTACTCAAGTAGCACCCTTCATGTCTCCATGAGTTCCCGGTGGAGCTGGAACCGCTGAGCCCTAATCTCACGGCGCTCCGGCCTATGGTCGCGCTCCAGCGCCTCCTTTCGCCATTGGTACAATGACGTAAGGGCTCTCGCTTCCAGGTCCCATGGAGGGGTCCCGGCTAGGAGACATGCCACCTCGACGGAGATCGTGCGATATCCCCTGATGACTCTGACGGCCATCGCTTTTAACGGACTGTTTAGGACAGCCACGTTGCGGGCCGCCAGAGTCTACACCCATACGGGGGCCCTGTATAGGGCCATACTTCGCAAGATCCCCACGTACAGTCTCCTAGTGGGGGCGTTGGATCCCTTAACGTTGGGCATCAGCTGAAATAGCGCGGCCCCTGCCCCCCTCAGTTTCGGGACCAAACTTCGGAGATGTGGTCCGAAGTCCCATCGGCTATGGAGTACGAGCCCAAGGTACTTCATCGTGGGCTCGATGCCGATGCTTACGCCCCCTACGGTTATGCTGGTTCCCGCAGGTGGCCCCCTCCGAGGCCCGTGAAAACACATAGCCTCGGATTTGTGGAGAGCCACTTCGAGTCCCAGCCGCTGTATTCGACCCACAACTTGAGCAACCCCTTCCGTGGCGTTTAATGCCGCGCTTCGGTGCGTTGCTCCCCGCTCCATCGCGAGGGACACCCTTGTGATGGCGTCAGCATAACATGTTATGCTGACGCTCTCGAGCAACGAACCGCTCAGCACCCAATCGTATCCGATGTTCCACAGGAGTGGCCCTAGGACGGACCCCTGCGGAACACCGCACGATATTTCTCACCGCCCTGGCCCTAGCCAGCTCGGGTAAATTGTGGCCCTCTCCGATAGCTACGCCTCGACAATGCAGCGGAGGTAAGGAGGCACTCCGTGATACGCGAAAGCCTCCCTAACGCAGCTCCAGGGTAGGTTGTTGAAGGCGTTGGCGATGTCGAGAGACACCGCCACCACCGCCCCACCCCACGAGACTACTTCCTCCGCCAGGCACCTAACGCGCATGATTGCTTCCACGGTAGAGCGCCCCCCCTGGGGAAACCGAACTGGTTGTCAGTCAGATCTGTCCCCACGTTCGTGAGATGCTCGAGGAGGCGCTTGTGCTAGATGTCTTACTTAAAAATAAAAAAGACAATATCATAAAAATTCTCTTACATATTCTTTTGCATATTGAGGAATGTAATAGAATCCCCGTATCCTGTAAAGGCGTCCTCGCTGATATATGTGATATTGTTAGAACGGAGATCGAGATGACGAAGGCGGTGCAACGGTCGAAGAGCTTCCGATGGGATCTCCTGCAGGCGGTTATCACCAAGTCGTAGGTACTGCAGGTTTTCTTAAAAAGTAAGATATTATTACAACCAAATAACTTTTACATTTCAATTCATTCTACTTTAACAAAAAATATCTGATGAAATACTGTACCTTCTAGACCAGCGAAGGCTTTCTCGTCAATCCTCTGGATTAAATTTCCTTCAAGCTCCAAGGAGTTTAAGAATGTCAGGTGTGAAAATACCTGAGCGGGTACTTCACGCAATTGGTTATGTGCTAAACCTAAAGAATCTAAGCTGCGTAGACCTGTGAATTAAAGAGACGATATTTGCTTATAAAACATAAAACTTATTTGTAGATTTTATTGAAATTTTCTGTAATTCTGTGAGTTTAGGTGTTCAACACACATTAGGCAGTAATTAGCTTTATCTATAGATATGTGCCACGGATGAGCTAGTAGTTGCCGAATGAATTCGGTGATCGTATCTTGCCGAGTGTAGTTACTGCGTCCCATCATCCAGTCACCAACAAACACCCGCCATGACAAGGCACATTGAAATTAAATAAAAACACATTATAGTGTGAATCCCTAGTGGGAGATTTATTTTGAAAAGGGATTTTCTTACAAATTCACATAGATTTTAAATAATTCTTATCTTGATTAAGTTATTAAGCTAACAGGTTAAATTAAATACCTAAGTATAATCACGACTATTGGTGATAAAGTGATACTTTAAAATATTTTAGTTAACGACGATTTCCTACCTGCGAAGTCTCCTTCCGAAATGGAAGCGATGCGATTTTCCTGCATTTCAAGTTTTTTCAAATTTTCGAGTAATGCAAGAGCTTTTTGCGGTACTGCTGTCAAATCATTGCCTCCAAGGTTAAGCCGCTTGAGTTTCC
Organism: Cybosia mesomella; assembly: GCA_946251805.1. NCBI lineage: Eukaryota > Metazoa > Arthropoda > Insecta > Lepidoptera > Erebidae > Cybosia > Cybosia mesomella. The sequence continues at coordinate 10,814,325 of OX276394.1, read as the reverse complement.
TGAAAACGACATGTACTCAAAACCTTCTGTTTATTTAATTCCACAAAATGTTATATATTTTAACTTCAGTGTTGTATTATTGATAAGTTAATAAAAGTAATATGATTTTCTTCTTTGTTCATGGAAAATTATAAATTAAGGAACTTAGTTTAGTATTATTTAAGATTTTACGTAATATTACGTAGGCCTAGGAAGTATTCATTCTTTTGGCTTCATTCGCGTTCATTGATTTTACCAGCCGGGGCCACTGCTTTATCACCACCGTGCATATTGGATGTACAGTCAGCGACAGAAGTCACTTAACAAATTCTAATCTATTGATAACCTGAGCAATTAACCCTTTCATAAAACAATAAATAAAACATGAATAATATAAACTTTTAAGAATATACTGCTTCCGGGCTGTTTGGCCGTGGTCCATCGGAAACTTGTATTCCAGACGTTTCATCGATCACTGCGGATGACATCTTCAGTGGTACGTCGAGACGCCGTCGAGTGCGGAGAACCTTCCTCGGCGGCGAACTCGGTGCGACTGATGTAATGGCCCGAGTCACTGGCGTATTTATAGGCGCAGTTGGAAGGGGCAAACGACGTGATCGCTCCTGATTGGTTGAGAGCTGCGCAACCGATGCGCTCGATCCTGATTGGTCGAGGCTAAGCAAGGAGGATACCGGGGATGGTGGCGGCTTCGTCATGTTTGAATTGTGATGACGCGCGGCTCTCAGTGCTGGATACCAATCTTTTTGGAGATGAAAACCTTCGTATTTTCTATTAAAATTATTGGAATGCTTGAATATTTCGATGGCTTCTCGTCATAGCCGTGGTAAGAATTGTGAAGTGGTGGCTAGAACTTTCGTGTTCTGAAATTTGATGGTATGATTACCATCCTCCTGGGTGTGTTCCGCAACCGCTGACTTGTCGAAGTGGCCGAGGCGGCAATTTCGTTCATGTTCCGATAGGCGGGTCTTGACGCTTCTTTGAGTAGTACCCACGTTTACCGAGCCACACGAGCAGGGGATTTGGTAAACTCCAGCCGAAGATAGTGGGTCACGAGGGTCCTTGACTGAACAGTGAAGATTACATAACTGCGTCGTGGACTTGAAAATAGGCTTAATGTTGTAAGCTTCTAGCAGTCTCCCGATACGATCCGTTGTACCATAAATGTACGGCATAAAGGCCTTCCCTAGAGGGGCAGGTTTCTCCTCATCCTGGCTGACTAAGTTCCTGAATCACCTGAACAGCATCCATCCGAACATCCAGTTCACCATGGAAGTAGAGAAGAACGGAGACCTGCCATTCCTCGATGTCCTGGTATCCAAAAAAGAGGATGGCAGCCTTGGTCACCGGGTCTATCGAAAGCCTACACACACAGACCGTTACTTACACAACGACTCCAACCACCATCCCAGACATAAAATGTCAGTCATCAAGACCCTGGTCCACCGAGCTAAGAGCATCTGTGAGCCCCAACCCCTTAAAAACGAGTTACGCCACCTGGACTCGGCCTTCTAAGCCAATGGATTCTCTGCCCGGGAGATACGAAGAGCTCCTCATGCGAGGAAATCTTCTCTTACGAACCGGGATGAGGAGAAACCTGCCCCTCTAGGGAAGGCCTTTTTGCCATACATTTATGGTACAATGGATCGTATCGGGAGACTGCTAGAAGCTTACAACATTAAGCCTATTTTCAAGCCCACGACGCAGTTACGTAATCTTCACCGTTCAGTCAAGGACCCTCGTGACCCACTATCTTTGGCTGGAGTTTACCGAATCCCCTGCTCGTGTGGCTCGGTATACGTGGGCACTACTCAAAGAAGCGTCAAGACCCGCCTTTCGGAACATGAACGAAATTGCCGCCTCGGCCACTTCGACAAGTCAGCGGTTGCGGAACACACCCAGGAGGATGGTAATCATACCATCAAATTTCAGAGCACGAAGGTTCTACCACCACTTCACAATTCTTCCCACGGCTATGTCGAGAAGCCATCGAAATATTCAAGCATTCCAATAATTTTAATAGAAAAAACGAAGGTTTTCATCTCCAAAAAGATTGGTATCCAGCACTGCGAGCCGCGCGTAATCACAATTCAAACATGACGAAGCCGCCACCATACCCGGTAACCTCCTTGCTTAGCCTCGACCAATCAGGATCGAGCGCATCGGTTGCGCAGCTCTCAACCAATCAGGAGCGATCGTTTGCCCCTTCCAACTGCGCCTATAAATACGCAAGTGATTCGGACCTTTACAACAGTCGCACCGAGTTCGCCGCCGAGGAAGGTTCTACGCACTCGACGGCGTCCCGACGTGTACCACTAAAGATGTCGACCGCAGTGATCGACGAAACGTCTGGAATACAAGTTTCCGATGGACCACGGCCAAACAGCCCGGAAGCAGTATATTCTTCAGGCAACGCCGGCCGTGAAAGCCTTAAGATTTAAAATAGAAACTTGTTCCTCTGGGCGTTATAAAACTACTTAAACAGCCACTATTGGTTCATGTATTCCTATGTAAAACTATGTACGTTATTTTATTATTATTTATAGTACTGAAATAAATCAGCTCATTAACGATACATCATTTTAAGATTATAATGCGATTTTTTTTCCAATAGACTGCCCAATTGAACTGTGCCCCCATAAGTATGAATAATTTATTACAGCGTAAGACACATATTACTAATATTTGTGCTAAATAAAAGTAGGTTTGCGACAGTAGTACTAGTACTAGGTGGGATTCAAACCCGCAACGTCAAAATTGCATGACTGTTCCTTTGCTCAGCTTAGATAAACTTCGTTTTTAACAATAATTAGGAATTGGCAATCAATAAAAACTTAACTCACTTTTCGAGTCCTTTGAAAGCCTCACCGTCCACAACAGATATTCGGTTTTCGTACAGGGTTAAAATCTCGACTGTGTCCAGACCCATAAAAGCTTTGTTATGTACGGCGGTCACCTGTACAAATGAAGGTTTTGGTAAATGTAATATTATTGATGCCTATGATTTAAATTTTAAATTGTAACTATTATCATCTCGCTTATTTAAATAAATTTGAGATAAATTCATTGAAAGCATCCATTAAACAAACCAAAGACAGTGGAGTCGATTCTATTGTGCATTTTCACTGAACTAAACTAAACTCTCTAAATTTTATGTTGACTTTCAAGCCAATTTTGTTATTGTTTTGTTTTCAAAATTGACAAAAACTATCAACTACAAGGCGTAATTATATGGAATAGCATAAGGAACATTCTGAAACATGCAAAACAAGATAAAATCGAAATTTAAATTTCGAGATTTCAGTTTAGTTAAAATGTACAACAGGATTGACATCAGTTACATTTTTCCATTTTTAAATAAATTGTTTGATAGTTGCAATAGATGCAATTATTTCTCCTACAATGATAAAAATTTAGTGAGATTAGAAACATATTATTTTTCGGATAGAAAACATTGATACTGTTTTTGCTGTTTTCACTGAGTTATTGTAAGGCTCGATTCACTTCTTACGGCCGGTTTCAATAATCCATCTATCCTTTGCCAGCAGTTAAAATAGCTACCATTAGTATCTATCGGGGATTTTTTCTGTTTCAATAAACAAAGATAAGCAGAAAATTACTTTGATAATATTGAAACCGCAGTTACAGATAGATTCATGTTGGCATGTTTATCTGGGATAGCTTCTACCTTTATAATAATAATAATTCATATTTTAATTCGGATAATGTACAATCCATAGTTTTGTTAGTAATGCTTAACCTATGTTGGTAAGTACAAGATTTTCATACATAATTATAATTACTTCAAGTGACCGAAGTTCACGTGCTTCTCACGTGAACTCCGACCCAATGCCTCACCATCGGTGAACAGTCAACATTTAACTGTAAGTAGATTATTGAGACTGGCCGTTAGAGAACAAGTGGAAGATACATTCTAAAAATGTATTGTCAGATAGAAAGTGCGCAATTGTTAAAATTATAACAACATAAATTCTAGATATAGCATGCAGTATAGGCGTGAATACATAAAATTCAATCACTCGTATAAATTTAACACTATCACCGTCAAGGCCTTTGAAAATTCTTACCTTATTATGATTCATATTGAGTATAAGTAGATGATTGAGATGTGTGAATGAGGATGTTGGTATTGTCGCCAGACTGTTCTGTGACACGTCGAGTTGAGTCAGCTTATTACCTAAAGACATTGTGAAATTATTAAGTTCCATTATCATGTTACGGTGCAAAGTTTAATACCATGCCCCAGACCAGTATTTTGAGCCCAAAAAGATACATACTTAGTTAACAAAGTTTAACAATTGTTGAAGTGTTTGTATTAAATACGAGGAAATTAAGGCTTCAGACTTAAAGTAGTACTTTGTTGCGACGTACCACGAATGGGATGAGATTATCAAATGAGGATTATTAAATTTCTAGAAACAAGAACTGTTTAATTTTATTAGTAAAGGCAGATTTAATTTATGTTTCCGTTTTCCAAATACAACATTTTCATCATTATCTGCTTGTTCTTCGATCAATTATTTGTGATTTCTTAAAGCGAGGCGTGGAAAAGTATCGAGGCCGTCAAGGTCGATAGTTCAAGATCGATAGCATCAAGAATGGTGTATTGTATTGGCCAGTATTTTTTGGGCTTCACTCTAGCTGCATGCTGCATGGTAAGAACCATGTAGCAGTCAAAAAAAAAATTGACAGACTAAACACTAGGGGCGCAATGCATTGCATGCAATGTTGAGCTGTGAATTGTAGGTAATCATGTAGTGTGCACTACTACAATTTTTTTTCAATTGAATACCATTGAATTGTTTTTTCGGTGATTATTCCTCCGTGCAGTTTTTTTTTTTATAATCGGTATTTATAGTTATAGGCTACGTTTTGGTGCCAAAACTTGGATTTTACTAATCGTGGTTATTTATATAATTTTTTGTTCGGTGATTATTCCTCCGTGGTACTTCATAATAATAAATTTGTATAGCCTTTGTCCGTCACATCACCATTATCTATGATTTTGATAAAAATCATTATCGGTCGAAGGGTCTAGGCGCTAGAGGGACACAAACGAAATACATCGAGTAGAGTGAAAGGAGCTTTCGCTCGACTTCGTCTCACTCTCAGCTCAATAAAAAAAAACATTTAATTTTCTTCCATACATTCCAGTCAGGCATCCTACACTTAATCACTCCTTTTCTTGCCATGTCCTATTTTACACAATACATCTTCTTGAACCTACCTCTGCTCATAAGGAATTGAAAAATGTATAGAGACTCATATTTACATACCGATAGAACTTAGAGAAGAGTCTTCTATGACAGCCAAACTACTGTTATGTACGGTCAGGTGACGAATATCGAGCCCAAGGAATATGTATGATGGTAGCTTAGCCAGGTTATTGTGACGTAACTTCAGGTAGAAGATTATCATCGGCTTGGAACGCAGCGTGTTCATTGCCTGTGTACAAAAGAAAAACAATGCATTACATTTACGACTCATCAAACCAAAAGTAACATAAATAAAGACACAACCTAATGTACATAAACTTAGTAAGAATAACAGCTGATACAAAAGTTATTAATCTTATCATAATGTACGCTATGAACTTTCTTACTTTCCTCATGTACCTATTATATAAATACTGTTAATCTAAGCAGTTCTAAAATGAAAAGAAAACTGGCTAAAATTAATAAGTACAATTTTTGCATTAAAAGACAATTCCATCAAGAGGAATATTAATGAGCACCAGCAATCCCGTTTGGAAATGGTCATTAGTACTGCTCAATGTACCGGCAAGTGCTCAATGTACCGGCATTTTGCAAAATAACCATTTAAACAATAGTTTACATATATATATATATATATATATATATATATATATATATATATATATATATATATATATTATATCATAGGGGGTTACATAAAAGCGCTATCCCCCAGTATAGGATTTGGCGACTAATCAGAAGAGTAATATATGACTGCGGTTAGCGCCCGTAGTGACATAACCGCCCCCGCTGGCACGCGGGGGGGTATCCGAAGGGATTTCCGCACGATAAAAAAAAAAAAAAAAAAGGTACCATGTTTTTAGTTATTTGTATTAATCATTGTTAAATGGCGGGGAAGTAATCAAAATGCTGCACAAATTTTACTCAAAGCATATAATCCTTTATTTTTAAAAAGATACAAATCTGCATATAAATATTTTTGAAAACTCGCTTGCCACACTTGGTAATCGAATCCGCTAAAAGTCGAAAAAAACATCATGTACCTTTATGGCATCATTTGGAGTCAATTATACATAAAGATCTTTTATGTGGGAATGAGCGATCTTCGTTGGTTCAGTTTTCCATATTAATAATCAATACTTAATAAAGATTTAATAAATTGGTAGTATGCGATTAGGGTAATTTTCATCCCGCGATACTCAGTAACTAGATAAGGAAGGAAGCTAAAGCCGTGCATAAATGTATTTAACTTCGTGCTCACTATTGTAAAAGGCTCTTTCTACATGTCATTCCTGGTCCACATTCGTTAAAACTTTGTTAGTAACTTTCCAACCCAATCCTTGCCCACTTAACTTTTCATCCTTATGTTTAAATATTCAAGTGTATTTACCTTCTGTATGTGTTGTTGCTCAGTAAATTCGCAGAGTATGTCGAGGCCATTCTTCTTAACGGTGCAACTGCAGGGTGTGATGGTATTTGGTGCAGGACACTGCTGCGCGCCCTGGGGGTGAGCCGGCCTGGCGTATAACAACACGCAGCATACCAGCAGCCAACGCGGCACCATTATGGATAACCTGAATAAAAGAACAATGAATGAGCGTAAAGTTTGTTTAAATTCAATGATAGTAGAAGCAGGTCGTGAAGTATTTTTCACCACCATCTGCTTGCAACCCGATGGTGAGCTGTTGTCTCTGCCTACTCCGGAGGGAGAAAGGCGTGTATAAATGTATGTTTGCTTGAAGCGCGTCCACGGCCACGGCAGCTTTAAAATCTACACTCAAGATCCCTATGACGCAGACAAACAGAACAGATGTGCGTCCTAGTGCATTCTAAAAACATGTCTAGGATGCGCGTCCGTTCTGTTTGTTCGGCGCCTATGACCTCTCCCCTTCACATAGATGGCAAGCAGGGCCTGTAATATCTTATTTTATAATTGATACAAACAACACTATAGGTATTTGACATGCTTTGCAGAAGAATAAGAATTAGTCTAGAGGGTAAGAAAAATGTAAGGACTAAAGCCAACTCTGATAACTAGTAGAGGCTGTATTGACATTCAAGTCAATATCATACTGCTACTTAAAGTGAAGGAGGAGCTTTCCTTGTTTGAACCCACCTATTCGTACTCGTAAAAGCATGGTGCAACGGACGCTAGCCACTGTCATATTTTTCTAGTTTAAAAACGCCAACTCTTACACTGGGGATTCTATAAAAACACAGCATTTTAAATTGATATTTCGTGAATTCGACAAGTTGTCTTGACCGAGTGAGTCTTAGTGTACCACACGGGATTATTACTTATGAATTTTATTCAGAGTTGATTTTTCTGATTCTGAATATATTTTGTGTGCATTAGTTGCACTTTTCACATGTTTGTCTAGTGAGAATTAAGTTAGAGGACTTGTATTTCCCACTAACAGTCTGTTTAAGTTCAGAATGGGTGTATAGGGCCCCACGAAGACCTATGGGGTCAAGTCAACCTCGCCTACACCTGCTGACGGATGAGATTCCGGAGTAGGCTTTTTTTTTCTTTTTAAAAAGAATATTAGTAACCGAAATTACTAATATTCCCCCTAACCTCTCCAGCTAAGCTAAATTGCTTGTGTTAGGAGTGGGTTCACGTCGGTAGTGTAAGTGTAATGGCCAGGATTCCAACCCGGGGCCTCTCGATCGTAGGGTCGACTTCTTAACCACTAAACTACCGACGCTTAACGCTTTCCTTTCGTAGTTGGGAAGTCAGACGGTAGTAACTGCCATAGAGCGAAATAAACTCATTCAGAAGGAAGAGAAGGAGTAAACGAACACCGCTCTCCGAGGTAAAAACCTTGGATGCAACCGGAAACTACACCAATATGATGGTGAAACTGTTGAATTTATAGGATCGCGAGCTTGGTTTATGTTACCTTTATTCACTCTTCCCTTCCTTTTTAATAAATGCTCGCCCCGTTGCATAGGGGAAAATACATACACATATAACACATATAACATACATACAAGTAAGACTATGTGATTCAAGAATGGTCCTTGTTTCATGGGAAAGTTATAATACACAAAATATCTAGTAAGGAAAAAATAACACTAGATGCAGTGATGGTGTGTCCTCTTAAATTACTATATAATCCATTCATTAGCGATCCCAACCGTGGTTAAGGGATCGCACCCCCATGTTTATGCTGAGAGATGTCACCGTCTTGTTTTTTTTTTTTTTAAATTTCAAACCTTGTTTCGCATTATACCAGTTTTAAAATGAGACTTCAACACACAAAGACGTACCTATTTTACATTTCAAGGATAACGTCTTGCGCTGGAATGTACAGGAATATTCTTGTAAATATTTTATTTATGCTGGTATTTACTAACCATAAATAGTATTTCCCTAAATTATGAAATAATGTTTACATTTCCACTGAAAGTAAACAGCAAATAAGCCGTATATATTGTGTATTGAGCTTTATACCATTTTATAGGCAAATCACAAATTACATTGTGAGGAAAAATATGAGATGAATAAATTCTCAGGAATATGCAAGAATTCACATTTTATTTACATTGGCAAGGCATATGTTACGCTAAATCTAATTTACACCATACTTGGTGAACTTGTGTTGAGTTTAAAGGCGAAATAAAATAAATATTAGAAAGGGAAGAACGACATACCTAATATGAAAGTGAATTTATTGCACATAGGGTAAATATGTGCGTGGGGTGTGTGTTGGGTAACCTCCTCGAGTGTCGCTCCGATTCCGATCCCGCTGCAGTCCGGGGGGAACGGAATCGGAGCGGCCGGTACACCCTGGGCGGCGGTCAATGGCTTCCCCTTCACCCCTTCATAGGGTTGGCATTGATCGTCGGCCAATACCCAACGTGGCGGGAACACATCGCTCTCCGTACTCCTCTGCTTTCAGAGGAGACAGGATGAGCGATGCTGTTAGTGGTGAGATGGCCCAGGGTCAGCCGGGGTGCGAGGGATATGCTCTATGGGTAACTTTACACCCCGGCGTCTGAAGACCCGAGACGGCGTGCGGTTTTAGTCGGTGCAAGCCCGACATAACCGCCCCCGCTGGCAGGCGGGGGGGTATCCGAAGGGATTTCCGCACGATAAAAAAAAAAAAAAAAAAAAAAAGGGTAAATATGTGCGTATGTTCCCACGTACACGCGTTCCAACGTTGGATTAAAATGTCTCCAACAGAAATATTGGAGTACCCACTTTGTTAGGGTTCCGTTGCCAAATGGCAAAAAACGGAACCCTTATAGATTCGTCATGTCTGCCTGTCTGTCCGTCCGTATGTCACAGTCACTTTTTTCCGAAACTATAGGAACTATGCTGTTGAAACTTGGTAAGTAGATGTATTCTGTGAACCGCATTAAGATTTTCACACAAAAATAGAAAAAAAAGCAATAAATTTTGGGGGGTTCCCCATACTTAGAACTGAAACTCAAATTTGTTTTTCATCAAATCCATACGTGTGTGGTATCTATGAATAAGGTCTTCAAAAATGATATTGAGGTTTCTAATATCAATTTTCTCTAAACTGAATAGTTTGCGCGAGAAACACTTCCAAAGTGGTTACAGGGGGGGAGGGACACCCCCCCCCCCTGTAACTTCTAAAATAAGGGAATGATAAAACTAATCAATTAGCCTATTGCAGTCCGCTGCTGGACATAGGCCTCTCCCATTTTACGCCATAGCACCCGATCCTCCGCCTTGCGCATCCAGTCTATCCCAGCTACCTTTTACAGGTCGTCCGTCCGTCAGTTTTTTTTTAATACGTCATAAATCGTAAACCGCAATTTACATTTCATTCAATCAACACAAATATAAAAATTAAAAAAGAACTCATTATTATGTTACTTGCTACTCCGTAACCCTTAATGGGCGAGTCCGACACGCACTTGGCCGCTTTTTTTTTGTTAGTTTTTCTTACGTTTTGGTTGGGTTCTAATGCAAAAACAAAGAGTTGAAGGATGTCGGCCGGGTTCAATTTTGAGTTTGTGTATTGGTAAATCACAAAACTTGGGTGTACAGTACTCAGGAAGCACGGCACTGTAATAAAATTAGGCTTCGAAGTATAAATAATTGAGAGATTTTGAGTATTTTGCGTAGAAAATTCACAAACGCGTTACAGGAGGTTTTCTTTTTGGCCTTTGGCTTTTTTGGTTTACTTGAAAATCACCTATGTGCTAAGCATCTGTTCATCAGTATGAATATGAGGTAAAGTTATCGACCCCACTACATTCGACACAGTGCTAGATGGAAAACCATTTGTTTAACAACTCAACCCGTGAAGTTAAACTAGCGTCCCCATCATTGTTGTTCAGGGAGTTAGCCCCTTTTTGTGCTGAGAACTGTCTCCTTCGGGATTGTTTCTACTAGAATCATACTATAGCATCTGACTTCTGATTTGCTATATCGCCGCGTCGGAAAAAATGTGACTTCGGCTAAGGTATGCTCGCTTCGATGTTGTAAAGTACTCTCTCTATCGTATAACGTATGTCTTCAGTTTAATATTTTTTAGAGTGATTAAAACCGAAACTATAGTTATAATCACTACATAGTATAAAAAAGTCGCTTTCTATGTCCCTATATCCCTATGTATGCTAAAATCTTTAAAACTACGCAACGGATTTCGATGCGGTTTTTTTTAATAGATAGAGTGATTGAACAGGAAGGTTTATATGTATAATAACATCCATTGCACACGTGCGAAGCCGGGGCAGGTCGCTAGTATAGTATAAACACTAACTGTTGTACTTACCTATTATATAAAGTTAACAAACAGTCAGTCTGATACACAATAGTTATAAAACGCTTTGCAAAACCGGAAAATGCCGATCTTAACTGGACTGTCACTCCTCTTCCCAATGTTATAAAATTTAAATGGCTGGCTTATGACGACATTGCATACCAGATTATATAAATGCATAAATCTAAAGTAGTTCAATTTCAAGTTAGAATACTTTGCAAGTCCAATTTACCTAGTTTGGAGTAAAAAATATAAGGAAAAGAAAAATCTCAAGGCTTCTTTTGTCTCATTTTATACCCAACTTTAAAATGTGGCTTCGCAGCACACAAGGACGTAGTTATCTTACATTTGAATAATTCTGCGGTAAGCTAGAATTTCATGAAATGGCCTCTTTCAGAAATACAAATTCAGATTTTACTACTAGTAGTTTGTATTAATTGAAATTAAATAATATTCTAGGACATTCTACACAGCGCGAAGATCTAGACCGAAAGTAAGCATAGCATATCTAACTTGTATTTCGGATTTTAGAATACGGATAAATATACTTTTATCTATTTATATTTTCATTTTTGTAAAAACATATATATAGCCAGAAACACCCAGACCAATATAAATATATATATTCATGCCTACAAATATTTCTTTTGCAGGAATTACCTCTGATTTAGAAGTTGAACGCTCTACCGCTAAACCACATAGGTCTACGCCAACGTTATTTATTAACTTTTTTTGCTGAACGTTAACAGGAAATAAATCGTATGTATTGTCTATTGCATTTTATATCAATTTTGTAGACACGTCTCAAGTTACATTGGCAGCAAAAATTGAGTTTGAATTCTCGCGAATTTGCAAGAATTCACATTCGTTCTACATTTGCAAGAGATATCCCATTTTATGTACACAACAATTTAGAGATTTGTTCTCAATTTGAAAAATAGCAAAATAAATGGATTTAATCAAAAAAGATAAAGTGTGAATAATCTGCATACATCTAGCATAAAATTATATCAATTGAGTAATAAATCAGAAAGTCATTTTTGTGAGAAGAAGAAAGCGTGGCTAGATTAGTGCCGACTCTTATGTATGGTAGTGAAAGTTGGGTGTGGCAGAAAAAGCATCAAAGTAGAGTGAATGCAGTAGAAATGCGTGCGTTGCGAAGTATGTGTGGATTGACTTTGAGAGATAGAGTGAGAAATAGCGTGATAAGAGAGCGATGTGGATTGACAGAAGATGTAGTGACGAGAATTGAGAAAGGTATGTTAAGATGGTTCGGTCATGTTGAGAGAATGAATGAAAGAAGACTAACGAAACAGGTGTATGAGGCGAGTGTGGATGGTACCGTCGGAAGGGGAAGACCTAGGCGCACATACCTGGACCAAATCGGGGAAGTGTTAGAAAAGGGGCAGGTCAGGAGTACCCTAAACCGACGAGCATGCATGAAGAATGTTATGAGAGTGAATGAGGCGAGAGAAGTATGTCAGGATCGTGGCAAATGGAGATCCGTGATCTCTGCCTACCCCTGTGGGAAACAGGCGTGATTTTATGTATGATGTATGTATTTTACACTATCTGTTGCCTGCGGCTCCGCCCGCGTGGAATTTCCACCCCGTCCACGCTTCCCATGGGAACCTATTCCATGGATAGAAAAAAGTAGCCTATGTCGTATTTCAGACTATAATCTATCTCTGTGCCAAATTTCAGCCAGATTCGTTCAGCGGTTCTGGCGTGATTCAGTAACAAACATTCATCCATACATCCATACATCCATACATCCATCCATCCATCCATCCATCCATCCATCCATCCATCCATCCATCCATCCATCCATCCATTAATCCACCCAAACTTTCACATTTATGATATTAGTGGGATGAAACATAAGATATCTGCTTTTTATTGCCATCATCATTGTCATACTGATACCCAGTTGCGTTCACAGTTGGCACTTTGGAGCCCGGGATCTGCTTATTGTTTTTGAGTGGTATGTCGGTTTTCCCGGTTTTGACTGGTGGTAGAAATTTGATGACACAAATTTGTCACAAAATTCGGCCTCCATTGTAATCCAATTTCGGTTTGATTGCGTTCAGGGGTCAGCAAGTGCATAGCCGGGCAGGGGGATTGTGGTCGCAGCACTAGTGGGACCGGTGGGTTCACGCGGTGCTGCGACTACCATCCTCTTCTGATGAGGCCGTCAAGCTGAGTGCCACCATTGTTAACATGGTACGTGTATGTAATGGTGACCCTCTTTCCGGAGACTTTACCTTCAGCTTACCACCAGGCGAGGTGAAGTCAAATTGACGTGTCCTAAATATAAAAAAAATAAAAAAATCAACCAATATCTGAACTTCGAGAAGAAAGTAACCGCCAGAGCCTCGTCCGTTATTTAGCATGTGAGATTGGCTTGGGCCCAAAGGTGGTAGGCCCTGTTTTTGCTGTAAACTTGTGTTTTATGGATCACAATGCAAAAAATCCTAATTGCATTTTTTTTGAATACTTTATTAGATTATCCTAATGATGGAGTAAATCAAGTAAAGTAAAGCAGTATTAAAACGAGACTAAATGCGAGTTCTTTGAAATAATCAAGTCAAGCCAATTTTCTTCAATTAACTTAATAAGTACTGTAGTACTTTATTGCAGGAAAGAGCCGCTAAAGTGGCTATCACTTTATTGCCCCTTGGGTGGCTAAACGTTTTGACTGACTCCATTTCAAAAGAAATATCATCAGTGTTACATTTGTGGAAAAACCTACTGTTGCCTACAGTTCCACCCGCTCGGAATCCAAATCCACTGCCGTGATGCACATGAACTAATCCCTAGTATAAAACGCTTGAATGCTACCATACCATAATCTTTCTCTGTGCCAAATCATCATCATAGCGTTGTGTCCCGATTGCATCGGATACCTTCATCTTGGAGTTCGGAGCCTGCTTTCGGGCTTTTCCTCCTACACTTTGTAAGATCTCGGGCATCCATGGCAGTGAGACCATTGACATAATATTATATATCTCTGCATCAAATGTCGTAAACTAAACACTATTATGAAGATCCTTTTCTAATTAAGAGAACTTTGTAACAGCAGAATCGGGACCAATAGCTAATCTTTCGGTTTTTTTAGGAGTCATGGTCACGGGGGACCTCTGTATTAGTGTAAATAATAAAATAACACCAAATTAATCGCGATAGAATCCGTGAAAAATAGTTTAATTTCAATGTGTGATATTCGCGTAAACTCCCAACAACACCTTAACCAAATTTTAAATAAACTATAATACCGTGACGTCGCCAGCTGAAAATATCGTGGAGCCTAGCGACATTTTTTGACGTGGACCAAATTGACAGAGATTACCAAGATGGATTGACTGGCGCCTAACTGCTAAATTTAGCTTAGTTATAATATTTCTGAGCCCTTCACATGTACTACCTTTAAACGGGAAATTCTTGTAGATATATATATATACCTAGTCTAGCCATAAATACTGTAACAGAGAATTTAAAAAAAACTGTTGCAAATAACATTTATTACTTTTACAGTATGTTAGTATAATACATAAATATAAAACAATTTAAAATATAAAACGCTTATTCGAAGTGGTCTCCATTGTCTGCAATACAGTCCTTTAAACGTTGAGGCCAGTTATCAATAGAAGCACGCAATCTTTCCATGGGAAAAATCTTCACTGCCAATCGTATGGATTGTTTTAGGGACTCCAAATTATCATGGCGTTTAGAGCAAGCCGTACTTTCTAAAATTGACGATAAATCATAATCCAGCGGATGAAGATCGGGACTAGACGACGGCCAGTCTTCAGTTCTAATGAAGTCCGAAACGTTCATTTCCAACCAAGACTGCGTAGACCGAACTTTATGACTCGGCGCCGAGTCTTGCTAGAAGGACCATTCTTGGTTATTGATCATGGTGTTGTTAAGGGGCTTCACTACCTTCTCAAGAATGGTATCTTGATACACTTGTGCTGATATTTTGATACCTTTTACGCAAAAGTATGGGTCAGTCTCTCCTTCATAGAAACCTCCCTCCACTAGGATCCACAGTCTAAATCCACATGTAGATCATTATTACGAGTAACCCACCAAACCATCACTGAAGTTGGATAATGCCCACGTTGCACTCTGCTGACTAGTTGGGTAGCCTCCTTTGTTTGTTTAAATGTTCCTCAATTGTAAAAACTTTCTCATCCGTATAAAAAAAAATTCTGTGACCTCCCTTTGCGTACCGCTTCAGTAGTCGTTTTAATTTTACCTATATTCTTTTGAAGTCAAAACTTCTTTAGCGGCGTTGTTCACTTTTTTTGTAATGGGTAAAAAAGGTTAAACTCCCGTCAGTAAACACGTGACCTGATTGTAAGACAACAAATATAGAAGCGCTAGTTTCACACTGTACTTAACAACCTTGGTGGTGCGTTCGTCTAATGAGTGGTCGTTGACTTCGTCAAGACTGTGACCGATTCCGACCAAGGCGCAAGAAACACTTTTTGTCATCATATAACTTTTTGTAATATTTATTCTATTTTGTGCCATAAATCTATTGATATAAAATGGAAATTAAACAAAGTGCACCTATTAATGAAAAAAGTGACGAAGAAATGCGAAAGAAAATGAGTGCGTACTTTATAAGTATATTGGCGATGTTGGTTCTGGTAATAATGATGGCGAAAAAGTCGTTGAAATTATGGATGGAAGAGATAAACTTTTTAATGTTAAATAATTGTAATAGTTCTGAAGTGTTAAATTTTTAATGTAATATAAATTATCATGTCAGTGTGCGATAGCGCAATAAATTAATATTGTATGTTACCACATAAATGATAGTACTTTTATACTGATAATTAAAGCAATTCGTGCAAAATTATTCCCTAACCATTCCAAAATATCAAAAATGCACAACGTTAGTATTCAAGTTTTCCCTTCTGCCGGCACTCCCGAAGTGCACCACGGTTTTTTTTTTAATTATCAGTTAAGAAATGACCAATACGTCTCTTATAGGCTGCAAGTCTTAAGTCATCTTTTAAAATACGCAACATGGTTCTTTTTTTTATGGATGATAGGCTCACGTGTGACCTCTATCTCACCTGATCGTTAGTGACGATGTGGTCTACGATGGATCACGTTTGCCTAGAAGGAACCTATTCACTCGAGACTTGAAGATTCCGAGGCTATAGCTTTCCGGAAACACAGACTCAGGCAGGCAATTCCACTCCTTAGCTGTACGCATAATAAATGTGTCGCCGAAACGTTTCGTACGTATGAGTGGAATATCCACCATGGAGCGGTGGCGCGTCGCTGTGCGTCTGGTCGTTCGTTGGTGGAAAGGGCTTGGAGGTATCAAGTTGTGCAATTCCAGCGCACACTCTCCGAAATGCATTCGGTAAAAAACCGATAGGCCTGCAACTTTGCGTCGATGTTCAAGACGTTGCATCGTTATTGATGGGCTTACCCGGGGTGCCCGGCAACGGACATTTGGGGAGGACACCGTGCGGTTTTAGTCGAGACACGACATAACCACCCCCGCTGACCAACGGGGGGTATCCGAGGGGATTTCCGCACGTAAGCCTCTTGGCCCGTCTCTCTATTGTCTCAAGCGCTTCCAGGTGGTATTTAGCTGAGCCATCACACAGGTACGAGCAGTACTCCATACAGGACAGAACCTGCGCTTGGTACAAGTTGAGCAACTGTTCCGGTGTGAAGTACTGTCGCACCTTCGACAGAATACCCAGCTTTTTAGCAGCCACTTGAGCTTTAGCCTCAATGTAAGAGCCAAAATTGAGGGTGGACGTCAGGGTAAAGCCAAGAAGCTCGAGGCGGTCGGTTATCGGCACGGATGCATTTCGGAATGTGGGATTTGGCGGAAATTGACTTCGCTTGGCAGAGAAGAGACACGCCTGGGTCTTGGTAACGTTGAACTTGACCAAGTTATCCTAGATGCTATCTCCATCTCCCAAGATAAAATCTTTTGCTTTCAAACCGGATTTCTTCGAATTTTTTCCCTTACATAGTGCTTTGACCACCTTTTTCGTACGAACACTACTTGGACGGCCAGATCTTTTTCTGTCACAAACAGAGGAGGTTACATTGTACCTATTAATAGCCCGGTACACAATCATTTTACTAATACCAAGCGTATGGAGAGTTTTAAAAATTGCACTACTTTGCGTAATGCAATCACAGCGATTCGATTTTCTTTATCACCCCACTCCATTTTAATATCGCAAAATATTATACAATGTATTGGCGCCAAAATGAGAAAATACAATGAACAATATAAAAATGACAGATTCCAAATTCAAATGTAATATTTTGTTTATTTTTAATTGTAACAGTATTTAAGGCCAGACTCAAGATTATATATATATATTTCTTAATTTTATAACGCTATCTAGACGCAAAGTTGTGTTATGTGTTCCAGAGTGCGGGTAAACATACTTAGGTACATTTTTTTGTTAATACATACATATTATTCATAGAAACACTCTGGGCGTTGTAAATCGATATATTCATGCATGAAAATATTGGCAATGAGCGGGAATCGAACCCGCGACCTCCGACGTAGCAGTCGAACGCTCGACCGCCACGCCATGGAGGTCGTCAAAGGTCGTAAAAGTTAGCGTCTAAAGTTCTCTATTCTCATATTTAAAAATTTTTTTTTTTGTACTTTATGTATGTATACTATCGGATAATGAGCAACCGTAACCCTTAGCCACCGTGTATAGTTAGCGTCTAAAGTTAATGATTGTTTTTATATATCAAACATTTTTGTTTATTCTTTATGTATACTGTCGAATGGAGAGGAACCATAACCCTCATTTCATCTTTTTCATATTTTAAAAATTAGTTTTTGAACCAAGTAATTTATATTGTTTAATTAAAATGCTATTTAACATCTCAGTGGCCCTTAATAAAACATGATTTATTTTTGATTAGTATTTTTCACTCATATATTGTATTTTTAAATCTGTGCCATCATCATTTACTTTTGACACTGAATGTCCGAAACCCACCGGAAGAGATGAGGTAACCCTTGTATTCTACTTTGCCGGAAACCATTTATTACTTTTTAATTATTACCTTGTTGTATGTTAATTAAAGTATAACATTATTTTTATGAATAGACAATGTCGGTATTGTGCCACAAAAAGTTTACAATTCCTTCTATCTGTTCTATCGTTGGTACGTTGTTATATTGGTATGTGGTTCAAGATCACGTAGAAAGTGAATTCTCCCTCACACTTTAAAACTAAAACGGTTATCTATTCATACCGATTTTACTTTTGCAAAACTCTCTAAATTAGACTAATATTCCGTTTAGTCTATATAATTTTACACAGTGATAGATTAAAGTCTGGAATTTCACATAGGCTATTTATATCCCAGGATTATTTTATTAAAAAAATAGTTGTTCTAACTACAGAATTTCGATATCGCCAGTGGGTTGTGGAGGTTAATAGACAATTAAATGGATGTCATGTCATGAGCAAAAGCTAATCATAGTAATTGTATTTCTGTCTATAAACCCGCAACCTTTTATTGGCTCGTGAAGCACGTATCAAAAATGATGTTTGTACTCGTATATATTTAAATTGAACGCAGAGGGACGTATTGGCTAGTTGAATATTCTATCGTGGACTATGCAAGAATACTAATGCCACGGATGACAGCGGGTATTTTTGTTAAATTGGCATTCAAATGATTGTTTTTTTATATCATTTAGTTTCCAAAACATGCACGAGGCCTGTTTAAAGGCAAATTATTCCTGGAACCTATCCTACTTCCCTTCCCAAAGAGTTTAGGCAAATGGTTTAACAGCGATTATTCGCTCACTTGGTCATGAAATTCTATGAACATCTTTCGGAGCCTAAGCCAACCTAACCAGCTAGCTGGTACACCAGACGATCAACAGTGGAGGCTCTAGTGCAGCTTTTATTTTAGAGTTGGGAGATCAGACGGCAAACACTCTCGTAATAGCGATATATTCACCAAATAACTAGGAATTCAGTGCAGGGTGCAACTGAAATGAATTGAGCTGAGCGAGCAGGACTCTTACTTGAAAATAAGACATCTTACTACGGTCGCGCGCTTACCTAAGGCCGCGCGCTCGTGAAACTGTTTTTCGGTGATAATTCCTCAATGGTACATCGGACATGAACCATCTCGCTTTAAAATACTCCTGTGTCCACACTATTACCGTGGTAAATTTGATCAAGATCACGTGAGTGGTTACGGAGGAGTTCAGCCACCAACAAACGGCTATGCCGGGTATAAGAGAAATAATAACAAACAAAAACAACAAATAACAAAAAATAATAACTGAACCCCGGGTCCAAGATTTTTTTTTTGTTAAAAATACTAGCATCTTTGATATAGTCAAAGCCTAATCTCGGATTTTTGGCCATCTATCTAGTCTTGCTATTGGTTTGAACCCACTCAAGGTTTTCCTCTTATTTATCTCTTCTTATTTTATTAATCTATTGTTCGCGCTTGCATTCTTGTCCCCTAATACCATACCAGTTCTCGCTTTTATTCCTCTCGCACTTTCATTCCATGCCTTTCATACTTTCGGGATTAAGGGGTAGTATTTCGCCAGTTTCTTTATTTATTTCAATTCAACCTTATATCTATTTTCTTATGACTACTATTTATTACATTCTATTCTTACTCACCAATATATCCTTTATTTACACTTGGATCAACTTATTTTTTAATGTTAAAATTTTTCAACCTCCTTGCAAGGTATACAATTATACCTGCCTGAGGTTATTAACTGCTATTTCTTTTATTTACTTGATTTACAATTTTAACTGCAAATTTTAAAAATTTCTCCCTATGATTGTCCATCAATTTTGGTAAGTTATCTACTGTTATTTTTAGATTTATTTTATTTTCTAAATTAAATCTGTCTCTCACATAGATGGGGCAGTCCACGATTAAGTGTGCGACTGTCTCCTCTACCCCAGGCTCGCAGGCGCATGATGGGTCCTCCTTACACTTGAACCGGGTCAAGTATTCGGAGAACCCACCATGCCCCGTCAACAACTGGGTTGTAGTGCCGGCGACCTCCATTTTGCGGACGATTCTGTATGCAGCCACCGCGCATGGGAAAAAAGAGCTTGGTGCCAGAGGCAGTGTCACCCGTCTTGTACCTTTCATTCCATTCATCAAGCGTGGTCTGCCGCAGGCCTCGCTTGACGAATGAAACTGGGCACAGGTCATAGTGCGGAGCTCTCTTCGACCGCAGAGCTGCCTCTTTAGCCAGCTGGTCGGCTCGTTCATTACCCTCAAACCCTGCATGGGCCTTGACCCAGTACAAGGAGATTTCCTTGCCCTGGGCCAAGCCCCGTTTGATGTTTAATCTGGCTGCAACAACAACAGCCAGAGGGTGGAGGGCGTGACAGTTTATGACCGTCAAGAGAGCGGCTCTGCTGTCGCTGAGAATGCCGAACGTGGCCGCGCCTCGCCTGAGGACCTCACTGGTCGCTTTGCATATGGCCAGGAGTTCGGCCTGGTATACGGTACAATGCGGTGTGAGAGCTAGTTTGAGGGTCCCGGTTTCGGCCCCGTGATTCCAAATGGATAACGCGGCGCCGACGCGACCCTCAATCTTGCTCCCGTCCGTAAATATGCGTACTTCAATATTATTTGTACGTTGGTACTCGTCTTCGTCTACCAGGCTTGAGAACTCCAGGTTCATATGCTCCGCGGGGTGAGGTGACTTTATAGCTGGGGCCATCCGTTCAATCTCCCTGTCTCCCAACCATGACTGGAACACTCCCCTCTTGGCCTCGTACAACGAGGCCACCTCGCGAACTCTGAGGTCCAGAGGGAGCATGCCAGCCAGGATCAGTCCTGAGTGCAGGGAGACTGTCCGGTAGCTCTTGGATAGCTTTTGGGCGAATCCGCGCTGCACCACGTTCAGCTGCTTTCTGACACCAAGCTTGTCCACCGCCGCGCACCAACTGCTAGCCGCATACAGGATCGTAGGCTCCACAGCCGCGTCATAGATGGTCCGGATCACCTAGGGATGTAATCCCCAACTGATCCGGGCCATCCGCGCCAGCTTGTGGTAGATGCCGATCGCCTTTTTGCATACATTTGTGATGTGTGTGTTAAATGTGATTTTGTGGTCGATGGTGAGCCCTAGGATTTTGATGTGATCGGACTGTGCAATGTCTATCCCGCCCATCCTGAGGCGCGGGACATCGTACTTAAGCCTCCGCGTGATTACCATCGCACAAGTTTTGTGCGGTGCGAATTTCAGCTTCATTCCGATGCCCCACTCCCACTCCGAGCATGTGCTCGAGAGAGGCATTGGCCTGTCTCTCAAGTTCCAGGGCACTGTCCCCATCGAACACCAACAGCCCCCGGGTGCAAGATTAAAACGTTAGTTCACTTGGTCAGTCATCATCATCATCTTTGCGTGATATACCGGCTTTCACCTCGATTCTCGAAGCCCGGGGTCAGCTTTTCGGCTTTTACTCTTCCACTTTACACACTCTTTGGCATCATTTGGTTGGTCATGAAAATGAGTCCTAAAATCAGTCGCCCTAGGCTGAAGCCTATTCATCCTGCTGGTAAATCCTCCACTGCTCAGTGACATTCTTTCACATATCAACATTCTTTTTATTATAAGATTTTATTTAGCTTCACCTGTCCCGGTGTTTGTCATAAAACCCTGCAAATCAAATTTGATCCTCGTCTCGGTTACCGATTGAGGTGAAATTTTGCACACATATGGAAATTAGCGTGACAATGCAAAATTATGATCACATGGTGCCGATCTGATGATGGAGCTGAAAGATGTCCATAGGAACTTCGCAATGAAACGATACAACTTCATCGAGTTTGGACTCGTTTGAATCGTCTCACCGAGTAATTTGTCTTTCAATGGTAACCAGGGTCTGATGGTAGAGCGGAAAGGTTGTCAAAGGAACTCTGTAATGCAACGACGCCAACCCATCGAGTTTCGGCTCGTTTGATTTCAATTTTTTAGTTCTTTTTAGTAACAAGAATATTATAAAAGCTTAATTTCAAAAAGTTTTTTTTTAAATTCCACTTGTTTACAAGCTTTTATTTAACTTGCTCTGTATGTATGTTAGTGCGGATCAAAACTTGCAACTGAATTTTGAAGCAGTTATCCTCAACCGATTGAGATGAAATTTTGCATTCTCTTTAGTTTGGATGACAATGCATTAATATGGTACCATGGAGCTGGTCTGATCATTGAGTAGGAAGGTGGCCTAGGAACTCCTAAGCTAAACAAGATAATCCCATCGAGTATGGGCTCTTTGGATTTGTTTTGACAAACTATCTGATGTGACATAGTATTTAGGGTCTGAAGCTGAAGTAGGAAGGTCACCATAGGAACTTTTAAGCTAAACAAGATTAGCCTATCGAGTTTGGGGTCATTTGTTTTGCCTTGATAAACTCTTTGGTGTTACATGGTATTTAGGGTCTGATGATGGAGACAGTAGGTGGTCTGGAACTAAACAAGATAGACTTGTTGTGTTGAGTTCGTTTGGCGGGTCTTGGTCAGAAAACTAAAAAATTGAAAATAAAATAATTAATATAAAACCTTTTTAAAATCAAGCTTTAAAAAAGAAGAAGAATCAGTTGTACTAAAACGAAAATAATAATTTTGTGCAAGGGTTGTGGTGATTTCAAAAGCTTGTATCGTAATTAGAACACAGACAAAAAACATCTCTAAATTGGTGCATAACTATAAGGAAAGAAGGTCTACCTAACTCATTCCGTTCGTGTCTTCTTAGCATGATAACATAGAATTAAATACTTACATATTTGCCTGTGTGTGTGTCAGGTCGGCAAGCGATTATGTTCAGGTGAGGGGTGTGCTGATGTCATGGGGCACTAGGTCATGTTCACAGGAGTTGTTCGTGGTCCGCCCTGTTGGAGATACCATTGGCTTAGCACACGTTAAACATTCGAGGATCTGAACATCGGTAATAATACGTGTCGAATATATAGGACTGAAATAAAATATAAAGTAAGCGGTGGCTTGTCAGGCTAACTATATATAAACCTGTGATTTCAAGGTGATAAAAAATTAAACAATTTTTGGGATAATGTCCTAAAATTCAAATTTTAGGACTTTATGCCAAAAATAGTTTGAAACGTGGGCGGAAAAGTAAAAGGCGATTGACGAAGGGGTAATAGATAGATGTGGGATGACGATCTGCGAAAGACTGCGGGCAGATGCTGGATGCGGCAAGCTGAAGACAGGGCGCTATGGCGCTCATTAGGGGAGACCTATGTCCAGCAGTGGACTAGAATAGGTTGATGATGATGATGATGATGAATAGATAGATCAGTCTTTTGCCTAAGTAGTAGAAGGCCCGTGAAGGTGGTAAAATATGTATCGCACGGGGCTCTGTAGGCAGAAGGGCCCGGCAATCTGTATACCAAGGCAGGAGTATTGGGGGCTTCCGTACTCAAGCTGACTAATATATAGTTTACTGGAGCGACTATTTTCTCTCAATTTTTGCCATATAATGAATACTCAAATAGTAGTCCGGCAATTAAATTATTATCCACCAGGTCACGAGACTAGGTCACGAGCACGAGTTAAAAAAGGTTGATTTGGTGAAACTCTATTAGATTTTACTGTGCAAATGATGAGTTGCGAGCAGATAACTTACACAGGAAAAGCTCTTTTACTACGAGTAAAATTAAATCTAGAGAATCACTTGCTCCCTTTGCGAAATTCAAAACACTGTGATTCGATTATTATCTACCTTTTTTTTTTTTTTTTTTTATCGTGCGGAAATCCCTTCGGATACCACACCGTGCCAGCGGGGGCGGTTATGTCGGGCTTGAACCGACTAAAACCGCACGCCGTCTCGGGTCTACAGACGCCGGGGTGTAAGGTTGCCCATAGAGCATATCCCTCGCACCCCGACTGACCCTGGGCCATCTCCGGTTTCGAGATGACCCCCTCGGGTTTGGGAACCACGGTGTCCCCGTCTTGCCCCGGTGTGGGGGAGGGGCGCCAGTCGCCCCACCGTCCCGCGATTATTATCTACCTTTTTTTTTTTTTTTTTTTTTTTTTTTTTTTTTTTTTTATCGTGCGGAAATCCCTTCGGATACCCCCCCGCGTGCCAGCGGGGGCGGTTATGTCGGGCTTGAACCGACTAAAACCGCACGCCGTCTCGGGTCTACAGACGCCGGGGTGTAAGGTTGCCCATAGAGCATATCCCTCGCACCCCGACTGACCCTGGGCCATCTCCGGTTTCGAGATGGCCCCCTCGGGTTTGGGAACCACGGTGTCCCCGTCTTGCCCCGGTTTGGGGGAGGGGCGCTAGTCGCCCCACCGTCCCGGCCTGCTTCTGCTGGGGTGACAGGTGGCCTCACCCGCCACCCCCAGGCCTGCGCTCATGGAGGACGGAGGTCGTTAAGCGACCTCCGGCGCCTGAGTTGCCTGCGACGCGCGGCGAGCAAGTTGCGGGCTCGGCGGACCGGGAGAGTTCTAAGTCTCTCCCGGGCGCGCTCCGCCACCTCCTTCGCGAGCATTACATGCTCGCAGAAGGAGGCGGCGGCGGCCCACGCGCTCGCGCTCCGCACCATTGCCGCAATCATGCTGCCGAGCGAGAGGACTCCCACCCCGATGGCTGCCACGAGGTCACGCCTATTATTATCTACCTAGGCCTAAACAAAACTTTCGATTGCGATAAACTATATCTTATTGAGTGTTTTCTGTGTCGTTTAGAAAAAAGAGTCTTGTAAACGAGAACTGATTCAATCTAGAACTAACTTTGCAACTAAGATGATATGTTAGAAAAGTTGGTTTCTATCACTTTTCTTTTAAAATCCAACTATTGCATTAATTTTGTAGGTAGGTACTAACTTTATTCGTGTAAAATTTCTTCGCAGACCGCCGATAACGGCAACGAATCGACTATTACCACATGTTTCTGAACTCAAACCTAGATACTGACAAGAGGAATTGCTTGCTTGCCAGTGAACTTAAATAGGTACGGCGCCACAGTACGAACCATCGGAACGAAGCAAATCATTCAATGAATTTTTGAAGCAATTATTATGCTAACTTTTCATATAGATTCAGATGGACTTCAAAAACTCATTGAACTATTGTGGCGGAGTAATCAAAAAACAATGTTTAAAAATGATTGTAACATCATTCATTGTTTCCGTAGTTCGCAAGAATTACGGTAGATGGCTCCAGTGTCGCCCCGATACGTATATAATATATCGGAGAATTTCCAATATCTGGGACGTGTCTTGGTAGCTCAGTTGGTCAGATCATTCCCCCTGTAAGGGGCTGGTCGCGGCTTAAAGTCCGTTCCACATGTTCTCTTTTTTTCGGATCTATCTCTATAGGAGAGGCAAATCATGGTCAACACTTTCGGTAAATACATTGTTTTGGACGACAGTAACCCCTTCGCCACTCTTAAGAAGTGAAACATAAGCATGTAGTGCCGTGTCTCTGACTCTTCATCGGGTGTGAGGCTACCCTGCCTGCCAGTACTATCTCATGCTGGTAATCTTAATTTTTACAGAACCTTAAACGCTGTAACGCCGAAGAGACCTTACTCCTATCTGTGTGTCTGTGTTTTCATTTAAACCAGATCTAATCCTCTGTCTTTGAATGAATGCGCAGGTGGTAACCTCTTAAAAAGTTTTCTACCTCGCCACCCCGAGTCCAATTCCTGTCTATTCTGGGCTGACCCTGTGACCCTGAGGTTATGGCTAATACCTTTATTTAATTACATTATAAAAATGTTACGGGGCTCTAACTAAATATTAATCGTGCCGGTAAAATATCAATTTTCAAATTGATAGTAAATTGTAAATTATATTTACGCGTTTCCACTGAAACAAGGTTAAATTCAATACTATCGCCTGTTACGCAAATCACTTTTGAGATGATTAGTGCCGAGAAATTCTCGGTAAAGTAATCACTTTATCGGTTTCCATGGATGTTGTATAAACACGAATGGATAAGGCTGTTCACCATCTAACAAAAAAAACAGCAAACATAAAACCTATGTAAATGTATCCAGTAGACGTCCTTAAACTCTCATAATTTAGGTGGAAATATACATCTACATCTGTTTTTTTTATTAAAGCACTAGTAACCGATATTACTACTTAACACCTCCAGCTAAACTAAATAGCTTGTGTTAGGAATGGGTTCACGACGGTAGTGTACTGGCCAGGATTCGAACCCGGGCCCTCTCGATCGTAAAACCGATTCTTTAACAACTGAGCAACCGATGTTTGTTTAAATGTTTCTTTTTTATGTCATGTATGTAATTGCTCAGCTTCGTATGGAGTAGTGAAACGTCTAGAAAGCGAGCAATACAGGAGTACGAACGTGTTTAAGCTATTCCTCGACCACAGTTTTGTTACATTGTTATTATCAAAACTTACAGCGGTTTTTCTGTGGAAATTGGTACACATTAACGTAAAGACATAAAGGGAAAGACGCCTCTGTAATCTGAGCTTCCAAAGTTCCATCTCCCAACATCTTGGAATTCACTTAGCCGACGTCAAAGACAAATTAGTATTCTTTATTCGTACGCGGGCAAACGAGCGTCCTACGTCGAACGACAAATATCAGTACCAAGAAATATGCGTTTATGTATGTCTCAGTATTATATTTCAAGAGCCGATTCTAGTACAGTGACGATTACAAGGTTTAGTCTTTGGAGAAAATGTGTAGGCGTGGAATATAATTTATGATTATTGATGTATACAATCATTAAATAGTGTCGAAATAATGTAATTTTTACGTGTATGTCTGTTTTTGTTTGTTCTTCTAAATCATACAAGCGATTTATAAGTTTGCACTGTTATCTTTTTTTGAATTCGTTCTTTCAATTGACTGCACCCCACTGGATGGTGAGATGTAGCATGAGTCACGCTACTTCACTAGCGTGAAGTCCAGAAGATATGGGCCACCATCCCAGAAGCTGACGATCCTAAAATGGTAGCCCCTACCTTGACGGGCTCGAAAGATGCTTTTTCACGCCCCGCTTGACATACATTCGACAGCTACGACATGGGGTTCTATTCCCGCTCAGTGCAAATATTTGTGTGCATGAATATGTCTATTTGCATTGGTCTGGGTGTTTCTAATGTATAATAAGTATGTTTTTACAAAAAAAAAGTATATTTAAGTATGTTATATATGATTTTAGATTGACATGGTCATTTACATTAAAATTAGAATTATAAACGGGATATTTACCATGTTTAGTATCTTTTTCTTTTTCGAGAATCCGATATTTCGGCACTGTTACAAGTACCATGATCACGGATGTACTACGGATTCTCGAAAAAGAAAAAGATACTAAACATGGTAAATATCCCGTTTATAATTCTAATTTTAATTTAAGTATGCTTATCCGCATTCTGGAATCCATAACACAAGCTAGTTAAACTATGCTTACTTTGGGTCGTAAAAAGCGCAGTTTCGTAGAATATTTATTTTATTTTTTATTGCGTGAAGCCGTTTTGATGATGCTCTCGATGTAGTTTATATTGCTCATATATATCTTTATTCTTTAAGGGATCTCTGCCCAAAAGGAAAAATGAAACCATTATAGGTTCACTCCATTGTCCGTCTGTATGTCTGCTTGGCAAAGTCCTTTTTCTCAGGAGTACTTGGAGGTTTTAAGTTGAAATTAATATCAAATAATCACGCCTGTAACCTGTTGCAGCTGTAAAAAAAAAACAAACTCTCCCAACACCGATAGAAAAGCCTGCACAAGAATCTCGTGCGTCAATTAGCAGCTGTACCGGCTTGCAGGCGAGGTTGGCTTGACATCCGAAGATCTTGGTGGGGTATAGTTATATATACCCCTTAATTCCACCCTACTACTCCTACATCTACTTAATCAAATTAACACCCACAATTCCCTACGCTGTAAAATGAAATGTACAGTTCTTCCAGGGAAATGGAATCAAACACGTCAATGTTGACTTAGGACAGTCGTTCCGAGTATTTATTCTAAGTTTGCCCTTCGGCTACAGCCTGGCCTCTAAGTCATTCTCACCATTGCCCCATTAGGCTTTTGTATTAACATTTACCAAAATTTACTATCGTGTTTATGGCCTGAAGCGGGCGATGATTTTGTTAGAGTCGTTATTATCATTCTATTAAATTATAAAGCTGTTTCTTTGGGTTGGCAACGGATGCCCGAATCATAAGTCTATTACATTCATTTAAGATCTAGTCTATCATTTGCGGTCAGTCATACGCTTATTAATCACCAGCTGTTATCGCTGATATCGTTGAGAAATGCCGTTTGTCAATTTTATAAAAATATATATTTGACCCCTCTGGAGAACAAGATCCCGTGAAGACGTCACAGACCATTCTGAGCAAGAGGAATTATGAGCGCTGAAAATATTCAAATATATAAAATATAAATATTTTATAAATATATATATAATGGGGTGTGTGTTCAGAAGAATGTTTTGATATGATGCCCACGGTCACATTCTAACATCGCACCGCTCGCCACAGACAGGGAATTCATCCTCACACGTTGTGACCGGAAATCTAATGAGGTATGAAAAGCACTCATTAGATTTCGGGGGGAACGGAATCGGAGCGGCCGGTACACCCTGGGCGGCGGTCAATGGCTTCCCCTTCGCCCCTTCATAGGGTTGGCATTGATCGTCGGCCAATACCCAACGTGGCGGGAACACATCGCTCTCCGTACTCCTCTGCTTTCAGAGGAGACAGGATGAGCGATGCTGTTAGTGGTGAGATGGCCCAGGGTCAGCCGGGGTGCGAGGGATATGCTCTATGGGTAACCTTACACCCCGGCGTCTGAAGACCCGAGACGGCGTGCGGTTTTAGTCGGTGCAAGCCCGACATAACCGCCCCCGCTGGCCGGCGGGGGGGTATCCGAAGGGATTTCCGCACGATAAAAAAAAAAAAAAAAAAAAAAAGGTATGAAAAGCACTTTATTCCGCGCACCCTCAGGCTATGGAATGATCTCCCTGCTGTTATTTTCCTAAGCGACTACAATAAGGGAGTTCTTCAAGAAGGGCATTAAAAGGTTTTACAGGGTCGGCAGAGCGAGTGTGACGCCCCTGGTATTGCACACGTCCGCATAGGCCGCGGTAACCGCTTTCCACCAGGTGGGCCGGTGCTTGTCTGCCACCTGAGTGGTATAAAAAAGAAAACGAAGTAAAATTATTGGTAGCAACAGAAATTCTACCCACCTCGATATTTTTATAACAGAGCTTTTGAAAACTGATCGTTACATAATGAAAAAGCTAGCTCGAACTACAGTTCGTAGTATCGTTACTTATCACTGGATTCACATGGTCGGGTATGCAGTTTATAAAAAACCGGCCAAGTGCGAGTCAGACTCGGCCATGAAGGGTTCTGTAGCAGCAAGTAAAATTTTTATATTTCAATGGGTTGAATGAAAGGTAAATTGCGGTTTAAGATTTATGACGTATTAAAAAAGAACTACATATTAGATCTCGTTCAAACCAATTTTCGGTGGAAGTTTACATAGTAATGTACATCATATATTTTTTTTAGTTTTATCATTCTCTTATTTTGGAAGTTACAGTCTCTCGCGCAAACTATTCAGTTTAGAAAAAAATATTAGAAACCTCAACATCATTTATGAAGACCTATCCATAGATAGATATTTACTACACATTACATACTAGACGTATGGGTTCGATGAAAAAAAAAAATTTGAGTTTCAGTTCAAGTCCAAGTATGGGCAACCCCCAAAATTTTTTTTTTCTATTTTTGTGTGAAAATCTGAATGCGGTTCACATCATCATCTACTTACCAAGTTTCAATAGAATAGGTCTTATAGTTTCGGAAATACCTAAGTGACTGTGACATACGGACGGACAGACAGACAGACATGATGAATCTATAAGGGTTCCCTTTTTTGCCATTTGGCTACGGAACCCTAAAAACAAGTGAACCAATCTTCGCTTTGCTTCGATATTTAGCTAATGGTTTTCGCAAACTGGTGACACATATAAATTAGGCACTGGCTTTTACGGCAATTTCTTTTTCACTGAGTTTGGGGATCAGACGATTATCGCTGTCATAAAAACCATAATAACCAAATTATGGAAAAGAGGAGGAAAATAACGGGACCTCGGATTCGTGCAAGGTTTTTATGCAACCTGAATTGGTGTTCGTGTGAAGAAGTGCAGATTATTAGTATATAAATATCTCCAAGTAAATACACTCGTTGGCCATTATCAATTTGATAGCTCTATTCGTCCGAACCGTATATTGCGTTAGGTCTTGGGAACTGTGCCCAATTTTGTGTTCAAATTGGACAAACGACTGAGGAAATAATAACGTTAATTAAGGCGGAAAACAAAGGGAACAAGCCCTTCCGTCGCGACGACTTTACGAGTGGGGACGGCAACCCTTACGCGTCTACTAAGTATTTTATTACATTGGGATGTGTGTAGCGTCCAATGTACTCGTAGATATGTAATGTTTTGTTTAGGAAAAATAATGTTATTTCGTATTTTCTTATTATATTTGTCTCTTCTAAAGCCTTTGTTTTAATAGTATACGCCTATTTTAAGACGTATTTTAAAATTGGAATAGTTGATGTCGATTAGTACAAACTGAATTTATTACCATGCGGTTCGATCCGCATGTATGTACCTAATGTATGTAAAAAATGTACTATAGGTAGCACACTTTATATTGTAGACCCGAGACGGCGTGTGGTTTTAGTCGGTTCAAGCCCGACTTACCCCCTCCCCCCGCCGGCCAGCGGGGGGGAGGGGGTACCCGAGGGGATTTCCGCACGAAAAAAAGGTACCTATTTATTTAAAATGGGG
Organism: Cybosia mesomella; assembly: GCA_946251805.1. Taxonomy (NCBI): domain Eukaryota; kingdom Metazoa; phylum Arthropoda; class Insecta; order Lepidoptera; family Erebidae; genus Cybosia; species Cybosia mesomella. The sequence goes on along the minus strand of OX276394.1, from coordinate 10,783,505 downwards.
AAAAAGAATTTGATTTTTTTTTTTTACTGATTCGTGTAAGTATAAAGTTTAAAAAGTGTAACCAGATTAGTTTTTCAAGTATAGCAAAATATAGTCCCAACTTTTTACCGATTCATGGCGCTAGTAGTATTTTATGTATTATACATTTTATATAGACTATAGTTTTTTTTTTAAGCTTTTTTATGATCATTACCATTTATCACTGTTTTGTCAAAATATGCCAACCTAAATATTTTAAAGTTACGTTTAAAATATATGTTATGAGACTTTGTCAAAATAAAATAATGACAAATAAATTCAATATACATACTTCATTAGATGCCCTAAGAGTTACATTAGATTTAAAAACCATTTGTTTTCCTGGCTTTGTTACTAACTGGCCAGTTATAACGATGTTCAATGTTATCCAGACGTGACTGTATTACAAAAGCCTTCATGTATTTATCTACACCCATGCTATAAATCCTCTATAAAAGATTCTGAAACAGTTAGCTTATTGCCAACATTAATACATCCAATGTCATAATAACCATAATATCATCCGAACGAGTGTTATAATGTTGTATGAAATTTCATAATAACACTCCTTTCGCTTTTTCAATCTCTTCCGCGCAAAGGGTTACTCATCAGACAGCCAAATTCTTACCGCCCAATGCGTGGAATCTGTATGAGTTTCAAAAAAAGAACTGTCATTCACGCGCGTTGCATAGCACCACCACAGCGGCGGCGGCGCGCCGTAAAAAAAAATTAAAGCTTATTCGTTCGAATTCGAATTCCCGCTATTTTTCTTCGCTATTATTTTTGCAAATTGTTTTGTTTACTTACTATTTTATAGAGGACACATCATGGGTGTAGATAAAGTCTTGTATGCAACTGTATAATTAGGTATTAAAACACTCATGTGATACTATTATCACACTCAGCTTCGCTTCATGTGATAAACCCACATTCATGTTTTAATACCCCTCATTATACCACAGTTGCATAAATAACTATTGTAATTTTTAATGAATATGTGATAAGCATTACTTGTTTTTTCCTGTTTCATGAAATCCTTCCCGGGGCAGAATTTATATAGCATAGAGTTCAGTCTAGTATTTTTTGAAAACCAAGTATGAACAGTCTATTGTTCCAAATAATTTCTCAACTGGCTTTTAGCGAACCACAGAGGATGTATGTATTCTTTTACCTGTTCGTGGTAATATCATTATGTAATCTGTGGTAATAGTAACCATTAAAAGATTTTGTGTTATTTCTTACAAAAAGAAAAGTATCCACATCTCTATTATGTATTAAAGGTATTGGATATATAGATCACAAGTAAAACGTGGCTTGGAAACGTGTAGTTATTCAGAACGACTATTTTGTCTATTTGCTATGACGTCAACGTTTCCATTTTGAATTATAGTAGGTACTTTAGCATGTGAACGCGTCGTCTACATCTAGTAAAAAAGCTATTCACAGAAATCTTTTGTGAGTTTTTGTGAGTTTCAGTCACGTAAAAGGCAGTTGCTGCCGTTCATCAAATCCGTACAAAATTTAAGGCTTTTGTATCGTCTTTTTGTCTTATCTTTTATGCAATTGTTAACGAAGTATGTAAAGATTTCATGTTAAATAGATAAATAATGCGTGAGCACCAAGCATCGATAAGCAGTGCGATACATATAACTAGGACGGTTACCAGCTTCGCAATCAACCCAAACTTAAGCGTAGCGAGATTTGCCTATCCAACAATAGGTCAACGTGACCGGTCGACTTTTTCCATTGATTTGGTTTTTCGGTGATTATTCCTCGATGGTAAGACCGATCTGGACATTCGTCCCCTTACGACACTCAGTAATGTCTACTTGGATCACGTCAAACGGTCTCGGAGGAGTATCATTTGTTTGAAATGCAACTTTGAAACCAAAGACGCTTCGCTCGCCTTCGGCTCGCTACGCTTAACAAACAAAAAAGTAATTTTTAAATTTTTGTTTGCCTGTGTGTCTTCCTGTCTGTTTAAATTAGGTAATCTCTTGAATGGCTCTGCCGATTTCGACGGGAAAAGTAAAATCGATATTTGGACACAAGCGCCCGACAAAACCGACTAGACCTTTTTTATTTATTACAAAATCTAGCCTTGAGGGTCGATTTTGTACCTCTCAATTAGAAACCTACAAGCGGTATTCAACGTGCATTAGGAGAGATTTTTCCTTCTAGGCGTGTTCCGCCGCTTGTATAATGGTCTATGACTATCCCACTGCTCACCAACAGCATGCATCAGGGGAGTTCACTTTCATACTTGAAAACCAGGATTGCCACGTACTGGTTGGTTTGAAAGTACATAAAATTACAAAAATCGTCAATACTGATTACACAAATTGAAGTACAGCAATATACCGGCAGTATAACGTTAATAACATAGATATATCAATTTGTCGTACAATATTATGAAATACGGACAAACATAGGCCTGAAATACTCATGAATATTCAGATTATGTGAATAAGCTATCAAATTGTTGTGCATTTATTATTGTTTCCTCGTGGTAGGCATTGTACATTCTGTATTTTATCAGAATGTAATACAATGTAATTCTGTCTTTTACAAAATAATCTCGTAATTTTGAAGTTACGGGTACGTGCCACTTGTGGTGACTGGTCTGCTATTCTTTATTTCTGGTTAAAAGCCTGTGCCCAAAACACAAATGTATATAACCTCCCTCATTATCCGAACGCCAACCCTAATCACATCCAAAGCTCGCAGGTTAGAGCCCGAGATCCGCTCTCTGGATCCTCCTTTTAATAGTTTTGTTTTGGCTTTTATGGGAGTGACTGCCGTCTGTCCTCAAAACCCTGGCAGGTAAGCCAGCGCCAGTACAGGTGTATCAGCTTGTAGGTCAGGGTGACTAGAACTCTAAAGATCTTGATGGGACTATGTTGTCCCATATGGATACACCCACAAAATTGTACCTAAGTATCACTTAAGTCGGTATATTACCCGTACGGAAAGGGGCAGTTAAATTACCACTTGATGTTCAAAATAACGTTAACTTCCGTTGCTCTCACGGTTCGATTGCAGTGAGGAACAAAAATTATTGGGTGCAGTTAAGCCGTTAGGGTCATGGGAGCCCACTGCTGGTTTTATTTACAAGGAATTAGCGTACAAACTAATAAATTGATTAACGACGGTTCTCTTGACGTTTTCTTGGACTATTAGTGTTGTCATAAATAATAATTAAAGTAGAAGAAGTGAAAGATGTATGCCAGTATTGTAGCAAGTGGAAAGATATAGTCTCTGCGTACCCCAATGAGTATAGTCGTACCAACCAAGCTGTGAACTGCATGTGTTTGATTTATACAAATAAATAAAATTGAAGTGCCTGTTTGTAATATCAAAATAACAGATTTTTAATGATTGCATACGAATGAACACGATACTTATAATAAAAATACATTTTTTTTAAATTTTATCTGTCTTTTTTAATTAGATAATCTCTGGAACGTTTGGCCGATTTTGACGGGACTGTCACTGGAATATTTTTGACGGGACTGTCACTGGAAGATAGGTAATGTTACAAAGCGTACCATAGGCTACTTTCATTTTAGAAAAAGAATTAGCGATACGCGCACCGAAATTAAAACTCAGATCGCCACGCGGACGACGTAGCGGACACAGCTAGTATGCAATAAAATCGGGAAGTTAGCAAATACTAGGTATTATTTGTAGAAGTCCATTTTACACATTATATAAAACCTAGTTATCTCACAAGTTTCTAAAAAGCATCTATCTTATAAATATAAAAGTAGAAACTGACTAACTGATAATCAACGCACAGCTGAAACCATTGGGCATAGAATCATGAAATTTTGCACAAATATTTCTTAAGTGACGTAGCTGTAAGTATTTTTGAAAATTCAGCCCTTAAGGGGTGAAAACGGGTTGCAATGTTTGTATAAAACAACGTGTTTTCTTGGTCTGATCAACTTCAAACTTGGCATTTATATTCTTTGAAAGATTTAATTATGTATATTATATATTTAATTCAACCCCTTAAATGATAAAAGGTAGTTGTAAAATATTTTTCATCTCTTCTGCTCGGAAAGTTTAATTTTCACGGGTAGATAGCCGGGTGGAAAGTAGCTTATTTCATCCCTAGGGCGGAAAGTATTTTATTTTTAATTTTAGGGTTTGCCATGGAGTCCATGATAATTAAGTTACGTCATAATGCCTGGATATCATGACGCTTTTTTTTAAAAATCGAATGTATGTATATATGTAGGTGTATTATGACTTTTATTCAGAATTAAAAAGAAACAATTTAAGTTTGCTAAATAATTAGCGGGAGAACGAGATTCAATATAAATAAATACCTTGTGTTTGTGGTTAAAAATGGTTTCGGAAAGTGATTCCAGTGACATGGCTATTAATTTAACTCCCGATGAGATTGAAGAACAGGCAAAAGCTTTGGTTAATAATCTATTTTAAATTGTTCTAATTTTAACTGATAATCGATATACCTGTTTCATTAAATGTGTGTGTAGTATTTTAATTTCCTCACATAGTCGAAATGAAAAGTAGAGTGTTTACCTCGGGTCAATGTCACCATTTCACCCTCGAACTATTGGCGCTCTCACTTCGTTCGAGCGCCTGAAATATCTCTGGTGAAATGGCTGACTTTCAACCCTTGTGTAACAGTCTACTATTTCATCAGATTTAATTCGAAATCGGTATTAAAACTCCTTACATAGTGTAATCGTTTTTTTTTTAACATTGTATTCTTCTTCTTCTATCTTTGAGCGTTAACATAACATATTTTTTACTTTGACAAGTTTTTTTTTTACGTGCGGAATTCCCTTCGGATACCCCCCGCCGGCCAGCGGGGGTGGTTATGTCATGTATCGACTAAAACCGTACGGTGTCCTCCCCAAGTGTCCGTTGGAAGCCCTCGAAAGGATAACCCCAGGGTTACTTTGATAGGTTGTCTATATTTTTATTCTAAATTTTAAGTCGATAGGAATTGAGCTATTATTACTAAAGTATCGATAGGCCCGATTTCTATTAAGTACATAATATTATAAAATCGTTACGACGTGAACACGTAGACATTAAATATTTTTCAAAAAATAGTTGCCATGTGTGTGTAGGAGCGATACCAATGCCGCAAATGTGATTTTTAGAATTTTTGTTTGTTTCTCCTCTTATCTGTTTGTCTGCTTTTAATTATCGATGTTCGAGCATCACTTGAAAACTGTAGAACAGAATTTTGCATGAACAGTCTTATTTGGTATAGTCATAAACTTCGCTATATGCCATCACGCTAAAGGTCTAAACTATTAATAATCATAAATTTATTATTACAAGGCAGATCATCAGGATTTTTTTTAATTTGCCAGAACTCGGACATAGTTCACATCTAGACTATATATTATCATTACGCTATAAATATAGAAACCTACGTATAAAAATAGTTGATTGATGAGACTCATAAACCATTGCTAGCTCAGTATTTATTTTATTATTTTATTTTATTAGGAAAACAAACAGTCGCTTACAACTAATTGACAACTGTTAATACAACTGTAAATAGTAATAGCAGAGAATCGGGCAGAATTTATTTAGAATAGAAGTGATGAATTCTAATCAACACCTATATTATATCCTCGACCTGAACATATTCAAACCCGTGTAACATTTATCAAAACAAAATATATAAACAACATTATTATAATTTATAATAATTAGATGGTACTTTGATAAATAATAATAGGTACCTATTAAATTGCCGAAATTTTCTTACAAATTCATGAGTTCGTTATTCCTGTAATTTAATAGCTATTTCCATTATTTATATTTTGTTTGAAAGTTGATTACAAGATTTTACAACTCTGTATTAAATTTTGTTTTTATTGGCCGCTTGATAAATTAATTCGATCTTCAAAAACAGTAGGCCCTTCCTAAATGCTATCCATTTTGATGATAAATTTCGTATTACTTAACAGCTGTCACTTTTCAAAAATGTAATAAAAGTTGCTGTTTGTTAGCTTAATGTTGTCTCACTCATACACAAAAAAAAACATACAATTTGAATTTGTCATTCCTAAAAAAAATGCAAAAATGTTAGTACTGAAAATTGGGTTTCCTAAGTCAAGGATACGAAAGAAGCTTAAAATGTTGAAGTACCTAACCATGTTGGATTTGAGACTGCAGAAGTAAACATACTTTTATCAATTCCGAATTTAACGCGGACGAAGTCGCGGGTATCAGCTAGTACTATTATTGAATTGTAAATTAGTTGCGTCTGTACATTGGGGATATTTAAAAATATCCTTGGGTTATTTTAAATAAATGATTCCGAACAAAAAATTTTTTTTTAGTATTTTTATGTTTGTTCGTGATGGACGCAAAAGCTACCGAACGTATTTTCATGCGGTTTTTTCTATTAAAAAGGTCTTGTTCAAACTTAAAATTTATCGTATGTTTGATTGCAATTGGTTTTGTAGAACCGGAGATATGACCAATAAACGAAAACCGACCTACGCGCGAGCAGAGCCGCAGGCATCAGCTATTATATCATATATAGGTAATGTTCTACAGAAATAGTGATTACATTTTGAGGCTAAAGGTTAGCCTTTAGTTTAGAATGTAACCCATACTTCAAATTTGTGCTGTTGTACCTACTTTAACATTAGTAGTAGTTGTAGTGCCTAGTAGGTGTACAAAATAATTTTGTACTTGGAAAATAGAGACTAATCCGTCCGCTCGGAGATTATATTGGGTAATTTATGTAATGATATCCGACAACACTAATCTGTAGTGTAATTGAATGACAGTGACAACCGTAGTTCCGATTTTCGCCTTTTCACAGAAAGCTGGGACTATCTGTAAGTATATAGTATTGCCATTCAACATGCCAATTTTGCCAGCTAACAATAAAATATTACCAATGAAAACAATCGGAGATAATGGCAATGAATTTTAAAAGGCTTGTGTGCAATAATTTGGTGATTCATAAACTCGTCGTACATGTGTACAGCCCATTTGGGACGACCTGCCGAAAATCAATATACGTATTATTTCCGTTCTGCAACTCGTCCCATGTTGTCAATTTAGGTTAATGCTATTTCTCAAAAAAAAATGTGATTAAAAAATGATGAGCATTAATAAAGTACATACAGAAATGACAAAAACAGAAAGCTTGACTAACTTTTAACCTCCCGAGTTCAAGGTTGCGCGATATTGCATAATTTGCTACAATGCAAATTTTATCCTATACTACAGTTATAAACGTGGCATCGTGGCGATTTCACACTAATATCGAATTTTATTAGTGCTCGAAGCAAATATTTGTTAATTGGGGTTCCACCCGTCCGTCTGTCACTAGTTGAGTGATAGCTAGACAGTTAAACTTTCATAGATAATGTATTTTTGTTGCCGTTATAACAGCAAATACTAAAAACAAAATAAAACAAACATCTAAGGGGAAGGGAGGGGACCGTTTTTTCCTTGATATTAATTATGACAACAGGTAGACGCTTGAAATATCCACAAAATATTTAGTTGTGTATATAATTCAAAAATAAATAATTAAATTAAAATAAAATAAGGGCGGCTCCCATTATATAGATAATAGTACGGGACTCTACGTGCGCGAGTCCGACTCGCACTTGGCCGGGTGTTTTTAGGAAATATAATTTAACATAACATAACATAACATAAACGTCTATATCCCCGAAGGGGTAGGCAGAGGTGCCAGCACCCACATTTCGCCAATTCATGTTTAGGTCCCAATGTAATAGGTGGTGAGCCTATTGCCATTAACCGGGCACTTATAAACCTGCGATAAATACACACATAACTTCGAAAAGCATCGAAAAGTCATTGGTGTGTGCCATGGCAAAACCTGGGATCGAACCCGAGACTTCGTCTCAGCAGTCCATTACCCATACCACTAGGCTACCGATTATATTTCATCATATATCATCAATATATTTCAATTCAGATTCATAACGATTATATTTCCTAAAAAAATCCGGCCAAGTGCGAGTCGGACTCGCGCACACTGTTTCTTTAATCACAATACATCGCCTCTTTATGAAGCCCCTGGAATCACAGTAGGAACTTAAAATGCTTGATTATTCTGACTGCTATGTTTTATAGTTACTTACGCTCTGTAAGTAACTTTCTTGGTTACATACCTATTTGTAAGACGGGTCTATAACAATCACCGAATAAACTTAAGTACTTACGAATATGAAAATATTGGCGCACGTTAAAAAACGTACAATAAATTCCAATGGTTCAGTACAGCAAAATCCAATTGAAGGACACTAATCTCACTATTATAAAAAGTAAATCACACGAGTAAATCACGCACAAATAAATCAGATGAGATCAGAAACACTGTCAAGTAGGTCTTATCACTTACACCTATTATATCACTCCACACATATTACGCAACAATAAAAGCACTCTTTTCCGTAACAGAGGCAAATTCAACCATTATACTTTATAGCGAAATGCACTCAACGGCGGCCCGCAAACACCTACCTACGTATACACAGTTTTTAGCTTTTTTTCGAATGTCAAATATATCTGCGCAGAATGTCGCACGACTGTCCAGGCCCCTTCGTTTGATCATCATTTCTATTATCATTTGATAGGCCACCTCCGTTTAGACCCAGTCATTGTGCGAGGAAGTGTCGTATCGTTTCGTCGCAGATAACTCTATTCACTTGTCAGGAGACAACGGTGTCCATTCCGCAGAGTGAGTCGGTGAACTCGGTCACTCAAGTATTTTTTAACATTGAGAAAACAAATTCAACGTTTATCTGAAGATTATGTGTAACATTTGACCTGTTGGACTGATTGAGTCATTAGTTTTATACAAAGTATACGTTTTGTTGAGCCACTAGTTCGTTATATACTCATATAATGTTATACTTTACACTACGATAGATTAGACAGGTAGTCTAATGGATATAAATTGGGGCTAAATCTGGTAATGTCTTTAAATTAAAGTTGTGTCGTTAGCTTGTATACCTTTTTTCTTTTTTTTTGTCGTGCGGAAATCCCTTCGGATACCCCCCCGCGTGCCAGCGGGGGCGGTTATGTCGGGCTTGAACCGACTAAAACCGCACGCCGTCTCGGGTCTACAGACGCCGGGGTGTAAGGGTTAGCTTGTATACCTAATTAAAGTGGTTCATTTTTTATTGAGTTTGAACAAAATGAAAAATATTATGATTTGATTTCATTCCCTGTAGTGAAACACACGTATGTTGGTTCAATACTGATTTATTTCTTATATACCCACATTTACATAGACAAACATTAAATATACTACATCTCCTCCCTACAAAGTAAACAAAATATCAACACATATAATATAAACAAAAATTAAACTACAACCACTCAAAAGTAAATTGTACAAAAACATAGCCAGGTTACACAGTTTAAACTATAGTTAATTAATCGATTTCTGAAAGCATCTGCTTAAGCATTCGTGCAGTTCTTTCCGTCGACCTTGTAATAGGTACTGTAGGTGGCGACGGTGATTGGTCACTACTGCTTCCACCTGGAGTGTCAAAAGTGCCACTGACATCTAGCAGTAATGACTGACTACCACTAGCCACCTGAGGATTTTGTGCCACATCAGGATCTAAAACTACATTTTGCTGTCCAATAACAGGTATTTGTTTACGCCTACGCATACTCGGGCGTACCGACCATTCGGTATTGACAGTGCCAGATGAAATAATAGTACGCCGTGGAAATTTGTCGGCACTAGCCAAGGATTCAGCTGAGCGGACTACTAACTGACTACGAGTACGCCGAAAATGTCTGCCCAGCTCATCTTCCACTATATACGAGCGAGGTTGTGATGCATGTGCTACTATTGAAACCGGTTTCCTAACACCATTGGTGATTAAGGTTGCCTTATCACCAGGTAACAGATGCTTAAGCGGCTTCGCTGACCTATCGTAATTTTTTTTAACTTTATCTTTGTTAGACATCAATGCATTATAATTTTTATCATTATCTACTTTTTCACATAACAACTCTGAGCTTATAGGTAATTTTGTGTTTAAACGCCTACCCATTAAAATTTGTGCAGGTGAATCTAAGCCGTTTCTTGGTGTGGCCCTAAAATTTAACAAAGACATGTAAAAATTCTGACCGGAATCCACACATTTCTTCAGCATATTTTTTATTGTCTGAACGGTTCTTTCACTTTTACCATTTGATTGAGGGTAATGTGGGGATGACGTTTCATGCCCTATTTCCCAATCACGCATAAAGTTTTTGAACTCTCGTGAGCTATAAGCCGGACCATTATCAGTTACTAGCTCCGATGGTATGCCGTGCCGAGCAAACTGTTCCTTCATGAATTTAATTACATTTTTAGAATTTGTATGCGCTAATTGTCCTACTTCAACATAATTAGAAAAATAATCCACCAAAATGATATAACTTTTTCTTTTATATTCAAATGTATCAGAAGCTAGTTTGTGCCAGGGTAATGGAGGAACAGCGTGTTGCAGCAAAGGCTGGCGGCACGGGCGCGGTGCATACAGCCTACACGTGTCGCAGCGCCGCACCAGGCGCTCCACGTCCTCGCCCAGCCCCGGCCAGAACATGACCTCGCGCGCGCGCCGCTTACACCGTTCGATACCTAAATGTCCCTCGTGCACGCGCGACAACATATCATCTCTCAATGCATATGGAATAAACACACGTTCACCTTTCAATATAATCCCATCCATATAATTAAGCTGCTCCCGGTAAGGCCAAAAAACCTTTATTTTTTCATTAACATCACATCTATGTTTTGGCCAACCGTTAGTTATGTACTTGATCAGCCATTTACAATGCCCATCTATTTTGGTTTCATTTCTAATGACACCCATTTTTTTATCGCTATATGGCATATTCTTTAACATAAAACATGTTTGTGTTTCAACTTCAGCAGACACTCGGTCATGCATCATTTCATTCATAGGAGCTCGGGACAACGTGTCTGCTATATACATATATTTACCCGGCGTGTATACTACTCTAAAGTCATAACCTTGCACTCTTAGCATCATTCTTTGCAGCCGGGCTGGAGCTGAGGCTAATGGCTTACCGAATAAAGCCTCCAGTGGCTTATGGTCCGTATGAACGGTGACGTCACTTCGACCATACACTGCTGCCACTACTGCTGCTGACACTATACTGCCTGAACCGCTCGAGCCCAAACACTATGGCCCGCATCTCCTTCTCTATATGAGCATACCTAGTTTGAGTCTCGGTAAGTGTAAGCGAAGCGAACTCCACCGGCCGCCCGCCCTGCAGCAGGACCGCGCCCAATGCCACGCTAGATGCATCCACCGATACCACTATCGGTATGTTCTCACTATAAAGTGCCAGCACTGGCGCGCTGCTCAGCTGCTCAGCTACTCTTTAAATTATCAACGGCCTCGGAGTGCTGCGATTCCCATAACCATAAGGACTCCTTTTTTAACAGAGCTCTTAATACTTTTACACTCTCCGAATAATTTTGAATAAATTTTGCGAGATAATTGACCATACCTAAAAATCTTTCTAGGGCCTTCCTATCACTTGGATAAGGCATCTCCGTTATGGCTTTAATTTTAGTGTCATCCGCCCGCATACCATTCGCATCAAACTTGTGTCCCAGATATGTAATTTCCGGTACACCGAATTTACATTTTTCACGATTAAACCTAATACCTACATCCCTAGCTCGTCGTAAAAGGCACTTTAATCTGCGGTCATGCTCCTGAACAGAACTTCCCCACACGATGACGTCATCAATGAATGACTCAACACCATCTAAATCTTCTAAATGCTGCCTAAGCCTCGCATGGAAAACTTCAGGTGCACAATTTATGCCATACGGTAAGCGTAAGAATTGGTACCTGCCATGCGGAGTGCTGAACGTACACAGATCAGCACTGGCATCGTCTAGTTCCACCATCCAAAACCCACATCGTGCATCTAGTACACTAAACACGGTAGCACCTCGCAAACGCGCTGCCAGCTCGGGTACAGTCGGCAGCGTGTACTGTGCGCGCCGTACCGCACGGTTCAAAGGTCGAGGGTCTAAACATACACGAATGCTTTCATCCTTTTTTGCGACTAGAACAATTGCACTCACCCAATCGGTTGGGTGTGTCACCTTCCTAACTACACCTAACCCTTCCATTCTATGTAGTTCATCCATCAGCTTACTCTTGAGCCCTAATGGTATTTTTCTAGCAGGACACACAACGGGTTGAACATTTTTATCTATTACAATACTATATTTACCAGGTAATTTGCCAAGTCCCTTAAACAAATCAGAGAATTCTTCAATATTTATTGCATTTACTTGATTAATTAACCCTAACGCAATACAGCTTTCTAAACCTAAAACGTTCTGACAATTTAAATCAGCCACAACAAAAGAGAAAAAATATTGCTTATTATTGTAAACAATCGGTAACTCCTCAATACCTATAATTGGCAACCGATTACCTGTGAAGGAGTGTACACGCTTAGTAAACGGCTTAAGGTTTACAATCGATAAACCTAAATTTACATAATCCTGTTTCGAGATAACATTTATCATAGAACCTGTATCTATTTTTAATATAATATTTTTTCCTCGGCATTTTACAACTTCAACCCATTCATTATAGGACTTACATAGTTTTTGGTTAAAATCAATAGTATTGATATAAAAAATGTCTCGATCGCTGTCCTCACTAGCACTGCTCTCGGCACTGACACTCAAATTTAAAACCTTGCGAATTATCTTCTTCTGCTCACATACACGTGAGAAATGTCCTGCCTTATTACAAACATAGCACGACGCGTTACGTGCTGGGCATCGCTCGTCGCCTGCGCACCGCCTGGCGCCACAGCGCGAGCAGGCGCTATGCGGCGCACACGCCTCCACCGGTCTGCGGAAGCCCGCGCCGCTGCCGCTTGCATCGCGCCGGCGGCGGCCTCTCGAAGACCGACCACCTCTATAACTACTGCTACCCTGAACTGCGTTCACCTGCACGGTGTCTAAGACACTGTCAATGCAGCTACTTTCTTCCCGAGAAATCTCGGCCGCCTGACAAATTCGAACTGACTTTGCCAAGCTTAAGTCTTCAGTACGAAGAAGTCGATCTCTCACCGTATTGTTTACGATACCGCACACAATCCTGTCTCGTAACAAACTTTCATGCAAGTCACCGAACTCGCACTGTTGACTAAGTACCCTCAACGCAGTTACATATTGATCGATGTTTTCGCCGTCTTCTTGATTGCGAGTAAAAAATTTAAACCTGCTTACCGTGATATTCGGCTTCGCATTAAAGAAACTTTCAAATTTTTTCAAGACACAGTTTATGTCATCCTCACTTTCACCTTCGTCAAAAGTAAACGTCGTAAACGCCTCGTAACCGGCTGAACCAATGAGATTGACCAACAAGCTAGCCTGAACTTCCTTAGGCTCTTTGCTCACTCCTGAAGCTTTGAGAAACACTTCGAACAGTTTCCGCCATTGCCGCCACGCCTCGGCCCGTGCGGCCGGACCACCTTCAAGTGCTAATTCTGATGGAGGACGCGCGTGTTCCATAATTATTACGTAAAAGCACAGTGTACTAATGCACTTATAACGAATGTCTACTGGTTTGAATATGTTTTACAACTTAAGTTTGTAAAAAATAACGCACCGCTGTCACCATGTAGTGAAACACACGTATGTTGGTTCAATACTGATTTATTTCTTATATACCCACATTTACATAGACAAACATTAAATATACTACATTCCCTTTACCATTTCTATATACATTAAACTCTACATTAAATCTGGCCACTAAACCGTTAACAAAAGCTAACTAGCAATTTAAATAAGATATAGCAGGATGATATTTTTTATCATTATTGTCCTTGTTTTTATTTTCTATTCATTATTATTGTTATGGAGAAATCTATACTAGTATTATAAAGAGGAAAGATTTGTTTGTTAGTAATCGATAAACTCTGAAACTACTGAACCGATTTCAAACATTCTTTCGCTATTAGAATGTTTACATTATTCCTAAGTATTATAAGCTATTTTTTAGCGCGATGATTCCGCTGTATTAGGTATTCGCGGCTGAAAGCGTGTGGCGATGCTAGTTTTAAATAATTTAAAAGTTTAAATTTAATTGAACAATTCCGTTCATCATTATCATTGATAATAACACTTGCGCTTGTTACTGAATACACATTTTGAAATTATGAAAACAGTAATTTTGAAACTCTTATTGTTCTTTAGTCAGAGTTAGCTTCGATTTCCTAATCGTTCAAAACACGTAGGATGTCTATGAAATAACTTCATTGGATTACCTATCTGGTAATAATTATAAAACGGTCTAACTGTGCGTTTGTGGAATTTTTTAACGGTTTGGAGGCCAGATTTAATGTAGAGTTTAATGTGTATAGAAATAGTAAAGGGAATCATATCAAATCATAATATTTTTCATTTAGATCTGAAAGTAACACTCAACAATATCAAAATTAATGCGTCTACATTTACAGCCCGATTTGCAAGGTAATATATATAGTCTGTGAGCAAAGAAACTAGTAATTCAAACTCACGAACAAAGGGAAGGTTTAGATTATTTTGGAGAAGTTTAGTGTAGTTTAGATTTGCGCAACCCGACCCAAAAAAATATAACTGAAGTTACAATTAGGATAATCTTCCAACAATAAGTACCCACTCGAGACCCTTCAAACTAAACTCAATACTTGTGTTAAGTGGGTACACGTCGGTGTATACTGGAGGGGGTCCAAGACCGCTTAAGCCATTAGCATTCTTGTTTGAATTTGAAGTTTAGGGGCACTTAAGGACAACTAATGTAACAGTTTTGAAGCCAGCATAGTAGATTATACTGATAATGAATTGATTTAGACAAAATTATTTTAAAAACGGTTTTCTCTAATTCTACGACATTCTACATACATATTCTACGACATTCTAGACCCAAAGTAAGCATAGTTCAAGTAGCTTGTGTTATGGGACCTTGAATGCGGATAAACATACTAATATATATATTTTTTTGTAAATACATACATAGTATACATAGAGACACCCAGACCAATGCAAATAGACATATTCATGCAAACCAATATTTGCACTGCATAATTCGCTACCGCTACGCGTTTTGTGTTGCGTTTTTATGTTTGACCTGTCAATCAGTCAATCATTCATCCCGCCTGATTGTAAGCTGAGGTAAAATTCAAACAGTAGTAGCCACCATAGAAATTACCGAACCGCTTGGCTCGCGATAGTATCGCTCGCACCGCATATTTACGTGTGACCCCTAATTCCTGTACGTACCTACCTCCAGGAATTCCTTGAAGTTTTCTTGGCATTATCAATATCCATAATATAGGAAACTACAATAAATAAAGAAAAATGCAATCAACAACAGCAACATTTACCTTGTCATTCAAGAACCGTAAAGCATAATTCTTAGGATGAATATCCATAAACATAACATAACATAAACTCACGCCTATATCCCCGAAGGGGTAGGCAGAGGTGCTAGCACCCACGTTTCGCCAGTTTATGTTTTAGGTCCCAATGCAATAGGTGGCGAGCCTATTGCCATTAACCGGGCACTTATAAACCTGCAATAAATACACACATAACTTCGAAAAGCATCGAAAAGTCATTGGTGTGTGCCATGGTAATACCTGGGATCGAACCCGAGACCTCGTCTCAGCAGTCCTTTACCCATACCACTAGGCTACCGCGGTTATATGTGGATGTATATCCATAATCTAGAATCTATAGTACAAGCTATCCTCACACACACGGCAAGATAGCGCTGTATATTATGTCGAAGAATAATATTCTTAATCTCTTTACACAACTGAATCACCTAGTTGAATCGCTTCCTTCAGATATTTCATGAACGAAGTTATCAAACATAATATGGCTCTTGTTATTCACTAACTACTTACTTGCATTTACTTACATAATTCCAAAATCCACGCTGTACTTACCTATCCCGAGATGTTATCACTGAGTAATTTATTAAGATCCTATTCCACATCTCTATATTGGTAAAACTTTAGCTCTAAATATATCTTATCGGTAGTGTTGCGATCCACGTACTGCTACAACGTATGTATTTAAGCGTCGCTTCGACATAAGCGGTGACAGTTTGTGCGAACGAGGATGGTTTAGTAACGAGAACCGTTGAACTTTGGTTTTAATAAAGAAGATATTGATATTGTTGCGATGTTTAAGTTATAAAGATGAGGACTTATAATCTGATGTCCTTCTCAATACATACTCGTCGGTAGCTTAATGGTTAAGGAGTCGACCTACGATCAAACGGGTCCCGGGTTCGAATCCTGGCTATTACACTTATGATATTACACTACTGAAGTGAACCCACTCCTGACATAAGCAATTAAGCTTAGCTGGAGGGGTTAGGGGGAATATTAGTAATTTTGTTTACCAATGTTATTTAAAAAAAAATTGAAGGTTCCTTATATAAAAATATCTAAAAAGCACTACAGAATGCATACCGAACATTATCTAGTTTAGATACTACAAATATTTAAATATGTACGAGAGACCCCGATACCTCTTCTGATGAGGCCGTCAAGCTGAGTGCCACCATTGTTAACATGGTACGTGTAATGGTGACCCTCTTTCCTGAGACTTTACCGTCAGCTTACCATCAGGCGAGGTGAAGTCAAATTGACGTGTCCTAAATATAAAAAAAACGTCATAAAAACGGTTCATTGACAACATATCTAAACACATATAATAAATATCGGAAGTATACGCGAATGTTACACATTGAAATAAAACTAATTCAATGTAATGTCCTAACAGCTTGGGATCCAGTCATTCATTAATTAAACTAAAGAAAAAGCAAAATACAACAAGACTTAACGAAAGGGTGACCTCATTCTGCGTAAATAGCAATGTCCGACCGAAACAGGTTTTTCCGCCGAAACCAAAACCAAACTTTCGGGCCAGCTTTCAGTGTCGGCCGAAACTGAAACCCCGAAACTGTTACCTAAACTGACATAAAATTCTGCTATGTTTCAAAGGGTATACTTCCCAGGTGGTTCTATTTAAATTTCGTGAAGATCGGATGATGAGTTTAGGAGACAGACAACGGAACTCTTCAATAAATGCCAGCAAATCAACCGCGGTTGCTGCTAATCACATATCTAGGCCTAACTTATGTTTTAAAATAACATAACATAATGTGTATACCCTTTAAATATTTTCGCAGTTCAGTATACATGTTCCGTCTCATACTTAAACTAGTGTGTTCAAAAGAATCACCAGAATTCGCTTTCGATAAAGAAGTTACGTTCACAAAAATAATAAAACTGCCTTCAAAAACCAAACAGCGCTAAAACTGGCACTGAAAAAAGAGAAATAACTGAATCACAGATTCAGAAGACAAAAATACGCCAAGACTTATCTGTCATTGTCATTGAAGTCATTAGCATTGCTGATCAACGTTCGAAACTCTGGCATAGGTTTTCCTTTCGGAGTTGGAGATCGAACAGTAATCGTCCCCGAAAACGCCAAATAAGGAAGAAAGTTATAGAAGAGTCGTACTATTAATAATAGGGCGTCGTTCGCGCAAAGGGGCCCGTAAGACCTTCGCCTTACGGGGGTCTTGTGGGCAAGTGGTGGTTACCGTGCCGTGTGGCAAAAAGTGGCAAGCGTCCAAATCCCCTGAAGTCGCCGATGCGCACAGAGATCAATAGAGCTGTAGAGTCTACTAGAGCCAGATAAGACCACCTACAACCACTGTATGACATATTGGAATAATCTCAGGGGCGGAAGCTCATGTATAAGTTGGAACGTTCCAGAGTCAAAGCACACTCCTGCACTAGTACAGGACTCCTGCAGTAGTATTTTATTTATTGTGTTAAAATCTCAGTATAAGTTGTTTGAGTGAATATAAATGATAAAATACAGGATTTTAACATTTATAAGAACTCTAATAATTTATACTGTGATTTTTTTTGTTTATACTGTGATTTATAATTGTGCTTTTTTTTTGTTGGCTTTAAACTACAATAATACCTAAATAATACAATAAATATAATAACTAAAGTCAATACGACCCAACAGATGGCGTGGATGTACAGAAATAACAACAAGTAGTAAATAAACTAAACCCTTACCCCCCCCCCCTCCTTATCCTAGGAATACAAGCGAGAACCGGTATGGCAATAGAGACAGAATGAAAGTGTGATAATGACTAAGAATAGGTAATAAATACAAATTAACCCAAAATTGGTCTTCGAAAAAGTAGCAAGATACGAGTAAAAAAGCCTACTGTAATACAATATGCTCCGGCTTAAGCCGAGAGGTGTTAGAATAAAAAAGAACAGACGGCGCGGTAGAGTGTGCCAGATTTTTGCGAAGTCAACCGAGCGATTTACGACAGTTCACGAACCACGAACCCTGAGTTTCGGTGCGGCCGAAAGGTTCGGCCATATGGAAACTGGCCGTAACCGAAATTTCAGCAAAACACCAACAATTTAACATAGTTCGGGTACTTTGATAACCCTCACTTTAAATTGTGATACAACCACCATCTTTAATCTCCCCATCACCTTGGCTGCTGCAAAACAATCGAAATGTCGGGATCAGTGTACCCGCTATCAATATTAAAATAACACTATATTAATCACCATAGAATCCGTTAAAAATCGTTTTATTTTTACACGTATAATTACCGGTTCAAACTAACAGATTTTTTTAATTTCACCATTCAGAGGATAAATAAGGGTAGAACCGATTGTATTGGAAATCCGTTAATAAGAAGGTGAACGAATTCGGGATTGGACAGATTCGTGATTCGGCAGATTCCCAAATATACCTACCTGCTTCTGGTTTAGACTAATAGGGTGAGAAATTAGGGGTTCATATTTTACATTAGAAGTTAGTCAATTTTGACTATACTATTGGCACATGCCATCCTATAAATTGTGTGTATAATGTTTCTTTTTATTCTAAACTCACGTCAAGTAGGTCAATTTAGTTATTTTCATTTTAAGAAATAGGTTATCTGAAATGTTTCGTAACTAGAGAAAGATCCTACGTAAAAATAACAACATCAAATAATGTAAATTACGCACTTGGGGATCGTTTAGGATCTCAGTAACACTTCCATAAAATAAGACGGCTACTGAGAGAACAACAATAAATGGGGCAACAGGTTTAAACACGACTGAATCAAGACATCACTTCACAACAAATTGCTGAGTAATACATTACAAAGTTCGTAAATTTTAACAAAAAGTTAGTAACGGAATAAGAAGTTCTCTCTCCTTTGTCCTTTGCAGGCAACCCAATAACACATCTATTATTACTAAGATGGTAATCGCTTACCATAAGGCAGACCCTACGCTTGTTTGCTAACTTAGTAGTATAAATGGAAAGAAAATAAACCGTGTGACAAACTAAAAAGTGTCAGTATACTCAAATAACTTACCTACTCTTTTAAACTTTCGTATTCCAAAGTATTTTATGTAACCGCCAATGTGCGTAAATCAGGTAGAGTGCAGATTAACTTGTTAATCTGCAGATTACCTGGCTCAGTCTGTTAAAGCGGAAAATAATGTTTCAGTTCTAACATTAACTACTTAATCTACAGACTTCCTAGGTAAACTGCAGTTTACCGGCTATGCTGCAACGGTGGTGTCAAAACATCAGGCAATTCCAAAATATTTTCATTATTTTTATACCTATACCATGATCGTCGTAATTCACGGTAACTTCCACAAATATATGAACAAATTTAAAATCTAACCACAGGATTTCCTTTCATTCTAGCCTTTTTGTGCCAGGAGATTGTAAAAACCTGAAGATAAACACAATTTGAAAGCTTCTAGAAATACACAATAAATGTAAAAACGTTCGTATGAGTCAACCTCACCGCGTAGCGACGTGGGGTTAAGTTGTTCGGATAATTTTAGAGACACGGAGTGCCGGGGTCGTATATCGATCGAGGAAGGTACCTATCGTTCTCACTCACGACACCGGTACGTTCGCTGTTTTCTTTACCTTGAACCTCGTTATAAACGTACGCCAGAAACTTTTGGTCATATCTCTATTATACAATAGCCAGAGAATTATTATTAATAATAGAAATTTATTGTACACCATAAAAGTAGTGGTATGGAAAATAAAATTTCACTTATAATAAACCAGCTGATGCCCGCGGCTACGCCCTCGTGGAATTCTGACCCCTTCCCCGCAATATTCTGTTCGTTTTTTTTCTAAATTTTCTTTTATCCAAACCTTGTCCTGACATTAACAAATACAAAAAAAGAGAATTACCCAATTTGGTACAGTGGTTCGGAATTTTTTTTATTTATATAGATCGACGTACAATTATTGCTAATAGCGATCTCTTCCAGACAAAGGCGAGGAAAGCAGGTTGAATCAATTTGTTTAGCCTAGGTGCTGTATATGGTGTCTCAATGGTTAGTAATAAAATTAAGAACTTAAGTAATTAACTTTAATTAAATTAAGATATTTCTTGCTCATGATCATTCCAGTGTTAATCCCAGTTGCAACCAAAGCTTACGCTTTTTGATGTGGCCTATCTTGACTTTTTCGGTATCGTGTTGACTCAAGATCTTAATTTTTATATACCTAATTAGACCTCAGTATTTTTTATTAATTTCAACTTGCTAGGTCCACCCGTTCCTGAGAAAATCGGTAGTGACACACAGACAGACTGACAGACGGACCAGAGAGGGTTCTTTTTTTTACCTTTTGAGGAACCTAAAAGGTAATATTTTGGTCGCATTTTATGCGCTGCCCAACCATTCATTAGGCAGAAAAGGCAAATGGCTTAAGGAATAAGGCGCAAGGCTTAACTAAACAAAATCCTACATAACGACGCGATTTCGTTCTGCAATTACGTCGATACATAATGATTACGCTAAGACTACAATTATAGTCATAGGCATAGTTCGGTTGCTCTCAGAAGTCGCTGAACACTAACAAATTTACAAACGTTCTTTACATTTAAATAAATCAATAATATAAATAATAATTTACAATTATTTCTGTAGTCTTCAGAGGACAAATCTAACGGTTTTCAATTTTTGTTTTATATTTTATGTAAAATAAATAGTTTAGTTTAGATTTAATAAAATTAATCTCGATTATGTTCATGAGTAAAATAATCAACTAAAATTACACTTGGTAGTTGGGTAGGTCTTTGGTGTGTGACGCAACTTGTGTTGACACCCTCGCGCCTTCTTCCAAGAACAACGGGCTGCGCTTGTGCTGCTGCGGCATCTGCGAAGACCCTCAAACGGCGTGACGTGCGACGTGCATAATTAAGTCAGCAAGCGGTTTGGAATCGAAACACTAGGTTCGTGGGACCCGAACCAGTCAACATCGATGGGGGGGAAATCTTTCACACCTTTTTTTTAGAATCTAAATATTTTACTTTAAGTATATAATTTTGTTTTTAGTTAATATGTTCCTTATTTCCCAAATAAATACAATATAACCATAAAAAAGCGGCCAAGTGCGAGTCGGACTCGCCCATTAAGGGTTGCGTAGCAGCAAGTAACATAATATATTTTTTTTTATAATTTTTATATTTGAGTTGATTGAATGAAAAGTACCTAAATTGCGGTTTACGATTTATGACGTATTAAAACAAACTACTTACTAGATCTCGTTCAAACCAATTTTCGGTGGAAGTTTACATGGTAATGTACATCATATATATATTTTTAGTTTTATCATTATCTTATTTTAGAAGTTACAGGGGTTACACACATTTTACCACTTTGCGCGTAAACTATTCAGTTTAGAAAAAAATGATATTAGAAACCTCAATATCATTTTTGAAGACCTATCCATAGATACCATACACGTATGGGTTTGATGAAAAAAAAATTTTGAGTTTCAATTCTAAGTATGGGGTACCCCCAAAATTTGTTTTTTTTTTCTAATTTTGTGTGAAAATCTTGATGCGGTTCACAGAATACATCTACTTACCGACTTTCAACAGCATAGTTCTTATAGTTTCGCTAAAGTGACTGTGACATACGGAAGGACAGACAGACAGGCATGACGAATCTATAAGGGTTCTGTTTTTTGCCATTTGGCAACGGAACCCTAAAAATACACTTTGTGTTTCGTACGTTACAGAAGTTGGGCAGTATAGTAATAATCGATCAATTAACCTTATAGAAGAATGTGAAATCAATAACATAATTCTGGAAAGTGAAGCTTGACTTCAAGGCTCATCAATAAATAAGAAGTTAATTGACTATAAAATGTTCCGACCTACAGTTATTTTTAGAAGAACTATGAGGCCGCATAAAAGTTAAGTATAAGTACCATTATGATAAGGACGGTATTTTAACATAAAATAATACAAAGTCAGGTTTGCTCCTGACTTTGTATTATCTTATTTTTTTATTTATCCGGCACATTAAATAATAAAATAATTAAAGTAAAATTAAAGAAGAATTTTAAAACAAGCTTTTACTACATAATATTGCACTGTCACGCGATATATATATATATATATATATATATATATATATATATATATATATATATATATATATATATATATATATATATATATATATATATAATGCGTGCAAGATTTGATAACAGACAACGGACAAGTGAAAATAAATAAAAGCTTGTGAATCAGAATTTTCTTTGCGTTCCTATACCATTCAATTCAGGAATGTGATCAAAAGCCGATATTTTCATTCTAACTACTTTTACAGAAAAAGCAACAGAAGATTGATAAAAAGCAGTGAGCGTTTTGGATGATTAGATTTCGATCTGAAGGATGATGAAGGGAATTTCGTCAATATCTGATAAAAAAAACCTTTTTATTTCGAAAATACTTTCAATACGCCAAGTCTTAAAACGTTGAGTGATTCTTGCTTATCTATTGCATAGACTGCATGTAATGACTGGCCTAGCCGTTCAATTAACTGGCTGCGACAGATACGTTCCCGCTGTTCAATCTCATACGGAAATCAAATAAACATCAACAAGTAATGGTAATGCAACTATATTTTTTTCGGGAAATACACCCAGAGACAAACTTAAAGATCCGAACCTTATCTACATAAATCCTAAATTTGATTCAAATCGTCAGAAAACTCTAGTCAAGTTTCACGTCAAGTCAACACTACAAAAATAATTTCAATATTTTCACATAAAGTATGTATAAGAACTACCATAGGCTATCGCCAGGATCATCACTCGTTTTTGTAACACTGATATAGCATGTCACACTGATGTCTTAACGTTAGTTGAGGGGAGTGTACAAGGCCGCGTAATAATTTGATCAGTGGTCAAGGCTGGAGGATGGGGAAACTACTCGGATTCCGATAAGTAACTACTTCACATCCAGCTATTGGTCCTTGTGATGAAATTTGTTCGAATCAATTCTGACGTTGCTATTTGTTAATGTCTTCAGTGAGGTAATGTGAACTATTATTTCCATTGTTACATTTATTTTCTTATTTATTCAATGAAACAAAAATGTTCAACATGGTGGTTTTCAATAAATAGATTCCTTTATTCAGTATTAATTAACAATGCTAAAAACAATATCGAGCCTCTGGACTGCCTCATAAGTTTCTCGCTTAGAAGAACTATAATTATTTTTTTGGTCTAAATCAATCTTGTTTATGTATATTAGTAGTCTGCACTTCGAGATAGTTTCGCTGCACAAAGCAAGACTAATAACTTTCAATAGTAGTAGAAACTAGATGTCGTAGTTAGACTGCTACTACATAAATACAAGTTACATAAATATATAGGAATTGCCTGTTGAAATAGGTTTAAGAACTACTATCGCACTTGAATTTTACTGTAGTACTTTTAGTGTAATACCTACATACTTATTCAGTGTCAGGAACAATGATAAGCCTTTTTTAACCTAGTCTAGTCTTATCTTGGTATTTTAATTAGTTAATAAGCTTTCATCCTTTACTTACACCACTATAATTAAAAAAGTTAGAGGTGTCCAAACTAATTGAATTTTGACATGACAAGATTAAGTAACGTTCTCACGTATCAATCATTAGACAGGTAACAAGTTCTAGAGAGGCATGATGTTGCGTGCATTTCGAGAGCACACAACACTTTTTATTCGGTCGAGACCCTTAGTTTCAACTAAATTATTATTATTTCATAATTTCATGTATTTTTTTTATACCTCTAGCCTAAGTTGTCATCGAAAAATATCGAGAAAGTTACATTTTGCGTCCCTTACAGAAGCAATTTTCGACGTGGATAAAACTATCCAAATATTATTTTTTAAATGTGTGAGCCCTTCAGTTTTCTAAATTCAACAAAGTGCATCATTCTAGGGGACACAAACTGAATCACAAGTTAGTAACGCTGCTCACAAAAGGTCTATCGGTCTGAAGTTGTTGTAACGATATAAAAGTTGGGTTTGCCTTCATTTCCATAATAGTTTTTGATGAAATGATTTTACCACGGATTTGTTCTTTCTGGCTATTTTGTTTCCATGGTTATTTATTTATTATGCTCAATAAATTTTACACTAACTACCTGTCTGTGTAAGTTTCATTATAATTATATACTCAGTCGAAATTTTACAATCGATTTTGAACTAGCTTTCAGAAAGCTAGCTAAGATACTACGTTATAGAAGTAAAAAAATATCTGCACAGTTTACAATGCTGAATAAATTTGACGTATATGAGGTATTTGGCTCGATGTATGCGGATAAGAATATATTCGTAGATCTTTTTCTTATTGAATATACACCATAGGAAAGAAAGACGTAAACATACTACACGCCTTGTTAAGTTACAAAGTATAGAAAATATAGCTCAGGTACTAAACTCCGCTACAATATGTTACTCAATAAACTGCGGTGATTCCTCCTTTATAACTCATGTGGTAGTTCTGTAGAGGAACTACAGTGATTCGCTTGTTCTAAAAAAAATTACATGGTCTGCGTGTTATATAGATTGTATAAGGTGCTTATTGGCTAAGGATGATATTAGGGGAAGATAATAATTAAATGTGTTAGTTTGTGATTAAGTTTTTCTCGGATACATTTGTAGAAACTTTTAAATGAAAGCTTAACATTTGTCTTTGTTTCGAACAAGGACACAAAAAATTGATCAAATTGTACAATAAACTTGTTAATAATAAAAATGAGTACTACTCATTTTTTGTGATGATAGGTATATATATATATAAGATAGGTAATTACTAGAAACTTTTCGTAGATTAAATGTACGAGGAAGCACGATTTCAATTTTAAATCAAAAGCAAACACAAGCAAAGAACATCAGGACACATACTGTCTTTATAATTATATATACAGTCGCCCTCAGAAGTCAATACTAATATCTTTACATTGAGTGATTGATCATTCAGTAAAATAGATGTGTATACTATTGTTAATTGTAAATTAATTGTGTCTATACTATACTGTACATTGGAGATATTTAAAACAATTGGGTAGATTAAATGAACGATTCTGAACACGAAAATCATCTTTTTTTTGGAATTCTAATCTATTTGTCTGTTTGTTCGGGATGAACGCAAAAACGACTAAATGGATTTTTATTTGCTTTTTTATATTGAAAAGGTCTTGGTTTAACTTACATTCTTGCGTATGATTGATTGCAATTGGTTAAGCAGAACTGGATATATGACCAAAAAACGATAACTGACCTTCCGCGCGGGCGAAACCGCGGGCACCAGTTTAGTATATAATATTTTTGTAATCTTCAGAGGATAAACTTAACATTTTCTAATTTTTTATCAATATTTTATGTAAATAATAGTAATCCCAGTAACCATGTAAATCCAAGTTACTGACCACCTTAGCTCTTAACTAAGGTGGACTCACATCTGAGCTCGCCTCCTCGAGGTCTTTGGCATCACCAGCGGCCCCAATACTGATGCCCTAGCGGCGAAGCTCAGGGAGTCGCTGGACATGCAGGCCGTCCGCGTCACCAGGCCCAACAAATGCACAGGCGGATGATGCCACGACGGAGAAAGTTATCTCCGCCGTCGTGGAGGCGGGCGGCTTCCCCCGGGATCAGGTGAGAGCTGGAAAAATCCGCTTCAGCCCCACCGATAACGGCACGGCAGGCGTCTACTGCCGCGTCGCAGCGGCGCAGAAGATTGCGGTCGGACGGAGCCTCCTCGTTGGGGGCTTCCTTAAGGCGCGGGTGCATCTCCTGCAGCCCGGCGAGACCAGGTGCTTTAGGTGCCTGGCCGTAGAGCATGTGGAGTGCAGTGCACAGCGGGAGATACCATGGGGGATCGGTGCTTCCGCTGCAGTTAGCCCGGTCACAAGGCTAGCGCCTGTGATGCTCCGCCGCGCTGTTATAAATGCGTAGCGGAGGGCAAAACGACGGAACACCGGGCGGACAGCCGTACCTGTGCCGCCTCAAGGTTGAAGCCCCGTTCGTCCGCACGGGGTAGCGGGGGTGCCGCTCAAGAGCGACCACATTCACGGCAGGAAGCGGAAATGGACACACCAATCCGCATTCTGCAGGCGAACATAAACCAATGCACCGGTGCTCAGGATCTTCTGTACCTGAGCATCGCGCAGTGATCTATCAATGTGGTCGTGGTCGCTGAGACGTACTGGGTCCACCCCGGAAGGCCTGGACGGCTTAGCGCCCGTTTTTGGGGGTTCCACCAGGGACACCTCGCACCTTGCAGTCATTGTAAGGGACTGATCTGTGTCACGGCGGACTATGAGAAAATGGCTGTCGTGGGCGTTTACTTCTTGCCAAGCCTTGACCAGTACTACAACCGTGGCCTAGAGGTCCTCAATCAAGGGAGTATTGCCACCTGGGAAGGTGGGGGCGCAGTTTGGTCGTGGACGTAGCATTCGTGACTCCTGCTCTCACCCGCCGCGTCCAGGTTTGGCGCGTGGTGGAGGCGGAGGATACGTCGTCCGACCATAGATACATTCGGTTCAACGTCTCCCCTTCACCTAACCTGCCGCCGACTATCACCAATCCTCCGGATCCAGGTTGGGCGCTCAGACGCCTGGATCGGGCGGCTCTCCTGGAGGCATCCATAGTGCAGGCCTGGATTCCGTCACCGGACAGGCCTGCCGATGTTGACGCAGAGGCAGAATGGTTCAGGAGAGCCATGTCGTAAATTTGCGTTGTGGCGATGCCTAGGGTTAAGCTCGGCCCGGCAAGGAAACAGGAGTACTGGTGGTCAGCGGAGATCGCACAGTTGCGAGTAGAGTACGTGACAGCGCGCCGCCGGTACACCAGGATTCACCGGAGGCGTCACCGCCCAGACGATGCGGCAGCCCGTGAGGCGGAGCTATATGAGGCGTACAAGGGGGCTAAGAGGACCCTCCAGGTTGCGATAAAGCAAGCCAAATGGTGGGCCCGCGAAGAGCTGCCGGGAGCTCTGGAGCAGAACCCATGGGGGCGCCCGTACCTTGCGTACTGAACTGACCTGACAAAGCCTCCAGCCGGAGCGGGGAGCCGGGATCCTGGGCTCCCTGTTCCCAGCGAGAGCGGAGTATCATATTCCTGCGCGTAGGGCACCGCCTCGGGCGCCTGACACTGATAATAGCGATAACGATGTGCCCGAAGTCAGGGAGGGTAAGCTAGGGGCAGCAGTGATCCAGCTTAAAGCTCGGAAAGGTACTGCCCCCGAACCAGGGCAGTAGCAGTAGCAGGGTGTATTCCAGGCCAAGCATGGGTCATGCCCCTTGAGGAACTAGGGCCTCGACTGTTGGCGTTCTTTAGCGCATGCCTCGAAAGGAGCCAGTTTCAAAAGCCGTGGAAGACGGGGAAACTGGTTCTAATCTGGAAGGTGGGGCGGCCGGCGGATCAGCCGACGATCACACGATCGGCCGGTAACCGGATACCGGCCGATCGTGTTGCTCGACGAGGTGTGCAAGCTCTTTGAGCGGATTATTACAGAGCGCCTTGTCGAGCATCTCACGAACGTAGGGTCAGACCTGGTAGACAACCAGTTCGGTTTTCGCTGGGGGCGCTCCACCTTGGAAGCGATCATGCACGTTAGGCGCCTGGCGGAGTAAGCAGTGTCGTGGGGTTTTTTTTTTTTTTTTTTTTTTTTTTTTTTTTTTTGCATAGACCATTAATAAGGCACTTACAAAACGTCATAAAAAAAAAAAAATAATCTAATGTTTGGCAAATGGACCACCGGTTCGAAACGCGGCCCTGTCCTGAGAAGACTCCGGCAAGAAACTCAGCGGGCTGTTTTTTTTTGGTCTATTTACAAACATATTTACTTAACCTAAGTACAATATTCCATTTGAGTAGCATAGAGAGAGAGCAAACAGTTCATATCCAAGCTTGTTTATCGTCTAAATAGTCTTGAATTTTATAGTAGCCTTTTTGGCAGAGTTTACTTTTAATTTGGATTTTAAATTTATGAAGAGGTAGATTCTTCATTTCACTAGGAAGCTTGTTGTAGAAGCGTATACAGTTACCCTGAAAGGAATTACTAATCTTGTGGAGTCGACTATTACAAACCACAAGATTGTTTTTATGTCTAGTATTTACGTTATGTATATCACAAAGCCTTAAAAAATTGGAAATGTTTCTTCTAACATACAAAAGATTTTCAAAAATATATTGGGAAACTACAGTTAGAATGTTTATTTCTTTGAACTTTTCTCGGAGGGAGACTCTTGGGCCCAACTTATAAATTGCCCGCACCGCCCGCTTTTGCAGTACAAAGATTGTATTTAAATCTGCGGCATTACCCCAAAGGAGAATGCCATAGCTCATAATACTATGGAAATAACTGAAATAAACTATTCTAGCGGTATCTATGTCTGTAAAAGTCCTAATCTTTTTCACAGCGTAGGTAGCAGAACTTAACCTACTAGCTATTTTTTCGATATGTGATCCCCACTGTAATTTAGCATCGATACTTAAACCTAAGAACACGGTTGATTCCACAAGGCTCAACAACTGTCCATTAAGTTGTACATTGGTTTCCACCTGTGTAACATTAGGTAAGGTGAATTTAATACATTTGGTTTTTTTTTCATTAAGGCAAAGATTATTTATATTAAACCAATGAACCACTCGTGAGATTGCTTTGTTCACTTCGTCATAATTATCTAATTGTCTTTTAATTTTAAATATCAAGGAAGTATCATCAGCAAACAAAACAATACTATTTTTATCCCTTACGTAGTAAGGGAGGTCATTTATATAAATTAAAAATAAAAATGGTCCAAGTATCGAACCTTGTGGAACGCCCATCGAAACCAAAGATCCTACCGAACGTGTACCGTTCACATCGACCTTCTGAATTCTATTGTTTAAATAAGAAGTCAAAAGGTCGAGAGCCTTGTTCCTTATTCCGTAATAATTTAATTTCCTGACCAATGTATCATGGTGGACGCAATCGAAGGCTCTGGATAGATCGCAGAAAACACCTAATGCATCCTGCTTATCCTCCCAGGCCTCGTAAATACATTTCAATAACTCTATACCAGCATCCGTCGTTGATCGTCCTTTAGTAAACCCAAACTGTTTATCATGAAATAATTTATATTTATTAAAATGGGTTAGCATTTGGTCTAGAATTAATTTCTCAAATACTTTACTCAAGGTTGGCAACACAGAGATGGGTCTGAAATTCGAGGGATCTGAGGCGCTGCCTGCCTTGAACAAAGGTATGACTTTACTGTGTTTCATTAAATCAGGAAATATACCGCAACTGACGCAGTCATTAAACACAGTTGCTAGATGGGGAGCAATGACATCAATGATGCTTGAAACAGTTTTGACTGATAATCCCCATAGGTCCGCGGTCTTTTTAATATCAATGGATTTAAACGATTTTGTGATGTCCTTGCTATCAACAACTGAGAATCTGAAAGCGTCCTCACATTTTGTAATTGATTCCATAAGCAATGACTCAGCGGAAGTGGAAGACGACTGAAGAGTTCGGGTAGTGGCTACAGGTATATTTGAAAAAAAGTGTTCAAACTCTGTCGCAACTTCCAGATCCTCCGTGACATGGCGACCGTCTATTTTTAAATGGTAATCTCTTACAACTGCTGGAGATTTACCACATTCGGAATTTATAATGTTCCAGGTAGTCTTAATTTTATTAACAGAATTTGATATTTTGTTTTTTATAAAGTTTGATTTAGCAAAGGAACAGGCTCGCTTAAATGTTTTAGAATAGTTTTTGACATAATTCTGAAAATCAGGGTTGAAATTGTATGATTTTTCAGAATATAATTCATACAATCTCCTCCTGCTATTATAAATCCCTGGTGTTGCCCAGTCACTGAAAACAGGACGGCTGCCAATCGATAATGTCTTTGGGGTAAAAATTCTCCCAAACTCAGTATTGATCAGGTTAATTAAGTCTGCATAAGACTTATCTACACTAGTGTACAAGGGCAAATCAGGTAGTTTATTAACTATATTTTCCTTGAAAGCATCTAAACGATATTGGTTTATCGGTACAAATTTAATTTCTTTTCTTCTTACTTCATAATAATTTCTGTAGCATTTTATAAATTGGCCACGATGATCCGAGTGTACAGCATCCACAATACATTTGTTAATAGGTTTAATGTCCGTGAAAATATTATCAATACATGTTGCACTTGTGGCAGTTATTCGAGTAGGTTCCAAAAATACATTACCAAGATTGAAGGACTTGAACAGATTCAACATTTTGTTTTTCTCTACTGGCGCTAAAGTGTTATCTAATATATTAACATTAAAGTCTCCACAAACTATTATTGACTTTTTAGAGCAACGGCATTTAAAAAGCGCTTCTTCCATCGTTTCTTCAAATCTTGCATAAGGCGCGTCCGGGGGACTGTACACGCTTAATACAATGAAGTGCTCAAACTCAATACCAGCTATCTCAATAACTCGCTCAATAGAGAGGCTTACTAGGTCTTTACGCTCTTTAAATTTAATGTTCTTATTAATAATAATTAAGGTGCCTCCACGTTTGCAATTTTTTCTACTGAACGAGCTAGCCACCTGGTGATTTTTGAAGTTGAAGATGACCTGATGGTCTGTCAACCAATGTTCAGTTACACAAAAAATATCAATATCATTCAAGGTCATGTGCAACTCCAATTCCAATTCTTTACCATTTGTCAGACCTTCGACATTTTGGTGCACCAGGTTAAATGCTTTATTTTTACAATTTGAATTAGATTTGGACATTAACGGGCCGCTTTTTTTATCAATATTACTAAAAGACGGCTCAATAGCCCCAAAAGCCTCGTGCCCATATCCGTTAATTTCGGATATACCGTAAAAAATATCGCTAGATTTTTTATCTGTTGTCAAGTAATTTAGTTTTTTTTTTGGATACCGCTATCCATTGTGTCAGAATTTATAATAATATTTATTTGCTTATTAGCTAAAAATTTAGCTTCGCATAATAAAAAGTTAGCTAAACACTTAGCTATCTGTCGTCGTAAAAAATTTGATAGTAAATAACTATCCAATGTCAAGATATAGTTTTGTAATACAATATTACAGTCAAATAATTGTATATTCCTACAATATGTAGTCAAGGTATGCAATTTTCTATTCAAATTATATCTAATTTCATTCTCCTTATGTGTGAAAGCTTTACTGTAAGGGAATGCACATAGTATTACTTGCTTTACTTGCAAGTACTTGCAAGTGGGCTGGTGGTGGCGGTGTCTCTCTACATCGCCAACGCCTTCAACAGCCTACCCTGGAGCTGCATTATTGAGGTGCTCTTGTATCACAGAGTGCCTCCTTACGTCCGCCGTATTGTCGAGGCATATCTATCCGACAGGGCCATAGTTTACCCGAGCTGGGTAGGGCAAGGGCGGCGAGATTTTCCCACACTGGTCGGTCCCAGGGCCACTCCTGTGGAACATCGGATACGACTGGGTGCTGCGCGGTCCGTTGCTCGAGGGTGTCAGCATAACATGTTCTGCTGACGACACCCTCGTTATGGCGCGAGGAGCAACGCACCGAAGCGCGGCACTAAAGGTCACGGCAGGTGTTGCTTAAGTTGTAGGTCGAGTACGGCGGCTGGACACGTCACAAATCGCGTCACAAATCACAGGCTGTGTTTTCACAGGCCTCGGAAGGGGCCGCCCGCAGGAACCAGCATAACCGTAGGGGGTGTAAGCATCGTGGACTTGGGACCACATCTCCGAAGTCTTGGTCTCTAAATTGAAGGGGGCTGCAGCCGCGCTCTCGTGGCTGATGCCCAACATTAAGGGACCCAATGCTACCACTAGGAGACTGTACCTGGGGATCGCGCAAAGCATGGCCCTGTACGGGGCCCCCGTATGGGCGGAAAGTCTGGTGGCCCGCAACGTGGCTGTTCTAAATAGCCCGTTGAAAGCGATGGCAGTCAGAGTCATAAGGGGATATCGTACGAGGTGGCATATATCCTAGCTAGGATATATCCCAGCTCCACCAGGTTCTCATGGAGACATGGAAGGTGCGACTTGAGCAACCAAGGTGGGGAGAATCCACCATTACGGTGGTGAGGCCGGTCATGGAGGAGTGGTTGGAGCGGCACCGCGGTGACCTCTCCTACCGGATGTCCGGACACGGGTATTTCGGTAAGTATCTATGGCGCATCCACCGGGAGACAACGCCGCGGTGCCAGCAGTGCGAGAATCCTGACGAAGACACGGCGCTTCACACATTGGTGGACTGTTCAGCGTGGGCGGGTCAACGACGGGATCTCGTTGCGGTCCTGGGCGTGGACGTTCTTTTGGTGGAGACCATGGTGAGAGCCGTGGTCTCTGACGAGAGTAATTGGCACACCGCCACCTCTTTCTGCGAACGGGTTATGCGCGCGAAAGAGGTGGCGGAGAGGGAGTGGGAAAGAACTCTGCCCCCAGAGTTCTGGATTGTGTTAAGCTTATACTGATGGCGACTGTACAATTTAATGACGAATGAATCTATGGACAGGTTCTACTGAGATGATTCATTTACATTATACATACCAAAGCTCAAGCTTAGGAGTACGGCAATGAATGGTTACCTGGAAATAAAATAAAAACCAGTTATTTACATCAATCTTGTATCGATTTTAAAATCTTCTTTGTTAATCTTCTGTGCATTTGGTCATCGTTTTATACTGTCGAGTTGTATCGTAAAACTTTTAATTGTTTCAGCGACTTGCTTGAATATTTTTGGTATACCGCATACCGTGTAGCTCCTCGTGACCATCGTTGCTGAAAAGCAACTGAAACGTCGGGAACAGTGTAAATAATAAAATAACATAAAATAAATTAGTTATTATGAAATTTGGCCCTGAATTATAAATATTAACACCTGTTCTCACATCACACAGAAGGAAAGGAGAAAGAGAAATGGAAAAGTAAGAAAGTAAGACGTCCGAACTCAAAAACAAACCCACCGTAATCAGTATACAACTACAAAAGTCCAATAACGCGTTTCGGGTATTGATGTGGCTGCCTCCATATTAGGCATGTTTGCAGAGGCATGTATGGACTGCTATTACACGTAAATGCGAAAGCGGAGTGCGTCCCTAGTGCGTCGTGTGCGGGTCAGCCCCAATAGCATCCTGGATTATATAGAAAGTAGATTTGACTGTAAATATATAGTCACTGCTATAGACTCTCCATATTTTTGTTGAGCTTGTTTTTGAGATTCACTAATTTTGATTATTTTAAACTTAGGTATTTGTTTATTGTCGGTTCGAGCCCGACATAACCGCCCCCGCTGGCCGGCGGGGGGTATCCGAGGGGATTTCCGCACGAAAAAAAAAAAAAAAAAAGGTATTTGTTTATTGGGGTGTGTGTTGGGTAACCTCCTCGAGTGTCGCTCCGATTCCGATCCCGCTGCAGTCCGGGGGGAACGGAATCGGAGCGGCCGGTACACCCTGGGCGGCGGTCAATGGCTTCCCCTTCACCCCTTCATAGGGTTGGCATTGATCGTCGGCCAATACCCAACGTGGCGGGAACACATCGCTCTCCGTACTCCTCTGCTTTCAGAGGAGACAGGATGAGCGATGCTGTTAGTGGTGAGATGGCCCAGGGTCAGCCGGGGTGCGAGGGATATGCTCTATGGGTAACCTTACACCCCGGCGTCTGAAGACCCGAGACGGCGTGCGGTTTTAGTCGGTGCAAGCCCGACATAACCGCCCCCGCTGGCCGGCGGGGGGGTATCCGAAGGGATTTCCGCACGATAAAAAAAAAAAAAAAAAAAAAGTTATTTGTTTATTCTTTACTAACATCGATAGCTTCACTAACGGTGGCACTACTTACATTCTCTTATATGGATATATAAAAGAATTTATTGTTACCAACTCACCATCCTCCTCAGTGATTTACCAATTGCATCCAAAGTTTGCACTTTGGAGACCTAGGTTCACTTATTATTTTGGTTGGTATGTCGACTTTTCAGGAAGCAAATTTTTTTATGTTATTTTATTATTTACACTGTTCCCGACGTTTCAGTTGCTTTTCAGCAACGATGGTCACGAGGAGCTACACGGTATGCGGTATACCAAAAATATTCAAGCAAGTCGCTGAAACAATTAAAAGTTTTACGATACAACTCGACAGTATAAAACGATGACCAAATGCACAGAAGATTAACAAAGAAGATTTTAAAATCGATACAAGATTGATGTAAATAACTGGTTTTTATTTTATTTCCAGGTAACCATTCATTGCCGTACTCCTAAGCTTGAGCTTTGGTATGTATAATGTAAATGAATCATCTCAGTAGAACCTGTCCATAGATTCATTCGTCATTAAATTGTACAGTCGCCATCAGTATAAGCTTAACACAATCCAGAACTCTGGGGGCAGAGTTCTTTCCCACTCCCTCTCCGCCACCTCTTTCGCGCGCATAACCCGTTCGCAGAAAGAGGTGGCGGTGTGCCAATTACTCTCGTCAGAGACCACGGCTCTCACCATGGTCTCCACCAAAAGAACGTCCACGCCCAGGACCGCAACGAGATCCCGTCGTTGACCCGCCCACGCTGAACAGTCCACCAATGTGTGAAGCGCCGTGTCTTCGTCAGGATTCTCGCACTGCTGGCACCGCGGCGTTGTCTCCCGGTGGATGCGCCATAGATACTTACCGAAATACCCGTGTCCGGACATCCGGTAGGAGAGGTCACCGCGGTGCCGCTCCAACCACTCCTCCATGACCGGCCTCACCACCGTAACATGTTACGTAGAAATACTGTTCGCATACTTACTCGCGATCGGAAAAGTGAAGAACTCGCAGGAGGCACTTAGGTAAAGTAGTGAACACGCGCAAGTTTAACATGAATAAAAATTACATCATTATAGCGTGTCTCACGCCATAAGTCACGATTTACATACACAACAATCAAAATTAATTATAATAACATCAAATACCTACATCAACTGTACCTGTAACTAAAAGTAATATTTAAGTAAACACTAATTGTATTGAAAGACATTCATGTTGCGTCAAAGCAATGGCAATAAACCAACTGGTTATCTATTGGTATCTTTTTTTATCCATGGAGCATTCATGGGTCAAAGTTAGCATCGATGCGGTGGATTTTCGCACTAATGTGAGTCGCGCTTCACTACTTTAGGGCTACAGTTCATAGATATTTTGAACACCGAAATTCAGTATTACAGTAAAATAACTTATTATGTGGGCAATTTTTTAAAACTTGTTTTCTAAAAAAGATCACTTGAACATAACTTAATATTGGTGCATAAATACACCTTCACTTATCAGATACAGGTTTACTTAAACCAACAAAAAGAATGAAACCAGACACTTTTAAATATCAATACCTACAATTATTCAATTACAATATTTTTCAATTTGTATTCTGAGATGAAAACCAGCTGTAATTGTTACCTAATACTGAAAAGGGGATTTAATTAAATACTAAATTATGAAATAGGTCTAATGTTAATATAGCTACAGTACACCCTGAAAAACCTTTTTAAGGAAGCAAGTAATTTATTTTAAATTACCTGCTGTATAAACGCGTTTTATGAGCGTACAAGTGCATTTTGCAATATAACGAACTGACTTGCCATAAGTCAGCAGCTCATTTCTTAGCTCCGCCACATCATAAATACATGAACATTAATTATGCAGTATGTTGAAGTTTAATTTTTCTAAAAGAATATTAGTAACCGAAATTACTAGTTTTCCCCTAACCCATCCAGCTAAGCTAAATTGCTTGTGTTAGGAGTGGGTACACGTCGGTAGTGTAATGGCCAGGATTCGAACCCGAGACCTCTCGATCGTAGGGCCGACACTTTAACCACTAAGCTACCAAAGCTTTGTGGTTGTTTGATACTTTAGTAACTTGTAATTATTTTAAAGTTCGAATCCCAGACACAGCCGGTGTTAGTCCCTTGCATCCAAAGCTTGCCCTTTGGAGCTCGACGTCTGCTCTCCTTCTCTTTCTCGTTTTGGCTTATCCTAGCTTTTACGGGGGGACTGCCGTCTGATCTCCCAACCTTGAGAGGAAAGCCTCCAAAAGCCTCATCCGATGTACCGGATTGAAGGTGAGGTTGGTTTGGGGTCTGAACATCACGATAAACAATCTAAATAACAACAAAATATCAACATAAGAGGGATTTACACTATTCATGTAAATCCCTCTTAACAAAAGTAATTTATTGAAATAAAACTATTTTAACGGATTCTATCGCGATTTATTTGATATTATTTTATATTTCCTCCCTGTGACACCTCCTGACCGAAACGTCGCGTCGGGATCAATGTAAAATATAAAATAACATCAAATAAATCGCGATAGGATCCGTTAAAAATAGTTTTATTTTAATGTGTGACATTCGCGTAAACTTCCGACAATATCGTAAGTAATTTAGCTGAGCTTTAGCAGTTAAGGAGAATACTGGCAAAATGTTGCATACGATGCTAGTGTTTTCTTAAAAGATACAAAGATTATAATGAAAATAAGCTCGGCTCAAAGTGTTAACTTATGCATTATTAACTTTTAGGTATAACGGAAGGTAAAGGTTTCTCCAGAGAGAAATAAGGTCGAATAAAGAATACAGAACTACAATAAAAGAAAAATATCGGAGTAAGCGGCACTTCTGCCTATAGTTATCGCTAATTGCCAACAGTACTGACAAATGAATGAGATCATTTGGAAGTACTTCTACAATTCACTTTCAATGTGTCGTCCTATATTTGTATTTTTTTATATACTTAATAGTGTAGCTAACCTGACAAATTTTATTTATGGCATATAAATTTATCGAAGAAATCGAACTAAACTTTATAACATAACACTTCATGTAAATGTCCTCACGTCAATGAAGAACGTTTAAATTATATTATTCATACAAAAGTACTATCGCGAAAAAGAATTAAGAGTGGTGGCAGGAGGGTGAAAAATGGGTTCAATGAAATTCATTGTCTAAAAATAAAATGGCGATTTAGATCGCCTTTATTGTAGTTCCTTTTATTGTTGAAGTCTGCTCTGGATTAGGAGATATGAATAAAGAACATGACAAAATATTATCTCATCTACGTGAAAATAAAGTAAGAAATTCCAAATCTCACCTTTAAACAATTTCTTTCACTATATCGATTTTTTGCGAAGGTAGGTAAGGCAATGTTGTTGTTACATATTTTATTCATTGTTTTCGAACCGAGCTTCCTCTTTCGTGGTTGTTATAGCACAAAATACGTGACGACCAATGCGGTTTGTTTTCGTCTTGTTATCGTTCAGTCACTAACATAAACTGATTATGAATTCTCAACTTCGCCCAGCAGGATGTCGTTTCTGTCTCGTTGAAAGTTACCTCATACGGAAAATTTTCTATCAATCTAGTTGATGCAGTTTACTGGTGATGCTAGTTTGTGCTATTATCAAACTACCGGTTCAAATGTCGGTGAGTGATATACACATTATACACGGTTTTAAAATTACTTTCATCAATCATCCGATCAATCAATCAGCCAATCCTGATTGCATCCAAAGTTAGCACATTGGAGCCCAGGATCCGTTTTCCTACTCTTTCTTCCATTATTATTTAGTTTCTCTTGGCTTTTACTGGAGCGATTGCAGTCTGTCTCACTAACCCCGAGGAGGAAAACTTATACTAATGCCTTGTCCGTCAATCAGAAGGGTAACCGACTTGCGCATAAATACTGGTGAGATCCCGAAGGGGTAGGCAGAGGTGTATTACACACCCACGATTCGCCAGTTATGTTTTAAGGTCCCAATGTAATAGGGGGCGAGACTATTGCCATCTACCGGGCACATTATTAATGTTAAATTTTTAATGTAATATAAAGTCATGTTTGTGTACGATAGCGCAATAAATTAATATTGTATGTTACCACATAAATGATAGTACTTATATACTGATAATTAAAGCAATTCGTGCAAAATTATTCCCTAACCATTCCAAAATATCAAAAATGCACAACGTTAATATTCAAGTTTTCACTTCTGCCGGCACTCCCGGAGTGCAACCCGTTTTTTTTTTTTTTGTAACCGAAATTACTAATATTTCCCCTAACCCCTCCAGCTAAGCTTAATTGCTTGTGTTAGGAGTGGATCCACGTCGGTAGTGTAATGGCCAGGATTCGAACCCGGGACCTCTCGATCATAGGGTCGACTCCTTAACCACTAAGCTACCGATACTGTGACCTGTGTGATGTACCTAAAACTGTCTTTAATAACCGACGCGGGTATAATATTGTATCGTGTTCAAGCTGCTTCCTCCAATAACTAAAACAATGGGCTGTTAATGTCTTTCTAAATGATTTTCGCCAGGACCTTGATAATGTAACAGATTGTATTAACTCAATATTGTAACATAGTAATACCCACCAGCTTCAGTGTCTGCATGATGTCTATATTATAGAAATAATGTAATGGATTCTGTCTCGAGAACAGTCATAAGAATTTTTCCGTCGTAAATCTGGGTTTTAGCTTGTTGTTTTCTCAAGTTGTGTAAGGTTTACATATTTTGAGTTAGTAAGTTGGACTTTATAAAAACGAAGCATATTTTTACAAATTGACTTTAATAATAATAGTTGTATGTTAGTAGGTAACAATACCTACCATTGTGTACAGGGACCTGCTAATAGATAGATAGATAACGGCACTCGTGATACAGGGTTCATCTAGTACGAGTGCCAAAGCACTCCCTACACTACATAGTATAAAACAAAGTCGCTTTCTCTGTCCCTATGTCCCTATATCCCTATGTATGCTTAAATCTTTAAAACTACGCAACGGTTTTTGATGCGGTTTTTTTTAATAGATAGAGTGATTGAAGAGGTAGGTTTATATGTATAATAACAACCATTGCACCCGTGCGAAGCCGGGGCGGGTCGCTAGTAATACTATAAATTCTCAGGCAAACTATTGTACCACTTTATAGGTAGAATTTTGTACTATTTTTATAGAAATAAATGAATTTATTATTTATTTATTATTTACATATTTTTTAATAACGTTAACGCCCAAGCCAACCTCACCAGCAAGTCGGTCCCCGCCCGTTAAAGAACGGACGAAGCTCTGGCGCAGATTTTCTTCTCAGAGTTGGGAGGTCAGAGGGCAAAAAAAAAAACGGGTTGCACTCCGGGAGTGCCGGCAGAAGTGAAAACTTGAATATTAACGTTGTGCATTTTTGATATTTTGGAATGGTTAGGGAATAATTTTGCACGAATTGCTTTAATTATCAGTATATAAGTACTATCATTTATGTGGTAACATACAATATTAATTTATTGCGCTATCGTACACAAACATGACTTTATATTACATTAAAAATTTAACATTAATAATGTGCCCGGTAGATGGCAATAGTCTCGCCCCCTATTACATTGGGACCTTAAAACATAACTGGCGAATCGTGGGTGTGTAATACACCTCTGCCTACCCCTTCGGGATCTCACCAGTATTTATGCGCAAGTCGGTTACCCTTCTGATTGACGGACAAGGCATTAGTATAAGTTTTCCTCCTCGGGGTTAGTGAGACAGACTGCAATCGCTCCAGTAAAAGCCAAGAGAAACTAAATAATAATGG
Organism: Cybosia mesomella; assembly: GCA_946251805.1. Taxonomy (NCBI): domain Eukaryota; kingdom Metazoa; phylum Arthropoda; class Insecta; order Lepidoptera; family Erebidae; genus Cybosia; species Cybosia mesomella. The sequence continues at coordinate 10,743,463 of OX276394.1, read as the reverse complement.
AAGAAAGAGTAGGAAAACGGATCCTGGGCTCCAATGTGCTAACTTTGGATGCAATCAGGATTGGCTGATTGATTGATCGGATGATTGATGAAAGTAATTTTAAAACCGTGTATAATGTGTATATCAATCACCGACATTTGAACCGGTAGTTTGATAATAGCACAAACTAGCATCACCAGTAAACTGCATCAACTAGATTGATAGAAAATTTTCCGTATGAGGTAACTTTCAACGAGACAGAAACGACATCCTGCTGGGCGAAGTTGAGAATTCATAATCAGTTTATGTTAGTGACTGAACGATAACAAGACGAAAACAAACCGCATTGGTCGTCACGTATTTTGTGCTATAACAACCACGAAAGAGGAAGCTCGGTTCGAAAACAATGAATAAAATATGTAACAACAACATTGCCTTACCTACCTTCGCAAAAAATCGATATAGTGAAAGAAATTGTTTAAAGGTGAGATTTGGAATTTCTTACTTTATTTTCACGTAGATGAGATAATATTTTGTCATGTTCTTTATTCATATCTCCTAATCCAGAGCAGACTTCAACAATAAAAGGAACTACAATAAAGGCGATCTAAATCGCCATTTTATTTTTAGACAATGAATTTCATTGAACCCATTTTTCACCCTCCTGCCACCACTCTTAATTCTTTTTCGCGATAGTACTTTTGTATGAATAATATAATTTAAACGTTCTTCATTGACGTGAGGACATTTACATGAAGTGTTATGTTATAAAGTTTAGTTCGATTTCTTCGATAAATTTATATGCCATAAATAAAATTTGTCAGGTTAGCTACACTATTAAGTATATAAAAAAATACAAATATAGGACGACACATTGAAAGTGAATTGTAGAAGTACTTCCAAATGATCTCATTCATTTGTCAGTACTGTTGGCAATTAGCGATAACTATAGGCAGAAGTGCCGCTTACTCCGATATTTTTCTTTTATTGTAGTTCTGTATTCTTTATTCGACCTTATTTCTCTCTGGAGAAACCTTTACCTTCCGTTATACCTAAAAGTTAATAATGCATAAGTTAACACTTTGAGCCGAGCTTATTTTCATTATAATCTTTGTATCTTTTAAGAAAACACTAGCATCGTATGCAACATTTTGCCAGTATTCTCCTTAACTGCTAAAGCTCAGCTAAATTACTTACGATATTGTCGGAAGTTTACGCGAATGTCACACATTAAAATAAAACTATTTTTAACGGATCCTATCGCGATTTATTTGATGTTATTTTATATTTTACATTGATCCCGACGCGACGTTTCGGTCAGGAGGTGTCACAGGGAGGAAATATAAAATAATATCAAATAAATCGCGATAGAATCCGTTAAAATAGTTTTATTTCAATAAATTACTTTTGTTAAGAGGGATTTACATGAATAGTGTAAATCCCTCTTATGTTGATATTTTGTTGTTATTTAGATTGTTTATCGTGATGTTCAGACCCCAAACCAACCTCACCTTCAATCCGGTACATCGGATGAGGCTTTTGGAGGCTTTCCTCTCAAGGTTGGGAGATCAGACGGCAGTCCCCCCGTAAAAGCTAGGATAAGCCAAAACGAGAAAGAGAAGGAGAGCAGACGTCGAGCTCCAAAGGGCAAGCTTTGGATGCAAGGGACTAACACCGGCTGTGTCTGGGATTCGAACTTTAAAATAATTACAAGTTACTAAAGTATCAAACAACCACAAAGCTTTGGTAGCTTAGTGGTTAAAGTGTCGGCCCTACGATCGAGAGGTCTCGGGTTCGAATCCTGGCCATTACACTACCGACGTGTACCCACTCCTAACACAAGCAATTTAGCTTAGCTGGATGGGTTAGGGGAAAACTAGTAATTTCGGTTACTAATATTCTTTTAGAAAAATTAAACTTCAACATACTGCATAATTAATGTTCATGTATTTATGATGTGGCGGAGCTAAGAAATGAGCTGCTGACTTATGGCAAGTCAGTTCGTTATATTGCAAAATGCACTTGTACGCTCATAAAACGCGTTTATACAGCAGGTAATTTAAAATAAATTACTTGCTTCCTTAAAAAGGTTTTTCAGGGTGTACTGTAGCTATATTAACATTAGACCTATTTCATAATTTAGTATTTAATTAAATCCCCTTTTCAGTATTAGGTAACAATTACAGCTGGTTTTCATCTCAGAATACAAATTGAAAAATATTGTAATTGAATAATTGTAGGTATTGATATTTAAAAGTGTCTGGTTTCATTCTTTTTGTTGGTTTAAGTAAACCTGTATCTGATAAGTGAAGGTGTATTTATGCACCAATATTAAGTTATGTTCAAGTGATCTTTTTTAGAAAACAAGTTTTAAAAAATTGCCCACATAATAAGTTATTTTACTGTAATACTGAATTTCGGTGTTCAAAATATCTATGAACTGTAGCCCTAAAGTAGTGAAGCGCGACTCACATTAGTGCGAAAATCCACCGCATCGATGCTAACTTTGACCCATGAATGCTCCATGGATAAAAAAAGATACCAATAGATAACCAGTTGGTTTATTGCCATTGCTTTGACGCAACATGAATGTCTTTCAATACAATTAGTGTTTACTTAAATATTACTTTTAGTTACAGGTACAGTTGATGTAGGTATTTGATGTTATTATAATTAATTTTGATTGTTGTGTATGTAAATCGTGACTTATGGCGTGAGACACGCTATAATGATGTAATTTTTATTCATGTTAAACTTGCGCGTGTTCACTACTTTACCTAAGTGCCTCCTGCGAGTTCTTCACTTTTCCGATCGCGAGTAAGTATGCGAACAGTATTTCTACGTAACATGTTTGCATCTATAATAATTTTTCATCCGTATCTTAACATATAAACGAGCCAAAATATTGTAACATTATCTGAATTATATCAGAAAAATCATGAAAGATATTATATAAGAGAACTTCAAGATTCAATTATTAAAATATGGATATAATTACAAAAAAAGACGTACATATATTCCAAAGTATATTTGTCAGCATTCTAGAATCCATGTTACGAGCTATGCTTAGGTTGGGCCTTGATAGAGTTATGTTAAGGTTCTAGAATATTATCATTATCTTTGTTTTTCTATTTTTTTATAATTCTTGCCCTTTCTATTCCACACGCCAAATATAGGTATACCTATTGATCTTGCTCGCACCCTCACAGCGACCTCAATGACATTGAAAGAGTAAATACGAATATCTCTTTGAAAACAAAAGTAACAGACTTAGAGAGTAACAAATACCGTAATAGAGAAGTTTTAAGGTTTTACGGGAGTCATATATGAAATGGACATGTATTTGATTGATTGTATTTAACTGGGACTACTTGCCTACAATATTTTTTAAGAATCATTCTAAAATATTAGTTTTTGTTCTTAACAGCTTGTGTAGTATATTTAAAACTAGAAGTCATTGATTATGATTACACACTGATAATCATTCCTCCAGCAATATTGCAATCACACCACGAAACATTTTTTTTATTTTCTGAACATTTTTCGCTTGTAGACAATAAATAAGGTAGGTTACTTTATTCATGTGCACCACTCGAGGTTCGTTGTCTCAAATTTAGTAGGCCCTTCCTAAATGTACCGTCAAATAAAATATACAAAATAGATGACGTCGTAAATCAGCCTTTCTACCCTACTTCCCCGGATAATAGGTGGGAATCTAAATGCTAGTGAATAGAATTGCGGGGTCGAATCATTTGAATGTGCTTCTTTGTAAAAAAGCCGAGGGCCCTTCCCATGTTGCCCTATATTATATTAATAGGACTATTGAAATAGAAATTCAATAGCAAAAAATATAGTAAAGTTATTCCACGGCTGTACGCGGGTACACGACCCTTTTCTCGGTCGTTCATCATTTCGGTGCAGAATATATACTATATTGAATACATACATAGAATAAAACATAAATTTAAATCGGAATAACTCAACAACCAGGACAGAACTTAAACTCCTAATTTTTAAGGTGGTGTTCCTCTTAGAATGGGACTGGTCCCGTAACCAGTCCCGTCCTTGGTGTTAAATATTTCCTATTTAATTTATAGGAAATTAAGCACAGTAATTGCTTTAAAATTTCATACATAGAATGAAATTCTCTTCAAGTAATCGAATCTAATTTTCAATCTTCCTAGACTGTAAGTTATATCTTGCAATTACTAAAAGTTATGCAAATAAACAGGTCGCAATCAAAATGTAGGACACCATCGTCAGAAATTTCGGCATAGTCACCTTTCAAACAATAAAACTGTTGTCTGTATAACTGGGTACATCGCAAAAGCTTTCCACGAAAACGTGCTGTGAATATTTAATAAAAAAGTAGCGGCCAGTTTAACTAGTTAATATTATAAAAAGTTCATTAAAAGTTGGATGGTAGCTAGAAATGTAATCATGTGTCCGTTTGAGGCTATGAATTACAAATGTTTATGGCAGGGATGAGACAGTCAATATATATCGCTATCTGCGCGAGCCTGTCAAAATATATTGATATTATTATCTATGTATACCTACATTGATATCGGATCACGATACTGGATTGCGATATTTATTGACTGACTAATCCCCGCCAATCTTATATTGCCAACTTTAAGAATTTGTATATATGAACGTGCTAATCTCAGGAGTTAGATCCAATTTTGAAAATTCTTATTGCGTTGTATAGCCCCGTTATTGAGCAAGAGTACAGGAGCATAACATCACGCAATAACGCAGAATATTTAAACTCGAGGGAGCGAAATGTAAGCGTTACACCATGACTATCATAAATTCAGCCAAATGCTCTCAAATTAATGTTTTGTCATTCAAATGTCTAATAATAATTTTAACATTAATAATAATCATTAATAGTCGATTGTTTTTCACATATCATGTAGGTAGTTAATTACAGATGAACCTAATAAAAGCGTAAAAAAAGATAATTACGTAAGTATAAAAGAGGTAAGAACATATATGAGTAATTAAATGTTGAATGGTATAATTGTACAGCGACCTAGATATGATAATGAGGTGGTATATGAAAGTCTTGTAATATTCTGTCCATTGTGAAACCGCTTTCATTTGATTAATAGGTAAACAGGAAAAGACAATACAGGTAATTATTTTTTTATTTTAAACAAGTTCTCTCATTTATATGTAACTTTGTCATTGACACAATAAAAAAACCGGCCAAGTGCGAGTCGGACTCGCCCATGAAGGGTTCCGTAGCAGCAAGTAACATAATATTAAAGTTCTTGTAGTTCGTTGTAACTTTGATCGAAGGTAAATTGCGGTTTACGATTTATGACGTATTAAAAAAAACTACTTACTAGATCTCGTTCAAAGCAATTTTCGGTGTTAGTTTACATGGTAATGTGTAATGTACATCATATATTTTTTTTAGTTTTATCATTATTTTATTCTAGAAGTTACAGGGGGGGGGGGAGGGAGACACATTTTACCACTTTTGAAGTGTCTCTCGCGCAAAATATTCAGTTCATTTAGAAAAAAATTATATTAGAAAACTCAATATCATTTTTGAAGACCTACCCATAGATAACACCACACGTATGGGTTTAAATAAAAAAGTTCAGTTTCAGTTTTAAGTATGGGTTTACCCAAAATTTATTGTTTTTTTAATCTATTTTTGTGTAAAAATCTTAATGCGGTTAACAGAATACATCTACATACCAAGTTTCAACAGCATAGTTCTTATAGTTTCGGAAAACAGTAAGAAGTGAAAAGACGGACAGACAGACAGACATGACGAATCTATAAGGGTTCCGTTTTTTGCCTTTTGGCTACGGAACCCTAGTAGTAGTAACAATATTACTTTTTAGGTTTCCGTACCTGAAAAGGTGAAAAAGGAACCCTTACAAGATCACTTACTTGTCCGTCTGTCTGTCTGGCTGTGTGTCACCACCGATTTTCTCAGGGCGGACCCATCAAGTTGAAATTTATACCAGATACTGAGGTCTATAGTTCCTTAAAGGTGTATAAAATCAAGGTCCTGAGTCAACACGATAAAAGGTATGGGCAAATTTAGATTTGCGCGAAATCTTCTAAGTACCAAAATTTACCTAATTTTAATTTTTTTTTAAATTTGCGACTTTGCTTTTAATCAAAACTGTCAATTCTAGGTCTAACGGAGGTACCCTATAAGTTGTGGGTCGAAAACCTATATGGTAGTTCCCGTTGACCTAGAATCACGAAATTTGACAAAAAGTAAGGTCTTACAGCACAAGTAAAGGGAAAATTCCTAAAAATAACGAATATCAAAATTAGTTTTCATTCGGTACGTACAAGTTTTCCAGGAAATTTAAATTAGCCCATATCTATGACTATCTATGACTATATCTAAGAGCCGAGACTGCGTGCGATTTTAGTCGGTTCAAGCCCGACATAACCTTATTGACTTGGGTATCCAAGGGGATTTCCGCACGAAAAAAAAAAGCTACGGAACTTTCGGGACCCGAGTTTGACTCGCATTTGAACGGTTTTTTTATTACCGTAGTGAAATGTGTTTCTTGAATTATTTATCAATAACTGATACCACCACAAATGACAAACCGTCTCTTCACTACGCTTTTACGTCTTAGAATCTTCCAGATTATTATTGTAGATATCTGCATGAGAACTCATAGAAAGAGCAACCTTAAATGCAATGAAATAAACTTAATTTCTGCTTTTTTGACAAGCACGCCCCCCTGCTACTTCTATTTGTATATGTTTTATTTTGCTCTGTGAGCGATAGGAATTTCTTATCTTTACATAGTATAAAACGGAAGTGCTTTCCGTTAAGGAGCTGAGAATGAGACGAAGTCGAGCGAAAAGCTCTCTATACTCCACTTGGTGTATTTCGGTTGTGACGATACTCCTCCTAAACTAATCGACCAATGTTGATCAACCAATCAATCAATGTTGAGATCACGGTTTTGGTGCCAAAATGTGCAACTTAATTATTAGCATAAGACAGAAAAAGAAAATTGAAAATTATTCTAGCAATGGAGGAATAATCACCGAAAGAATCAATCAATGGTATTCAATTGAAAAAAATGGCGCGTGAATTGTAGGTAGGTAATCATGTTGTGCACTCTCAGCTCAACATTGCCACAGCAGAATGCATTGCGCCCTAGCCTATATGCTTTACTATTCAACGCAAAGGATTTTGATGCGGTTGTCGTTATCATTTAGATGTTTTTCTACGGTAGGTTTGTATAAACAAAATAGATAACCGAAGAAGGGTGTTGTTTTTGACCTTTTTTTTTTTTCGTGCGGAAATCCTCTCGGATACTCCCCCGCCCGCCAGCGAGGGCGGTTATGTCGGGCTTGAACCGACTAAAACCGCGCGCCGTCTCGGGTCTGCAGACGCCGGGGTGTAAGGTTGCCCATAGAGCATATCCCTCGCACCCCGACTGACCCTAGGCCATCTCCGGTTTCGAGATGGCCCCCTCGGGTTTGGAAACCACGGTGTCCCCGTCTTGCCCCGGTTTGAGGGAGGGGCGCAAGTCGCCCCACCGTCCCGGCCTGCTTCTGCTGGGGTGACAGGCGGCCTCACCTGCGACCCTGGCCTGCGCTCATGGAGGACGGAGGTCGTTAAGCGACCTCCGGCGCCTGAGTCGCCTGCGACGCGCGGCGAGCATGTTGCGGGCTCGGCGGGCCGGGAGAGTTCTTAACCTCTCCCGGGCGCGCTCGCGCTACGCACCATTGCCGCAATCATGCTGCCGAGCGAGGTGTTGTTTTTGACCTAGTTCCAAAAAGCATTAGGTTCATAAAGCAAAAGCAAAGATTTACCCTTATTCCTTTTTCGTTAGATAACAAACATTTCATTATTACATTCTGTACTATGAGCTTTGAACACTGTCCTTTAAGCCAGTGCAGAAAATCCTATTAACGTCAGGTGTATTTGCAGTAACGACACTGTTAGAGTGCTGTCCTTTTATGTGGCGACACTAGACTTATTTCCGGTGTTACAAGTAAAAAATCTCTTTCATAAGGTACAAGTTTGTATATATTATCATGATCTGGCAAAAATAATCTCTGTGTTGTTTTGGTTTTGTGTCTGTAAACTGTGTGTTTCTAAAATCCATGAAGATTTTAGAAACACACAGTTTACAGACACAAAACCTTTCGGGCATATGACGGCCTCTGTGACGTAGTGGTAGTGCATTCGACTGCTACGACAGGGGGCGCGGGTTCGATTCCCACTCAGTGCAAATATTTGTATGCATGAATATGTCTATTTGCATTGGTCTGGGTGTTTTTATGTATAATATGTATGAATTTACAAAAAAAAAGTATATAAGTATGTTTCTCCGCATTCTGGAACTCGTAACACAAGCTAGTTAAACTATGCTTACTTTGGGTCTAGAAAGCGCTGTGTAGAATGTCATAGAATATATTTATGTAGAATATATATTAAGCATATTATAAAGTATAAAAGTGTAAACCATACAATTTTACTTCCCTCCAATTTTAAATAAAGTCACCAACAGATCCGGCGGCGCTTCCTCAGATGAATGCCCCACGATCGCATACAGATTTAGTGCTGAAGGAAAATGTTTACTAAGTGAAATAGTTTAAGGTTCATAAACTAATAAAATGTATGTATTTCAAGTTAAGAAATATAACTGTGTAAATGCAAGCCAAAATAAAGAAATAAAGAAGAATATTACAGACGTCGGAATTCGAGAGAACGAAGATCTCTGTGATACGGCATTATATTTCCCTAACTGATGCCTGCGGCTGCACCCAAACGAAAACGCCCTTCGCTCTATTGACCTATATGATTTCTTTCTTTCAATCAAACATACGGCACATTTTTAGTCTGACTAAGACGTTCCTAATAGAAAAAACGTACAGTAGTTTTTGCGTCCATCGCGAACAAAACAGATAAACAAACAAGAACACCAAAAAAAATTTTTGTGTTCAGAATCATTCATTTAACATAACCCAAGTATTGTTTTTGTTGTGGCTTTTGCTATAAAGAATGGTGAAGTAAAGCTAACTGCTGATCGGCGAGGAGACTTATATTACTTGAGGGAGCTGGATGCATCGGCATCTGTAGTATCAGGAAATGATGTGGATCTGTATAGATGGCACGAGCGTATGGGGCATTTGAATGCTAGAGATCTTATGAAAGTACTCAAGAAATCAGGTCTAGGGTCGCCCGAGGCTTATAGTAAATTGCAGGATTGTGACGTGTGTGCTAAGGGTAAAATGGTTTCGTTGCCTTTTGTGAAGTCCAGGGAGCCTTGTAAGGAAATACTAGGAATTATTTATTCTGATGTGGTAGGCCCAATGAGAGTTCAATCGAACGGGGGCAATAACACTGCAGACTCGTTGTCACACCAAAATACTTCGTGATATTTATCGACGATAACACTCGTTGGTGTGAAGCATTTATGATTAAAAACAAAAATGAGGTACTGTCAAAATTTAAAATATATAAATGTCAAGTTGAAAATTTGACAAGCCGAAAAATAAAAACATTTCAAAGTGATAATGGTATGGAGTATAAAAATAAAGTTTTTGATACATTTTTACAAGAAAATGGAATACAAAGACGACTCACAATACCCTATACGGCGCAGAGTAACGGTACTGCTGAGCGTATGAACAGAACCCTACTGGAAATGGCTAGATGCATGTTGTTATCATCTGGATTATCCGCCAGCTTTTGGGGAGAAGCAATTGCAACTGCATGTTATTTACCTAATAGGTGTCCAACAAGCAGGGGTGTGTGTTGGGTAACCTCCTCGAGTGTCGCTCCGATTCCGATCCCGCTGCAGTCCGGGGGGAACGGAATCGGAGCGGCCGGTACACCCTGGGCGGCGGTCAATGGCTTCCCCTTCACCCCTTCATAGGGTTGGCATTGATCGTCGGCCAATACCCAACGTGGCGGGAACACATCGCTCTCCGTACTCCTCTGCTTTCAGAGGAGACAGGATGAGCGATGCTGTTAGTGGTGAGATGGCCCAGGGTCAGCCGGGGTGCGAGGGATATGCTCTATGGGTAACCTTACACCCCGGCGTCTGAAGACCCGAGACGGCGTGCGGTTTTAGTCGGTGCAAGCCCGACATAACCACCCCCGCTAGCCGGCGGGGGGGTATCCGAAGGGATTTCCGCACGATAAAAAAAAAAAAAAAAAAAAAAAAAGGTGTCCAACAAGCAGTCTGAATGGTGGAATTCCATTCCATCCAATACCTCTGAACGTAAGTTACCTTTTTTTTTTTTTTTTTTTTTTTTTATTTGCACCGACTAAAACCGCACGCCGTCTCGGGTCTTCAGACGCCGGGGTGTAAGGTTACCCATAGAGCATATCCCTCGCACCCCGGCTGACCCTGGGCCATCTCACCACTAACAGCATCGCTCATCCTGTCTCCTCTGAGAGCAGAGGAGTACGGAGAGCGATGTGTTACCGCCACGTTGGGTATTGGCCGACGATCAATGCCAACCCTATGAAGGGGTGAAGGGGAAGCCATTGACCGCCGCGCAGGGTGTACCGGCCGCTCCGATTCCGTTCCCCCCGGACTGCAGCGGGATCGGAATCGGAGCGACACTCGAGGAGGTTACCCAACACACACCCCTGAACGTAAGTTACCTGAGAACTTTTGGTACGAAAGTTCATGTTTTATGTAAAGAGCCAGGAAAAGATAAATTTGCATCACGAGCTATTCTTGGTATTTTTGTAGGTTACCCAGCTGAAACTACGGGTTATAAAATATGGATACCAGAGTGGAAAAAGTTGATGTCAGATTTCAGGAAGGAAAGTTCATTGAAACTGAATCAAAAAATTCGAAATCACAGTGTGAGAAGGATACTGTGAGAAAGATAGTTGAAATAGAGATTCCAGAAAGGACATCGAATCAGATTGAAGAAAATCAATTAAATGTGTCATTGAGTAACGAACCGAGCACATCAAGTGAGCAACCATATACCACTTGTTCTCAACCGACTTTGGATGAAGAATCGCATTCACCCAATACTGAAAGTATGGAGAATACTGAAGTTAGTGAGAGAAGAGTTTCATATAAAAGAGGTCCTGGAAGACCAAAGATTGAGAGAGGACATTTAGGAAGACCTCGTAAAATATATAACATGGTCGAAGTGCGAGAAAATAGCGAGAACGAATCATCGACTGAAGAATTTCACGACACTGATGATTTTGCCGGAGCTATTGAAACCTCATTGAAGGATGCCTTATCGAGTGACGAGAAAAGTCAATGGGAGGGAGCGATTCTTACGGAAATACGGAGTCTGATAAAAAATGACACATGGAGAATTGTAGTAAAACCGTTTAATCGTAATGTCGTAGGATGTCGATATGTGTTAACGACAAAGCTTAATGTCGATAAAACGGAGAAAAAGAAGGCACGACTTGTTGCGAAAGGCTATAGCCAGCAACCAGGCCTTGATTATGAAAGCACCGGTTGCTAGGCTAGCAACAGTACGTTTAATGATCGCATTAGCTGCCGAAAAGAATATGGACATTGATCAAATAGACATTGACACAGCTTATTTAAATGGAGATTTGAATGAGGATATTTACATGAAGGTTCCAGATATGCTGGCAGAAAGTTTAGAAAAACTTATAAAACTTGATGGTGCAAATAGCGCAACCGGTAAAAAAGCAGCAAGAATGCTTGAAGATATAAAAAAGGCGGTAATACTTGTCTTCTAAATAAATCTCTTTACGGATTAAAACAAGCTGGACGTCAGTGGAATATAAAGTTGGACACTAAACTGAAGGAGATGGGTTTAAGACCAACAGTAAATGAACCATGCTTGTATCACAAGCGAATTAAAGATGGATCTGATCTTTATGTGGTCAGTTATGTCGACGACATATTAATTGCTTCACAAAAGAGATTTGCTATTAATACCTTCAAGCATGATCTAGCAAAAAGATTTGAATTGAAAGTTTTCGGTCAAGCAACTTTTTATCTAGGAATTAATATTAAGAAAAATGGTAATAAATACTATTTGTCACAAGAAAAATATATCAATGATATATTGAAGAAGTTTGGTATGGAAAACTGTAAACCTGTTAAGACACCTATGGAGACAGGAAAGCCAGTGATGAGCGAAAAGAAAAAAGAAGGAGGGATGATATTTCCCTATAGAGAGCTCATAGGTTCGCTTATGTATTTGAGTGTGGCAACAAGACCAGATATAGCGAACGCTACGGCAAAACTGGCACAGTTTGCGGAGAATCCTGATGATATTCATTGGAAAGCAGCAAAGCGGATTCTTCGTTACTTAAAAGGTACTATTAGTTACAGTTTGGTTTACAAGCCGACTGGGTTATGCATTCAAGGATATGCGGATGCAGATTGGGGTAGCTGTACGTATGATCGACGATCATTTACGGGATATGTTTTCGTTTTAGGGGGTGCAGGTATTTCTTGGGCTTCACAGAAGCAACGCATCGTCGCAACATCTACTTGAGAGGCCAAGTTCGTGAGTATGGCAGAAGCCATGAAAGAAGCTATGTACTTAAATAGTCTGTTAAAGGAGCTAGGCCTTTTAACTTATCTAAGGTAAGAATGCATGCTGATAACTTAAGTGCCATATGCTTAGCTGAAGATAACGGCGTTTATCACGCAAAGAGTAAGCACATTGATATTCGGTATTTTTTTATTAGAGATGTGCTACGTCAAAATGAATCCATAACTTTGGAACATTTGACAACTGATAGAATGTTGGCAGATATCCTCACCAAGCCTTTGTCCCGCGTTAGGCACGAATCTTTAACTAGCGAGTTAGGTTTGTGTGTGCGTTTGTAAATATATTTTAAAGGTATTGAGCCCAAGAGTTGAAGGGGGTGCGTTGAACTATCACCTTCATGGTCTCAACATGTGTAGGCTGGTGATAGAAATATTTTATATTTGAATATCTGTCTTATCCTTGTTTCCTTGGTTACTGGTACAATGATATAGCTCTCGTGTTTTTACCAATAGTTGTGCCTGCTGTATCTTTATATGTTTATTATATTTTTATGATTCTTATACCGCTTACGTGTTCTTATTTGCACTCTACGAACCGTCCACCCCAACAGTTTTAAACATCTCCCATGTACAAATATAACTAATGTGTTCAGATTCATTCATTTAACATAACCCATAACTATTTTTTCTTTAATATCTCCACTGTACAGATACAACTAATTAACAATTTATAATAGAATAAATAAATTGAAGAAACTATTCGTAACAAAGATTAAAAATGTGTTAGCAGTAAATTAGACTACTCTTTTCTGTAAATTATATCTAATTTTCTATAATTGCTGAATGGCACTGGCGATAAATGCAGTTAAGAATGTTCGAAATTTCAAGGCTATAACTGAATGGGCATTTACTCAAAGTCGCGTCTATCTTGGAGAACACGATAAGACGTCACCGGTACGTAGAACTTATCAGTCGACATAAGGCTACCGGATACTTGTAGATTCTAACAAGTACATAGTTTAGAGTATACCCCCTCGGATACCGCCGGCCAGCGGGGGCGGTTATGTCGGGCTTGAATCGAGTAAAACCGCACGCCATCTCGGGTCTTTAGACGCCGGGGTGTAAGGTTGCCATAAAGCATATCCCTCGTACCCCGGCTGACCCTGGGCCATCTCCGGTTTCGAGATGGCCCCCTCGGGTTTAAGAACCACGGTGTCCCCGTATTGTCCCGGTTTGGCACTAGTCTCTCCGCCGTCCTGGCCTGCTTCGGCTGGGGTGACAGGCGGCCTCACCTGCCACCCCCAGGCTTACGCTCATGGAGGACTCCGGCGCCTGAGTCACCTACCACGCGCGGCGAGCATGTTGCGGGCTCGGCGAGCCGTGAGAGTGCTAAATCTCTCCCGGGCGCGCTCCGCCATCGGGCGGCGGGCCACGCGCTCGCGCTCCGCACCATTGCCGCAATCATGCTGCCGAGCGGGAGGACTCCCACCCCGATTGCTGCCACGAGGTCACGCCTCGGCACCTCCCACGGCGGGCAGTCTGCCAGCGTGTGCGGCCCCGAGTCCTCGCTCGCATCGCAATGATGGGACTCAGGCACTGGCTCCTACCTGATCCGATGCAGCCGCGCCAGAGCGAGAGCTGTGCCCTTCAATTTGGGGGCCAGACTTCGGATGTGCTCTCCGAAGTCCCATCGGCCGTCGAGCACGAGCCCCAAATATTTCATTTGGGGCTTGATGCCGATGCGATTGTCTCCCACAATGAGAATCCCACCTGAGGGATCCCCTCAGGTGGCTTGCTCCAAGGCCCATGAAAGAACAGGGCCTCGGTTTTATGCAGAGCCACCTCGAAACCCAGCCGCCGGATCTGCTCCATGACTTGGACAACTTCGGTCGTGGCTTTCAGGGTCGCTTCGCTGTACGTCGTCCCAAATGCCGTCACGAGCGTGTCGTCTGCGTAGCACGTGACAGTGGCACCGTCTGCGAGCTCACCGCGAAACACCCAGTCGTATCCGATGTTCCACAGGAGCGGCCCCAGGACCGATCCCTGTCGAACACCGCACGACATCTCATGCCGACTGAGTCCGGTCTCGGTTGGCGTGAGTTGCCGTGCGGTCACGTGACCGGTCACGGTTGGGTAGAAGACGGCTCTCTCCGTCAAATACGCCCCGACTATCCGGCAGAGGTAGAGAGGCACTTCGTGATACATGAGCGCCTTGTGTTGAACACGTTGGCGATGTCCAGAGACACCGCCAACATCACTTCACCCCGTGGGTAACATATACCTATCATGAGTGCAGTTACTCTGTTCATTATTGTACTTATTTTATTTATTTTAATTCAAACATTCTGGATTTGTAGACTGTCAAAGCTGATTGTCAGACTGGCTATATGATTATAACTTTAAAGAAAATTCATCTAAAATAAAAATACTATATACATATTTCAATGTAATGATATTGACGTTGATGTCAATGATGTTAAAGGTAAACATGTCACACACGAACAGAAAGATGAAATAAAATAAAAAAAAACAATTGCTTTACATACAAATATGTAATGCGTTACTAAACTTTAAAATAGTGAGTGCTACGTGGACACCAATTATATCAAAATTCTATTCACATTCATAGTTGCTCGCAATAAGAATATACGATGACTGACAAATAACGTTTCAGATTACAAAAGATCACAGACACGAAGAAGCACTCGTTTTACTCATAGCTCTTAGACTGCAAATCTATGTCAACATAAGGTCACGTTTGCAAATATTGCTAATTTCCTTCAATAAATATGTTATAACTGATTTCAGTGTTCATACGGTCATTAGTGCAATGCTTGCAATGCAATGCAATTTTCTATGAATGTTTCGTTTGCATCTTGTCTATCAGTCCCGTGGATTTTTGAGAAAATGTTTTGAAAATTCGTAAAGCTATACTTAATATTATCATCAATTTATATACGGAGCATTTACAAGTATTTTTTTGAGTATTTGAGTATTTTTTAAATTCTGTGTAAATGTAATTAAGTTCCTATCAAGATCAATTATAGCCATTAAATGTTTAATCCAATGACAGAAGTTACCATCCTCGATAGTTATTAAACTATTAATCTATTTGAATATCTATATAGCAATTAAGTAACAAATCGATTTGAAACCACCACTTTAGAATCTTCAACTAACCTTCATAACCTACTCAACAATAATTTCTATGGAAGGGTGTGTACGACCGCAACCTCATTTCACCGACTCGCATATTATACATAGTATGAAACTACTTTGAAACATTCGTACCTCATTTAGAACTTCTACACCTACTTCAACTGTATTAATTTCTGTTGTGGTGAGCAATGAAACATTCTGCCAACTTTATGCTACATAAAAAGCTTGTTAATACTCCTAACTATAAAAATTCGAAGCACGTTGTCCAAATAACTCGATTTGCTGTGTCAGGCTAAAGCAATTATTTGTTTTCTGTGTCTAAATATGCTACGCCCCTGGGAATATGGAAGCTATCTAATGGATTTATTTCGGCCCACTGTGACATTTGTCGTTTATTAGATTTTCGCACGGTTAAGAAGATTACTGTTGTTATCGGTCTTTGTTAATCACGGTATTAGTATTTATCAGGTATTCTAATAATTATTTACTAATAAATTAATTATATACCCAATACACTAATGCCGTGGTTAACATTATAAGTATTAATTAAACAATTTATTGTGGCACGTAATTTTATAGATTGTATCAAGATCATACTTGCGATTCAAATAATGTATTCATTGAGAACGAAACGATGCTTTGTGGGAGCTGACAATACTCCCTGATCAATTTGAGTTTAATAAAATTGTAACGATCACTGGCATTTAGTAATTAAATCATCCAGAGGTTTGTGTAATGTAGGACTATCTAAAAAGTACAAATTATTAGGGTGAACTTGGGCTATATTTTTTCACATTGAATTGGTAATTAAAATAATATTTATACTGAAGCTTTGTAAGCACTGTAAAACAGTAGTAGTGGTATGGGTAAAGGACTGCTGAGACGACGTCTAAGGTTCGATCCCAGGTTTTACCATGGCACACACCAATGACTTTTCGATGCTTTTCGAAGTTATGTGTGTATTTATCGCAGGTATATAAGTGCCCGGTTAATGGCAATAGGCTCGCCACCTATTACATTGGGACCTAAACTGGCGAAATGTGGGTGCTAGCACCTCTGCCTACCCCTTCGGGGGTATAGGCGTGAGTTTATGTTATGTTATGTTATATTATGTTATGCGACCCTACATTTCCTCTTTTTTAGGGTTCCGTTGCCAAATGGCAAAAACGGAACCCTTATAGATTCGTCATGTCTGTCTGTCTGTCCGTCCGTATGTCACAGCCACTTTTTTCCGAAACTATAAGAACTATGCTGTTGAAACTTGGTAAGTAGATGTATTCTGTGAACCGCATTAAGATTTTCACACAGAAATAGAAAAAAAAAACAATAAATTTTGGGGGTCCCCATATTTAGAACAGAAACTCAAAAAATTTTTTTTCATCGAAGCCATATGTGTGAGGTATCTATGGATAGCTCTTCAAAAATGATATTGAGGTTTCTAGTATCATTTTTTTCTCAACTGAATAGTTTGCGCGGGAGACACTCCCAAAGTGGTAAAATGTGTCCCCCCCCCTGTAACTTCTAAAATAAGAGAATAATAAAACTAAAAAAATTATATGATGTACATTACTATGTAAACTTCCAACGATAATTGGTTTGAACGAGATCAAGTAAGTAGTTTTTTTTTAATACGTCATAAATCCGAAACCGCAATTTACCTTTCATTCAATCAACTCAAATATAAAAAAATTAAAAAAAAAACATTATTATGTTACTTGCTGCTACGGAACCCTTAATGGGCGAGTCCGACTCGCACTTGGCCGCTTTTTTGACATTACTATAGGTATGTCTTATGATTTTGGAACGTGATGTTTATAAGCTTCAAGGCAATTCCTTCGCACTCCGTCTGACCCTAGGCCATCTATGACTTTGAGATGGCCCCCTCGGGATACTATAGAAGACATTCACAAAATAAATTCAGCTGATAAGGTAACTAACATAACTTGATTTTAAAACGGAACAAAGTTTGCCGGGTTAGCTAGATAGCTGGCTAACCCGGCAGCAAGCAGCTAGCTATATAAAAGAAAGAAAATATTCACTTCCCTATCAGTTTGTAATCAATAACCTTCGCTGACAGGAGCATTATCATTGTATCACAATCAAATAGATGACGATGATGATGATATAAAAACACAAACGCAAGAGACATACAGACTAATAAGGTAACAAACATTAAAAAATACAGTCGAATTGAGAACCTCCTCTTTTTTGGAGTTGGTTAAAATAGATCACATAGATAAATAAATCAACTCATACGACAGACTACTTTCCGACCATAGAATCAAGTACATGTAGCTCTTAATATCAATTCATCCGCAAAAGCGAAGGGTTCAAACCGATATGCTCTTAGACTATTCATTGTGGTGGTATAGTCGGGACGTCATTGTTAGAAATGTTTTGTTCGAGTAATGAAAATTGAATTCATTGCGTAAATTTGTATTTTATGATCATTAATTTGGAGTCCTTATATTTTCACATCAGAAACAATAGATCGACTGCACACAATAGGAGCCTGGTAATTTTAGGGGTAGGCAGAGGTGTATGATTGTTTTTCTAATATTTGCAATATTAAAATAATAGCTTTTTAGTCAATATATGGATATACGAGTATATAGAGTATTGTTATAAATAAATATTTAAACTGATGTCAGTTTTGGTTGACTAATCTCTTAAACTACTATGCCGATTATCAAGGCCGATGTTCACTAGCAGATAGCTGATGTTATAAGGCGTTACTTAGGATACTCTCATATTTGAAAAATAATTAGTGTTAAAATAATTAGGGTTATAGAATTTTATTACGAAAATATTCTGTGTGAAGTCGGGACGAGCCGCTAATTTATAAAATACAAAGAACTTTAGCCCACTAATGTGGACGCTTAATAAGAAAAAGCAAAAGCACCCATTTGAAATCAGTTATAGTTATTCGGGCAAGCCTAAATTACTTTTTTTTTTAATGAAACTATTTGGACTCTAATACGCGACGAAGTGGAAAGTCATGATCATGATTGTCAAGTCATGAATAAAGGGTCTTCACTGATTACAATTAGTATGAAAATTTTAACATCATAAGCTATTTATAAATTTATTTATTGTAAGAAACTTTATGTTAATAACAGAACTTGGAGAATATTTAATTGTCTGCCATTTGGTGAATTTGGCGCGAACACGCACTTTTAGTCTGTTGAATTTTGTTGAAACTTTGGTTTCTTTAATATCATGCGCGGGAAATCATAATACTTCCAAATTATTTTAATTACAAACTACACTTAATAAATATATACAACTAGCTGTTTCCCGCGGCTCCGCCCGCGTAGAATTCTGATCCCGTCCCCGCAACATTCAGTTCGTTTTTTTTTTTAATTTTCTTTAATATAAACCTTGTGTAACCAAACAATAACGAAATAAACGAATAATAATATAATGTTAATAATAAATACTCTATGAAATTCTACACAGCGCTTTCTAGACCTAAAGTAAGCATACTTTAATTGGCTTACCCGGGGTGCCCGGCAACGGACACTTGGGCAGGACACCGTGCGGTTTGGTTTTAGTCGATGCACGACATAACCGCCCCCGCTGGTCGGCGGGGGGGTATCCGAAGGGATTTCCGCACGTAAAAAAACAGCTTGTGTTATGGGTTCCAGAATGCGGATAAACATACTTATATACTTTTTTTTGTAAATGCAAATAGCATTAGTAGGTTGAGCAAGCCCATTATTTAGTTTATTCTATATTTATTCGGTTTGGCTTCCAGATCTCTTTGTACTGCTATCCGGGTACAGTAAGGAGAAGACCTTCATCGCATTTCGATAGTGTGTGACCCCATAATTTGAAACTAGATACCCTCTTTGCTTACATTGAGCTTGCAGTCTCTCCATTGGGTCCGGGCTCGAGTCAGGGACTAATAATAATAATCTTTATTGACAAAAATATACATTTAACATGTGTGAGAATCCCTTTCGTTTTTCGAAACTAGCTCGGGAGCCAGGGTTTCTCACACATGTTAAATGTATATTTTTGTCAATAAAGATTATTATTATTATAGATTATTATAGGGACTTCATTGTCTAACGAGGAAGAGTATTGTCTGAAGTTATTGTCAGTGAAATAATAATATTTCCTTAACCCGGAATGTTATAATTTTCTTAATATGTTAGTATAATAATCATAGTGAAACATAATTATTTTGTGATTAAAATACACATCATTAATCAGGTTCCTTAAAAAAATATTAGATTTATGTTGAACTAATAAGCTTTGGCACATTCTGAAACATTAAAACAGCAACTAAAATGAAAAGTTTTATAATCCAAATATTCGTGCGGAAATCCCTTCGGATATGCTGGCCAGCGGGGGCTGTTATGTCGGGCTTGAACCGACTAAAACCGCACGCCGTCTCGGGTCTTAAAACGCCGTGGTGTAAGGTTGCCCATAGAGCATATCCCTCGCACCCCGACTGACCCTGGGCCATCTCCGGCTTCGAGATGGCCCCCTCGGGTTAATTACCCAATACCTATCGGTAAAAAAGCCATTCACGGAATAAATAAATAAAATAAAATAAAAATGTTTATTTACCCAGAAAATACAGATACAAGGTACAATAAGACAGAGATATAGCTACAAGAATTCGTACAATAATATTGTGTTTTACCTCTTGAACTAGGCAAGCCTGTATCTCAAGAGGCATATATTAAAACAGGAGTAGCATACAGTGATACAAATTAGTATAATTGTGGTATGGTTAATATGTGGGTGTGCCCGCGCGCGCGCGCGTGTGTGTGTGTGTGTGTGTGTGTGTGTGTGTGTATGCGTGCTAGGCTATATACTTGAGCAGATGTTCTGTATTGTCATAATCTTGTTGTAATAACCATTCTGTTACTTTAATTTTAACTGCATGTTTATTCATATGAGATATTTTTATTTCCTTTTCAATTTTCTTATATATGTAAGTGCATAGTGTGTAGTACTGATGTTGAGCGAATGTTGTTTTATGTTGAGTACCTGCAAGAAAAATTCTACGCTTGTCGGGATCAGGTGTGGGTGTGATGGTGTGTGTTCTGAGTACAGCCTGCAGTATAAAAAGCTGTCGGACCGTCAATACCCCGCAGTCACTGTAAAGTTGTGTTGTTGGGTATCTGTACGACTTCTTAGTCATCACTTTCAGTATGGCCCTCTGCGCCACTTCTACACTCAAGAAACTAGCTTTTCCTGCACCACCCCAAACAGAAATGCAATAGCTAATGACTGACTGACCCAAAGCATAATAAACCATTTTCAGAGTGTGAAAGTTGGCGGAATCTCGAAGAGATTTGAATATATGGATGAGTCTCATGGTTCTCTTTGATACAGTCTCCAGTTGCCTATCCCATCTTAGTCCTGAATCTATTTGGACACCCAAGTACTTGACACATTCCGTCCTAGTAAGTGTTGTGCAGAAGCATGGTGCTGCTGGGCTTGAACATGAGTGTGCAGTAATAGAGAAACTACTGGGTGGTGCAGCGTTCTGTCGGATTCTGAATGGGATATATACAGTTTTTTGTAGATTTAAAGTGAGAACATTAGTATTGAGCCACTTCATTATAATACCGAGAGCTTGTTCCGCATTAACTTTAACGGTTTCCCATGTAGATCCGTAGACCACTATCGCAGTGTCATCTGCGTAGGTGTAGATTTTACAATTCGGGAGGTTTAATTTGCAGAGGTCATTAACATATATCTGGAACAAGGTTGGCCCTAGAACACTTCCTTGTGGTACACCATATGTCACCATCTGCTCGTCACTAAGATGGTTTTCAATTTTGACTATTTGACTTCGGTTACTCAAGTAGTCCTTAAAAATGTCAAGTGCTATTCCGCGAACACCAATTTGCTCCAGTTTTGAGAAAAGTATGGGAACAGCAACTGTGTCAAATGCCTTTGACAGATCAAGAAACATACCTAAGCATTTCATTCTTTTGTCAAGATATTTGGCGACGAATTGTGTTAGATCAATTACGGCATCTTCTGTTGAGACTCCGGTTCGGAAGCCGTATTGATTTCATGCTATTATGTTGTGCTTATCCAAATAGCTTCTCAGGCGCTTATTTAGGATTTTTTCCAGTATCTTAGAGAGAGCTGGCAGTACCGAAATGGGTCTGTAGTTATTGACACAACTTCTGCTTCCCCCTTTGTAGATAGGATGAATTATTGCCCTTTTCAGGGCGTCCGGGAACACACCAGCACTAATACATAGATTACAGAGGTAAGTGATATGTGGTACAAGTATATGACGACAATTTTTTAGTACCGTTGGTGGTATACCGTCGCATCCGGTAGCACAGTCGCTGCGTAACTGCAATACAAGAGTCTCTACTTCTGATTCAGCAACTTCTAATATGACCAGAGAATTTAAGAAAGTTGGGTTAGCATTTGTAGATGGAGACTGCCTATTCGTGTTGATTTGCGGCCCAGCATTGCACAGTATATTCTCTGCCAAACTTTTCCCCACATTAGTGAAAAACTCATTTACGTTATTGGTAGACGATTTGGGGTTATCGCTTAATTTTAGCAGCTCATCAGGACTAGTGCTCGTTTTTCGTGTATAGGTTATGTTTTTAACAGTTTTCCAGAGAGCTTTTTGGTTGTTACCCGCTTTTTCAATCTCACTCCTTTCATAAGCTACTTTTAGTTTTCTAAGCAAGTCATTACAAAAGTTCCTATACCGAATGTAAGTAATTTTGTGAACTAAGTTGTCAAGAGCTTTTGCAGATTTCATATGCAATCTATCACGGTTTTTTATACATTTTAGGAGACCTGGAGTCATCCATGATTTTATGATTCGTTTACGTCTTGAAATCGGAATATCTGTTTTGTGACTTGTTATTACCGAATTGATTATATTTATAAATTCATTCATTGATATATTAGGATCAGTTGAGCTGTATACAGTTGTGAAATCTGTCTCTTCCAGGTCCAACCTAATAGCTTCATGGTTTAGGCGAGTTATTGTGTGACGTGTGGGGCTATCATTTTCAATGTTGAATAAAATAGGTTTATGGTCTGTTATAAATGAGTCAAAAACCAGGGTGGTAGTGGGCAACTTAGTTTTGGCAAATAAGTGATCTATACACTTTTCCAGCCGCGTCAGGAATAGATGTGTCGGTGTGAGCCCATGGGTGGCGTTTAGGATCACATAATTTAAATATAGAGCATCCTCATTACCCTGCTTTATGTCTATATTCAGATCACCCACTAAGATGACCGTTCGACAGTTCGACAATTGATTGTAGACATCATCCAAACTATCCAGAAAATTCCCAAAACTGTGGTAGGCATGTGATCGATAAACCGCCACTACACCTATATTATTATTTATTTTACAAACTAAGCAATTTCCTCCTCTAAACTCTGGTTCCCAAATAGTTACATTTAGATCTTGTCTCGTGTATATTATCACTCCGTCATTTTGGTTACCGTTAGTCCGGGTGGGATGCGATTGAAATCCACTCAGGGTAGGGAGATTAGTGACTTTGCTGAGCCAGCATTCAGTAAGGATAATAACATCAACATTTATTTTTGTTAGTTGAATTACTGATAATAATTGATCGAAATTTTTGTTGATGCTACGTACATTTAAATGAAATATATTTATGTTGTTATGTGACTGGTTTATGTATTTTGAGGAATCTTCCGGACAACAATTAAATGAGTTACACACACTGGAATCATCAAGATCCTTATTTATATTATGTATTAAAGCCATAGCCATAGCCAAGCCATAGCCAAGCCATAGCCAAGCCATAGCCATCCCGTATTACATAGCCAATAGTATATAATACGGGATAGTTTGACTAAATACCACCTGAGGAAGATTAAGTAGAGGGCTCTTCATAAGGAACTGAAACGTTAATTAATGAGAGTGATTTACAAAATAGTATTACTTAATTCCCCTTTGTCTTTGTCAACACTAGTTAATTCCCCCTTGCCATTGTTGCTGTCAAACACGCACGGTCACTGATATACAGGAGATATACAACATACAACAGTGCCCTGCTTTCACCTATATCGTAAGTCAAGGAATATACCGCGTCGTCAGATATTGATTTTGTAAATTCGTGCATATGAATTAACAAATCTGAATGTGTTTGCATCTTGTGACACGCATGATCCATAATAATATTTGTATGAAGAAACCCTAATTTGTTAGACAAAGCAATCCACTTAGCTACTTAATTTGCAAGCAAGAGATATTTACTTTAAGTGTCATGTCTCAAAATGGTTACCCATGTCTATTGGATATTTACTTACTATTTCAAACTTTTATATTACACTATTCGTTGCCTGCGGCTTCGCCTGCGTGGAGTTCTCATTCCGTGGAAATATCTGGATAAAAAGTAGCCTAGCATTCTAATGGTTCTATTCAAAATTTTTGAAATCGGTCCAGTAGTTCCAGAGTTTATTGACTTTTTTTTATACCACTCAGGTGGCAAACAAACACGATGGAAAGCGGTTCAAGCGACCTATGGACGTGTGCAACACCAGGGGCGTCAAACTCGCGCTGAAAACCCTGTAAAAACCTTCTAGTGCCCTTGTTGAAGAACCCCATAATAAAGTAATTTAGGAAAACCATAGCAAGGAAATCATGATGAAAAGATCAAAAGGAATGAATGAGGGCGCGCGGAATTAAGTGCCTTTCATACCTCACTGTACGCACCGTTTTCGGTCATCTGAGGATGAATTCCCTATCGCGTTATCGGTGGCGAGCGGTGCGATGATAGAATGTGGCCGTGGGTCTTATATCAAACAATTTGAACTCACCCTATGGTATAGGCGGTAGAACACGCACAGAGAGGTAAAATGTCTCTTAAGGCTGAGACGTTCTGCACTGCCTGTAAGTATAGAATTGTCGACGGTCCTCAGCGCCCGTCTTTGCACCGAACGGGTTAAGTTGGTATGCAGATGCTCCGGCAAAAAGGTGACAGCAGTACTCCATCTGGGGCTGGACTTGCGACTTATAAAGAAGTCTTTTCTCCACTGTGAACTTGAATTCTTCGCCCTGTTGAGCTCTTCAAGTTACATAGATGCCAGGTGACTGTGGTACTGGACTTCGCTTAGGTACTACTTTACTACTTTTGGAGATGCTAAGTAGTGTTTCCTGGAATTGTAAGTTTGTTCGCTACAATAAATGGGCCCTACAATAAATGCACATACTACACTGTCTTAGTAGGGTTGAATTGCAGCAGGTTTAGTCTACCCCAATCGGACACTTCTGTGAGAGTAGTATCGATTTCAGACCAGTTTTTCGCGGCTTGCACCCAGCGGTGTGTGAGATACACAAGAAGGTCACCAATCGGTCGCTCAATGGATCGTTCCCTTCAAGATATCTCAGGAGCTGTACGTTAATAATATAACAGGCCCTATTACCTTCGAGAGAAGAGAGGTAATTGCGATAGGCCTATAATTGGACGAGTCTGTTCTATCGTCATTCTTAGGCACAGAATGCACGAATGCGGTACTTGTCTTGACTTGCCTCGTGGAGTAAGAAAACGTGAAAAGTTGTGTAAGTACAGGGCATAACTCTGGGGCACACTGCTTAAGCACCATCGCCGATATGCCGTCAGGCCCACTCGACTTGCGTACATTTAGGGACTTCAGCTCCCGCTGGACCATCCGTTGTGTGTTTTCGATTTCTGGCATAGAAACACACCAGGGGATAGAGGATGGCACGGCAATCCCATCGTTCTTGGTGGAGTTTAACGCAAAGAGGTCAAACAAACAACAACAAATCTTTCCTCTGTATAATATTGGTATAGATATAGATTAGTATAGATAATATAATCATGGTGTTATGTTATATGAAAGTTTACATATGAACTTTGACGGTATTTGTAGAGAACTCAAATTATATACAGTAGAAAATAAACTTAATTAAGTTCATGGAACACGATCACACGTTCACCTTGCAGCTAGCTTCTGAATCAGTTTCTTCATTTCATTAAATAAGGTTAGAGACATGCTGTAATAATGAAAGAAGATGAAATAACAAAGCAAGATATAAAATTGTAAGTTCACTCAGATCATCATTTTAAATTTTAAATTCTCATCACGTCTGTACTTAAAGGAAAATTGTGTAGGTATTTTATTCTAACCAGTGTCTTATTAGAGGTATATATCTTTACAGACGGCAGGTAAATATCTTAAGATAAAATTAATTGGAATCCTGAATAAGAATTTTGAGAACTTTCACTATATCAACTTTTCTAATAAATTTGAAATTAAAAGTCAACAAGATGAAACTTGAACTTGCAATAGTCTCGCATCGGCCATGTTATTTAGCCATTTAGTGCATCATTTTTAAATCGCACCAAATCCATACAGCTATGGGATAATTTTGGTACGATTTAAATTATTGCTCTATAGCATATACTGCCAGTGGAGACGCCGTTTGACCAGACGGGTGATCAGCCCCTCTATGTGGGGCCATTTCACCCATTTCCCCTATAACGACTGTCATACATATTCGTATGGCAACCGGGACCGACATCTTAACGTGCTCTCCGAGGCACGACCAGACCAATGCAAATACTCATATTCATGCATACAAATATTTGCACTGAGCGGGGATCGAACCCGCGCCTCCTGCGTAGCGGCCGCTTTCAATACCGCCAGGCCATGGAGGCGGTATGCTCTATAGCATACCCAAGAGATTACTTTGCCAATTATAGGCAATAATATTAACAACTCAGGTTGAGTCCAAGTAACTGATTTGTAGCGCAAACCTGATTTTAAATTGGTTGTATGTAACATCTCAGGAGGCCTAGAATTTATAAAGTTACACAGTTTTCAGATACAATAACATAATGCCACTGAATGAACCGAACAGAGAAAGAAGATAGTAACATTTCTCTATAAGGCAATCCGTATTGACCTCACCTCCTGTAACTTATAATAAACAATGAAAACAAATATAACAACATTTGCACGCAACAGTCGATATGAGAACGTGACTGGAGCTATGAGAGTAGAAATTATAACCGCCTTAACTCCACAAAATTATCAGTTGCCCAATATTATGGTTCAACGTGGGTGTATCTTTACGTAGAAATCTATGGTTGTCAGTAGGTATAAGGTTACCTAGAAGAGAAAGACTACTATTTATTCTGACCTTCGATTCGTTTTTATGTAACTGTTGAAACAATTTACACCATGGTTTAGGTTAATTGTTTTCTGAAACGTATACTCAACCCATAAAGTGACTTGGCAGAAAACATCACGAAACCTAATCCGGTATGCTATGTGTATGTATGCAAGTATCGAAATTCAAGCAGACCATACATTTTTATTTAATATTTAATAAAAAATTATAATCATGTACATACAGTTCAATATTATAAATATAGTAAATGTTTAACCAAAATATTTGATGATTTCCTCTACATTACTTGTTTTGAAAAAATCATATAAATATATACCTGGCAAATTCCATCATTTCGATTTACTTAGTTCCTAACAGGGGTCCGACCACATTTTTTTTTCTTAGAGGCGTTTGGCATGCATTACCAACTGCAGAGGAGAATGCGAAGTCAAATCGAAAAATTATAGAAAAGAAGAGAGATAAGACTTCTGATACTCCTACAATCTGTTCGAAATTCTGCAAACTGGTGGTGTTAGTCGTAGTAGTGGTAATTTGCCCGTTAAGTCAATCCATATTTTCGAACCTTCAATATTTAAAATAAACAAATGTAAAATTAAAGTGAAACTCCACCGGCTCGTACACTAATGATTAATAATACATTTGACGAAAAGGTATACATTAAAACACCGATACCGAAATATCGATCAACTAGATAATATCTTTGTGAAATGGACAAATAAATGCTCCAGCCGATCTGTAAACCATCAATTATAAGTTGAAGCCTATTTATCATAATAAATCATAAAATTTTATTATAGTCCTTTGAATTTATCGTTTGTTTGAATGTATTTGTATGAAGTGATTGAGAGAAGAAATTCTTAATATTGTGTCGTACTCATCTGCAAGGCGGCATGCCTGCTGATTGATGAATGAGGCCCAACTCTTGGGGATTAGGGGCTCAGACAACAGTCGCTCCCATAAAAGTTAAGTAGAAAAACAGGCCCTGGGTAACAAGGTGCGACTTCTTACATTATATAGTAAATGCTCTTGCACACAATTCTACAATACAAATGAAGTGAAATACTGTAGCATCACTAAATAGTCGACAGTGATGTCACCTCACTAGTACTAGCATTATGGTACTGACAGTTTGTACTCTAGAACATATATTGTAATTAATAATGTAGTAAATATAATAATATCTGGGTGACTCCTGTATACTAAATTTCATGCAAATCTTAAGGCTTTCACGGCCGGCGTTGCATTAAGAATATACTGCTTCCGGGCGTGTGTGAGGAAGGTTCTCCGCACTCGACGGCGTCCCGACGTGTACCACTGAAGATGTCGACCGCAGTGATCGACGAAACGTCTGGAATACAAGTTTCCGATGGACCACGGCCAAACAGCCCGGAAGCAGTATATTCTTCATGCAAATCGTTGGAGACCTTTCCGAGATTTACATTATGTATGTAAATATATATATACAAGAATTGCGCGTTATATCAAAAACCCTAATAAACGGGTGTTCCTCTAAAAATACTTCTAAATATTTATCAATAATACATGGCGCAGCCGATGGTAGAAAAACTACTGAAACTCGAAAAACACCAAGTTCAAAACATTTAAAATCTAATTTAGAACAAGCAATTTCATGAACTATATTTCCTAGCTAACTACTTAGCTTAAAGTGTAATTATTAAATTGCTAAATTAGCTAATTGGAATTGCAGCCAAGATTTTGTATTTACTTCTATAAGTAACTTTAACAAATGAGTTTAAGAGCTTTGTGTATTAAACTATATGCAATATTATAAGAAAGATTGAGCATAATGATTTTTATACAAATTTGGAGCTTCTTATTAAGTATAAGTGTGTAAGAACAGAAGTAGATAACGAGCTGTTGTCTCTGCCTACTCCAGAGGGGAAAAGGCGTGAGTGGAGTATATTTATGTATACAAATATATATATTACGATCGATACGATCCTGGCATACGCCTTTCGGTTCTTCTACTTTCATAATTGCTTTCATACATGCACGCTGATTGCTGTCACTCTGGAGCTGGCCTTCCTTTAAAACGTCCTCGATTCCTGATTGATCAAGTCCTGATTGTTGTACGTACAGTCAGCGTCAAAAGTAAATGATGATTGATCCAATTTCAAATTAAACATCTGAATGAAAAATACTAGTTATGCTGTGATTTATTTTTTTAAATATTTGAAAAGAGCACACTTAGCAGTTAAACAGCATTTACATCAAGAAATACAGATAACTTTACTCATAAGCCAATTTTTTAAATCTAAAAATGAATATTTACTTTTGACGCTGACTGTACATACATCTAGGTCGATCTTTACCGGGTTACCCATCGAAAGTTCGATCAGGTGAATGCACCCTGGCCTCATAAATCTTTTTCGGCAATCCGCTTTCATCCATCTTCTCGTTACCGAATGTATAGATTTCTACGTATTTATATTAAAAAGAAATTAAAACACCGTCGTTTTCGATAAGTTAGATGCAGGTCTTTATTTCCTCCATTACAAAAGTGAAAAAGTGAATACAATACGCCACCTAGTGGATTTCAATGAAAGTTAAATTACGTTTAGAAACTAATCTAGGGTTAATAGGTATTGTACATATTGCATAAATAGATTTATTTTCTTTACTTATTCTAATAATATTACTATAAATCTAAACATGCCCCCGGGCGTTGAAAGGCTCTTCTTTCAACAATCTTCCAGCAGTGGACATATTTAATTGAATGCTCGGCGCACTACTCCAGTTGCAGTTCTGACGTCCGCCACTCGGCTTATATTATCTGAGCCAGGGTGTAAAGCCACAATGCGTCCCAATCTCCATTTAAGTGGTGGAAGGTTGTCGTCCTTCAACAAAACCAACGTATTGAGCTTAAGGACTTCCTTAGAGTGGTGCCATTTTGCTCGCTCTTGCAATTGGGAGATGTACTCCTTGCTCCATCTGGACCAAAAGCCACGGCGCAGTTGCTCGAGACGATGAAACCTCGGAAGTCGCTCCTTTGTATAATCGACGTCATTTGAAGTCGGCGGAGAAGAAATAGGACGCCCAATCAGGAAATGACCTGGCGTTAAAGGCAGCAGGTCTTCTGGACTTGTGGACAGTGGGGTGAGACGCCTTGAGTTGAGGATTCCTTCAATTTGCACGAGGACGGTTGACAGCTCTTCATATGTGAGATGAGAATTACCCAACACTCGGTACAAATGGAACTTTATAGATTTCACTCCCGCTTCCCAGAGTCCTCCGAAATGAGGAGCATAGGCAGGAGAAAATTTAAAATCTACACCATCACTAGCCGCAGACTCAGATAAATGATCTTGATTTTGTTTTAAAAATCGAGACAAATCATTACAGGCACCGACAAAAGCGGTCCCGTTGTCGGAGTAAATTTTACTAGGTTTACCACGGCGTGACGTAAACCGATTTAAAGCACATAAAAAATTATTACTAGTAAGGTCCCCTACTAACTCTATATGAACAGCTTTAGTTGTGAAGCACACGAAAATGACTATGTACACCTTGACAGTCTTACAACCACGACCTTGACGACTCACTGACAATATAGGTCCAGCGTAATCTGTTCCTACAGTCTCAAAGGGAAACCCAGTAGTGAGACGATCTCGCGGTAAATTACCCATCAGCGGTGCGTTAACCTTACCTCTCATACGACGACATTTGACACATTGGCGGAAACAAAATTTAGCTAAATTTTGCCCACCTATCGGCCAATAACATTCCTTAATTGAGGTCAGAATTAGTTGAGGTCCGGCATGCATTAAACGTTTGTGTTCGTGTTCAAAAAGTAATTTAGTAAAACGATGAGTGGACTGTAATATAATCGGATTTTTCCTTTCATATGAAAGATCTGAATTTTGAAGACGACCACACACACGCATAAGCTGAGAGTTATCAATAAAAAGATTAAATTTTAACAATGAACTATTTTTTGGCAAATTCTTTTTATTATTTATTAAATTATATTCGGGGAACGATTGCATTTGAGACAATTTGATTATTAAATTGAGTGAATTTTTTAATTCAATTAATTGGAAAGGTCCAGTAATTTTAGTTTTATTTTTTAGTATATTAATAAAACGCAATACATAAGCAGTCGAACGAACTAACCTATTGTAATTTGAAAACCTATCAAAATTAATAACTGAGTAAGTTTCAGTTTGATCCGTAACGTGAAGCACCCTTTCAACTTTTAGTTCTGGCAACTTTTCAGGTTGACAGAATAGAGTTGGCCACTCGGATTCAGGTTTACATAAATAATCTGGTCCTGACCACCATAAATTATTATTTAAAATTAACTTAGGATCTAAACCTCTAGAAATTAAATCCGCGGGATTATGATCAGTTGGCACGTGACGCCATGGGCACGAGCCCGTTATTTCTAAAATATTCGATACCCTACTACGTACAAAAGTTTGAAGCCTGTTCGGTAACATCTTGAGCCAGCCTAGTACTATGGAGGAGTCAGTCCAAAATATGCTACGGCGAATCGTGGTCATTGGCGTGACGCGTAACGATGAAATAAATTTTTCATAAAGTTTAGCTCCAGTTAAGGCACCGCATAGCTCAAGGCGGGGAATCGTTAAGGGCTTGAGAGGTGCTACTCTGCTCTTAGCCATCATAAGTCTAACACTAATGTCATTAGTGTCAGAGACCGAACAAACATAAAGACAGGCACCATAGGCAGCCTGTGACGCATCCGAAAAAATGTGGATGTCGATATATTTATTCGGCATAAAAACAGCTGCACGCGGAACACGGACTAAGTTAAGTGCAGGTAGCGCCTTAATTAATTTAAACCATACATTATTAAGGTCTGTCGGTAAAAGGTCGTCCCAGGATAACTTGTGAAGCCACAGGTCCTGAAGGAATATTTTCATTGGAACGACACACGGCGACAAAAGGCCTAAAGGGTCAAATATTTGACTAATAATCGACAAAACACTCCGCTTTGTGTTTGTCGGCGGTACTTCCACATCAATGGTAAAGCTTAATTCATCCGTAAGGGTAAGCCAGTTAACACCTAACGTTTTACTAGCACCTAGCGAACCTATATTTAAGTCAATCGGTTCTGCGATTGATGGGTCCGTAAGAAGCTGAGGATCGTTCGACTTCCATTTACGCAATGGTAAGCACGCGGAAGCCAGCTTAGAGGTGACTTGTTGCTGTAAAAACTTGGCGTCCTCGATTGAGTTTGCACCCGAAAGCAAGTCGTCTACAAAAAAGTCGTGCTTTATGACGTCAGCAATTAATTTACTGTCACATTCGATGCCAATCTGCTGAAGACACCTAATTGCCAAAAAAGGTGCACTGGCCGTTCCGTATGTGACGGTATTTAATTGAAATAACTTAATGTTTTGCGACAAATCACAGTCACGCCAAACAATCTGCTGTAGATGCCTATCGTCAGGATGTACTAAAATTTGCCGGTACATCTTTTCGATGTCGGCAGAAATCACAATCTTGTGTTGCCGAAATCGAATAAAAATCGAAATTAGGTCATCTTGGATGGTAGGGCCTACCATTTGAAGATTATTTAATGACAACCCAGAACTCGTGACGCTGCTCGCATTAAAAACTGCTCTCAATTTTGTGGTGGTGCTACTTTTACGGAGAATACCATGATGTGGGATAAAATAACTTAAACTATTATTATTATTAAAACTAACTTCCGACATATGCCCGAGCGTCAAGTACTCGGACATAAAATCTACGTACAGATTTTTTAAGGTCGGTTGTTTAATAAGTCGTCGTTCCAATGAAAATAAACAATGTTTAGCGCGTTGAAAGGAATCGCCAAGTAAACTTTGATCAAGTTTGAGTGGGATCCGTACACAAAAACGCCCATCTTCAAGTCGCGTAGTAGTTTGGGTAAAATGGTCCTCACACGCCTGCTCCTCAGGGGTATAATAAGACGATTTGGAAGAAACTTCTTCTAATTTCCAAAATCGCACTAATTGATATTGGATATCGTTATTAAGGAGATCATTGACAGAGGGGGAACCAGAGTTTACCAAATTACACATAAGCGTTTGAGGTGGCACCGATAAGCCGGGATAATTGATTAAACCGGAAATAACCCAGCCAAGTCTGGACTCGGTTAGAATTGGTTGACCATCACCCAAACGAATTCGTTGAGACCCTAACAAATCCCAAAAAATATCAGCCCCAATGATCATATCGACTTCAGATGGGGTATGAAAGTTAGGGTCCGCGAGGACTATATTGGATGGGAAATTAACGCCTGATAAGTTTATTTTCTGACAAGGAACCCTGTCAGTTATGACAGGAAGAACGAAACAAGATATGTGCGTAGAATAATCATCATTCAAGGATCTCAGTTTGACCTCACATATCTTATTAGTAAGGGAATTAGTATTATTAATTCCTGAAATACATCGATTAATCTTATAAAAAGGCAAATTTAATTTGCGGTGCATATTTTCAGTAAGCAAACACGACGTGCTACCACTATCTAAGACGGCGCGGGCTATATGTACATTATTATGGTTATCATATAATTTAACGAGTGCCGTTGACAACAATACCTGTCGGTTGGGATAGTGTGAGACAGCCACTCGGGCTGATAAAGAGACATCGTCGCGTGATTCACCGGCCGGCGGCGGCGGCGGCTGCGTAGTATGCGAGGTAGAAGGTGACGGCAATAGGCTGCGATTACAGTGATCGCTAGCATTTGGCTGGTGATTAACGTGCACTAATAAATTTTGCTTACGCCTGCACAATTTGCAACCAACCTTTTTACATCTGTTTGCATAGTGCCCCTTCTGGAAACAGTTATAACATACCTTTAGATTAGGTAATAATAACAAGCGTTGCTCATTAGTCAGTCTGAGAAAGTCGGGGCAGGAGCTAAGACTATGGTTATTGTTGCATTTCGGACAGTTTTTAGCAACATCCTGCGTTGTATTATTTGGAAGTGAAATCATCGTTTTTAACTTAGGGCTAGGATTAATTTTATTAGTAGAAGGTGTAATATTACGTGATAATTCTAGTGACTCGAGAAAATCAGCTCGGCTGCGTAGGAAATTGACAAAAATTTCTAGTGTTACTTTGGCGTCTTTATCTAAGCGATTTTTAGTCTCTTCCCACTCGCGGAATGTTTTGCCGTCAAGTTTTCGGGATATAATGTGTATGAGGAGAGTGTCCCAGTGCTTAGTGGGTTCACCCAAAGACTCTAAGGACCGAAGATTTTTATTTAATTGGTCAATAACACGTTTAATGCTAACCGAACACTCTTTGTTACCCATATCAATGCTAAGTAATGCTGTGAGGTGATTTTGTGTTAACAATCGTTTGTTGTCGAACCGCTCACATAACAATTGCCAAGCTATAGGATAATTAACCTCGGACACTTCTATTGAACTAATGCACTCTAAAGCTGAGCCCCCCAGTGCCGATTTTAAATAGTGGAACTTAGTGATACCGTCAAGATCATCATTGGAAGCGACCATACTTTTGAATGTGTCGTGAAAACCAAGCCAGTTTTCGTATGCTCCATCAAACTTCGGCAGTGGAATGGTAGGTAATTTAAAAGCTTTGTATTTACCTCGTGAAGAAGTACTCTCAAATTGTTCATCAGTCACCTTACTTTTAATAATTTCCATGGCTTGACCACGGGCCCTGTGGTAAGAGGATTCGAACTCCTCTCTCTCCAGCAACTGAGCCTCCTGGTCTTTAGCTAAACATTCCAGTTGCAGTTGAACTTCATCAAAACTGTTGTACAGAACTGTGAGTTTGTTTAGCCTGGACTCAAGTTCATTTATCTCAGCCTTATTCAGTGATTTCTTAGTTTTAGCTAAATAATTGATAAAAAAAGTTAATTGCCCCTTGTAACT
Source organism: Cybosia mesomella (assembly GCA_946251805.1). Taxonomy (NCBI): domain Eukaryota; kingdom Metazoa; phylum Arthropoda; class Insecta; order Lepidoptera; family Erebidae; genus Cybosia; species Cybosia mesomella. Next base: position 10,708,835 of record OX276394.1, on the reverse strand, counting down.
TCCTCTTTTCTTAATTAATTCCTTTTCAGACATTCTGGGAACCGGAAATGCAACCTGAAATTGTATATAAACCCAAAATTTTATAAAATAACCTTAAATAAGTCTAACTTTTAGTTGTTAGTTAGGTTAGGTATTAATTCTTTTGAAAATCTTGTAAATATTCAATAATCTTTTAAGTTTTTATATTATTCAATTGATAAAAGTATTATGTTTTATTTTATAAATGTGTTTCAGAGGATAAAGTGAATGTTTTATATTCAAAGGCCAATAAAAGTGAGCAAACAATAGTGAAGTTGATTCCTAAATAGTTTAGGTTTAGGCTATACAATAAGACTTCCTACGTTGCAACTTTTGAAATAGGCAAATAATTCATCCTTTACACTGAGTAATACTTTAATTGATAATGCAATAAGATAACTTAAAATAAATGTACACTAACCTTTGTATAAGTTAAGTCGATGACGACGACGCTGTAAATACCTAAAATTATTTTAATACTACCTGATACGAGTGTTGGGTTTAATTAATTAAACTAAAAGTCCTTAATACACTTCGTTTTTCGCTACAAATAGGTAACAGATTCTTTTGTCCAGGTAAATTCTTCTAAGTCCACGTTCTACGTGGCGGTCACTTTCACTTGAAGAATGACTTTACAAGATCGTAAATAATTTTTGTAGTAAATCCTTTATCTGATTTAGGTCGCTGGTTAATTTACTATAATAATCCGGCTCGAATATGGAACATGTATAGATTTCTACGTATTTATATTAAAAAGAAATTAAAACACCGTCGTTTTCGATAAGTTAGATGCAGGTCTTTTTTTCCTCCATTACAAAAGTGAAAAAGTGAATACAATACGCCACCTAGTGGATTTCAATGAAAGTTAAATTACGTTTAGAAACTAATCTAGGGTTAATAGGTATATATTGCATAAATAGATTTATTTTCTTTACTTATTCTAATAATATTACTATAAATCTAAACACCGAATTTCCAGTTGCGTCCAAAGCTTGCATTTTGGAGCCCGGGATTCGCTTATGGTTTTTGATCGGTATGTTGGCTTTTCCGGGAGCGACTGCCATCTGAACTCCTAACTCCGAGAGGAAAGCTAACACCAGAGCCTCAACCGATGTTTCGGGGTGCGAGGGATATGCTCTATGGGCAACCTTACACCCCGGCGTCTGAAGACCCGAGACAGTGTGCGCTTTTAGTCGGCTTCCGTCCGAAGGGATTTCCGTAAGAAAAAAAAGGGTACACCGACTAGCAGGTGAGGTTGGCTTGAGCCTCATTGGTGTTAGTAGTGCCCTACATATCTCTCTCTCTCTCTCCTTCTCTCTCATTATTGAACAATTATAATTTGCGTCCCAACTCAGAACAGGCTATCAACATTTAATTGTACCGATTGCGGTTTGTATTTACGCATTAATGCTTCCTGTACACTCCGATAATTAATTGGACTAACATGCGGTCGTACTCAGTAAATATACAACGACCATTATTTTGATACTTGTTTTAACCAATGAATCTAACTTCATTCACAATACTGCCTACGAAAGATGCTTGAAAACTAAATAAAAAAGATACAAGCAAATACTCGTATTTTATATCATACCAGATGTTGCCCGCTCGCGTAACTCACAGGGACTTAGGTCTCTGTTAGTAGCAGGAACGGGACCTGGGATATAAAGAAGCCTATTTACCATTCCAGTGATTGTGTTCATATTTGTACTTTTATACTCAGAGTAAGGTCTAGTCTGCCGTTTTATGAAGAAAAAGCACAACTAACAATAACAAAAATATTAGATGATAAATTCGTTTAAAGTCTTTCGAGGGATTTTGGCTAGGAACCATTAAATAAGGTAGGTACACCAGCAAGATTCACCAGATTCCGATCCCGCTGCAGTCCAGGGGGAACGGAATCGGAGCGGCCGGTACACCCTGGGCGGCGGTCAATTGCTTCCCCTTCACCCCTTCATAGGGTTGGCATTGATCGTCGGCCAATACCCAACGTGGCGGGAACACATCGCTCTCCGTACTCCTCTGCTTTCAGAGGAGACAGGATGAGCGATGTTGTTAGTGGTGAGATGGCCCAGGGTCAGCCGGGGTGCGAGGGATATGCTCTATGGGTAACCTTATACCCCGGCGTCTGAAGACCCGAGACGGCGTGCGGTTTTAGTCGGTGCAAGCCCGACATAACCGCCCCCGCGTGCCGGCGGGGGGGTATCCGAAGGGATTTCCGCACGACAAAAAAAAAAAAAAAGGTACACCAGCAAATACCTAGCCTTCCTTTATTGTTATTATATAAAAAAATACAATTTTACCTTTCATCTAAACAACAAAATTACAACTGAGATAATTGGGCTACCATCTGTGTAGGGTAGCCAACTGACCTCAGTTAAAAGAGTGTTTGAGTTTATTGACTTTTGGTATCTGTCCTATCACGGTTTTACCTGTAGCTTACCATCTGAAGAGGTGAAGTCATATAGACCGTTATAAAAAAAACGTGTCACCGAATGTGACTGACAAACTGTGGGCTTTGTCTACTCATTTTACATAAATTGTATGTATATCCAGATTTACAAGGAAATAGGTTGAGCCTGCAAGAAATGAATGCATCCATAAAAACTAACAGTAACCATTTTTAATAGCCGGTTATAGTTACTGTGTTTACAAACCTGTATTATAAGATGCTGCAGCTAATGGACTATTTGTAAAATATTGATAATACCACGTGACATTATTTTTATCTACGACGATCGAATTGAGAACGAAATAATATTATCGTTATGTCAAATCCAACCATTCACCGCAAGTATCAATACAATTAATCAAGAGAGACCGTAATCTTAGCAATCCATGGATTCTCCGTGCGGGTGCCGGGTCCATCGCGTTGCTGAGTTGGGAACTCGGGACAGTGCCTGGGACTTGCGACCCAAGTGTAGGTTTAGAAGGGGCCCCTTTTGTTGATGTACATCAACACTCACCTTCACTACCCAAGTTCCCCTCCCTGCCTAACCAAATTTGATACGAACCTACTAGTGCCGCTTTAGACATTCGTCCTAGTAATGAGCTTATTGTAGCTCTCGATAGGCCTAGATCTTTAAGTAGGTTATAGAGAGATTTTGCTGGTATACCTCTCGCTCCCACTTCCACTGCATACAAATTAACCACGTAACCGTTTTTGATTAATTCGTTTGTGAGATCATAGTATTTATTTTTCTTTATTGTGTGGTCCTTCGGTATATTTGTTTCCCACGGTACAGTAAGTTCCACAAGAACCACATGTTTTAATCTCTTAGAATATAGGAATATGTCAGGTCTAGATGACGAAACCCCAACATCCTCCGGAATTTTGTAGTGCTTTTCATACGTGTCGATTAGGAGAGTCCAATCTGGGGCAGTATCTAAGATTGAATAAGGTTTGTTCCTGGGTGTTATGGATGAACCTTCAGACACAAAGTTGATATGACGTCTGTTAGTAGTCAATCCTTTTTGGGCTCTAGCTACTGCCAGACTCATTGCTTCACGTATGATGATAAGCACCTTATCGTGGCGGCGTGAGTAATGGCCTCTATCGAGAAGCACCCTACATCCTACTAATATGTGTCTAGCCGTCCCTATTGCCTCACCACAAGTATAACATTGTTTTTCTGTGGCCTTCCCCCACCTTACCAGATTACTCTGGTCTGGGAGGGTCATCTGAAAGGCGTTAAGATAAAATTTTAACAGGGCCGGCGACCAGTCATAGATCAAGGTGCGCCACTTTAAGGCCATCGGTATGCAGAACTCTCCCATTGTCAACCATTCATTTTGGATTTCCAAATTCATCGCGTGCACTCGATATTTATCATTTTCGTCTTGTTTTAGAAAGGACTTAAGTATATCCTGGTCCCTTTCTGGCTCTCGTACTCCCAACCCCACTCTGTTTGACTGGGCCCCTATCATAAATCGTTTATGGAATAGAAGTCTAGATTCAAGCTCGGACGCGTTATTATCTTTCGGGAGTGCCCTGATTGTGACATCTTGGGATTTTCCTAAGATGTGGGCTTTGGTAACTCTAAGATGTTTATAGAGCTCCGATGGTTTCTTAAGTTTCATCCCAAAATTATTTTGATCCCTAAATAGAGCAGAGGAATCAGCAGAGTGCGCTAGTCCAAGCCACGATTTTAGCGATTTTATGACAGTTGCATCTATTTTCGCCAGTAAGGTTTTACCGAATTCATACACCAGAAAAGGCCAAGTCAGACGTGATGTTAAGTAGTTGTCATATATCCAAGCTTTTTTGATATTGTTTAGTGGTATCTGATCTATCTTATTTAGGTCATTTATAAACGTATCGACAACTTCATCTAAGGATGGTGTGCGTCCTTTATAGTCTATCTTTCTCCCAAGAAATTTAAATGGCACCGATTCAGCGACTATGGAAACTGGTTTACCCCCAATGAAGAGTCCCGGGTCGTAAGAGGTAAATTTGGTGTCCCGTCTACCCAGACATAGACAGTGACACTTACTGGGCTTCGTCCTCAGTCCATTTGTCCACGAACAGAACTCATCGACTTCCTTTAATAGTTCCTGACATTGTTTTGGATTGCGCGTCAGTATTGCGAGATCGTCAGCAAAAGCTAAGATGGACTCTGAGTATATGTTATTTACTTTAAACCGATAACCCCATTTCTTTTCGTGACGTATTAACTTGGTAATTAAGATATTAATTACTATGTTAAATGCTATTGGTGACAAGCAGCATCCCTGAAACAGTCCCACATTATACCGTAATGGTCCTGTGTGTACTTCTTGGAAGCTTATAGCAAATTTTAGCTGGGAGTAATACGACTCGATTATCTCTATGACCACGGGCGGAAAGTTATACCATTGCAACGCGTATACCATAAGGTAATGTGGAATTGAGCCAAATGCATTTTCTAGGTCTATCCAACATACCGTTATCTGTCTTTCGTATTTTCTGGCATCTTTTAAGCTTTCCGCTAACAGACTATTGTGTTCCAGACAACCAGAAATGCCGGGTAAAAACCCTTTCTGGTGGTTAGGTCCGAAATACCTATTGTTAATCATAAAATGACACATTTTAGTTTGTAGAATTGAGAAAAATATTTTTGAAATTGTGTTAGTTAGTGCTATCGGTCTAGTATCTTTAGGATGGGTCACTTCATGTTTTTTTGGAATGAGAACGAAAACCGCTTCGCCAAATGCGACTGGTATATTCTTTTCTGACCAGATTTTACTGAATATATTTGTGAGATGTTTACGAACTGTTGGACATTTTTTATACACTATATATGGAACCCCATATATAGTATTGTCTAAAATTAAATGTAATTCAAACAACGTTATTTCATAAACGTTGAAGGTGAAAGATTCAAAGGCGAGAGCAACAACAAGAGGATTAAATTATATTAGCTAAATTAGAGCCAATCTCTCATGGAAACATTAAAAGGGTTAAGAACTTCCAGCAAAGACATTATTATTGAGATTTATATTAATATGCAGATCCTATTCAGATCCTTTCAAGTCGGAGTAGCTCGTGGCTAAGTGGAAACCGAGTAGCCGGGTCAGTTTTAGAATGGATGACTATTCCTAACGCATTAAGACCCCTTCGTGCCTCAGAGACCAAGTTAAGCTGTCAGTCGGTTCCGGTTGCCAAACGAACATATGTGGCATTCGTTATTGGAGCCCTAAAAAGTCCAACAAACTGGTTCATAGCCAGTGAGTTGTAGAGGTCAGCTGGTAGACACTTATCGGAGTTCGGTAATTCGTAGTTAGACTGCAACTCGACCCCAACTGAGGTGGGAAAAGGTTTGGAGGATGAGATCCTTTCAAGTCTACACCTGCGACACAAAAATATCTTACTTAAATTTTTAGCGTTCGCGTTCCATAATTTTACTACTGCTATATAAATTTGGATGGAAACTCGGATGTTTATCACTTTTTCACGCAATAACAGCAGAATGGATTTGGATGAAATTTGACACGGAGATAGATTATAGTCTGGAATAGCACACAGACTACTTTTATCCCTGTATAGTAGGTTCATGTAGGCTGTGGAAACGGAATCAATATATCAAGTGAATGAAAAGCTAGTTCTTGTATAAAAATCTTACACAACAACGAGGACCAAAGGCATCTATTAACAGTAAAACATAATGTACATATTATTTTTAACAGCTTTACTTCTTACATGAACTGATTGCACCTTGAGTGTACTCGAGGAACTTATTATACAACTTCAAGATTTGTAGCCACTTTAGAGTGCCGAACATAGCAATTAAGAGCCCCTTCACAGGGAAAGTAGATTCTGAACGCTATAACCTTGGTACAAAATGTACGAGTCCCGAAGGTCTGTTGCTCTCAAATACCATTATCAACGTGTAATAGGTCTTCAAAGGTTAAGTATAACTTGAAATTTCTTTACGCGCTTTGTTATTATATAATAAAGTTGCTATATAATAAATAAAAATGTTATATAATAAAAATATATAATATATATCTAGACCTAAAGTAAGCATGGCTTAACTAAATTGTATTATGGATTTTAGAATGCGGATACACGTATTTAGATACAATTTTGTTGAAAGGATCTGAATTAACGTGAATAAACACGAAGGTTCAAATCGATAAACTCTATCATCATCCGATTGCCAATCCCTATAGCATCCACATCTCTCACTTTGGAGCCCGGGATCCACTCATCTACTCTATCTCTTGATAGAGTAGATGAGCGGCTTTTACGGGAGCGACTACTGACTGACCCTAACCACGAGAAGAAAGCCTGCACAAGAGCATCGTCCGTCAATTAGCAGGTATACCAGGTTGCAGGTGAGGTCTGCTTGGGCCCCGAAGATCTTAGTGGAGCCCCATACAGAGGTATTAGTTAGTATTCAAAGTTAATAATAACCGCTGTACCTACTTAAAGGCATATCATTAGAGGTCATAAAGAAAACGTCACATTATGACAAATTACGAACACGCAAGCTCTGAATTATGAAGCATTTAAATTATGGTTAATGTGACAAGAGTGGGACAATTCGAATGAACTCATTTTTGGAATAATCTTGATGTAAATTATTTGTATTTGTACACATAAATATGCGTGTATTAATTCCTGTGTTTCGTCTAAAGGGAAGCCACAGTTATACAGTGAATTTTTTTAGTGTAAAGATACTACTTCATACTAATATTAAGAACGCGAAAGATTGACTGTATATATTCATGCAAAAATGGCTGAACGGATCTGGCCCAAATTTGGTACAATAGTAGATTATAGTATGCAATAACACATAGGCTACTTTTTATCCCTGGAATAGGTTCCCAAGGGAAGCGGGAACGGAAACAGAATTTCACGCAGGCGGAGCCACAGGCAACAATGAGTGAGTACGACACGTACAGAAGAAATATCAAAGAATAAAAGTCCTTGTTCCTTTTTTAACATCGTCAAAGTAAGTATTTAAGGTACTTTTAAATACTTCTTACCAATTTATGAGGGGATAAAATGCATACTAGATTTTGAAAAATCATTGAGAAAAGAAGAAGATTGTCCATAAGTTAACGATGAATTGGTTGTAAAAACTCTTGACAGTTAAAAACTGATTTTTGTATTGCTCTTAAGATAATCCTTGCTAAAATAAACTTATGTTGTTTTTTTTTTCAACTATTTACTACTATCGTGCCTGTTAGTTTTTAATGGGATATCCCAAATATATAGTCTTGTCTATATTTACGTTTTTTCTGGTGACTCTAATATGTCCCTCAATAATCCAGCGCCAGTTTTATTTCAAAGATTCAGCATGGCGTAATGTCTACTAAGTAGTGTAACAAAAATAGTAAGTAAACCAAACGGTTTAGAAAACTACAATCTTTTAAATTTTTGAATTTTCTGAACATTTTTGGATTAATTCATTAGACACAAATTAGTAATGGATTATTTATAATTTGTGATGTTTCTCATGTTTCTCATCATGACATGAAACAAGACAGTTACAAATAATATATATCTTAAATTATTTCAATTAAATTTTTAAGCATTTTGTATGCTTACTTTTTTCTAAAGATTTAGATCGGAAAAAGACAACATCTGGGTCTAGGTGGCTCAGTTGGTCAGAGCATTCCCCCTGTAAGGGACTGGTCGCGGGTTCAAGTCCCGTCCTAGATGTTCTCTTTTTCCGATCTAAATCTTTATCTTAAATTATATTATTTGTAACTGTCTTGTTTAAAAACAGACTTAATAACCGCTGCGTCGTAGCATAAAATGTCGTAACTACTAGCTACGGCGTAGCTGGTTAAAATGTAAACGAATGCTCTACGAAGGTCGCAATAAGAATGTAAGTAATTTACCTTGCCGGGCACTTAGGCACGCCCTGTAAAATTCTTTTTTGGCCCCTATTCGCTTTCAAGCACTCGCCTTCGTCAAATAAACTGAATCCTGGAGCCTGTTTTACGGTTTCGCACAGTAACTTAATGTATATTTAAGGATTTAGGATATTTTATCATATTTGTTACTCCATTAATCCAGTAATGAAAGCCAAAACGTTAATGTTCGTTAATTGTTAGTTATCAGGTTCATTTCCTGAATGAAGCTAAAATCGAATCAAATATAAACATAAATAAAAACTGAAATGTTTGTATAGTTATACACGCTACATAACATAAAAATACGATTTGTTTGTTTGTTCCGGGTAATGATTGGCATAGTTCTGATAGGGTTTTACTTAAGAGAGCTGATGTTATAAGGCGTAACTTAGGCTACTTTTATTTTAGGAAAAGTATACGGGGTTCGCGCGTACAGTTAGTTACAATTATAATAAAATTCTAATCTTAGATCAATAAATAACATTAATACTAAAATAATCTACAGTACTTTCCTTATTAGCATATTTTGTAAACACAAACTTTTGCTTTATAAATTAATTCATGTTGTTCTTGTAGATTTAATCCCACCAAACACATACCTGTTAAAAAGGGGGCCAAGTTTCTATCGGTTAATTGTTCGCCTAAAAAAGGTTTGAAATCCAATCCAATGCCAAGTTTAGATGCATTTTAAAATCGATCACAATCATCTTCATAAACAGCCTGATCCACTGGTAAACATTTGCAATTCCCAAGACTCGCCACCACACTCAGTCCTCCACCTTCCGCATCCAGCCACTACCCTTCACCGTATTCACGTCAACGGTCCATCTGGCCGAAATTCACTTTACCATACACCCAACTTAAAATATGGTATAGTTGTGAAAATAAGTAGGTAGGTACTTGGTTAAAAATATCTAAAATTATAATACTTCTAAATTTGAACATGGCAGGTAAATTTAATTATATAAATAATAAATTTAATTTTACAATTAATCAAGTGTTACGTACAGCACGAAAACCTGCCAATTTTATCTTTGTACTTGCAATAGGCACTGAGCTACAGGGGGGTCAAAAGTGGGTCGAAACGGTTCGTGTAAATAGTGCACGGTGTAACACTATTTCCTGCTAGTGTTACTCACCGGCTAGTCCAGGTGAGCAACAGAGTATCTTAATCCCAGGGCGCCTTTATCAGAGGTTCTAGGTGGTGCATAGGTCAGCTGATCTCCAATGAAACACAATACTCACAGTTGTACATACATATTTGCATGCACAGAAAACACAGAGTCACAGAAGGTTACACAGAAGTATTACACAAGAAATATAGACACATATAGAAACAGAAGAAGTATACAGAGAATGCTTTTCTTAACACATACAACAATCTTTTCCACAAGGCAGCATCACCTAATTATTGGCACAGTTCAACATATGCAATAATAATTATAGGAATGGATACATGACCTTATTCCGTTCAAGTAATCGGGTGACCGTCAGTGGTGGGGTTCCCGCAAAGCTGATTCCGGAGCCTCTCTATTGATCAGCTTGCCCAAGGTCTAGGCCTCCACGACAGCACAATCGACACCTCAGAGTATCTGTTCTTGTTTTTAAATTGTATAAGGGGTTTCTCCCAAAACTAACGACCCTGTTTAAATATACACAGCATTTATCAATAACACATCTCCATTATACGAATAGATTAACAGCAATTAAAAGAACAACTTACCAGATCAAATCTGGGACCTCACACACACAAATTATAACCTTCAAATTGAAAATGATTTTCGAAAAACAGCAAGTACCTACTTCAAACAATAAATTCTCAGAGTAGAGGACTAATGACCTCTTAAACAACAAATAAAATATCTGTCAAAGTCAAAGTCAAAGTCAAAAACCATTTATTCTGTATAGACCATTAATACGGCACTTACAAAACGTCATAAAAAAAAACTAATGTTTGGCAAATGGACCACCGGTTCGAAACGCGGCCCTGTCCTTAGAAGACTCCGGCAAGAAACTCAGCGATCACTGCGATCACTCTTATATACCCAAATATTTCTAGAACTTTTGAGAATAATACCGGTGATGATCTTCGAACTGGAATATTCCATAAAGAATGAATAACAATGAAGGAAATTCGACCGCATAGCATACGCCCTCTGACGGGGAACCACTACCGACCGCCACATCGATTGCAACCACTGTCGCGCGGCCGGGTCACACAGATGGCGCTAACCACAATTAATTCTAAATAACAACTAATTCCCTATATTTACGAATGTAATCGTTACAACGACATGCGCGCCTGTTGGCTTGGCCTGCGCACTACCGTGCGTTTAGATTTAATTAATTTGCAGAAATATATTGGTGGTTGCCTCTCACGGTAATAAGCTCCGTTAAAAATAAGTTTATTTCAATGTGTGACTTCTCGTAAACTTCCGACAATATCATGTAAAATAGTGATAGTTTAAAAAAATCCGTTCCCGCAGGGGGAACGCACAGGTAGATTTCGTGAAGCAATTAATATTATTTTATTAACATGTTTTTTTTTTTTTCTCGAAAACGGTAACTTTTAGCGAAAAGCTTTTCAAACATTTATTTTAGACTTAAAAATGGCCTATCGATTAAAAATGTTTCCGACAGCATGAATGTTCACCGGTTAGAAGTTATGATTTTTTTCCCGAAAAATTTTGGTTTTTCCCCCCTCCACTTTTAGTTAAAGTTTTAATCTTATAGGTTTTTAACTAAAAGTTGTTGGTATTCATGTGTACTATGGGATAAAATTAGAACGGTTCGAATATCTTTCATGGAACGTGAAATTTTGAGGAAAAACTGATTTCACAAAAAGTGAGGCCCTACCGTCCCCTTAGGCCGGATTCCACCCGTTCACGAACTTAAACTAAGTTTACACCCAAGCAATTTTTGACCGCAGTTTGAAAGCGATCGGGGCAAAAATGCGACCGTGAGAGTGCCGCAAATTTTGGGAAGTGGAACCATACATACATATATCTATATATATATATATATGTGAACGAACGAATGAACTTTTTGATTATACTTAAAAGCTTACTCAAGCGTGATGCTTTGCTTACTTTGTTACTTCACCTGTATTACAAAACAAAACATGAAATAATAAACCTAACAGTCTGCAAAGCTTCAAAATATACGAGTTTCAAAATGTATCGCCTAAAGCCTCAACTGTAACCGAATGTCTGTTGTTGAATTAATAAAACACTGTCTGGCACGCTCAACCCAACCCACCAACTCAACCCACTCCTAACACAAGCAATTTAGCTTAGCTGGAGGGGTTAGGGGAAATATTAGTAATTTCGGTTGCTAATATTCTTTTAAAAAAAAAAACCGTTCCCGCAGGGGGAACGCACAGGTAGATTTCGTGAAGCAATTAATATTATTTTATATAGAGAACTACGGACTTTAAACAGTTTAATTTTTTTTTCTCGAAAACAGTAACTTTTAGCGAAAAACTTTTCAGACATTTATTTTCGACTTAAAAATGGCCTATAGATTAAAAATGTTTCCGACGGCAAGAATGTTCACCGGTTAGAAGTTATGATTTTTTTCCCGAAAAATTTTGGTTTTTCCCCCCTCCACTTTTAGTTAAAGTTTTAATCTTATAGGTTTATAACTAAAAGTTGTTGGTATTCATGTATACTATGGGATAAAATTAGAACGGTTCGAATATCTTCCATGGAACGTGAAATTTTGAGGAAAAACTGATTTCACAAAAAGTGAGGCCCTACCGTCCCCTTAGGCCGGATTCCACCCGTTCACGAACTTAAACTAAGTTTACACCCAAGCAATTTTTGACCGCAGTTTGAAAGCGATCGGGGCAAAAATGCGACCGTGAGAGTGCCGCAAATTTTGGGAAGTGGAACCATACATACATATATCTATATATATATATATGTGAACGAACAAATGAACTTTTTGATTATACTTAAAAGCTTACTCAAGCGTGATGCTTTGCTTACTTTGTTACTTCACCTGTATTACAAAACAAAACATGAAATAATAAACTTAACAGTCTGCAAAGCTTCAAAATATACGAGTTTCAAAATGTATCGCCTAAAGCCTCAACTGTAACCGAATGTCTGTTGTTGAATTAATAAAACACTGTCTGGCACGCTCAATATTACATCAAAACCAACCTCTGTTTCACTCCACTCTCTGTTTAACAAAACAAAACAAAACAGAACAAAAATATAAAATGGATTACACTGGTATATCGGCGAAACTAAATTGTTATAGAGATTAAACGTACCTCCGTACTGTTTGGCATTCATCACACCGCCTGTGATAAAACGAACAACTATTTTCTCTAACTATTTTCTCGCTCATGAAACGTACAGTAGACACCAATCGCGTGTGAAGGAACGAAATGTATAATATAGAATACTTGATCGCCGTCTGTTAACACTGCCAGCAATACTCTTTCTCTACTAGTTTCGTCGCAACGACAAGAGCTCTTACAGATAATGATCGCTCAGCGACGTAGTAATAAGCGAGTAGGCATAATAGGAAAGTATCGACATAGCCGCCCTGAGCGTGTGATGCGAGTAATCGCCCGTACTCGCTAATCGCTGCTTACTACTCGCTAACCCTTTTAGAGCCACAACGTACTTGCGGTTAACCGGTAGTGCGTTGTGGGCCTTATAGTTACTAGCTTTACTTGTTTCTAACTCATCGCTGTCGGTGGGCCAAGTGCCTTATGCCGAATAAACATAACGGTATTTGCGACGAATAACAGAGCAGAAAGCTTAACTATATATTTAAGTGAAATTTCTGATAATAAAAACAGTATGTAGTGCTTTCTGGCTTCGAGTAGAAAACGACTAGCAGATATATTCTGGAGTGTTGAGTGGCTTACGCCTACGCAATTAGGGCGGTTTGCTAACGCGATACATGACGAAGGCCCGGATATTCTGTATTCTTAATTATTAAACCACTGTAATGCGTCTTGAATTTATAATTAAGCAGGGACAGAATACCTATTCAGCCGTTTAATAATTTATCGAAACATATTTATGGATTATAGCATTTATGGAGTGCAGAAATCAGGGTGGTAATAAAATTTTATGTCATCTGTTCTGACAAAGACTTTAACAATTTAGTCTGTGCAAATGGATATTTTAGTTAACTGATTATAATTGACCAGCGAGCGAAGCTCTTATACCCGGCATAGCCGTTTGTTGGTGGCTGAACTACTCCGTAACCATTCGCGCGATCTTGACCAAATTTACCACGGTGATAGTGTGGCCACTGAGAAGTGTTTTGAAGCAAGTTGGTTCATGTCCGATGTATCATTGAGGAATAATCACAGAAAAACAGTTTCACGAGCGCGTGGCATTAGCTAAGCGCGCGACCGTAGTAAGATATCTTATTTTCAAGTAAGAGTCCGGCTCGCTCAGTTCAATTTATTTCAGGCGCACCCTGCACTAAATTCCTAGTATTTGAACAAAAGTAAATATATATCTCATGAATCATTTCAGACTATTGTAACTCCTCTACAAAATAATAAAATAGATTTTACTATTGATAAAGTGGCCAGTAGATGGCAATAGGCTCGCCCTCTATTACATTGGGACCTTAACATAACTGGCGAATCGTGGGTGTGTAATACACCTCTGCCTACCCCTTCGGGGATACAGGCGTGAAATTATGTTATATTACTATTAATAAACAAGAATAATTATTACAACAATTACATTAAATCAAGCATTCTTATTACACTTACGTGCAGTAAATTCAACAGTGTGATTACCGTCGTAGTGAATGACTGGAAGCGCCTACTAGAATCACTGTAATTAGTGGGCTGTTCTATCGATTTTATTTTCACTTTTATAGTAAAAATATGAAGATTCGAGAAGTTTTCATATATAATTTAAAAAGTTATATATATTGGTTTAAAGAACTTTATTTCTCATAAGAACAAAATCAGTTCATTTAAAATGAGATACTATAGTAAAATATTATTATAAAATGGTAAAAAACATTTGTCTGTGGCGAGTTGGGATATCTTTAACAAATATTTCTTTTTCGCTTACAAATTTAGATTCGAGCCATCTCACACTGTATGTATATATTATTTAAGTTTACTTTTGAATACATTTATATTTTCGCAGGTTTTAATATCATTAGGTAATTTAATAGCTGTGCCCCTTCAAACAATAGTGTTTTTTTGCCATAATTAGTTCGAGGAGTCTTAAGTTGTAGTTTGGTTTTGTTTCTTAGATTATAGGTTTTTATATATATATATATATATATATATATATATATATATATATATATATATGTATATATATATATATATATATAGTGTTAAATATGTTAAAAGTAGTAAATTAAAGTTAATAATGATATTAGAAACCTCAATATCATTTTTGAAGACCTATCCATAGATATGTATGGGTTTCATGAAAAAAAAAGTTGAGTTCCAGTTCTAAGTATGAGGAAGCCCCAAAAAATTCGGCTCACAAAATACATTTACTTACCAAGTTCAACAGCATAGTTCTTATAGTTTCGGAAAAAAGTGGCTGTGACATACTGTGACGGACAGACAGACAGACATGACGAATCCATAAGGGTTCCGTTTCTTGCCATTTGGCTTCGGAACACTAAAAATGATAACCGACCTCCGCGCGGGCGTAGCCGCGGGCACCAGCTAGTTGTGAATAAAATTGTCATACACAAATCAACTTTGTAAAGCAGAAACAATAAGAATGTCTTTAATATGGGAGCTGCAGATGTTATATTATTTAGAACAAGCTGCGCGCCCTGACTTCGCCCCAGTGCAATATTAGCACCTTACCCGTGGACTTTCCTCATTTTTCCTTTCATATATAACTTGTACTGACAATAACAAACAGAAAAAAAGAATTATCCAATTTGGTGTAGTCGTTCAGAAGTTATACGCGTATATACATTTCGGCGATTCATTTTTATTTATAGTGATTTAACTTATATTTTCATTACTTTACATAAACAAAGAAAGAGAGAAGAAAGATTGAGATTATTGTTATAAACTCTAGGGGCTAACCAGCACACACTTTTCCAATTAAGTGCCACCTTACATAGTACGCATGCATTATTTATTTTTTTAGCGTGTAGAAACCCCCACGGGCTTCACCCCATCGGTGCCGATGATGGGGTGGGCGTGTTGGAATCGGACCGAACGGTGTCCAACGTGAAACCACACGGTGTCCTCACCCCGGCACCCCGGGTAAGCCCTCGATAGGATAACCCCTAGTACGCATGCATAGCCTATAATTATCACGTCCACTACGTTATCTTTTGTACGCTTTCACGTTATATAATTTGATCAAAACATGCTTCACATCCACCCAAATTTAATTAAACCCACTCGTGAAACAAACATTTAAAAGTAAACTTTTTAAAATCTAGTTATTTAAAATCTGCAATAAATTTTTATTTTTTTTAATTTTGTGTGACTATTTTATTACTTGAGTATCAGTTGTGATGCGAATTTCAAAGAACAAAACAAACGTTTTAGCACCAAAGTCCACTGTATAGTTTTGGTCATTTTATGTACCCTATAACACTCGGAAGAAGAATACCATTCATTTGAGACCTCATTCATTTGAATACGTCCGGCCGTTAGGCCTATAGAGGGGATCAGAGAAAAATACATAGGTTCATACGCGCGTAAAACATTACTCTCGGTAGCGCAGTCGGGTAAAAAACAGAAATATAAAACTTTCAGTGAGTTTCAAATTGAAATCTTTAACTCTTATTATTAATTTTCAATCTGACTAGATAGACATTATAGACTAATACTATTAAAAATAACATCGATTTTACATACCTAACTCAGTTCACCTAGCCATAACTCATAAACTATAAACAATAATATTATTTTACCTAAATTAATTACTACCTGTAACACAAAATTAATTTAGTTTTATTACTTACAAAACCTATATTGTAATCAAATTGCTTGTTTTAATTAAAATAATTCACCTTTGTAATGTACTTTCAATATTTGACATAATTGATTCATTCGTTTTCTGAGAAAATCGTGGACACAAAAATACTACCGCGTTAAATGCGGATAGCGTTCCCGCGACACATGCGAACCTATTACCGGGATAAAAGTAGCCTATGTGCTAATGTAGACCATAATAAGATAACTTTATGGTCATATGAGCCAACACTTCAGAATTCAATTAAGTATAAATTGGCTATAAAAAATCTTCTACTAAGACATCAGGAACGGTAAATGTGGAAGGAATGCAAAGGCTCTCTGAATGCCACCTGACGACGTCATCCGTTTAGCCATTGCCAATAGATCCTTATCTATCATTATGCTAGTAGCTTTTCAGATAACAGAAAGCGGGTGACCTCCACATTCTAACATAGCGCTAAGTCTATGGCTATCTCTTATTGCCATTTGAACGACACATACTGTTTTTAAACACTAGATACTAGTAACCGAAATTACTAGTACTCCTGTTAATCCCTCTAGCTAAGCTAAATTGCTTGTGTTAGGAGTGGGTTCACGTCAGTAGTGTCATACAGCCTGAAATGTTCCATTCTATTATTATTCATTTGCGTGTAATGTGGCACAAGTGATAGTAATTGACTTTACTCTATCCAGCTATCGAAGCGAAACTTTACTATTATCGCCGTACTAACTACTGAGGCATTATACCAAACTTAACAAAATACAAAAGAATGCACATCAAATAAGATATATACCGTAATAATACAAATCACTTAAAACTTACTAGTTAAATAAGTTCAAAGACTCAGTTTTACTGTTCAATTAATATTAATAATAATAAAATAATAATAATAATAAATAAATATTCTAGGACAAATTACACAACTCCATCTAGACCCAAACTAAGCAGAGCTTGTCATATGGGTTCTAGAATATTCTACGTTATTCGTAACTTGTATTTATTATTTTAAGTCATTTATTCTGAGCGCTACATAATTTTATCTTCAATGCGAAATGGTGAAAATTCAGGTTATTTATGTAACATATATCCGTCTTGTTTTATTTATCTTCTCCTGCTATTTTTAACTATCTTTGTATGTAAATCCGTGTGTCCGAGGGGGTGCATGGGTTTGCCATTAATATATTCTTATGAAACAGGGGACACGATCTGGTAGAGATCTTCGTACAGTCAAGCCTGTGCGAACGGGAACGCCGGTACTTCGGGGCGGCCAGAAGGAAAACCTCTATTAAAAAGAAATCCTGTCGAGGTGGAGGGATCTGCTTTGATACAAATCAGACATAAGGGCTCTTTTATTAACGGCTACGAGGAACAAAACCTCTATACAACACCGCAATTTGTGGTGGACTGCGCAGCCCGTTACCCCGTTGACATACTAGAGGATGTGGCGCACTTGTATTTGCGCTATATTGTGCGCATGTATTTCTCTGTGGGGTCTGGTCTCCTATAAAAAGGGTTGGCTTAACAGCAATCGTCTAAGACCAGTTGGCAGCTAATGAGCATCCCGCTCTGCGGGCTATCGCCGTTGATAGTTACTTTATTTCATTACTCTTGTATAAGTATTATATGCGCTTCAATTAACGTCGTATGTTTTCTTTCTTGAGATTCCTGCTTAATGGATACGGTTGCCGTAATGGAAACTGGTTTGAGAACCATCATCAATCTCAATCGAAAATATTGCAAATTAAATTTTAACTAAATGGTTCACTTACTTTCGAACCGACTAATTTTCTTTTAAAGGAAAGTGAACTACAAAAATATACATGATTAATTCGAGCTTTGAAGATTAAAAATAACTTACTTTTAGGTCGAAAAATATATTTTACCTAAGTTAAAATGAGGTCTGTCTGATTAAAAGGAGTGGAGCGAAAAACATGTTTTTTTTATATATTTATGCACGTCAATTTGACTTCACCTCGCCTGATGGTAAGCTAAAGGTAAAGTCTCAGGAAAGAGGGTCACCATTACTAAACAAAATTGAAAATATGGACTGAAATCTTTTTGATCAATTGATTTTTCTCAACCTCTAATCAGTATAGCTCCTATGATAATATTTTTTGAACTATTTAAAAATAATATGGAAGATAGTTTATGGTAAGTATGAGTGAAATAAACTCTCAATCTCTCGAATTTATATTCTGAATTCTGATATCTATGAAACCACGACACCGCTTTGCTCAACACTTTAATAATACAGTACAATGTTCAATCTCATTTCCAAACATTTTACGTCACAGTCTACAGATCAACAATAAAAACAAACTATTCATCTTCTGAACTCGTTTAAACTTTCCTCCGCAGTCGGTTCCATTCATCTCAGGCACGACTAAACAGATGCGAACCATTTTTCATTCTTATCCTGATCTTAACTTCATATTTGATTCGTAAAATGAAATGTTTTCTTGTTTATTTTGAGTAATTCTTGTAATATGGAATTACTGAAATATTGTTAGTATTTCTAGATCAATATGTATTCTGTGCCTATGTTCATATTTAGAGATATACGTGTGCGGTATGGCTTGCAATAATATTATAGTAATAATCATCGTCGTTCGAGCGCCAATCCTGGTTACATCCGAAGCGTTCACTTTCAAACCCGGGGTCAGCCCTCCTGTTCCTTCTGATCAGTTTTTCTTGGCTTTCGCGGAAGCGGCTGTCTTCTGACACCCCTATTCCCCGAACCGCAAGAGGAAAGTCTGCGTTTAGTTGAGTAGAGCCTCGTTCGTCAATCAACAGAAGAGGTTGGATTGGGCCCTTAAAGATCTTGGGAGACCCAAAAACTTAAATCCGGGAGGTTCAATTATGTATACCTATGTGATCAAAGAGTTACCTGAACAGGGCCACTAACAAATAAATATGTAAACCTACACTGCTGTTTATTTGCGTACCGTGCGTACGGTAATTTCCATCTATAAAATACAATATAAATAAATAAAATTGTAGTGACAGGAATTTATGTACAAACAATCTAAATCAAATTGCTATTGGTGAGTGTGTATGTGAGTGTGTGTGTGTGTGTTTGTGTATACGTGCGAGCACGTGAAAAGGTTTACTGAGGTAATTTTAGTACCAAAAGAAGTTAGTCAGAGTAGGACAAACCTACGTGGCGAAGTCTATCCAGTCGGTCTAGTTAGAAATACATACACTGTTTGGACATGGAAGAAATTACTGGTCAGGAGCACCCAAAACCGACGGACTTATATGAAGATATTGAGAGTAGAGTAAAATCGTAAAATGACTAAGGACCGATACGAATGGCAACTTGCAACATTCAATTTCTCCACAGCCTACCATCACGCTTTGTGAAGTCACATTGACATGTCCATAATAAAGAAAAATCTAATAATTTATTTGACCCTCATGTTTTGCTGCTGATATGCAAAGGCCATGACCGTGGTATTGTTAGATTAGCTTTTCTTCTAATAAAAATGAAATAGTTATCGCTGGTCACGCTACCGTGACTAAGGGCTGCTACTACCTTACTTTCAGAAAGGTTTTCTGTTTCCTTTATTTTAAAATTTAAAATTACATTAGTCATACTCTGTGGAACTACTAATATTTGACGAATATGTACGCTGTAACTATTTATTTTCTGACTTGTGGCGGATTCTTTATAGGGAGGAAAGACGAACGGAAAAGGTTATATTACTCTGCGGACAAAATCTAGACCAGCTCAATTATGTCCCATAATGGGTCTCGACTGACACTCACAAGATTAAGATAATCTAATGACAAGATAATAGAATTAAAAAAATAGGGGCCAAGTACGAGTCGGACTAGAGCACAAAGGGCAAAGACTCGCTTAATTTATTTTATTATAATTTAATTATTTATTTTTGTAGTGAATATAGAACTAAATATTCTGTGAACATTTCAAGCGTCTACCTGTTGCCGTTATTAATATCGAAAAAAACGTCAAAAAAATCACGTTTCTTGTATGGGAGCCCCACTTAAATATTTATTTTATTCTGTTTATTTGTTGTTATAGCGTCAACAGAAATACATCATCTGTTGAAATTTCAACTGTTTAGCTATCACGGTTCATTAGATACAGCCTGGTTATTACCGTTATTAATATCGAGCAAAAAACGGCAAAAATCTCGTTTATTGTATGGGATATTTAAGGGTATCCTAAAATATTAATTTTGTGTCTAGTATTTGTTGATTTGGCGGCAACATAAATACATCATCTGTGAATATTTATACTGTGTGGCTATCACGGTTCATGAGATACAGCCTGGTGACAGACGGACGAACAGCGGCGTTTTAGTAATAGGGTCCCGGTTTACCTTTGGGTACCTACGGAACCCTAAAAAGTGTGTGTATTTTAGTTCAGTCCCAGCGCGGACTGAACTAAAATACAATTTGATTCCTAGCTTCCGAAGCCATTGAAACATTAATAGGGTCCCGGTTTACCTTTGGGTACCTACGGAACCCTAAAAAGTGTGTGTATTTTAGTTCAGTCCCAGCGCGGACTGAACTAAAATACAATTTGTCTCCTAGCTTCCGAAGCCATTGAAACATTAATGATGATACAAAAGTAGTCGTAGATATCCTTAAATTTTTAAACTTGTGAGAACATTTAAGGATTGAATTATTATTGGAGCACACGTGATTATATCACATTGTTGAGTCATAGATTAGGTATGATATCATAATTCTATATCATAGATTACGTAATGGCTGCAGAGTGAATGATGGTCAGTGTTGCCAATTACAAAATGAAATTAAAATAATATAAAGATGGTCTAAAAAATGCAAAATATATATGTAACACTGTATATCTTTGATTATAATTTACTTCATTTAAAATGTCATGGAATAGTTATATTATAAGTTAAACTGTTTTGTGTGCTGCAGTAAGCCAAAATAAACGCATTTTTCTTTCTTTTCTTTCTTTCTTTCTTTTCTGATTGGAAGCGGTTGTCCATGGAATCAAATACGATGTCATCATCATCTTCGCGTGATTCCCGGTTGCATTCGAGGCTCACCTTGGAAGCAGGGGTCCGCTTTTTTACATTCGACCTCCCAACCTCGAAATGAAAGTTCACGCCAGATTCCTGTCCGTCAATCAGCTGTTGTAAAAGCTTGCAGGTTAGGTTCACTTGACTCCACAAGTTTAGCTCAGGTAAGTAACTTAATTTTATTTTTCGTGGGGCAATCCCTTCGGATACCCCCCCGCCGGCCAGCGGGGGCGGTTATATCGGGCTTGAACCGACTAAAACCGCACGCCGTCTCGGGTCTACAGACGCCGAGGTGTATCTACAGACGCCGGGGTGTAGCTCAGGTATGTACCTAAGCTAAACTTGACTTAGCGGAGTATTAGCTGAGCATATTCTTTATTTTAATAAGACATTTATAATTTATAGACAATACACGTAAGATTACGCTTAGTATGTGCTAAGACTTGCGTCGTCAAAATACACATACTTGGATTCCTTTACATGCAATATCATTTTGATATTCCTTTAAATAAAACTAGAAGTCGATGTTTTTGTATTACTAGCTGTTGCCTGCGGCTCCGCCCGCGTAGAATTGTGATCCCGTTCCCGCAACCCATGGGAACCTATTCCCGGGATAAAAAGTAGCCTATGTATTATCCCGGACTATAATCCATCCCTGTGCCAAATTTCAGTCAGATCCGTTGAGCCGTTTTTGCGTGAAAGAGTAACAAACATCCATCCATCCATCCATACTTACAAACTTTCGCGTTTATAATATTAGTAGGATTATTTAAATAAATGGCTAATTCGTTTGATTAAAGGAGAAAAAAAAATTAACGAGGTCATTTATAAGTTACACAATAGAAGTGGATCAAAACACTTTGATAGATAATAATTGTTGATGGTTTTATTGACGGCCACACAGGCGTAGCGGTAGTGCATTCGACTGCTACGACAGGGGGCGCGAGTATGTTTATGCATGTTAAGTATGTTTATCCGCATTCTAGAACCCATAACACAAGCTATTTAAACTATGCTTACATTGGGTCTAGAAAGCGCTGTGTAGAATGTCATAGAATATTTTAAATTTTTGTTAATGTCATGAAATATTCCCGCCAATGATTTATTATGTTATGTATTGATAAAATAATCAAATAAAGTCATTACCACATTTATTCACATTTCTATAGGGTACTTTGCGTAACATAACATAACTTCACGCCTGTATCCCCGAAGGGGTAGTCAGAGGTGTATTACACACCCACGATTCTCCAGTTATGTTAAGGTCCCAATGTAATAGGGGGCCAGCCTGTCGCCATCTACCGGGCACATTATTAAGCGAGCTATAATTAACATTTATTAATTCACTCATAACTACGAAAAGTCAGAGGTGTGTGCCCGGGGCGACTGGGGATCGAACTCGAGACATCGTCTCACCAGTCCGTTACATACGCCACTGGGCTATCGCCGGTTAGGGTACCTTGAATGTAAAATAAATCCATTGCATAGGTTGCACCATGTTACGTAATACAAAAATTTAAAAATTCGTTCAAACTTAGGTACGATAAAGTGAAGATTGGTTAATTATTTTAGTTGGTTTTTATTCTGAGAAGCTTAAACTTCGAGATATTCAAAGGCTGCACTAACGTTACCAATTTTTCTTAAGTCAAAGTATGATATATAGATTTCACCCTTAGTGGGGCCTCGTACAGAGGGAATCAAATTACGAAATCGATTCTGCTAAAATTCTTGTTATTTAACGAAGATATTAATATTAATGACTCGCGTACTCAAGACAAAATGGGAATCTACATAACTCTGTATACTACAGTACGGCGATTCCAAATAAAATATAATGAATGATAAGATCATTTAAGACTGTTATTTTCGTATTTCTTTACAAAGAGGTATGGGATGACTTGAATACAGCTTTTGTGCGAACAATAGAAGGCATTACACAGGCGACAGTGACTACGTGTTGTGACAATGGGTAATCATACTGCCTTGCCATTCTGTAGAACACTAGCAATTTACATTTAGAAATCTCTGAGATAACATACTTAACTGCTTTCAACGAGACGAGATTACAAAAGTTCTGGGCATATCTGAATAAAATATTATGGTAAAGCAATTTGCTTTTTACCGCTTTGATAATGAGGTTTGAGTTTCATATTCTTCATAGGTACATAGTAAAAGTTTTTAATGTATGTATATTAATCAAGTGATATTTTTAGATATACTATGACGTATTTTGCTTGTAAACGAATGCTTGTAAGTAATGTAGGAATTTTATAACTAGCCAGTAAAAAAAATGCAAATGAGAACAACATTTCAATTTCAATGAAGAACACTTTCGGAAGCTTGTTTAAATTAATTTGCCAAGAACTGGGTTTACGTGGATAATTTGTGTTTTGAACCTGCGACCTCTCAATTGCATATCCGATGCCTTAGCCAATTAGTTACAGGTACCTACATACCAATACCCAACGTGGCGGGAACACATCGCTCTCCGTACTCCTCTGCTTTCAGAGGAGACAGGATGAGCGATGCTGTTAGTGGTGAGATGGCCCAGGGTCAGTCGGGGTGCGAGGGATATGCTCTATGGGTAACCTTACACCCCGGCTGAAGACCCGAGATGGCGTGCGGTTTTAGTCGGTGCAAGCCCGACATAACCGCCCCCGCTGGCCGGCGGGGGGGTATCCGAAGGGATTTCCGCACGAAAAAAAAAATTAAAAAAAAAGGTACCTACATAAAACTAATAATGAATTAGAGAACAAATCACTGAATGACAATTCTCCTCAGTGAAGTTTAACACTCACCGCAAGCCTCCTTGTTTACAAACAGTAAAGACAAAGTTACCCCTACGCTAACTGCGAATCTCGCCGAAGCTAAGTAACACAACGATGCGTGGATGCTCTATTTTATAGAGCTTTCACGAACATAAATGAATATAGTAACTTCTACATTGAAATTAAGTCAATACTCGCTCGACCTTATGGCGAAAATAGTTCAGTAATTGTTGTTATTTCTAAACAGCTTATAGTTATGATCTACGTATGAATTAACGTTTCGTGACATGACGTTTGTGCTAAAACCCTATGTGATGTTGCTAAGAAAGAATCATGGTAAGCTTCCTAATCTCTTTTTCGTTTATATAAAAAGAACTTAATACTTTAATACCAATAATATAATTGCCAACACCGAAATTACGATTTGTTGTATTAAGACGTCACCACGCTGAGAGTAAATCAAGTCACTGCATGTTGATGTACACAATTTGAAATTCCATTATCTGAGCTTACATCTGCGTGTATTTCAATATTTAGTACCTTTTTTTTTTCGTGCGGAAATCCCTTCGGATACCCCCTGCCGGCCAGCGGGGCGATTATGTCGGGCTTGCACCGACTAAAACCGCACGCCGTCTCGGTTCTTAAAACGCCGGGGTGTAAGGTTGCCCATAGACCATATCCCTCGCACCCCGACTGATCTAATACTGAGGTAATTATGTTCGTGGTGGAGTGGAAGGAACGACTTGGGCGACCAAGCGCAGGGCACGCCGCAATAGCGGCGGTAAGGCCCATCATGGAGGATTGGCTGGAGAGGCGACACGGAAGCCTCTCGTACCGACTGACGCAGGTGATCTCCGGGAAGGGGTGCTTCGGGGACCACCTGCATCGGATCAGGAAGGAGCCAACGCCTGAGTGTCATCACTGCGACGCGAGCGAGGACTCAGGGCTGCACACGCTGGCGGACTGTACGGCGTGGGAGGCGCCGAGGCGTGACCTCGTGGCAGCCATCGGGGTGGGAGTCCTCTCGCTCGGTGGCATGATTGCGGCAATGGTGCGGAGCGCCAGCGCGTGGGCCGCCGCCACCTCCTTCTGCGAGCATGTAATGCTCGCGAAGGAGGTGGCGGAGCGCGCCCGGGAGAGACTTAGAACTCTCCCGGTCCGCCGAGCCCGCAACTTGCTCGCCGCGCGTCGCAGGCGACTCAGGCGCCGGAGGTCGCTTAACGACCTCCGTCCTCCATGAGCGCAGGCCTGGGGGTGGCGGGTGAGGCCACCTGTCACCCCAGCAGAAGCAGGCCGGGACGGTGGGGCGACTAGCGCCCCTCCCCTAAACCGGGGCAAGACGGGGACACCGTGGTTCCCAAACACGAGGGGGCCATCTCGAATCCGGAGATGGCCCAGGGTCAGTCGGGGTGCGAGGGATATGCTCTATGGGCAACCTTACACCCCGGCGTCTGTAGACCCGAGACGGCGTGCGGTTTTAGTCGGTTCAAGCCCGACATAACCACCCCCGCTGGCACGCGGGGGGGTATTCGAAGGGATTTCCGCACGATAAAAAAAAAAGGTAATTATGTTTCGTTGTACCGTATTGCGTACATGCTGTACACAAAATATCCGTGTTCGTTTTGTGTTTTGATAATGATAGGCTCACCTGCTGGTAAGTGATGATGTGGTCTGTGATGAAACACGTTTGCGTAGAATGACCTTATTGTTGTTGTAGACTTACAAAATACTGAAATACTCGTTAAATTTGCATTTTCCAATTTTCTGAATTTTTCTTTCCGTAATAACCTTCTGCAAAGTTTTAGAACACTAAAGTAAAAAGAGGAAGGAAATTGGTCAAACCTTCTCAAGTTAGGACGTGGCCAAGGGAAACTGTGATTTTTATATATACGTAAATACTGGCTGACCCGGCAAATTTAGTTCTGCCTTAGAATCTGTTCTTACTTACAACTCTAGAAATACGCTTTGTCTACAAGCTTGCCTTATACAAAACTATCTCTATTGTAGTTTGGAAAAAGAAAAATAAAAGCCAAGTTTCCTTTTGTTACTCAAATGTCACAGGTATTGTAGATGCAACAAGTACTTTCAAAGACCAAGTCTTCATTGTTTACAACTGACAGTGTTTTAACTATAAAGCTGCGTTCTCAATGGCAGCGGCGTTTATAATAATAACCATATTTGAATCGTTCCTTTACATAGTTTTCCTTGAGAAGATTATGTAAAACATACAGATTTTATTTCGAATTACATTATCGCTAGAATTGATTCAAAATTTTATTAGTAAATCTAAACAATGTTATGAAAAATCTTCCATTCACCTAGAATTTTCTTTAGGCTGGCTTCTTTTTAGCACATAGAATAAGTATTCCCATACAACGTGACAATGCTGCCAGTCTTCTGGGCTTCTTCTTACCATAGGAGGCATGCGATGCGGAGGAATTCCACGATGCATTTTAGGTTTAAGTTTCTTTTAATTATTTATTTTATTTTAGTTTTATTTAGTTTAGTTAGATTTACAAAATAATCTATGTAGTTTAAATTGAATTAAATACTACGTGTTATTTTAAATATACTTCTTACATTATAATGATTTCCTTAGGCATGTATTACCCACTCGACTGAACATGCGCAAGTCCGAACTCGCGACTATGTTCCGAGCGGCCAAGATAAAAACAAGTTTTTTTAAGTTAATAAGTACATTATGAGCTGCAAGTGAATTCAATAGTATTAGTGTGTCAAATTAAAATAACAATAGACATTCATTAGATTCATTACGCTCCGCTCATCGCCATATTTAGACCCTAGTCTTAAAAAATGTCAGTACTTTCTATCCACTTTTCTCGGGTAGGAAAGCTATATTAAAGGTTAGAAATTTCACGGGTGGTGTCTAGGTACGTGCAAAGTTTTAATGAAAAATAAATTTTATTTCTAGAGAATTGTAACATCTCGGTTACATCCAAAACTTGCACTTTATAGCCCGGGGTCTGCATTTTTACACTTTCTCTTGATTTGATTTTTACTTGGGCGACTGCCGTCTTCATTCAAACATACACATGAATTAGTGTGCATCCAATTCACGTTTTATAACTTTTGTATGTGGTCTTACACTGAGCGTTTGTATATATTTCATAAATTATGCTGAAATTATATAATAATTAATCATAATGTATCTAAGCTAACACAATAACTAAAAAAATACGACGGGTTGCACTCCGGGAGTGCCGGCAGAAGTGAAAACTTGATATTAACGTTGTGCATTATTTACATTTTGGAATGGTTAGGGAATAATTTTGCACGAATTGCTTTAATTATCAGTATATGATAGTACTTTTAGTACTATCATTTATGTGGTAACATACAATATTCATTCATTGCGCTATCGTACACAAACATGACAATGTCGGTGTAGGCAGTGGTTCGCCTAACCGAACCTGTGATGAGAGCCAGCTGATATTGTGGTCAGCTGTGGGGTCACTTACCCGTATTTTTATGTAGGTACTTCCTAATTTACTATGCCAGCTGGCTGAGTTCCTTGGACCGGCCAGGTCTGCTGTCAGACCTTCGTACCGTCGCCAAGGATCTGCTCTGAACTATTGGACCGGAATGGGGAACCGTAGCCAAGTAAAAGACAGAGCAAGGGTGAACTGTGTTTATTGATCAAAATTGGCCGTCTAATATATACAATATTCAGTTACAAGTAGTTACTATTTACACGAGCAATAATCTCCTTTCCACCAATCAGCCTTATATACAATTGTTATCTTACATCTATTATGTACAATTCTAACTAATTAGTTCCTCGATGAATCGCGAGGCGCTGTGCGGCTTCGCTACGTAAATAGTGGCAGTATAGGCTAGTATAAAAACGGCGGGTCGCACTCCGCCGGTTCATTCCACGAAAACCTTACTGGCCCGCGGACGTGCGCTGGAGCGTGCGGCGCACGGCTAAAATGTTTCGTAATCTGGATTCTCTGTGTTGTGTGTCACTACAACAATTTATATTACATTAAAAATTTAACACTTCAGAACTATTACAATTATTTTACATTAAAAAGTTTATCTCTCAGAAAAATCAACTTCCATCCATAATTTCAACGACTTTTTCACCATCATTATTACCAGAACCATCATCAATAGACTGCTGGAAAGACAGACGGCCAGACAAACGAACCACAATGGCGAGAATACGGACTTAACATGTGCAACGTGCGGGAAAGTATACAAGAAGAGAGCCTGGTTTCTGAAGCACTTAAAATCACACGATGATGTTGGAGCAAGACAGCCGTCTTTAAGTTCTTCAACTATTGCCACGGATAGAGTTGACCCTCATATATCCCAAGGTGAGCCAGAGTGTGACACAAACCAGGAGCCCATAAAATCCGGGCCCGTCTTAGCATTCCCTCTTTAAAGTCGACCACCTGGAAAGCCCACGACCAAAACTTAGCCATCCTGTTAGAACATCCCGGAACAAAGCAGTATTTAAATAGTCAGGTAGAATCTTTCCAGGTTAGCATTTACTCATACCTACATGAGCATTACCCACCATCAATACCTTTCGCGCGAAAACACTGAGAAAACGCGTTCAAAATTAAAATGAGAAAGAACCTTATCAAAGCGGGACCTTATCCAACGACTACGGTTTGCTAAGACTATGGGCGATAATCAACTTAGTCATCAACTGGTCAGAGCTTTAAGGTCCATACTGAAATTAATTCAAGGAATTTCTGTTCAAATAATAAATGAAAACAATAATTTTAATAGAGCAAAACATGAAGTAGAGTTCGATAAGGACCCGTTTAAGTACTCGAGGAATATTTTTAGCGACAGAAAGCAAGATAGGCTACTGCTAAGTAACGATCAGATCCATAGCTACTATAAAAGTAATTATGAGGTGCCTAAATACGAAAAACAATACAGTAAACCAAACGCGCAAAAACCATTAAGCCCTCATTTCACATTTGACTGTAATCCACCTAGCTTAGACGAAATAGAACACCAAATCAAAAAGAAACCAACAAAAACCGCCCCAGGGCCTGATGGCATACCTTACATTATCTATAAAAAATGCCCATCGGTACGTAAACATCTTCTAAGCATATTCAATAGGATCTGGTCGAGTAAAGAAGTCCCAGCGGCCTTCGGCAAGGCTAATTTTGTGCTCATTCCAAAGAAAGAAATAGTAACTAGTCCAAAAGACGCTAGACCAATAGCATTAACCAATACAATTTCTAAAATTTTCTTCTCATGGCTTCAATTTAAAATGACAAATTTCATTATCAATAATAACTATTTCAGACCAAACCACCAAAAAGGGTTCCTACCTGGAATTTCAGGATGTCTGGAACTCAATTCTTTACTGGCGGAAAGTTTAAAAGATGCCAGATCAAATGAAAAGCAAATAACAGTTTGTTGGATAGACTTATAAAACGCTTTTGGCTCAGTACAACACGAGCTTATGTTGTTTGCATTAAAATGGTATCACTTTCCGTCCATCATTTGGGAAATAATATCCTCTTATTATGGTAAATTAAAGTTTGTGATTAATACCAAAGGTGGATACACGCAACCTTTAAATTATAATGTGGGTTTGTTCCAAGGTTGCTGTTTATCACCTATAGTTTTCAATATAGTAATAAATATTTTAATAGACAACATTTCCACACACGACAATAAGTGGGGCTATCGGTTTAAGTTACACGGTAAATATACGGAGTCTATCCTGGCATTCGCGGACGATTAGGCAATACTGACTCGTAACCCAAAGCAGTGTCAGGACCTACTGCGTAGAGTAGACGATTTCTGTACATGGACAGATGGAGTGAGAGCAAAAGCTAGCAAATGCTACTGTCTATGTCTGGGTAGGCGGGGTACCAGGTATACTTCATATGACCCAGGGCTTAGTATAGGCGGGGAAAACGTTTCAACTATATCTGAAACCGTGCCTTTTCAATTCCTCGGAAGAAAGATTGACAACAGAGGTTGCACTCCAGCTTTGGACAAATTAATTGATAGTTTCATTATCGATTTAAAAAAGGTAGACCAACAACCAATAAGTAATGTTAAAAAAGCTTGGATCTATGACAATTGTTTAACCTCGCGTCTTAACTGGCCGTTTCTTATATATGATATAAACCAGAGCCTCCTCAAAAAACTAGATGCGAGTGTCACAAAGACACTGAAGTCGTGGCTAGGGCTAGCTCAGTCGACCGACCCGTCAGCACTATATAGATCCGCGAATAATTTTGGAATGACGCTTAAGAAGCCATCAGAACTCTATAAACACCTAAGAGTAACTAAAATGCACGTCTTATTGGAATCTAAAGACGAAATAGTAAAAGTCCTTCCAAAAGATACAAATACATCGGAGCTCGAATCACGCCTCCGGTTCCATAAAAAATTCATGATAGGCTCGCAGACTGGTAGAGTAGGTCTAGGTAATATTCAGAGACAAACAGATAAAGAAATAACAAAATCTTTTCTTCAAGCAGACGAAAACAACACCTATAAGATGCACGCAATGAACCTAGAAATGCAAAACGAATGGTTGACCCTAGGTGAAATTTGTAGTCCCATAGCCTTAAAATGGCGTACCATAATATACGACTGGTCACCGGCCTTACTTAAATTTTACCTAAATGCATTCCAGTTGAACCTCCCCGACCAAAGCAATCTGGTCAGATGGGGAAAAGCCACAGATAAAACATGTAACTCATGTGGTGAAGCAACTGGTAAACGCTATTAGACCGGGGTCATTACTCGCGCCGTCATGATAAGGTATAAGAAATCATACGTGAGGCTGTAAGTTTGGCGGTAGCTAGAGCGAAAAAAGGATTAACCACAAACCAAAGAAATGACATTGCGTTTGTAAAGGAAGGCTGCTCAAAGAAATCACCACAAAAGCCATATTCAATTTTGATAGCTGCCGTTGACTGGACAATACTCGTAGACACGTATGAGAAGCACTATAGGATACCGGAGGATGTCTGTGCTTCATCATCCAGACCCGACATATTCCTTTTTTCACGATCGCATAAGCGTGCAGTGCTTGTAGAACTCACAGTACCGTGGGAAACTAATATACCTAAAGACCACGATATAAACACAAACAAATACTTTGATTTGACTAACGAGTTAACCAAAAACGGCTACGTGGTTAAACTCTACGCCGTAGAAGTAGGAGCAAGGGGAATTCCAGCTAAATCCCTGTACAACTTACTTAAAGACCTCGGATTGCCAAGAGCTTCAGTAAGCTCTTTACTAAAACGTATATCAAAAGCGGCATTGTTAGGATCTTACCAAATTTGGATAGGTAGGGGGGGGGGAGAACACTACTGACGGTGGAGGTGAGCGCTGATGCATCACAAGGTGGCCACCCTAAACCTACATCTGGGTCGCAAGTCCCAGTCGCCGTCATGGTGTTCCTCTCTGTACCACGCTATGGACCCGGCGACCGCACGGTGAATCCATGGAGTGCTGAGAATCGGATCTCTCAGAACCATCATCGCCAATATATTTATAAAGTACTCACTCATTTCCTATCGCTATTTCTTCGTCACTTTTTTCATTAATAGAAAAAAGTGACGAAGAAATAGCGATAGGAAATGAGTGAGTACACTGCACTTTGTTTAATTTTAATTTTATATCAATAGATTTATGGCACAAAATAGAATAAATATTACAAAAAGTTATATGATGACAAAAAGTGTTTCTTGGGCCTCGGTCGGAATCGATCTCAGTCTTGACGAAGTCAACGATCACTCATTAGACGAACGTGGCACCAAGGTTGTTAAGTACAGCGTGAAATTAGCGCTACTATATTTGTTGTCTTACGACCAGGTCACGTATTTACTGACGCGAGTTTAACCTTTTTTACCCATTACAAAAAAGTGCACAACGCCGCTAATGAAGTTTTCACTTCAAAAAAACATTACATAAAAATTATAAATGATTTCAAAATACGAAAAATAAATTTTCAAATACCGAAATAAATACAACAAAATAGTGGCAGGATGATTTTAATTTAAAACAAAGCTCGCAAAAGAAAATTAAAAGACTTTCATTAAAATAAAGCCTAGCCAGCGTCGTCGGTCATTTTGTGATCCTTCCAAAATAGCGACACAATTAAGTAGAGCATTAACATGAACCGCAATGTAAATTTTCATTTCACGTTCAGCAAACGCGGCGTCAATTTAACAATGGAGAACTCAAGTAATGTAACATCCGCTTTTCATATTTCACTAATAAAATGTAAAATACGTCGTCATATTAAAATAAAAGTTATGTAATTCCGCTATAGCTTTATTTGAGCTGCTCTTATCTTTGAGAATACAGAGTACTTTTTAGACGCTCTTGACAGATTGCAGTGGCGTGCCATCCGTATTATTGGAAATCCTGAGGTTAATAATACCTTAGAACCTCTGCAGTTGCGTAGAGACATTGCCTCTCTGGTTGTATTTTACCGCCTTTACCACGGCGAGTGTTCTAAAGAGCTTTTTCAACTTATCTCACCGTCTCCCTTTCCGATCCAGAACAACACGTGCTGGACTGCGGTGTGGCATCGCACTCTGAAGTAACAATACGGTCCGTAACTCAGCGGTTCGGTGCTTCCTTTCTTTGCCGCACGATAAAAAGCTGGAATGCTCTACCAGCGCATGTGTTTTCTTCTTCCAATCCCGGATTCTTCAAGCGAGGCGTGAAAAAGCATCTTCTGAGGCCGTAAAGGTAGGGACCACCATTTCAGGATCGGTAGTATCTGGGATGTGGACGGTGCAGTCAATTGGTGAACTGAATATAAAAAAATACACTAGGAAAATAAGATTCAGGATAGTTATGGGGATTTCAACACTAATATAAGTATGATTATAAAAAACCAGACAGATGTTTCGGCAAATAAGTTGAAGGATAGTTGTGAGGGAGTTTTAAACTCCAATTTAAGTATGAGCATAGAAAACCAGATATAGATATCTCGGAAAATAAGTTGAAGGATAGTTATAAGTAAGATTGGAGTTATATCCAAATATGAGTATAAGCAGACATTAGATTAGATTAGACTTAACCCCATCAGAGGTACTCAAATCAATATATTTCTTGTCTGCCAACCAACTCTAATAAGTCACGTTTTTATTAAAAGGGCTTTTTTTTTTTTTTTTTTTACGTGCGGAAATCCCTTCGGATACCCTCCCGCTGGCCAGCGGGGGTGGTTATGTCGTGTCTCGACTAAAACCGCACGGTGTCCTCCCCAAGTGTCCGTTGCCGGGCACCCCGGGTAAGCCCTCGAAAGGATAACCCCAGGGTTGCCGGCGGACTTTGGCCGCCAACGCGGCCTCGCCTGGTGGGGTCGGGTTTTATCCCGCTTCGGTGAGTTGGCAGGCGTGTGTAGGGCACACACGACACGCCTCCGCCACGGCCTGCTTCTGTAAGGACGGCGAGTCGGCCCACTGCCGTCCTCAGGCCCCGATCATGGAGGTCGGTAGTCCCGGGCGTAGATGAGTCTGCGGCGTCCTCGCCGCAGACTGCGAAACTCGGGGGGCAGGGTTCTTTCCCGCTCCCTCTCCGCCGTCTCTTTCGCGAGCATTACCTGCTCGCAGAAAGAGGCGGCGGCGTGCCACTTGCTCCCGTCGGAGACCACGGCCCTCACCATGGTCTCCAACGAGAGAACGTCCACGCCCAGGACCGCAACGAGATCCCGGCGTTGACTCGCCCACGCAGGGCACTCCACCAACGTGTGGAGCGCCGTGTCTTCGCCAGGATCCTCGCAGTGCTGGCACTGCGGCGTTGTCTCCCGGTGGATGCGCCACAGATACTTACCGAAACACCCGTGTCCGGTAACCATCTGGCACATCCGGTAGGAGAGGTCCCCATGGTCCCTCTCCAACCACTCCTTCATGATCGGTCTCACCGCCGCAATGGTGGATTCCCCCCACCTTGGGTGCTCAAGTCGCACCCTCCATGTCTCCATGAGTTCCTGGCGGAGCAGGGACCGCTGAGCCCTGATTTCACGGGGCTCCGGCCTATGGCCCCGCTCCAGCGCCTCCTTGCGCCACTGGTACAGCAGCGCAAGGGCTCTCGCTTCCAGGTCCCATGGAGGGGTCCCAGCTAGGAGACATGCCGCCTCGACGGAGATCGTGCGATACCCCCTGATGACTCTGACGGCCATCGCCTTTAACGGGCTGTTAAGAACAGCCACGTTGCGGGCCGCCAGAGTCTCCGCCCATACGGGGGCTCCGTATAGGGCCATGCTTCGCACGATCCCCAGGTACAGTCTCCTAGTGGGGGCGTTGGGTCCCTTAACGTTGGGCATCAGCCGCGATAGCGCGGCCGCAGCCCCCCTCAGTTTCGGGACCAGACTTCGGAGATGAGGTCCGAAGTCCCATCGGCTATCGAGTACGAGCCCAAGGTACTTCATCGTGGGCTCGATGCCGATGCTTACGCCCCCTACGGTTATGCTGGTTCCCGCAGGTGGCCCCCTCCGAGGCCCGTGAAAACACATAGCCTCGGATTTATGGAGAGCCACCTCAAGTCCCAGCCGCCGTATTCGACCCACGACTTGAGCAACCCCTGCCGTGGCCTTCAGTGCCGCGCTTCGGTACGTTGCTCCCCGCGCCATAACGAGGGTGTCGTCAGCATAGCACACTATGCTGACACCCTCGAGCAACGTACCGCGCAGCACCCAGTCGTATCCGATGTTCCACAGGAGTGGCCCTAGGACCGACCCCTGCGGAACACCGCACGACACTTCTCGCCACCCTGGCCCTAGCCAGCTCGGGTAAACTATGGCCCTCTCGGATAGGTATGCCTCGACAATGCGGCGGAGGTAAGGAGGCACTCCGTGATACGCGAGCGCCTCCCTAACGCAGCTCCAGGGTAGGGTGTTGAAGGCGTTGGCGATGTCGAGAGACACCGCCACCACCACCCCACCCCGCGAGACTACTTCCTCCGCCAGGCGCCTAACGCGCATGATCGCTTCCACGGTGGAGCGCCCCCGGCGGAAACCGAACTGGTTGTCCGCCAGATCTGGCCCCACGTTCGTGAGATGCTCGACGAGGCGCTCTGCAATAATCCGCTCAAAGAGCTTGCACACCTCGTCGAGCAACACGATCGGCCGGTAACCGGATGGCTGGTCCGCCGGCCGCCCCGCCTTCCGGATAAGGACCAGTTTCCCCGTCTTCCAAGCCTTTGGAAACTGGCCCCTTTCGAGGCATGCGCTAAAGAGCGCCACCAGTCGAAGCCCTAGTTCCTCCAGGGCCAGGACCCATGCTCGGCCTGGAATGCCGTCGGGTCCGGGGGCAGTGCATTTTCGGGCTTTAAGCCGGAGCACTGCTACCCCCAGTTCACTCTCCCTGACTTCGGGCACATCGCTCTCGCTATTATCAGCGTCAGGCGCCTGAGGCGGAGCCATACACGGAGGGACATGCTCCTCCGCTCTCGCAGGGAACAAGGAGCCCAGTATCCCCTTCAGCCGCTCCGGCTGGAGGCTCTGGGTCAGTAGGGGCGCCCTTGGGCGGATTTTGCCCCTGACCGCAAGGTAAGGACGCCCCCATGGGTTCTGCTCCAGAGACTCCAGCAGCTCTTCGCGGGCCCGCCGTTTTGCCTGCTTTATGGCTTCCTGGAGGGTTCTCTTGGCCCCCTTGTACGCCTCATACAGCTCCGCCTCTCGGGCTGCCGCATCGTCTGGGCGGCGACGCCTCCGGCGAAACCTGGTGTACTGGCGGCGAGCGGTCACGCACGCTGCTCGCAGCTGTGCGAGCTCCGCTGACCACCAGTACACCTGTTTCTTTGCCGGGCCGGGCTTAACCCTAGGCATCGCCGCATCACAGATATGCGACATGGCTCTCCTGAACCATTCCGCCTCTGCGTCGACATCGGCAGGCCTGGCCAGTGACGGAATCCAGGCCTGCACTATTGATGCCTCCAGGAGAGCCTCCCGATCCAGGCGTCTGAGCGCCCAACGTGGATCCGGGGGATTCGCGATTGTCGGCGGCAGGTTAGTTGGAGGGGAGACGTTGAACCGAATATACTTATGGTCGGAATCCGTCTCCTCCTCCTCCACCACGCGCCAACCCTGGACGCGGCGGGCGAGAGCAGGGGTCGCGAATGCGACATCCACGACCGAACTGAGCCCCCGCCGCTCCCAGGTGGCGACACTCCCCCGGTTGAGGACCTCTAGACCACGGGTGTTGGCCCAGTCCTCCAGTACTCGCCCCTTGTCATTGGTTTCCCGGGAGCCCCAGGCCTGAGACCAGGAGTTGAAGTCTCCCAGGACCAAGACAGGACGAGGACGGCACGCAGCGAGAACGATGTCCAGTTCAGCGAGCCTTAGCTCAAGCTCGTACTGGTCAAGGCTTGGCGAGAAGTAGACGGCCACGACAGCCAAGCCCTCATAGTCCGCCACGACACAGCCTCTGCACCTTGCAATGAGTGCAAGGCGCGAGGTGTCCGCGGCGGACCCCCCGAAGACGGTCGCTACGCCGTCCAGGTCCACCGGGCTTCCGGGGTGGACCCAGTACGGCTCAGCGACCACGACCACATTGATAGACCACTCCACGATGCTCTGGTACAGAAGATCCTGAGCACCGGTGCAGTGGTTTATGTTCGCCTGCAGGATGCGGATTGGTGTGTCCATTAATGGACGTCCATCTCCGCATCCCGCCGCGAAAGTGGCCGCTCTTGAGCGGCACCCCCGCTACCCGTTGCGGACGAACGGGGCTTTGGCCTCGAGGCGGCGCAGGTTCTGCTGTCCGCCCGGTGCTCCGCCGCTTTGCCCTCCGCTACGCATTTGAAGCAGCGCGGCGGAGCATCACAAGCACTGGCCTTGTGCCCGGGCTGACTGCAGCGGAAGCACCGATCCCCCACGGTGTCTCCCGCTGTGCACTGCACTCCCACATGCCCCACGGCCAGGCACCTGAAGCACCTGGTCTCGCGGGGCTGCAGGAGTTGCACCCGCGCCTTTAGGAAGCCCCCAACGAGGAGGCTCCGTTCGTCCGCAATTTTCTGCGCCGCTGCGACGGGACAGTTGACGACTGCCGTGCCGTGACCGGTGGAGCTGAAGCGGATTTCTCCAGCTCTCACCTGATCACGGGGGCAGCCGCCCGCCTCCACGACGGCGGAGATGACTTCCTCCGTCGTGGCCGCGTCATCCAGACCCGAAATGCGCAAACCTGCGCATTTGTTGGGTCTGGTGACGCGGACGGCTTCGGTATCCAGCGACTCCCTCAGCTTGGCCGCTAGGGCGTCGGCTTTGGGGCCGCTGGTGGCGCCGGAGACCTCGAGGAGGCGAGCTCCGGTGCGAGTTGTTTTGCACCGGAGCCCCCCCTCAATCTCGAGG
This sequence comes from Cybosia mesomella, assembly GCA_946251805.1. NCBI lineage: Eukaryota > Metazoa > Arthropoda > Insecta > Lepidoptera > Erebidae > Cybosia > Cybosia mesomella. The sequence goes on along the minus strand of OX276394.1, from coordinate 10,671,418 downwards.
GCCTTGAGGTCCACTGAGGCTTTAACCTGCCTCAGGACCTGGGCGTACCCCACGCCCTTCTCCACACCCTCCGTCGTCACCGTCAGGACGACGGCAGTGGAGCGTGGGGCGCGGAGCCTCTTCGGCGCCTTCGCCGCAGCGGCTTTTGCCGCCTTCTTAGCCGCCTTTTTGGCGGCTTTTTTCGCCTTTTTGGCGGCTCCCGCTACCACCCATTCCTCCCCTCTGGAGGAACGCTCGGGTGCAGCGGGAGTGGCGGGTATGGCGGGGGTGGGGGTGCCGCGCTTTTTGCCTTTCCCTTGTGGCGTTGGGCCAAATGGGGTTGCGGGGCCGGGCTTACCACCGGCAGCAGCTGCGAAAGTCGCAGGCCGTGCCAGTGGGGGACGGTAAGCCCGGTCCTCCAACACGCCAAGCCGCCTCTCGATGGCCGCCAGTAGCTGCACCATGCTCGGTGCAGGCTCTGGCGCCACCTCGGGTGCCGGTTTGGGCGCCGGCTTAGGCGCTGTCTTTGGCGCCGACTTTTGTGCCGACTTTGGCGCCGGCTTTGGTGCCGAATTTGGCACCGACGACGACGACGTAGGCATCCCCCCCTGCGGCACAAGAGCCCTCGGGTGGTCCACCACCTCCTGGGCTCTTGGGGCGTTCTGGGCCTCCGGGGATCCCCTGACCATCTGGGTCAGTTGCCTGACCTCCTCCCGGAGGACCCGCTGTTGCTCCAAGGAGTTGGCCAGCTCAGTTTCCAGGCTTGTGACCCGGGCCCTGAGCTTCGCCTCCTCCTCGGAGACGCTCCTACCGAGGAGCTCCTCCAGCGCCGTCCTGGCGACGGCGACGTTTTCCGCCACCGTCTTCTTCTTTCCCGACACATTTTTCGACCCTTTTATTGTGTCGGTAATGCGGGCAAGCGCTGTGAGGAGCTCCCTCGCCGCGGGGACGCCTTGGTCCCTGCCGCTGGGTAGCGGGGGGACGTGCACCGGTTGTTTCGGCGTTCTAACCGCCGCGGTGGCCAATATTTTGGCCGGCCGATCGTCCTCGCTCGAGGAGATCGTCCGTTGCCCGGAGCTTCTGCTACGGTCAAGGGACGGTCCAATCGAGCGAGGCCGCTTACGTCGGAGACCCTCCTCGGTCTCCATTCGGCTGGATACTGACTCGTTGTCAGTACCCGCCGTCGACGCCGCAGACGCAACGTCTGCGTCCGTTTCCCCGCCTATAGGTAGCGGAGTAGCGGGTCTGGTGAAGACAGCCTTAACCGCCCGCGGGTGAGGCCGCCGCCTCAACTCCTCTTCACCCCCAACTACCTCCACCCCGTCATGCTCGATGTCCTTGTTCGCGCCTTGGTCGTTTTTAATTGTATCGTCCGGTTTCTTTTTATTTTTTATTGAAGTTTCCATGTCTAATCCCACGAGTATGGGGGAAGGGTGGTCCGTCCAGGCGGAGCCCCCTGCACCTGGATAAGCCTATATACTGTGGAGGTCGGCAGGTATCCATAGGTTTTGACGACTTCGCTGTCGGGTGTTATAGACTTTTTCCTTGTCGTGGGCCGGCCAATAAAGGCAAGCCCTCCGGTCAGCAAGTTCACAGCGTACCCTTCTGGAGCCACCAGTCAGGTCGTTGCTGATCACCTGCCGATTACGGAACGCGAGAGGATGGCTAGTCCTCTCTCACCGGCGGCGGCACAAGTGCCCGTCGGCCCCTGCGTCAGCAGTGGGCCAACCCGCCCCTGGATCCCCCAGGACCCTACGGTGGCCACCACCACTAACAGCATCGCTCATCCTGTCTCCTCTGAAAGCAGAGGAGTACGGAGAGCGATGTGTTCCCGCCACGTTGGGTATTGGCCGACGATCAATGCCAACCCCATGAAGGGGAAGCCATTGACCGCCGCCCAGGGTGTACCGGCCACTCCGATTCCGTTCCCCCCGGACTCCAGCGGGATCGGAATCGGAATGACACTCGAGGAGGTTACCCAACATACACCCCTTATTAAAAGGGCTACTTCAACAGTCTAGCTCTTGAAGTGTAGCCTTTTAAATAAAAACAAATGAAGTGCCACAAAAGTAAAAAAAAATGTAATATGAAAATATTTGTGTAGTAAATTTTTCATTTAATTTTGGTAGGGTATACAGCCTACTAATTAATGCAACCTGGTCAAAACATCAGGAAATCCAAAGGTATGTAAGTGCCATGATCGCATTAATCCTGAATAACATTATTGCCTGTATATCCTATCACTAAGACTACATCTATATCCATAAGTAAGTATGTTAATGCGTCACAGAGCTTTAAAATAGCAATAATTAGCCAATTGGAGTTGGCAATAAATACGAGTGAAGGCGTTTTTATGACCAATTATCATAACAATGAAAATAAAATTAACGTAAAAACATTATGCTGAAATACTTTTTTAACGTATTTTATTCATTTAGTTAGAAAAGATAACACATACAAGACTGAAATTTGGTCAAGTTTTTTGTGCATGCTCTCTAATAAAATAACAAAAATAAAAAATAAGTAAACTATACACAGTTACCATACTTCAAATAACTCGCGCTTAATGGTTACTGCGCGTGATTATTTTTTTTAATGTCCCAATTAATAAGTTTATAGTTTTCCAAAAAAATATATTATAAATGTAAAAATTTATGAGGATGAATGGACGGCTGTATGAATGAGTGCTGTTTTTTTTTCATGCAAAAATGGCTATTTGGATCTGCGTCAAACTTAAAACAGAGGTAGATTATAGTGTGGAATAGCATAAAGGCTAATTTTTATTTCAGGAATAAGTTTCTGTGGATCGCCGGAACAGGATCATTATTTCACGTTGCTAGCACTGCACTAGCTGTTGCCCGCGGCTCCACCCGCGTGAAATTCTGACTCCGTTTCCACAGCCCATGGTAGCCTATAAACTATCGCTGTACCAAATTTCCGCCAAATCCGTTCAGCCGTGTGTTATTGTGTGTCAAACTTCCAAACATCTTCACAAACTTTCACATTTAAAATAGGTATTAGTAGGATTTTTTTATTATTATTATTTCAAATAGGAAATTATTATAGCTTTCAAGGCGCCCCTTCAGACCTTTTTGTATCCTTGCAGAATATTGCAATCTGTTCCACTTTCAGATCCAACTCCTCCGTGTCCAGTGTATCAGATCCCAGAAGTTCCCATCTAATTAATGACTACATGGGACACTCGGCCAGCAGGTGAAATCTGGTCTATTCCGTCTCCATGCACTCGGATAATTGGGGTCTGTCTGCACCCGATAACTGTTAGGTATCTATTTAGTCTAGTCCTGTTAATACTTCTATGACGAGCCTCATGTTCCCTCTTGAGAGTTTGGTCAGTTGGTTCGTCTTTTTCTTGTTGATGCCCTTGATAAAAATCTTCTACTGTCTCATGCCTGTCTATTCTATATATCTTCGATAATTAGTAGATAGGAAGTAGAAGAAAATATATTTAAAAAATATATTAAATATATACATATTCAGTAATAGCATGATCTAACTGCTCATACCTGTATCTATACCTGTCTATATACCTGTTTCGTTTAGAATTCCCAACGTTCGTGACCTTTATGGGAGCGGAGGCCAATTCCTTCGCTCCCATGACTGCACTTGCGGCAGCGTAGTTCGGCGGTCTAGACATTATTCACAGAACGCCGTATGATGCAATTCGGTTCGCTAAACACAAGCTCGATATCAAAGCCATGAATTTGTATCTAGTGTAATATTCAGATCCTGTTACAATATTATGAAACTCAACTATGCTGTTTTAGTTGAATACGTGAGGGCGTTTGAAAACACTAACGTTCTCATTTATTGAACTAAAACAGAATTCGCATTTAATGCATCTCGTCTCTTGATTTACGATATTTTATGGTTTTTGCAATGAGGTTGGAACAGATAGATCACCACCAGTTTATAGTATGCTTTTTTATTTATTTTGTTATTTGATTAAAGTGAAAACTTCTTGGTACGTTGATCAATTTCCATATGTGCTAGGGTGAACAAAAATAATTGAACTGGCGTCATCGCAAGACGCAAACGTCTCGGTGACGATACATCATCTCAACGCTTTACATATTGAAGTGAAAACTTCTTTAGATATACATAGATATACGGTTGAATGGATGGATGGAGGGAGGGAGGCAGAGAAGGTGGGAGGAAGATAGGGAGAGAGGGAGGGAGGGAGAGAGGGAGAGAACTCCTTATAGTTGACGTGTTAACACAAAAATTGTATTATTTTAATTACATGCATTTGATTCGATACCTTTTTTTTCGTGCGGAAATCCCTTCGCCACCCCCGCCGCCCCCGCCCGCCAGCGGGGGTGGTTAACCTACACATTAATGCAATCTAAAAAAAAATCAATTGGCTCACGAAGGCGATGGTGAATATCTGGAGATTGTACCACAACTTAAATTTCTATCCACGTTCTTGATGCCAATTAAATATAATTACTAATTAGAGTCAGGCGGAAGTTCCCGAAGCGTGCCGAAGAATTTCGAAGACATTATAAGAGCACGTATCGGCATTCACAACGGCACGGCATTCTCATCAATATTCATTTGAGTTCCACAATAGTGTTCGATTCGATAACGAGGGATCTTTCTGAACACGGGTAGCAACAGGTGACAGCCCCTCATTTTTCAAGCATCTTACCATTATGAAAACCACTACCTAGTAAAATGAAAGCTGAATAAGAGTGCCATTTTCATTCAAGTAAATTTATAACCGCCATTTTATTTTTATGTATATTACGTTGAATATTCCAAAGGGAGTGTTTTCCTTTTTTACAGTTGAAGGCTTGCAATCAAAGCCGGATTTTTCAAATTACATAAAGGTAGGCTTTTTATTCAGAGAAGAGGTGTAGCTTTGAAGTCCTGAACAATATGTAGGAGTTTAAAGTATTTTCGCCGTGTGGATTTCGCGGTATACCTTTTGTAAAGAAAGTAATAGCTGCCACTATAAAGAGTTAAGAATATTCACTTTCGGATGAAAACTTTTTTATAGGACGTTCAGTATAAAATAAAGCCAAATAGCCACTATCTAGTAATAGTAACTATTCTTTTTTAAGTAGATACTTTAGCAAGACTTATCATGCTCATGAGAGCGAAACAGTGTTTCACTACAGAATTTATAATAATAATAATAATAAAAAAATAACCTGGCAACACTACGTCAACAAGGCCATTTTTATCTTGCTCCGTACCTAAATTCATTTTTTTCACGTTTTTAATAAATACACTACTACAATAAAAAGACCCAAATATACCATTTACCGTTTAATCAAGAAAATAAAATGTTTAAGTCTAATATTACACACAATACCAAAAAATCAAGAATATACGCTTCTGACAGCTAGTGTCAAACCCGGACTATGGAAAGATACAAGACAAACAAGATAAAATTATGTTGACCAGATCCAGGGCACGAGAAGCACAAATTACACCTCCGGACTCGTCGCCCAGCTCCGCCTCCCATCCCCGTGCAGCGGCATCTCCGACAACGGGTATTGCAGAGGCGTCGAGCTCTAGTTCAAGCGACGAGTTCTTCTCTCCGCCGACGTCGCCAACACCTGAACGTCGGCCGAGGAGAGGCCGGCCACCGAATGGCTTAGGACCCCGACGCCCACCGGCTTCGAATAGGGCCCCCGCTACCGGTGGTGATGTGCACCGCATGCGATGGACTAACTCCATAAATGAAAATGTCATGCGGGCATATTTTGTGGCTACAGAGGGAGGAATTAACCTTACTGCGTACCGTGTTCGTATGTTGCCTCTGTTTCAGGAACTTGAACCATCTATCAACGTTTCGGCACAACGCCTGTCGGATCAGGTGCGGGCCATACAACGCTGTCGCTTGTTGGATGACGCCGTACTTGAGAGACTTCGCTCAGACGTGCAGTGTAGCCTCGTCACCCCTTCTTCGTCACGACCTGTGGGTCATACTAATACTAGTGAAACACCACAGGCTACCCCTGATGATGAAGTAACGGATGACGGATCTATAACCGTAAGTACTCAGTACAATGATAAATTAAGGAGCGCTTTGGAGCTTGCGATTCATGAATTTCGATCCACTTGTAGCAGTAACAGACCGCGGCTACCGCGTTTGCCTACGCATAGAAAAAACATAGCGCTAGTGTGTGCCCTAGACTCAATGTTACCAAAATATTTCGAGTCCAGTGTCGATCTTACTGATACACATTCAATTCTGTATTGTGCGGCGGTCACGGTATGTCGAGTAGCTGGCGTGAAATTCTCAGGTACTGAGACAGCTACTCGACCTAAATCCACCGTGCCTGGCTGGCAATGCAGAATTGAGCGTCGTATCGCCGAGACTAGGGCACTCATTGGCAAGCTGTGCTGCTTCAGGTCTGGCAATACACGCCCGAGAGTAATGCGCTTTGTAACTCGAGCATTTTCAGGGACTAATGTTAGTCCTCGTGAATATTTGCTACGAGTCACAGAGCGCATTGACTTCCTGAAGCAGAAAGTTTATGCGTGGGCAAACCGTATACGACGTTACAAGAAGAGAGTGGATAGATACACCTTGAATCGTTCGTTCCAAAAAGATGAGAGGTGGGTTTATAGAAGATGGGAGCAACCTAATTCAGATGTGGCTAATATGTGCCGACCCAATGCTAAAGACACCAGTTCATTCTGGCGTAGCATTTGGTCGGTGCCTGTTAGTCATACAGAGGGTGAATGGATACGGGATGTCAGGCAGTCATGTGAGTCAATACAAGCAATGGAGCCAATAGCTATTAGTGAAAATGATGTCGCCAGTGCAGTCCGTTCGTTATCAAACTGGAAATCAGCGGGACCGGACGGACTGCACAATTTCTGGCTAAAATGGCTCCACAGCTCACATGCCTGTTTGGCATCACAGTTCCAGTCATCACTCGAATCAGGATCGCTCCCAGCTTTTATGACTACAGGCATAACCCACCTACTCTACAAATCAGGTAGTACCACGGACCCCAAAAATTATAGACCAATTACCTGTTTACCAACAATATATAAACTTCTTACATCCATTCTGACAGCTAAATTGTCAGCTCACATAGAGAGTAACTCTATAATGTCTATCTCTCAGAATGGATGTAGAAGTGGGGCACGTGGTACGAAGGAGCTCCTTATTTTTGATATGGCCATTAGCCAACAGGTCCGCCGTAACCGAAAGAATCTGACGACATGCTGGATTGACTACAAGAAAGCCTACGATTCCGTGCCACATACATGGCTGTTGAGGGTGCTGGAGTTGTATAAAATTGATACAACTCTATGCACCTTCTTAAAGGAATGTATGAGGCAATGGAGGACGGTTCTTCTTTCTCCAGGGTGTGGTCAGGTCCTGGGGGATGGTGTACCGATAAAGATCGAGAGGGGTATATTCCAGGGTGATAGCCTGAGTCCGTTATGGTTTTGCCTAGCACTGAATCCTCTCAGTACAATACTGGAGAATTCAGGACTAGGCTATCAGTTGCGGAGAGGAGGTCAAGTTATATCCCATCTTCTTTACATGGATGACTTGAAATTATTTGCCCCCACCGACTCCCAGCTGGTAGAATTACTTAAGGTAACTGAAGCCTTTAGTAATTCTATCAGAATGGAGTTTGGTGTAGACAAATGTGCAGTCATGCATGTTAAGAAGGGTGGGGTTGTGGAATCTGAAAGAATTGAACTTTCAGATTCTACACAACTGAAATCTCTCTCGGCAACTGAAACCTATAAATATCTTGGTATGTCACAAGCGCTAGGTATTACTGAGACTGCCATGAAACAGACGTTGCGGGATCGTTTCTTTGGGCGCCTGAAAAAAGTACTTCAGAGTCTTTTATCGGGCGGTAACAAAGTGCGAGCCTACAACGGCTGGGTCATGCCAGTCTTAGTATACTCCTTTGGCATACTAAGATGGACTCAGACCGAATTAGATGCCCTGGATAGGAAAGTCCGTACGTTGCTAACTGCAAATCGTATGCACCACCCACGCTCGTCAGTAATGAGGTTGTATATCCCACGGAAATGTGGGGGTCGTGGTTTTTTAAACGCCAAGACTCTCCACAACCGTGAGATATGCAACCTTAGGGTATATTTCCTACACGTTGACGTGGGTGTGCACCGAGATGTAGTAGCAATAGACAACGGACTAACCCCTCTCGCTCTGGCAAAAGAGAACTGGCACAAACCGGTAATACTTAGCATCGCTGATCGCAAGGAAATATGGAAGAGCAAAGAGCTGCATGGACGTTTTTATCGGGCCTTAAATGGGCCCGACGTAGATATAAAAGCATCAGTGTTCTGGCTACGCTTCGGTGATCTCTTTGGAGAAACCGAAGGTTTTGTCTGTGCAATTACAGATGAAGTTGTCATGACGAATAATTATCGGAGGTATATCCTTAAGGACGGCACGATTGACATATGTCGGGCGTGTCACCGTCCCGGAGAATCCCTAAGACATATTATCTCTGGTTGTTCTCGTCTTGCCAACGGAGAATATTTGCATAGACACAACCAAGTGGCCAGAATCGTTCATCAACAACTTGCTCTAAAGTATGATCTTGTAGATTCGGAGGTACCGTATTACAGGTATGTGCCCGACCCAGTTCTTGAAAATGGTCGTGTCACGTTGTACTGGGATCGATCAATCATCACTGACAGGACTATTGTAGCCAATAAGCCTGATATAGTGGTGATTGATCGATCAGAGCGTCTCGCAATAATTGTTGACATCACCATCCCCCATGATGACAATCTCGTGAAAGCCGAAAAAGACAAACAAATAAAATATTTGGACTTGGCTCACGAGATTGTCGACATGTGGGATGTGGATTCAGCAATTATTGTTCCGATAGTCGTATCGGTTCACGGACTGATTGCCAAGAGCCTCGATAAACATCTCCAGAGGCTCGCGTTAGGCAGTTGGGTCAAGGGCTTGATGCAGAAGGCAGTGCTCCTCGATACGGCACGTATTGTGAGGAGGTTCCTCTCCCTGGAGCCCTAACCACCGGTAGCTTGGTCCCTGTACCCGATGCCGGTGGGCCACTATTTTTTATATTTTTAAATATATTTGTTTTTTATTTATATAGAATGTATTTAAAAATATAATTTATATGTATTTTAATTGTAATAAAGAGAATAATAATAATATTATAAATTCTGTAGTGAAACACTGTTTCGCTCTCATGATAATAATAATAATAACCTGGCAACACTGGGAACGAACGGACGACATTTTTGTGCCTGCAGAAAAATATACAAATAAAACAATACAAAAGCTTTCCCAAAACCCAAAACCAAACTATAAATAAATTCCACAATGAAAATAGATATAATTTTACAATAGAATCCAATGAAAACTGTAAAATATTAACACAGAAAATATGACATGACAATTACATGACATCTAATGTCTGTCATATATAAAAAGCAACAAAATAAAATAATGTAAAAGGACAAAAATGATCACAAGATCCCAGAAAAGGACAGCACGCCTACCATCTCCGGACTCGTCACTAAGCTCCGCCCCACAGCCAACCTCAAGTGGAATCCCTGGGGCGTCGAGCAGCAGCTCTAGTGACGAGTATTTCTCCCCACCGACGTCACCAACACCTGCGCGCCGGCGAGGGAGAGGCCGGCCCCCGGCCTGCTTGGGGTCCCGAGGCCCACCGGCCTCGAATAGGGCCCCCGCTGCCGGTGGTGTAGTGCGTCGCATGCGATGGACTCATATTATGAATGAGAATTGCATGCGCGCCTACTATGGGGCTACAGAGGGAGAAACCATTCGAACGGCGTATCGTGACAGGATGCTTGCTCTGTTTCAGGTCCTCGATCCAACCATCACAGTGTCCGCCCAACGATTGTCGGATCAAGTGCGAGCTATCCAGCGGTGTAACCTGTTGGATCAATCTGTGCTTGATCGGCTCCGCCTGGAGGCACAACCTACTCGCGCGACTCCTGCCTTGATACGGGACTCACCCACCGCGTCGTCAGCTCCGCTGTCAGGAGTGACACCAGCGACATCGGTGGAGCCCGTGGGCGATGATGGAGATTGTGTGAGTACGACTGTTAGCACCCAGGTAAGTGAGCAATTGGGGAGGGCTTTGGAGGACGCTATTCGCCAGTATAGGTCCGCGCCTGAATCTAGGCCGCGTCTACCACGTCTGCCCACTCATAGGCGAAATCTGGCACTGATGGGAGCCCTGAATGATTTACTATTCCCGTACATGCGGGCTAGTAAAGATTTGTCTGATACCCACTCGATCATGTACTGTGGAGCAATCGCGGTGTGCCGCGTCGCTCGTGTCAAGTTTCCAGATACTGACCGGGCGCCGCGGCTCGCCAAGGTTGTACCCGCTTGGCAGGTACGGATCGAGCGGCGTATCAGCACATTCAGGACTCTCATTGCGAAGCTGGTCTGCTTCAGTCGGGGGAATAACCGCCCCCGTGTCATGCGTTTCGTGACTCAAGCATTCGCCGGGACCGGTATTCGGCGCCCGGATTTTGAGGCTAACGTCACGGAGCGCATTGACTACCTGAAGCAGAAAGTCTATGCATGGGCAGCCCGTATTCGCCGGTACAGAGAGCGCGTGGATCGGTACTGGCAGAATCGCCTTTTCCAGAGTGACCAAAGGAAGGTGTACCGGAAGTGGGATGGAACCACCCAATGTGTGGGCGATGAGGGGCTGCCAGGAGCCAGTGCCATGATTAATTTCTGGCGTGGTATCTGGTCAGCGCCCGTCGAACACACAGAGGGCGATTGGATGTGCGTTGTTGAGCGTGAATGTGGGAGCATCGAACCCATGGCGTCCATAACTATAGACCCCGAAGACGTGAGTTGTGCGATCCGTACGGCCCCGAACTGGAAAAGTCCTGGGCCGGACGGGTTGCACAACTTCTGGATAAAGTGGATCCGGTGCTCCCATGGCCGCTTAGCGACGCAGTTCCAACAAGCCCTCGAAGTTGGCTCCCTTCCGCGGTTTATGACCACCGGGATCACCTTCTTGCTCCATAAGACTGGTAGTACCGTTGAACCTAAAAACTATAGACCCATCACGTGCTTGCCCACTATGTACAAGCTCCTTACATCCATTCTGACCATCAAAATTAACACACACATTGTTGTGAACAACATTTTGGCCCCCGCTCAGAATGGGTGTAGGGTTGGGTCCCGCGGTACTAAGGAGCTCCTCCTCATAGACATGACTATTAGCCAGCAAGTCCGGCGGAGCCGGGGGGCTCTGTCCGCGGCCTGGATTGACTACAAGAAGGCCTATGATTCGGTGCCTCACTCATGGCTGAGGAGGATCTTAGAGTTGTATAAAATCGATGCAACTCTGAGATCCTTCCTCAGTGCGTGTATGGGGCAGTGGACCACAGTCCTTCGTCAACCGGTCGGCGGGCAGATCTCCTCTGACCCCCAGGACTTCATAAGGATTGAGCGGGGCATCTTCCAGGGCGACTGTCTGAGCCCGCTTTGGTTTTGCCTAGCACTGAATCCTCTCAGCACTTTGTTGAGAGATTCAGGTCTAGGCTACCGGCTTCAGAGAGAGGGTGAGGTTATTAGTCATCTGCTGTACATGGATGACCTCAAACTTTTCACACCGAAACTTCCTGACCTGGTGGAGCTGCTGAAAATCACGCAGGTTTTCAGCAACGCCATTGGGATGGAATTCGGTGTAGATAAGTGTGCGGTCTTACATGTGCAGCGGGGGAAAGTTGTGAATTCTACGAATTTGCAACTTTCTGAGACTATGACTCTCAGATCTCTCTCTGAAACCGAAACCTATAAGTATCTCGGTATGGCAGAGTCTTTGGGTATCTCAGTAGTGGATATCAAGAAATCGGTGAAGGAACGCTTCTTCTGCCGCTTCACAAAAGTACTCAACAGTCTTTTGTCGGGCGGCAACAAGGTGCGAGCCTTCAACGGTTGGGTGATGCCTCTACTGACCTACTCCTTTGGCATACTAAGATGGACTCAGACTGAGCTGGACGCCCTGGATAGAAAGGTCCGTCAACTGCTCACCACTCATCGCATGCTACACCCGCGCTCGTCTGTTATGAGACTGTACATCCCACGGAGGTGGGGGGGCCGAGGCTTTTTAAATGCCAAGAACCTCCACAACCGTGAGGTGTGCAGACTTAGGGATTATTTCCAGAGCAACGAATGCGGGATGCATCGTGATGTGGTGGCAGTAGACAAGGGTCTCACTCCGCTCTCCTTGGCGAACGAGAACTGGCGCAGACCGACGGTATTGAGCGTCACGGACCGCAAGACCGTATGGGAGGGCAAGGAGCTGCACGGGAGGTTCTATCGAGCCTTAACAGGGCCCGATGTGGAACTTCTGGCCTCGGTGAACTGGCTACGCTTCGGGGACCTCTTTGGGGAAACTGAAGGGTTTGCCTGTGCAATTGCTGACGAGGTCATGATGACGAACAACTATCGGAAATATATCCTGAAGGACGGTACGGTCGACATCTGTCGGGCATGCCGTCGTCCCGGAGAGTCACTCAGGCATATTATTTCGGGTTGTTCTCATCTGGCCAACGGCGAGTACTTGCACAGGCATAACCTAGTGGCCAGGATCATCCACCAGCAACTTGCTCTTCGATATGGCCATGTTGAGTCTGAGGTGCCGTACTATCGGTACACACCGGTGTCGGTTCTTGAAAATAGTCATGCATTGCTCTACTGGGACCGCTCTATTATCACGGACAGGACTATTGCTTGCAATAAGCCTGATATCGTGCTAGTCGACCGGCCCCAGCGCCGGGCAATGATCGTTGACATCACCATCCCGCATGACGAAAACCTCGTGAAGGCTGAGAAGGACAAAATCAGCAAGTACCTTGACTTGGCTCACGAGGTTACCGCCATGTGGGATGTCGATTCAACAATCATTGTCCCGATAGTCATTTCGGCGAACGGGCTGATAGCGAAGAGCCTCGACCAACACCTCAAGAGACTCTCGCTAGATGGTTGGGTCAAGGGTCAGATGCAGAAGGCGGTCATCCTCGACACGGCACGCATTGTCCGGAGGTTTCTCTCTCTGTGACCCCGACCGCCGGTAGCTTGGGCCCTGCCACGCTGCCGGTGGAGCACTATTTTTTATATTTTTAAATAGATGTTTTCTTTTTTTTTAATATGTATTTAAAAATGTAATTTATAAGTAATTTAAAAGTAAATAAAGAGATAATAATAATATAAGCCTTTATTGCTGTCATGCTTACATAGTTATTTAACAAACATTATTTAAAAGAGTATATATATAAGGAGTACTAAAACTAATATTTTCTTCCTTCCTTCTTTCTATCTAAATTAAATTCTCAGCATTCGGTTCTCCCCTTTTAGTCTTAACAGCTTGTCTTTCGACAAAGGCCTCCTCTAAGGCTTTCCATTTCTGTCTATCCTTTGCTGTACGCATCCATTATGGACCGCCCACTTTCTTAAGATCGTCTTCCCATCGCTTTGACTGTCTTCCTCTACTTCTGGTCCATTTATCTTTGTTTTCTCTCAACATATGTCCCGTCCAGCGCCATTTCAGTTTTCTGTATATTGTTTGAACTTTTCCAAATTTTGTCTTTTCTTTTATTTGTTTTAACCGCACTTTATCTCTTCTTTTTACTCCCAACACACTTCTCTCAATTCCATTCTGACATATGGTAATTTTATTTTGTTGCTGCTCTGTTAATGCCCAAGTTTGGCATGCGTATGTCAGACACTTCACTACAGAATTAATACTGATATATTACACGATTCCTGATCTCAGAATTGAATTAGTTGACATAGCCGACATTATTCTACTTCTTTCCTACGGCTTGGTTTTACAAATGGCTGCATTATTACAGGCAATGGAAGTTTGATGAACTTTCGCAATGGGGTAGGCTGATACCACATGTTACCACTTTCTACGATCCTGGCAAAAACTTTTCGCGTATTCTACTTATTTTTTTCATGATGTGGTTTAACTAAAGTAAAATTTCAGTCATACTTTTTGATGTGTCCAGATTAAAAAAGATTGAGCTTAAAAAATAATTTAATTTTTTCACAAAGAACAGAGTTGTATTTGGACTGTATTTGTGCTGTCTTATCGTAGGTAATATAACTTTCTTAAAAATGCACAATAAAATGCACTTTTTAAAGCGTAACCTAAGTTCGTTTCAAAATCATCACGGGGTTAGAGTTTTATTTTGACCTTAAATTCGACAAGTAGCAAAAGACTGTCGAAGATTGAACTAAATTCCATCCAATAAAGATAATAATCTATTGTTCACCATGAAATTATTTGCTGGTTCAATTTTGATGTCATGCGACCTGTATAAAAACCAATGAAACCTTTATGTAACAAACACTTATTCAATTCACTAGAATTCACAACTATTCGCAACCTTGTTGAACAAAGCGCTATAAAAGGTGAACCAAGCTATTGTAGCTTCATGCAACAATTAAGTTCGTTGAAATGGAGTTCAAAAGGCGGGCTAAGTGGACGCACGATGAAAAAGCATGCACTACTTCACTTCATACCGTAACAGGCTGTTGTGGAATTGCGATCATTATTCAACTCTAGTTTGATATTCAAAATTTTTATTACCTGTATAGAATATTATTAAGAATAATAAAACGTCGGGTTCAATGTAAAATATAAAATAACATCAAATAAACCGCGATAGAATCCGTTAAAAATAGTTTTATTTCAAGAATAATAAAATTAAGGATAAGGACACACCTATTACCGGAATAAAAGTCTGTGATAATGTAAAGCCCTTTTCCGACACCTACTGGTTCGATTAGCTACACAAATTTGGTACACACATAAGACTTATACTTACACATAGACCTAGCCTTGTACAGGTGAACCCCTTCGAACTCATACCTTCTTTGTCCTAATTTACCTTAGGATAATAGGTTTGGCATAAAATAAAGGCATACCAATACTTTGGCATAACGGTATTATGGCATACTGTCAGCATAACTACCATTCAGACTAATATATTTTGGCTTAATTTTAAATCGTATAAAATTATAAAGCATATTATTATTTATTCGCATAACAGTTTGCAACATGTAAATATCAAAAGGTTTGATCGCTATTTTTGTTTACTATATATATTTTTAGGTAGATTTCGATGAAATCGATCTACCTATTGGTTTCTTGACTACTGTCGAATTAAAAAAAAAATCTTCATAGGAGGTCTAGTTATGACCCCCTGAGTCCGAAATGACCACTGGTCAAAAAGTTATATATATATATATATATATATATATGTATGTATGTATGGTTCCACTTCCCAAAATTTGCGGCACTCTCACGGTCGCATTTTTGCCCCGATCGCTTTCAAACTGCGGTCAAAAATTGCTTGGGTGTAAACTTAGTTTAAGTTCGTGAACGGGTGGAATCCGGCCTAAGGGGACGGTAGGGCCTCACTTTTTGTGAAATCAGTTTTTCCTCAAAATTTCACGTTCCATGGAAGATATTCGAACCATTCTAATTTTATCCCATAGTATACATGAATACCAGCAACTTTTAGTTATAAACCTATAAGATTAAAACTTTAACTAAAAGTGGAGGGGGGGGAAACCAAAAATTTTCGGGAAAAAAATCATAACTTCTAACCGGTGAACATTCTTGTCGTCGGAAACATTTTTAATCTATAGGCCATTTTTAAGTCGAAAATAAATGTCTGAAAAGTTTTTCGCTAAAAGTTACTGTTTTCGAGAAAAAAAAATTAAACTGTTTAAAGTCCGTAGTTCTCTATATAAAATAATATTAATTGCTTCACGAAATCTACCTGTGCGTTCCCCCTGCGGGAACGGTTTTTTTTTTTAAAAGAATATTAGCAACCGAAATTACTAATATTTCCCCTAACCCCTCCAGCTAAGCTAAATTGCTTGTGTTAGGAGTGGGTTCACTTCGGTAGTGTAATGACCAGGATTCGAACCCGAGACCTCTCGATCGTAAGGTCGACTCCTTAACCACTAAGCTACCGACGCTTTACTATCTTATTAATAACTTCTGATATCAGCATCAGGATTAACACACCGACTATTTTTTTCAAACACACGGAAATAGAAGCCCTGCGTATCGTAGCGGGACTAAGTCAAGTTCTTTTTACCGTCGTTAACAGTTTCATGTTGATTGGCATTATGCTACGGTATCATTATGCGGTTATAAATATTATGTTTTAATATCATTATGCGATTATAATGTTATGATTTAGCATATTATTCTTTTAAATAGTTAAGCTAACAGTAGTAAAGCTAAAAAAATATGCCTCACAATTTATGCCGAAACACTTAGTTCGTGCAATTCTTTAGACTTTATAGTCTAGTGTATCAAATTTGACTCAAATCAATCGAGTCGTTTTTGCGTGATCGAGCAAAAAAGATAAATACAAGCTTACAAATTTTCACATTTATAATTTGTAGAATACTATTAGTTAGTAAAGCACTAGGCCTTGGCTTCACCTTGTGGTAAGTAGTCCTCGGAGTGCCAATGCGGTTCAACATTGAACAGAAATTGCATATCACGTCATGCAAGTTCTACCTCCTTTATTACCTCTTTTTCGTAAATTTACAACGGTGCTGATATTAAACACGATTCCTCCTGAATTTTCGTACCAGTTTTTCCAATAAATCGAACTTGAGACCATATACAAAGCAACCGCGAATGACAGCAATGTGGTAAAGCTTCAGAGTAATTCAAAATGGCTACCTACGTGAAAATGGTGATGCTCAGTGAAATATTTCAGCTGGATGTACAAACGAGAATATTCAGTCATTATTTACAGGACTGAAAGTCTCATACATACACAACACATGTCGAAAACTTCGTTTGAAATATTGTACCAAATTGGCAACGAATCACATATTTATTGTATAAACTTTTACGCTTTTATTGACATTAAATTTGTTGCTGTTTATTTTTATCGCCGTTTAGTCAGTGTTAAATATTCAATACTGGTAGTACTAAAATAAATCAAGTAATTTAACATACAGACATACATATACTCACGCCTTTTTCTCTCCGGGGTAGGTAGAGACAACAGCCGGCCATCTGCTCGTGTCCTTACATACTTCACGAGCGTCCTTCACTGTCATTAAACCTTTCATGCAAGTCCGCAGGTTTCGAGTGCTTTTGACCTGCCCTTTTTTCAATACCTCATTAATTTGATCAGTGTATGTTCTGCGTGGTCGACCTCGGCTTGCCTGCCCACTTACGTCTGCCTTATATACTTGGTGTGTCATTCGCTCAGTACAATCATTTAAATATGTTTTTCAAATCAAATATCTATATCAAATTACTACCCCACTAAGATTTTCGGAGCCCACCTCACCTGCAAGTTAGTACACCTGCAGAATGACGGGCAAGCTTAGGAGGGTCAGGTGGCAGTTGCCCCCATAAAGCCAAAATACCGTAGGAGAGAGAACCCCGAGCTTCAAAGTGCGTTGTATGCAACCGGGATTGTTGCTCGAATGGTGATGATTTGTGTTTTATACAAAGTTTCTTAATTCATTGAGCACATGTTCCTACATATATATCTAAAGGAATAACGGCAATATGGATATCCCCGATACAACCAGAGTTTAAGAGTCTCCAATAAATCAAACACTTTTCTACTGTGATCGTGAAGAGGTTCGTTCAAAGGTAAATTTTTTTGACCACGCAAGCGAATCGAACGAAGTGCCTCCTTTTCAGAGGTGACTGAATTCACTTTCATCTATCAGTTTGTTTATACTCTTAGACTGGTCTTGACGAAACTTACTATGGATTTCAAATTTAATTTAATGTTCTGTCGGTAATTTTTGATTGGGGGTAATTAATTTCTCTCCAACAGGAGAGGCAATTTTCACGTTGGGCAACCATTAAACTAAGGGGCAGTTATTTTTATTAAGCACATGAAACTCTCAAGAAGTCTCTTAAAAACAACAAGGTAGCGATGTAATAAAAACCGAGCTCCTAAATACAGATAGGACTCCAATCCAGAAAGAATAAGCGTAAGTATCTTGTATTATATAGTTCAAAAAAAACAAAAAACAAGGTCAAAAAATCAAAGAAACCTTTAGAATATAGACTTCAGTGAACAAAATACGGATAATAGAGCTTATTCCATGAAAGGCGACTTATATTCGAATTATCAAGCCCTCACAGTTCGATGGCGTTATATTCAGTGTTAATGCGAAAAGGGTTCGAAGAGTAAGCAATTTTAGGACCAAATATTGGTAGTTAATTACACTGTTCTATTTTTACAAGCTTTTATTTAACTTGCACTGTTCGTATGTAACTAAATTGTCCGTCAAAATTTGCAAACCATTTTTCGAACCTGTTGCTTCACTCTCTCTTCTTCATTCACGCGTCAATCCCAGTTACATCTATAGCTTGCACTTTGGAGCCCGGGTACACTCTCCCACTTCTCCCTTCCACATTGTGATATGAAGCAGTGAGCTGAGGTTTTCTCAAGCGACTATAATATGGGGTTCGTCAAGAAGGGCGGGCATTAGAAGGTTTTTTACAGAGTCGCCAACGTGAATGTATCGTTAACGTAAACGTCGATACGCCGCGACGACTACTTCCCATCGGGGGTATAAAAAAAAATTTGGCTCTAGACCAGAGAGGTAGAACCTGCACCAGAGCCTCGTCCGTTAATCAATAGATGTACCGCCCTGCAGGGTAGGTTGGCGTACAGCAATCGTGCAAGCTGTGCTTAGTTTGGTTGTAATTAGCGTTGGGTAGCAGTCGGCAGGACGAAAAAAAAAAAAAAAAAAAAAAAAGGTTAGCAGTCGGTTCAAGCCCGACATAACCGGCGGGGGGGTATCCGAGGGGATTTCTGCACGAAAAAAAAAAAAAAAAAAAAAAAGGTACGTCACAGAATATTATGTTTATTATTATTAAAAAGAAAAAAACATTTTGAGTATATGTACGAGTATATGTCGTTTCAAATTTTCCACTGGTTGACTATTGTATATTGGATTCATGCATTGGGAACAAACACAGTAGTCTAAGTAAACTTAATAGGTTTATAATTTATATTAACATATACTTCCCATTACAATTCAGTGTATAGGTATTCTTTAAATACACAGTTTTTTTATTTTAGAATATCAAATGCCACACCCTATAAAACGCCCACGTAAATAGCGAGTGTAGCTTAAAATTATAGTCCCTATAAATTATAATGCTACTGTAATTACACTTACCCTCACTACGTAATTATGGTAATAATTTTATACGGTTATATAAACTGGGATGTAGGTACACGTCAACATACTTACACAGTCACTATTTATTTTTATATTTTACAACGCAATTTTACGATGCCACCCGCATGAAATACTGATCTTAGTTCCGTGATCCACAGGCACTAACCTATTCTCTAGATAAATATTGAATCCTTCCCTAAGTGCTAGTCCAGTTTATATAATCTATCACTGCGCCAAATTTCTTTGATTTCCGTTACGTCGGTCTGCTCTGATTGGGTATCAAACATCCATACATCTACACTTTCTTCCGTCCATCCATCCATACATTCATACATCCATCCATCCATTTGTTTGCACGGGAAACTACAGAGGAGAGACACTTGTATTCAGAATAACAGAGCTTGTAATAATTATATTCAAAAGTTTGGAATGCATATTGTGAGTAAGTTGATAGTGGAAAAATTTCATATTTATGAATAGTAGTATATAGTAAAAGAAGGAAGGGAGGTTTAGCAAGAAATTGTTTACACCATTTTGAGTTTTAACTCCACTGACTAACGTAGAAACTAGATATGATACCAAAAATGAGTAAATGCTTAGCTCATCGTGCCGTGAATTCTCGAAAATTTGCGTGAGTTCCAGCGGTAACTACCTATTAGTGAACATAAAGTTCAATATATTGTGAACAATTTCATTCAAAAATCCATTCTGTTGTCTATTTTCGGTAATTTAAATTGTGCCTAAGGGGCCACCTCGTGGAATTTATATATTGAAATTATTGTTGGCGCAATAAATCGTATTAAATTTACAGATCTAACCTAAACTGGTCAGACTGTTCTGTAACAGCACGGATTCTGAAACTGGCCATTTCATAGCAATAGGCCCCCTACAGCGTAGGGTTAAAAATTATAACTGCCGAAATACTTATGGCGGCGAATCAAGTTTCTCACAATATATATTTTAAACTTTTCAATACATACATAGTTAATATTATAATAAACTCTGTAATCTTAACATCTGCCGTATGTTTGATTGCAATTGGTTAAGTAGAACCGTAGATATATTTATAGACCAAATAAAACTCGGCCATGTGCGAGTCGGATTCGCCCATGAGGGGTTCCGTAGCAGCCAGTAATTTTTTTATATTTGAGTTGATTGAATGAAAGGTAAATTGCGGTTTACGACTTATGACATATTAAAAAAAAGCGGCCAAGTGCGAGTCGGACTCGCCCATGAAGGGTTCCGTAGCAGCAAGTAACATAATAATGCTTTTTATTGAATTTTATATTGGAGTTGATTGAATGAAATGTAAATTGCCTTTTACGATTTATGACGTATTAAATAAAAACTACTTACTAGATTTCGTTTAAACCAATTTTCGTTGGAATTTTTTTTTAGTTTTATCATTCTATTATTTTAGAAGTTACAGGGCGGGCACACATTTTACCACTTTGGAAGTGTCTCTCGCGCAAACTATTCAGTTTAGAAAAAAATGATATTAGAAACCTCAATATCATTTTGGAAGACCTATTCATAGATACCACACTCGAATGGGTTTGATGAAAAAAAAAAATTTTGAGTTTCAGTTCTTAGTATGGGGACCCCCTAAATTTATTGGTTTTTTCTTTTTTTGTCTAAAAATCTTTATGCGGTTCACAGAATACATCTACTTACCAAGTTTCAACAGCATAGTTGCGGCTTGCGTCTTATAGTTTCGGAAAAAAGTGGCTGTGACCTAAAGACGGACAGACAGACATGACGAATCTATAAGGGTTCCGTTTTTTGCCATTTGGCAACGGAAATCTCGGAAAGAAATCGGAATCTCTCGCGCAGACTATTCAGTTTAGAATAAAATAATATTAGAAACCTCAATATCATTTTTGTAGACCTATCCATAGACGGATGGGATTGATGCTAAAAAAATTGTGTTTCAGTTCTAAGTATGTGGGACCCCCAAAATTTATTGTTTTTTTTTATCTATTTTTGTGTGAATATCTTAATGCGGTTCACAGAATACATCTACTTACCAATTTTCAACAGCATAGTTCTTATAGTTTCGGAAAAAAGTGGCTGTGACATACGGACGGACAGACAGACAGACATGACGAATCTATAAGGGTTCCGTTTATTGCCATTTTGTAACGGAACCCTAAAAACGACAACTGACCTCCGCACAGGGGGAGCCGCAGGCATCAGCTGGTTCTAAATATAAATGCCCAATTTTCTAATTCGCGTGAAGAACCTCACGATCGACTTTTCAAGTCCCAATAAAAAGGAATATCCGTACTCTTCCCTCGAAACGGCCTTAACAACTGACAGATCTCACTCCATTCGCCATCTAAGCCTGATTTATGACTGCTAAAGGGACTAGATACGTAAATATAAACCATTTGTTACAAGGATAAATAAACCTTTCACAGAGCTTTTTAACCCTTTAGTTTGAAATTAACTTACGACTTTTATGTATTGCTTACGATATTCGATAAAATGGAAATTGAGCGCTTTTTAACACACTATTACTTTTACCTTCACCTGTATACAAGCATCTTGACAGACGAGGCTCTACCGCAAACATTTCTCTCGGGATCGTGAGGTCACACAGTAATCACTGCCATAGCAGTCTGTAGCTTTGGTCCAGTCCCACTCGTTCTCCTGACTTGACTCATTTTGACTTTCATGAGAGCGAATGCCGTCTGACCCCTCCAACCCCACGATGATGGCCTGCGCCAAACCCCCGTCCCTCAATAAGCAGGTGTACCGGTTTGCAATTGTAGTTAACTTGGGCCCCATACACTCACCAACTACCATTATAGTATACATTACATATAAAGCAGACCTATAAATGAATTGTATTGCGACATTAACAAGATCATTGTATTAACAAGATCAAAGAAGTGCAACAAGAAAATATAATCTTTGGAAATAATTATGTCTCACTTTTATAACAGCTAAGAAAGAACTACTCTAGTAACAAAAAATGCAACATTTGCATAAGAAACGTGGCAACGTTTCAGTGGCAGCATAATCACCACTATGAATAATGACACTGGGTTATTTTTCCCGAAAACTGGCTAATAATACATTACCGTAACAAGGATTGTAATACTTATAGGGTGCGAAAATAATGTTGTACGTGGTACGTAAGTTGTGTGTGGAGGATTGATGATTTTATGGAAAAGTTGGAACGGACCACCTTTAATAAGTTTTGCACTCTAGTTCACAATTATCTTACTAGTTTTATCTACACTCAAATCGAAAAATTCGAATTACGAATTCAAAGACGATTCTATACATACGCACTTTATAAACGCATATACATAAAATTAAAAATTAAACTTATTATAGTACCGCCAACTGTATCATAAAACTCATTATAGTATCGCCATCTTTTTTTATTCATTAAACTAGTCTAAGGTTTTAGGCTGAATATGAAAAAAAAGGCGCACGCATGCGCAGTTCGAACTGTTAAAAAAATGACGCCCTTGTAACCTACCTACTTTGTTTAATTTCAATTTTTCCTATGAGTGAAGATAAAGTAGTGTATGAAACTGCATATAACTTAGGTATTAAAACACTCGAGTCAACCTATCGCCTCATGCGATAAACAGACTCTCGTGTTTTAATACCCCTTCTTATATGACAGTTGCATAAACTACTATTATCTACACCCATGCTTTAAATCTTCTATAAAAGATTCTGAAACAGTTAGCTTATTGCCAACATTAATACATCCAATGTCCTAATAACCATAATATCATCCGAACTGGTGTTATAATGTTGTATGAAATTTCATAATAACACTCCTTTCGCTTTTTCAATCTCTTCCGCGCAAAGGGTTACTCATCAGACAGCCAAATTCTTACCACTTGATGCGTGGAATCTGTATGAGTTTAAAAAAAAGAACTGTCATTCACGCGCGTTGCATTGCACAACCACAGCGACGGCGCGCCGTAAAAAAATAATTAAAGCTTATTCGTTCGAATTCGAATTCCCGCAATTTTTCTTCGCTATTATTTTTGCAAATTGTTTTGTTTACTTACGAAAATGAGCGATTCAAGTTTTGATAACACACCTCCAGACATTTCGAATGCAGCAAAGGACATTTCTAACAAATTACTACCGGAAAAATCTAGAAAACAGTATGATAAGGCGTACCGAGATTTCATGAATTGGAAAATATCAAAGGGCAGTACATCATTCTCTGAAGATGTATTATTAGTTTATCATGGGTGTAGATAAAGTCTTGTATGCAACTGTATAATTAGGTATTAAAACACTCATGTGATACTATTATCACCTTTATAACCCACATTCATGTTTTAATACCCCTCATTATACCACAGTTGCATAAATAACTATTAATACACTGAAGTGAGGGACATTATTCATTGTTTTGATATAAATAAATTGACGTTCTAAATTTAAACTATCCATTACATATTCTGTATAATTTAGGTTACTGAACTTGATTTGTTTGTTGAATAATAAAGAGTATGAACATTATGAAATAGAAAATTCATTAAAACCATTTTGTAAAACAACTAATTGCAAAGAAAAACACTATCCATTTCGGCGGCGGGTCTAAAAGTATACGAGTACTTTTTTTTTTTTTTCGTGCGGAAATCCCTTCGGGTACCCCCCCGCCGGCCAGCAGGGGCGGTTATGTCGGGCTTTAACAGACTAAAACCGCACGCCGTCTCGGGTCTACAGACGCCGGGGTGTAAGGTTGCCCTAGAGCATATCCCTCGCACCCCGACTGACCCTGGGCCATCTCCGGTTTCGAGATGGCCCCCTCGGGAGTATACGAAAAATACCTTTTAATAGGAGTTGCTTATTTTTTCAGTAAGTACTAAAAAACAGAATGTTTGAAAATGATATATATTTTCAATCCTTTTATACTTACTTTGAATTAGTTACCAATGAGGCATCACCACAAACTGATGTACTAACATTTTATACACGCATTTTAAAGTTTGAAGTATACTTATTATAAATAGATAAAATTCAAGATAATTAGTTGGTTTATTAAAATATATAAGTCATATTTCGACCCTGAAAGCTCTGAAAGCATCCTAAGCCTGAAAATTACAAGATAGAATAGAGCGGTTGGTATATCTAAAGCGCATGTAATGAATGAAGTTAATGAGCACTTACACGGAAAATAGTTCAAAATGCACCGCAATACGCTTGAAGGCTATTCATAAATAAATTATAAAATAAACACATAAAAAATAACAAATAAATTATACCTCTTTGTAATTTTATTGTACATAAAAAAAATATTTCATACAGCACCGGCAATTTGCCTCCCAATTTGCTTTAATGCGAGTGTCCGTTGAATATTCATCATTATTATTTTCCAAATTATTGTGCATTATCTCCTGTACATAAATTTCCATTCCGTTCCCCAGTCGCTTGGACAGCTACAATTTGGTATATTCGAAGAATATATACATAAATGAAACATCCCTTATTACGGCGTTTTAAAAATAATATTCCTTTTAAAAGCTCGTTCTTCGTCTCTCTCTCTCGGTCTTATAATAATAGGTTCGGCGCACGCATGTAGCTCATTGTTAACCGAAAAAAATCAGGAAGCTTACCTATTATATCTTCGCTGTTTTATGGGTCTTAGCGTCTTCTCTTCCGTCTCCTGTAAAAATAAATTAAATTAAGATTTTTTTACAAGAAAAGATACTACAACGTGTTTTCTCTCATATTCCCTTTATGAAGCCCATGCCTGAACGAACAATGAACTGTACAGACTTGTACGGCTAAAGGATAGTTAGCCCAAGAACTCATCTACTGTGAAGTGTTTATATTACCTCAATATTATGATTAAATCAGGATTAGAATTTACTCGTTACGTGAGAGTGAATTAAGTTACAAAGTCTTTTGATCATTTATTGCTTGAATTAATATAATTTATGTATTTCGGTCAGGAAAGGAGTGAATGTAAAGACTAGATGCAGTGAAGAATGAAAGTGATCAAAAATAAATATGGGCAGCCGATGAAAAGGTAGTAGATACATTTTTATGCTTCTGCAATATCACACTAGTTGGAATTTACAAGTGGGACTATATGAACTAATCAGAAAAACGCAAATTTGTTTATTAATTTCGTTTTCGCGAATTCCTCCGCGTGGATTGAATTTTTTGTTATCGCGTTGCCCTAATCATTATTCTAAAATAAAAGTAGCCTATAATTTGCCTTATAATATTAGCTATCTGTTAGTGGAAGTCCAGTCTAAATCGGCCCTGCCTTTCTAGAGATTCCCTAATTCAAATAGACAGAAAGACAGACAGACAAAAGTGTTTTTGCTGTAAGTAACGTGTATACATTGAAGTACAATCATTTTAAAGCTGTTATTTTCACGGTACAAACAGACAGAGAAATGTATTCTGTATAGAATATAATAGTAGTCCTCCCAGCCGTCCACCCCGTGTGCGACAGCAGGGAGGACTACCCCGTGCGGTAGTATTTAGGATATAACTTGTTTATAGTTATAATAATTAGAGGCTTACTTGCAGTGCCTTAATATGCTCCAGAGATTTACGTAAATAAATATATCGTGTCTCGTGATATCGAAAATCGTGTAAAGAAATCCATGCCATTTGCACGATATGTGGGTGCTCGCTAGAGACAGCATAGCTTATGCTAAACTTGCATGATAGGTTTAGTGATCGTGAAGGAAGCTATGAAGTGTGGAAGATAGGAGCAGATGGCAGGTTGTTGTCTTTGCCTACCCCAGAGGGAAAAAGACTTGAGTATATGTATGTGTCTGTATTATTTCTACACGCCTTAAACTATTTGTATTTACATCCAAAGACACCTTAGTTAAGTAAAATGAACCATTAATTCTGTTGAAGTCGGTGTCAAACCAAAGAGGTATTAGGACTATTAGGTAGAAATGTACGGTAGGTCCACCGTAGTTCTGCTACATCATAAGTTTATCCGATTCCACTTAATGAAATATAAAAAATATGCTTTTATACGAGTTAATCTCAGCTAAAACCCTCCAATTCAATTTGAATTCGATAAAATAAATCTACATTTATTAAATAGTCGTTATTTTGTTGTTGTTCGTTATCACTGATAATTAGAATTTGTTGGTTTACGGCTTTGGTTAAGGATAGAAGTTTTCTCTCCTTCCCGTGGGTACTGTACAAATTGGCGAAGCCATTAATTAACTACGAGAGAATTTCAACGTTTACCTTTTCTGTTTACTTATGTCTATTAAAGTGAATATTACCTACGCTACTTTTTTTATTTATGATTAAAATCATATTTCTCATTTTTGCACCGGTAAAAAATATTATTTTTGTGGTAGGTATAACTAATATTCGAGACTGGGTATCCGTCTATCTACTATTTTGTTTATAATTAGGTTCAAGCCCCCTCGGGTACCCCCCGCCGGCCAGCGGGGGTGGTTATGTCAGGCTTTAACCGATCGAGCGTCTTCAGACGCTGGGGTGTAAGGTTGCCCATAGAGCATTTCCCTCGCACCCCGACTGACCCTGGGCTATCTCCGGTTTCGAGATGCCCCTCTGGTTTGGGAACCACGATGTCCCCGTCTTGCCCTGGAAAGGGGGGTGCTTGTCGCCCCACCGCCCCGGCCTGCTTCTGCTGAGGTGACAGGCGGCCTCACCTGCCACCCCCAGGCCTGCGCTCATGGAGGACGGAGGTCGTTGAGCGACGAAGTTGTTGGGCTCGGCGGGCCGGGAGAGTTCTAAATCACTCCCGGGCGCACTCTGCCATCTCCTTCTAGAACATTACACGCTCGCAGACGGAGGCGGTGGCGGCTCACGCGCTATTGCTCCGCACCATTGCCGAAATAATGCTGCCGAGAGCGAGGACTCCCACGCCAGGCAAGCCACCTCGTTTCTTTTTTGTTTAAGTATATTTTACTTTTTACGTCACTAAAGCAATATATAATGCCTTTAACTATATTTTACTTATTAATATTCTTTTAAACTTCTTATTATTATTTTCGTTTCTACTTCTAAACAATCAAACGAACATTTAAGCGTTAAAATCGATACAATGTTGTTTGTTAACTAATATTAAAGGCTTCTGAAAGGTAATCTACTATAGAAATTCCGTTATTACACAAACCACTGAAACACTTAATCAATTAAAACGTTATATTCATGTAATTTTCGCTGAACTGGATTTGTGTCCCGATGGATTGATGGATTCTCCCTTAAAACCACAGACCTCGGTGATTCCTTACTAAGTAGGTACAACAGTTGTGGCGCTATGGAATGGTCAATAACTCCTAAAATATATTATTTATAATGAAATGAAGGTGAAGTATGACAACTATTATAGTTGTCATACTTCACCTTCATTTCAAACGCCTAATAACGCATAATATTCTGTAACTTGGTATTGAAATCATTAATGCATTTAATATTTGAAAACATAGAATAGAAAATAAGATATTTTTTACAAATTTAGTGTCTAATACCTGGGCGAACGAGCTGCGCTTGAATTTGTTTTTGAAGTGAAAACTTCTTTAGCGGTGTTGTGCCCTGGGGTTATCCTTTCGAGGGCTTACCCGGGGTGCCCGGCAACGGACACTTGGGGAGGACACTGTGCGGTTTTAGTCGATACACGACATAACCACCGCCGCTGGCCGGCGGGGGGGTGGGTATCCGAAGGGATTTCCGCACGTTAAAAAAAAATGCGGTGTTATGCACTTTTTTTGTAATGGGTAAAAAAGGTTGAACTCGCGTCAGGACACATGACCTGATCGAAAATTCGTAAGACGTTTGCAGACAAATATAGAAGCGCTAATTTCACACTGTACTTAACAACCTTGGTGGCGCGTTCGTCGAATTCGTCAAGACTGAGATCGATTCCGACCGAGGGCCAAGAAACGCTTTTTGTCATCATATATTTAACTTTTTTTAATATTTATTCTCTTTTGTACCATAAATCTTTTGATATAAAATGGAAATTAAACAAAGTGCATCTATTAATGAAAAAAGTGACGTATTTCTTCGTCACTTGAACACACAAAGAAAATAAGTGAGTACTTTATGAATATTATATTGGCGATGATGGTTCTGGTAATAATCATGGTGAAAATGTTGTTGAAATATGGATGGAAGTTGATTTTTCTGAGATATACACTTTTTAAAATGTAAAACAATTGTAATATTTCTGAAGTGTTAAATTTTTAATGTAATATAAATTGTCATGTTTGTGTACGATAGTGCAATAAATGAATATTGTATGTTACCACATAAATGATAGTACTTTTATACTGATAATTAAAGCAATTCGTGCAAAATTATTTCCTAACCATTCCAAAATATTAAAAATGCACAACGTTAATATTCAAGTTTCCACTTCTGCCGGCACTCCCGCAGTGCAACCCGTCGTTTTTTTTTAAAGTTTGAAATACCAGCATGCTAATATCAATACAAAAAATGCAAATACCTGAGAAATTTACAAAATAATGAAATACTAGTATCTACTAATAATTAATATACCTACGTTTTTACACAAAAAAAACATAAATATGGCGATTTATAATAGTTATCCCCTTTTTTTTTTTTTTTTTTACGTGCGGAAATCCCTTCGGAAACCCCCCCGCCGGCCAGCAGGGGTGGTTATGTCGTGTCTCGACTAAAACCGCACGGTGTCCTCCCCAAGTGTCCGTTGCCGGGCACCCCGGGTAAGCCCTCGAAAGGATAACTCCAGGGTTGCCGGCGGACTTTGGCCGCCACCGCCTCGCCAGGTGGGGTCGGGTTTTATCCCGCTTCGGTGAGTTGGCAGGCGTGTGTAGGGCACACACGACACGCCTCCGCCACGGCCTGCTTCTGTAAGGACGGCGAGTCGGCCAACTGCCGTCCTCAGGCCCCGATCATGGAGGTCGGTAGTCCCGGGCGTAGATGAGTCTGCGGCGTCCTCGCCGCAGACTGCGAAACTCGGGGGGCAGGGTTCTCTCCCGCTCCCTCTCCGCCGTCTCTTTCGCGCGCATTACCTGCTCGCAGAAAGAGGCGGCGGCGTGCCACTTGCTCCCGTCGGAGACCACGGCCCTCACCATGGTCTCCAAAGAGAACGTCCACGCCCAGGACCGCAACGAGATCCCGGCGTTGACTCGCCCACGCAGGGCACTCCACCAACGTGTGAAGCGCCGTGTCTTCGCCAGGATCCTCGCAGTGCTGGCACTGCGGCGTTGTCTCCCGGTGGATGCGCCACAGATACTTACCGAAACACCCGTGTCCGGTAACGATCTGGCACATCCGGTAGGAGAGGTCCCCATGGTCCCTCTCCAACCACTCCTTCATGATCGGTCTCACCGCCGCAATGGTGGATTCCCCCCACCTTGGGTGCTCAAGTCGCACCCTCCATGTCTCCATGAGTTCCCGGTGGAGCTGGGACCGTTGAGCCCTGATTTCTCGGGGCTCCGGCCTATGGCCCCGCTCCAGCGCCTCCTTGCGCCACTGGTACAGCAGCGCAAGGGCTCTCGCTTCCAGGTCCCATGGAGGGGTCCCGGCTAGGAGACATGCCGCCTCGACTGAGATCGTGCGATACCCCCTGATGACTCTGACGGCCATCGCTTTTAACGGGCTGTTTAATACAGCCACGTTGCGGGCCGCCAGAGTCTCCGCCCATACGGGGGCCCCGTATAGGGCCATGCTTCGCACGATCCCCAGGTACAGTCTCCTAGTGGGGGCGTTGGGTCCCTTAACGTTGGGCATCAGCCGCGATAGCGCGGCCGCAGCCCCCCTCAGTTTCGGGACCAGACTTCGGAGATGAGGTCCGAAGTCCCATCGGCTATCGAGTACGACCCCAAGGTACTTCATCGTGGGCTCGATGCCGATGCTCACGCCCCCTACGGTTATGCTGGTTCCCGCAGGTGGCCCCCTCCGGGGCCCGTGAAAACACATAGCCTCGGATTTGTGGAGAGCCACCTCGAGTCCCAGCCGCCGTATTCGACCCACGACTTGAGCAACCCCTGCCGTGGCCTTCAGTGCCGCGCTTCGGTACGTTGCTCCCCGCGCCATAACGAGGGTGTCGTCAGCATAGCAGACTATGCTGACACCCTCGAGCAACGTACCGCGCAGCACCCAGTCGTATCCGATGTTCCACAGGAGTGGCCCTAGGACCGACCCCTGCGGAACACCGCACGACACTTCTCGCCGCCCTGGCCCTAGCCCGCTCGGGTAAACTATGGCCCTCTCGGATAGGTATGCCTCGACAATGCGGCGGAGGTAAGGAGGCACTCCGTGATACGCGAGCGCCTCCCTAACACAGCTCCAGGGTAGGGTGTTGAAGGCGTTGGCGATGTCCAGATACACCGCCACCACCACCCCACCCCGCGAGACTACTTCCTCCGCCAATAGTTATCCCCTAGAATATTTATTCACGTCTAATTACATAGTATTGGCGATCGGTTTAGGAGACAGTAGAAGTCAGTTGGAGTTACTGGCAGTTGTATAGTAGGATGCTTTTATAGTAAGTTAAACTGCCTATAATGTTGTTAAACTCGGTTTACAGCTCTTTAGTACTTAAATACCGCTATTACATTGTTGCCTTTATATAGTTACAGTATACAATGGCAGTATGCGTCTTAGATGTAAATCTGGTAAAATATGTAAGATCAAGCTACATTGATTTAGTGCCACACATAGGCACTTCTTACTACAATTATAAATTCGAAGAATGAATGGATGGGTGGATGTTTGTTAGTTAATAAATTTTAATTTTAATTAATTATAATTAAATTTAATTATAAAGTAATTTTACAGAATAAAAATTATAGCTAGTAAGAACAATGCTAATGCTTCGATGTGTGAAACAAATATGAATGCAAATAATAAGCGGCTTCTCGGGAACGGTTCCAATGATCGTTGAAAGCGATTTCTACCAGGAAGCCATAACCTTAGTTATTGTCATATCTAACTGTGAATGTTTATAAACTTACTTTAAAATTACTTGACCAAAATAGATAGGAATTGGACAAATAAATGCAAAGAGCGCTGAATAAACGCAAAACTTTGAAAGTATGTATGAAATTATTACTTTTAAAACTTGGTTAAACAATAACTTGGAAGATATATAAAATAAGCACAACTTTAACTGAAATATAAGGAGGTGAAGCAAGAAGATATTTAAAAAAGAAAGACTTTGATATTGTCGGAAGTTTACGCGAATGTCACACTGACATACGAATTTTTAACGGATTCTATCGCGATTTATTTGATGTTATTTTATTATTTACATTGAACCCGTGTCATTTTATTATTTACATTCAGCAACCATGGTCACGGGGAGACTAAAGATGGTGGTTGTCTTGTAGTTTGAAGTGTAAGTTATCTCAAAGTACCTGAACTATGCTGAATTGTTGGTGTTACTATTTACGCAAAATGAGTTCACAGTGTCATGAAGACTTTGTTGATTTTTCTTTTATAGGACAGAAGTGCCTTAATACTTTAAGGACGAGACTTGAAGCCACAATATACCTATTCTAGATGGAAAACTTTGCCATCATTTTTTTTTGTTTTTTTTTTTGCTGATATTGGCCACGCTTAAGCCGAACAGGGGGATGCTTATGTCGGTCTTTAATAGCGGTGTGCAATGAGACATTCACGAAATAAATTCAGCTGATAAAGTAACCAACATAACTTGATTATAAGGGGGAACGAAGTTCGCCGCGTCAGCTAGTATTTTATAGATGCAAATTCTTGTGTATAATGTGTACATTTTTTGAACAATAAAGATTTATTTATTTGCATGGCAACATACGTGTCGTGTCGTAGCTGTCGTATTGTACGACCACAACGCATTGTGTAAACTTATGTGTGTGTCAATTTGAAACTATGTATGTATGTTTGTGTGTTCATACCCTTAAGCTAATTGATGATGACGCCAGGGTCATCATCGTCATCATACCGATCTTCAGTTACTTCCAAAGTTTGCACTTTGGAGCCTAGGGTCAGCTTATAGTTTTTGATTGCTATGTCGGCTTTTCTGGTAGCGTCTGCCATCTGACCCCGAGAGGAAAACCTGCGCCAGAGACGCGACCGTTGTTTAGCAGGTACACTGACTAGCGCGTGAGGTTGGCTTGGGCTCTAACGGTGTTGGTAGGGTTCTGTACACCAGATGAGTGATGGAGCCAGGATGCAGCTACTAATAAAACTCTAGATGTATCGACTTATTTGCTATGTATAAGTTTTACATCATTTTAACATTCAAATTTTACGTACGTAAAAGGCTATCCCAACTGCAGAATGGTTTTATTTCATTTCGGTTTTCAATAACACCCCTTGCGGTTACAATGGGCACAGTTCAATATCTCGAGCCAACAAATAGATTATGTAAATGCAGAACAAAGTTACATTTACGTAAACAGCCATACAAAAAACATTACTTCGAAAATGTTCAGAACGGAATGAAAATCTAAAAGCCAGAGCTACATATGGAGATTTTAAGTTAGCAGGTAAATGTTGAGTACCGGCCCATAGTGTTGCTCGACGAGGTGTGCAAGCTCTTTGAAAGAGTAATTGCGAAGCGCCTCGTCGAGCACCTCTCAAGAGTGGGGCCGGACCTGGCGGATGGCCAATATGGCTTCCGCCAGAGGCGCTCCACCGTGGATGCCATCATGCGCGTGAGGGCTCTGGCGGAGGACGCAGTAGCCCGGGGTGAGGTGATGTTGGCGGTGTCCCTGGACATCGCCAACGCGTTCAACACCTTGCCCTGGAGTTGCATTAGGGAGGCGCTTGTGTATCACGAAGTGCCTCTCTACCTCCGCCACATAGTCGGGGCGTATTTGACGGAGAGAGCCGTCATCTACCCAACCGTGACCGGTCTCGGTCGGCGTGAAATGTCGTGCGGTGTTCCACAGGGATCGGTCCTGGGGCCGCTCCTGTGGAACATCGGATACGACTGGGTGCTTCGCGGTGAGCTCGTAGGCGGTGCCGCCGTCACGTGCTACGCGGACGACACGCTCGTGACGGCGTGCGGGGCGACGTACCGCGAAGCGACCCGAAAGGCCACGACCGCGGTTGCCCAAGTCGTTAGGCGGATCCGGCGGCTGGGTCTCGAGGTGGCCCTGCATAAAACCGAGGCCCTGTTCTTCCATGGGCCTCGGAGCAAGCCACCCGAGAGATCCAGTCTCATCGTGGGAGGAAATCGCATCGGCATCAAGCCCCAAATGAAATATTTGGGGCTCGTGCTCGACGGCCGATGGGACTTCGGAGAGCACATCCGAAGTCTGGCCCCCAAATTGAAGGGCACAGCTCTTGCTCTGGCTCGGCTGTTGCCCAACATGAGGGGGCCCGATGACTCCTGCAGGAGACTCTACGCGGGGATCGTGCGGTCCATAGCCCTGTTTGGGTGCCCAATATGGGCGGAGGCCCTGAGGACCAGAACTGTACGGATGCTGCGCGCTCCGCAGCGAGTTCTGGCCATCAGGGTCATCCGAGGGTACCGCACGATCTCCTTCGAGGCGGCGAGTCTCCTTGCCGGAACTCCGCCATGGAACCTGGAAGCGAGAGCCCTTTCGCAACTGTACCAGTGGCGAAAGGAGGCGCGGGAGCAGGGATGGAACCCCGAGCCTCGAGAAATCGAGGCCGTGCATTCCCAGCTCCGCCAGGCCATCGTGGTGGAGTGGAAGGAACGACTTGGGCAACCAAGCGCAGGGCACGCCGCAATAGCGGCGGTAAGGCCCATCATGGAGGATTGGCTGGAGAGGCGACACGGAAGCCTCTCCTACCGACTGACGCCTGCATCGGATCAGGAAGGAGCCAACGCCTGAGTGTCATCACTGCGACGCGAGCGAGGACTCAGGGCTGTACACGCTGGCGGACTGCCCGGCGTGGGAGGCGCCGAGGCGTCACCTCGTGGCAGCCATCGGGGTGGGAGTCCTCTCGCTCGGCAGCATGATTGCGGCAATGGTGCGGAGCGCGAGCGCGTGGGCCGCCGCCGCCTCCTTCTGCGAGCATGTAATGCTCGCGAAGGAGGTGGCGGAGCGCGCCCGGGAGAGACTTAGAACTCTCCCGGTCCGCCGAGCCCGCAACTTGCTCGCCGCGCGTCGCAGGCAACTCAGGCGCCGGAGGTCGCTTAACGACCTCCGTCCTCCATGAGCGCAGGCCTGGGGGTGGCGGGTGAGGCCACCTGTCACCCCAGCAGAAGCAGGCCGGGACGGTGGGGCGACTAGCGCCCCTCCCCCAAACCGGGGCAAGACGGGGACACCGTGGTTCCCAAACCCGAGGGGGCCATCTCGAAACCGGAGATGGCCCAGGGTCAGTCGGGGTGCGAGGGATATGCTCTATGGGCAACCTTACACCCCGGCGTCTGTAGACCCGAGACGGCGTGCGGTTTTAGTCGGTTCAAGCCCGACATAACCGCCCCCGCTGGCACGCGGGGGGGTATCCGAAGGGATTTCCGCACGATAAAAAAAAAAAAAAGGTAAATGTTGAGTAATTGAAGGTAGAAGTATGCAAGTCATTATCAACACGTAGCTCAAACAATAAACTTTTTAAATAGGCCATTAAGGTTTTCATAGTAGCTTGAATAGGGAATTTTTTAAAGTGAAAAGTTTTTTAAGCACTTTTCTTCTTTAGGTGTATTGAGCACTTTTTGGGTAAATAAAAATCATGGAACTTGCATCATCGTCACCAAACGCTTACCGAGAGCTTACCGAACTCGTTTGTTCTGACCTTGATGAAGTTTCGGACTAATTCCAATGAACAACATTGGTGGCTCTGTAATATTCTTTTTTGTATTTTCACTTCTATGGGCCCTCACAAAGTACCACTTTTTTTAACACAGTAATATATAATATATAGTAATGTTGTTTATAAAGGTTAAGTATAAGTAAAATTAAGTATGTAGAGGATTTTAGGAGTAAAAGTAGGTACAAGAAATGATAGAGAGAGGGATTGCATGGATGAAGACATGGTACGGAAAGGAAAAACTGAGAAAATGACGTCTGACAGGAAAGTATGGAAGAAAAAGACATGTCACACTGACTCCAAATAATTGGGACAAGGACAGACAAAATTATGATGATGTTGATGAAGTAACAAAGGTAGATACTAAAACATTTAACTACATTTTTAGTTACAAGTTAACAAAACAAAAGTAAAAGTAACTATATTAAACTAACACCGAAAGTTAGATACATTTATATTTTTGTATTTTAATAAAAAGGCTTTGATAAGTTACCAGGAAGTAATGTAAAGACTAGATTTGTATCAATAAAATATTGAACTATTTGAAACTCATAAAACTTCAGTATTTTTCTTCCCAATGCCTTAAGAAACGACTGTAGACGTTTAAAACCGAGTAACGTATATATATTCGTTGCCTTTTCACCCCCAACGCAAATACGGCTGAGTGATATAAGTTTGAAGTATCAGTCTGTTTGTTTGTTTGAAGTGTCTGTCTGTGGCATCGTAGCTCCCGAAAGAAAACGGATTTTAATTTTGTTGTTTTTTTTTTTGTTTGAAACGTGAATTAGTCGGAGCCCATATCGTCCAGTTTTATTTTAATCACGACATCTGTATCTATCTCGCTGTTGCTAACATTGAACACAGTTTTCCTTTTACACGACTGTCCACATAAAGAAAGTAATGTTTTTATTTATGGTTCATGTATTTATGTGAGTTTTTTTAAATTACAATATAATTTTTAAGTACCAGAACAGATTTGGATGTAACGTCAGAATCCTTACATCGTCACGAATGATACTGCAGGCCAGTCATGTTTTTTTCTTCTTTATTTACGAGGATAGAGAGAAGGTTTTAATAAGGCATCTACATTAACATTCTCCTAATTAAACTGAATTTAGTTATTAAATTTATAGCATTAAAGATTATTTAATCACATTCATAACCAATGTTTGCATGAGAAAAGCAATGTTTTGAGAATCAAAACAATTATATTAATCAGAAAAGAAATTATAACAACGTATTTCTCGCTTAGTCACGGTAGAACGAACGTTATAATCTCAGTAAAATAACATTTTAGATTGAATAATTACACGAGTAAATGAAGTAATAACTAAGTACCTATTACACAAACTCCTATATAAAAATATAACTGTACTGAGATTGCGCCTAGGCTGGGGCCTTTATCAATAAAATTACATTTATAAGACGTGTGATCTCAAAACTTATGAGAACTTATAAATATTAAAACGTGTTTTGAAAATGTGAAAGAAATATGTATACTATCACATGTCCTATCCCTTCGTCGCATTTTACGTCACCCATGGGAAGAGATGGGAGCGACTGCAGAGCCTCGTCCCTCAATCTTGGTTGAAATGGCACTGAAGATTTCGGTGGGGCCCAAAACACCCGACGACATTGTTACAAGTATCGATTAACCTGTTTAGGCATGCCTACCCAAGAGTTGTGACGGGAAAAAAATAATCAACCTAACGTTTGCACATTCTATAGGCTCGATTGGTATGGAAATTGTCTATTAACACAAACCGGTGAAATGTTTAAAAGTAATAATTTTTATGTTGTTAATTAATCACTTTGTGGACTGAAACTTTTTAGTCAACCCATTTGCAATAAATTTATTGACATATTTAATTTGATATAAAAAAACTATTCAACCAATAACCAGCTCGGTGAAGAGATCCTATACTATTATTGTACCTATAAACTACATTTTTCAGCTTTGGTTTAGTATCTCTACCGGTCAGATGTAGAAAAGTTTTACTGTTGCAGCTGGAAACTGAAACCACTCATGTTTCATGGCTTTGAATGCAAATACTGATACAAAATATATGGCCCCTCGAGACATGATGTCATAACATTGTGTTTCCACGCCAATGAGAGCATTTTACTAACTCTTGTATGCACATTAATAAATTGTTGAAATGGAGGGCATTTGCCCATCTTAAGTGTTCTGTTAATTAAAATGCATGTTAAACAACACTACTTTCTTAGTTTAGTGCTTTCTTGTAGTGACTACCGACCTCCATGATCGGGGCCTGAGGACGGCAGTTGGCCGACTCGCCGTCCTTACAGAAGCAGGCCGTGGCGGAGGCGTGTCGTGTGTGCCCTACACACGCCTGCCAACTCACCGAAGCGGGATAAAACCCGACCCCACCAGGCGAGGCCGCGGTGGCGGCCAAAGCCCGCCGGCAACCCTGGGGTTATCCTTTCGAGGGCTTACCCGGGGTGCCCGGCAACGGACACTTGGGGAGGACACCGTGCGGTTTTAGTCGAGACACGACATAACCACCCCCGCTGGCCGGCGGGGGGGTATCCCGCACGTTAAAAAAAAAAAAAAAAAAAGTGCTTTCTTGTACTCAATTAAACATCACGGTTCCTTTGTGAGAATGCTGGAGTATAAGAAGTGGTTAACGCTTACCACCAGACATCAGCCGACTTTGTAATTTGAAATACAGTACAAATAAATAATTCACAACATTCCTACCAAATATTGTTTCATTATTTGAATTCATTAGTTTACATAACATAACTTGACGCCTGTATCCCCGAAGGGGTAGGCAGAGGTGTATTACACACCCACGATTCACCCGTTATGTTTAGGTCCCAATGTAATAGGGGGCGAGCCTATTGCCACCTACCACGCACATTACTAAGCGAGCGATAATTAACATTGTTAATACACACAAAAGTCAGAGGTGTGTGCCCGGGGTGACTGGGGATCGAAATCGAGACGTCGTCTCGGCAGTCCGTTACGTAAGCCACTGGGCTATCACCGCTTTCACTAGTAATTATTAAATAAACATTAAACTACTTATTAAATTATCATAATTATAATCCTTTGTTTCAATCAAAGTTCTAAGAACATTCAAATGAACTTTTATAGACTTATTTTAGTACCGATAAAATCTACGAAATATAAACAGCCTTTAAAAGCCTAAGCTCATCGAATATTCTAGAAACACAAAACTTCTCGACATTTTCAATAATATAGGGCCGAAATGGTATTACGTAAACTAGCAGAAGTGAACTTTGAACACTCAGATAAGAGGCAATAACCCTTCACCGATTGAGAGAGAAGTTGGGTTTTACTTATAGCGATATGTGGATTAGCCGACTATAAACATAGACAATGATATGAATTCAAGGTGCTATTATACATAAGTACTGTAGTGTTCGGACCTCGTCCCAAACACTACGGTCGTTTCCTGGCCGTCATGTGTCAGAGTTTAAAAATAAATACTTTGTATTTCAAATTAGCTTAGGGAAGAAAAAACAATTGCGGCGTGGAGCTGCTTTCGGCTGGGCGGCTGACAGCGGGCGACTAGACGCGCCGCCCGGGTCCGCCGGTCGAAGAGAAGATATAGTATAATAAATTTAGGCTCAGTCCTTGAGCGGAGTTCGCGATTCCCTAGTTCGCAGTAAAATAATAATATACGCGTAAAAACCTCCCTAAACCCGATTTAGGAAGCTTTGATGATATAATAAATGCCCATTTAAACTTCTTCCTCAGTGTTTGTCTTATTATCTACACGAGGTATTGTGGCGTCCAAGTCCCGGACGCTACAGTACTACGACACTTGTTTCAAAGTTTTGATACTAATTACTTTATAAACCAATAGCGTAATTTAAGTTACTTTAGTGTTTTGACTAGGTTGAATACATTATTTAGGTATAGTATACACTGTGATTTTATAGCCGTCTTGGAGCTGAAATGAGGTAACTTAGGATAAAATAATGGTACCACTTAATAATAGCCAAATTAATGTTATCAATATCATCTTCGCATTTGTCACGGCTGCATCCAAGGCTCTCACCTCGAAGTCCGGGGTCCGCCTAGACAGCCAACCTAAAGTACTGATTACAATAACAAAGTTAGAATTCAAATAATATTATTTTTCATTCGTTCGAGTTAACCGACTGACAAATTATTCACAAACATACGCCTGAGACGTTTTAAAATTCGCACTCATTAACGATGCGTGAATACCAATAAACAAAAAACCACTGAATACGTACACTGATTACCTTCAACTCTCGCGGATGCATGTCTGCTTCTCCCGCTAATTCTATTATACACAGGCTAAACCCCAATTTTAATATTAAAAAAACATATCAAATGCATTTTTTTTCCGAATCTGTTATTGACTGAAAAAAAATCGCGTTGCGGGCACTTCATCCGCATAGATTTTTTTTTGCGTGGTACCCTATTTATATCTACCAGTAAAAGTCACGTAAAAATCAGCCAAGTCGTTACAAAGGTAACTCTAAACTTAATTAATAAAACAGACAGAAGAAATACAGACAGGCAGACAGAAAAAAGTTTTAAAACTTGTTTTTTTTTTATAAGTAACGTTAATATGAATCTATTGATAAGCTATTATTTTAACGTGACAAACAGACACTTCAATTTTATTTATTTGTAAAGATTTAGTGTTTAAACTTTTGACTCCGAAACGACTTTAAAATCACGGTGTTAAAGCGGGCTAAAAAAGAATTATGATGATTGATTCTGGATATCTACCCATACTTTAAAATAAATTGTTTTTTTTTGTAGAAAATAGTAGACCTGGACAATTGAGATTTGTCAAATTATTAGTGGATAATAAAATTAAAAACAAGTATAAAGATGATTACTCCAAGCTATTTAAATTATGTAAAATATTACCAGTCAGTGTAAGACACAAATATCTACTTGCTACCAACAACCATGGCAGTCTAGAGCATGATCCAGCGCGGACCTGTTATTTAGATAACAAATACAACACACGAGCAATGTCAGCAGGCAAATTTGTAGTACCTAGGTCAATAATATGTACGGAGATAGGACGCTAAATAAAAGAATACCTTACATATTAAATAGTTTACCTGTAGAAATAAGGACAGAAAGTAGAAAAATGTTGTTTAAAATTAAATTAAAGAAACACCTAATAGATTCGCTACCATAATGTAACACTATAATGTATACTCCATAAAATAATTAGGTAAATATTGTCATTAGATTATACTTAGATATTTTCCCTGATCTCACAGTCAAACTGTTTGTACGGTTTTGTGGGACAGTGTGTTAGTTCGTAAGATATACATGTACTTGCTATGAATAAATAAAAAAAAAATAGTATACTGCCAACTAACTGAATTCAAGACCTGTGAGAGGTTAATCTATCGATTGGACGTAAAAACCAGAGAGCCCTAGCTTTAACTAGGAGTGTACGTCGAGGCTGATTAGTTAATTGGATGTTTGAAACAGGACCATTGCCGTCCTGGTGCTAAGTGATTACAAATACATACTTAACACTGGCAATCACTTATACCTACATTTCAAATAAATCATATTTGCACTCTCATTAATGGTTTTATCTCAAAGACTTTAAATTTTCCCGACCTATCAATACATTGTTACCGAGTTAGACGAGTTATTTCTTATTGATGATTTTTCAAATATCTTAGAAATAACAGTAAGGATATATTTACTATACAAATGAG
Organism: Cybosia mesomella; assembly: GCA_946251805.1. NCBI lineage: Eukaryota > Metazoa > Arthropoda > Insecta > Lepidoptera > Erebidae > Cybosia > Cybosia mesomella. Next base: position 10,630,818 of record OX276394.1, on the reverse strand, counting down.
AGTTATAAACCATAATTTCTGTGAAAATTCACATAAGAGAAAATATTATAGGATAGACATAGGAAATTTCGAGATTGCCACTTCACTCAATGGAACGTGATTTGCCAGAAAATTCAATGGAGTATTGATTTCGCGCAAAGTGCCGAATGGGAAGCTGAAGATTGCGGTGGGCTCCTTTAATAAATAAATCACTATTCAACATAACAAACTTCAGTTCAACTACATGGATGTCTATAGGTAAACCTTGTAGTGCGTAACACATTCAGTGTTTGCCTATTATTTTCGTTCTGAACAAATTATCTGCCTACTTTTAGCAAAACAGCATGTTTTTGTGAACCAATTCCCTTAGCTTAATGGGCTTCATCCTACCCAATTTTAGCCTAGCAAGATTGAAAGAGCTTTCCGTTTCGCATACAAAGCTGCTCTTTCATTAACCAAATTACAGGTCTCTTCTTTTTATGTTAGATTCGTAAGTTTTCAGATTGTTAAATTGGGAAATGGACACGGTTATTAATTGTGAACGAAATTTAACATTTAGTTACACAACAAGTTATATTGTGATACTATGAAGTGAAAGCACTTTCATAACAATTATCTTTCCTGTAATAGACAGTTTTATTTCTTTTTAACAAGATTTTACGTGTACTGCTTATGTGTTATCTTCACTGTATGGTAAGTTCGTTAGGTAAATATTGATGCATTCTTTGCACCTAAGTACATTTTGCAAGTTATATTTTGCTCCAACCAAAATAGGGGATGAGTTTACAAATGACGATGGATCTCTTATTGTGAAAATGTTGCTCTGGTCTATCTTGAATATTTTAATTTTATATTTTTAAGAGAAAAAGAAATTAATAAAAAAGCTCAATTGAGAATAACAACAGTAATATTACCAGTAGAATAAACAAATAAATCCAATAATTCCTGAACTCTCCGATACATTCGAGGTCATGTAAAGTTTTCTGTATAATATACTGTATAGAATAGAAAATAATACTGACGTAGTATAAGCACAAAATTATTTACAATACTAAATGTATCTAAGTGTGTATACGTGTTCTAGGGCCCATAGTATAACATATTCGTAATAGTATTGTCTTCTTTATCGCGGGCATCCCATCCTCCCATTTATTTCAAAGATAGCCAGTATTATGGCCCACTTACATGGGGACATTTGTTCCACATACTGTGGCCTGTGCCGTTTTTTAATCTTATATGATGTAATACGCACTGAAAACAAACTATGTCAGCATTATATAGAAATACAGTATTGAACCACCTGCAATGGGTATTGAACTATTGTAAAACATCTCAGTTGTTCGAGACTAACTGTTGCCTATGGCTCCGCCCGCATGTAATTCTAATCCCATTCCTGCGAGCCACAGGAATAGGAATCCCTGGATACAAGTAACTTATGCCCGTACTGGATATTCATCCAGATCCGTTCAGCCGGTTTTACGTGAAAGAGTAACAAGTACGGTTTGTTGACATCATGACATGACACATGACATCTTCAAGTTTTGGTATAACTCACCAACTCACTATTTCAACCCTATAATATAGCCATATTAGAAAGATCACCATCTTACAGAAAACCGTACCCACGCGATAAGATTAAATGTAATTTAGTATTCTTGGAGAATAAATATAAAATAGTCACACGATATAATGCCATAATATGACCGAGAGTCACACAGGCTGCTAGAGCTTTTCTATAGTTTCTACCTTGAGCTTGAGCATGACCACCCCGGGCATAAGGCTACCTCCCTCTGACCAGCGAATCAATGAAAATTAGACTTGAGAGATATTTCATATCTTGTACCCTTGGAGTTTACTCTCCAAGAATACTAAAATATGTATTATCTTATAGTGTAGCTACGGATCTCTGTAAGATGGCGATCTTCCTAATTCAAACAAATTAAGATTCGAATCAGGAATCCAGTTAAGACCTACCTTATGTACGCTACTACGCTATATATCACACACGTATGTGATATATTATCTATTCTGTAACTAGACGTGGATGACGAACATAAAGACATGTTTTACAACTTTATCACACATTCTAATTCAAAGTTTTCCGAATAAATCTCCTTAACGGCCATAAATCTGAAAAATGCACTGCCAAGTAACAAAATCCTGACATTAGCCCTTTACATTGTGGAGAGCTGGCACCGATCCAACGTACGTTTAAAAAAAATTGCACGAATAGTACAGCAGATTATTTTTTGGGTTGAATACCTAGTTATGTTACCAACATCCTAATCTTAATGAGTTAGTCTTAGTAAGTTAAATGAGATTTTTTCAAAGATAATTCAAGTTTTTTTTTTATCTAGGACCTGTCAATATGACTTTACTTCGCCTGATGGTAAGCTACAGGTAATGTCACAGAAATGGGGGTCACCATTACAGACACCGTTGATGCTACAATGGTGGCCCTTTTTACTATAGATTTAGATCAGAAAAAGAGAACATCTAGAAAGGGATTTGAACCCGCGACCAGCCCCTTACAGGGGAAATGCTCTGACCAACTGAGCTACCTAGACACGTCCCAGATATTCGAAACTCTCCGATTATTATACACGTCTCGGGGCGACGACGCTAGAGCCATGTAACGTAATTGTTGCGAACTACGGAAACAATGAATGATGTTACAATCATTTTTAGGGTTCCGTAGCCAAATGGCAAAAAACGGAACCCTTATAGATTCCACATGACTTTTTTCCGAAACTATAAGAACTATGCTGTTGCAACTTGATAAGTAGATGTATTCGGTGAACCGCATTAAGATTTTCGATTAAGAAGTAGAAAAAAAATACAATAAATTTAGGGGGTAATAAAAAAATTTTGTACATACTCAATTTTTTTTTATCAATACTGTAGGTACGTGTGAAGTATCTATGGATAGGTCTTAAAAAATGATATTGAGGTTTCTAATATATTTTTTTTCTAAACTGAATAGTTTGCCTAAGAGACACTTCCAAATTGGTAAAATGTGTGTCCTCCCCCCCCCCCCCCTTGTAACTTCTAAAATAAGAGAATGATAAAACTAAAAAAAAATATATGATGTACTACTCTGTGTAAAAAGTATCGGGAATATGTCAATAAAAAGACCCCCGTAAAAGAGGTCGTTCTAATTTTTTTACTGCATGTTGGTAGCACTGTACTGATTTAGCGCCCAAAATTTGAGCGGGATCTGTCATTCAATTTGTTTTAAACTACACTTTTTGTTGGTCATAGTTTAGAGTCCTCGGCGATTTTTACAATGGAAAATATTGTTGAACAAAGAGTGTGCCTTAAATTTTGTGTTTCGAATGATATTTCATGTGGCGAATCACTAAAAATGTAGCGAAATACCTACGGCGAATCGTGTATATCGAAAACAAGGGCTTATGAATGGTATAAGGCTTTTAAAGAAGGCCGAGAAGTAGTAGTAGTAGACTTGCCTCGTTCTGGTAGACCTTCAACCTCGAAAATCGACGTATGAGTCTGAGAGAGTTGGCTAGTGAGGTGAACATATCTTTTAAGTCCGTCCACAATATTCTCATGGACATTTTAGGCATGAAACGCGTCGCCGCTCGACTAGTTCCAAAAGAGCTCAATTTTGTTCAAAAAGCGCAGCGAAAGCATGTCGCTGAAGACATGGTTTCCCGAGCTTCTAGGGATCCGACCTTTATGAAACGTATATTTACTGGCGACGAGACATGGGTTTATGAGTATGACATGCAATCAAGCCAACAGTCTTCAGAATGGCGTCTCGAAAACGAGCCGAAACCCAAAAAACCGCGGCAAAGTCGCTCCAAAATCAAGGTGATGCTGACAGTTTTTTTTTACTACCGTGGTGTGGTTCCCTCCGAATTCCTTCCAGAGGGAGAAACAGTGAAAAAAGAATATTATATAGGCGTCATGAAGCGTTTGCGTGAGAGTATCCGCCGAAAACGTCCAGATTTGTGGCGATACAACTCATGGATGCTGCACCATGATAATGCACCATCACACACAGCCATTATAGTGAAAGAGTTTTTAGCGAAAAATTCAACAAAGTTCTCGACCAAGCACCGTATTCACCTGATATGGCTCCGTCAGACTTTTTTTTATTTCCCAAGTTAAAATTACCACTTCGAGGAAAACGTTTTGAGTCGATAGAAGCCATAAAAGAAAATTCGCTGAATGAGCTAAAGGCCATACCGCAAATAGCCTATGAAAAATGTATGGAAGACTGGGTGAAGCGGTGGAGATGTTGTATTGCAAGCGATGGGGCCTGCTTTGAAGGCGATATAATAAATTTAGATGAATAATTTGTATTTTTTGTTTTATTGACAAATTCCCGATACTTAGTATACAGAATGTATATTACTATGTAAACTTCCACCGAAAAATGGTTTGAACGAGATCTAGTAAGTAGTTTTTTTAATACGTCATAAATCGTAAATCGCAATTTACCTTTCATTCAATCCTCAAAATAAAAATAATAAAAAATAACATTCTTCCTTGCTGCTACGGAACCCTTCATGGGCGACTCCGACGCGCACTTGGCCGCTTTTTTATTAAACATTGTCTTTTTTCGATCTAAATCTATAAGAAGTTAGCATAAGTATTGCTTCAAAAACTCATTTAATTATTACTAGTTAGTAGGTAGGTACATGTCCAAATATGAATTAATTAGTGTCAATTTAAACTAGTTATGATAAATGATCTATGTTACTATGAAAAAACACACAATATGAAAAATACCATTGCTATGTTGACATGGCTCCACACAATTGAATGAATTATAAGCATAGGACTAAAATATTAACCACTAAATAAACCAGGTTACGTTACATGGATTCAGATAAAAGTAGGATATTTTATTCACCTTTTTTTCTTGGGAAAAATATGGCACCTCGCTACACGCTGTACTGATGGAATATGAAACCAAAAACCCCTAAACCGGCCACCGCCAGTGTCTCAAAACTCTCACTCACATATATTATCACCAATTACATCACATCAACAGTAACGTGATTGATCATCAACAGAGAACATGCTTAAACTAAACGTCAGTTATTTACCAATCGTCTTGCGAATTTTAGGAAATTTACACAATACACATTGAAGTTTAAAAAAATAAATACAGACCATGGCTGTTGAAAAGCAACAGAAACGGCGGGATCAGTGTAAATAATAAAATAGCACCAAATAAATCGCGATAGAATCCGGTAAAAATAGTTTCTTTTTCAATCTTCACAGTAACTATTAGGGCACAGAAGCAATAGCTCTCTATACTGATGCCATGATATAAGAAGAAATATTTTTGGACCGGCTATCTTTTTAATTGGATTGTATAGATAACGACTTAGGGTGATCTACCGAAAACAACACTAATAGCGTCTCAATATCAGTTATAAATTACTAACACAAATCATCAAACAATAAGTTATAGAGCAAAAACTATCTACTTTAACGGAATCACGTCAACTCGGCTAGAACAATGTTTACCAGTGATTGGTTTTCGAGATAAACTCTCTGCGATCGAGTAAGTTACTCTCAGGCCGATCAAGTTGGCTTGTTTGTTGTTCAGATAAAACCACTCAGGTGTACCTCCAAACAATGCTACCGTATCTATACCTGGCCTATTTTATTGACGAATGGTAGCGGCAAATTTTATGCGAAGGAAATATCTGGCAGCTTTGTGAGTGCGTTCAACTACGTATTTTGTTAGAAATAGTGAGACTATGAGAAGAGAAATAATTGCGATTTGTTAGTGGCTATTTTAGTAGTCTGTTTTTGGAGTAAAGTTAGGGATAGGCATAGGTTCTTAACATTCAATTTTACCAACTGCTTTTCGGTCAAACGTTATGGGTGTATGTTTACTATTGGACCTGGAACAGCCCTATTCCTGACGTCACATTTAACTAAAGTTAAGTTAGAACACTGAAGATAATTAGTATTGTAAAATTAGTAGTGTGTTCAGTACACAAAGTTTCTGAAATTCCACTAACTTAGCGACGAAAATAGTTGCAGATTGAAAAGAATTGACTTACCAAGAGGTAAGTTATTTCTTTATAGCCTACCTTACTCAAATTATTATCACCCGCACCCACACTACTAATCTTCCTACTCGATGAAATGATACTACGTGAACCCTAATTCTATTTCCAGTAATACCGACACAATTGGAAATAGAATTTATCTTACAATTACTTCGTAGAGAGCACTTTTGAATGCCACCTAATTTAAGTGTCTCTACAGAAGCAATTGCGAAAGTTTGCTCGTCAAAAAATTTACGATACTTGATTTTAATATCGTTCCGTAGTGACAAATTATTTTCAGCGTACTTGAGTAAAAGCCGTTTGGGACTGCGAAAGTGGAAACTCTATAAAAATTACCGGTACTGGCATTAGGTGTGATGTCCGAGACAGCCTGTAGTTAGTTAGTTCGACCCAAAATAACTAATATTCTGCATTTATTATGCAATAATAGGTAGGTACTCGTGCTGCATAATTTTTTTATGTATAATAATATGAATTAAAAGATTTATGTTAATGTTTAAGATTGTAGTGTTTGCTATAATTATGGTCCTGGTATTGGTTATAAACCAAGTGTTATATTTATGAAGATCAATAGGATCCAGTAATTGGCAGTCAGATTGACCAAAGATTGACTCCTGTTACACGAGATTACAAAATCAAAAATTATGTTAGGATGGAACAACATCTCTACTTTACGTTTTGTAACGATGTCATTCCTAGTTATATAACGAAAAAGCAATCCTACCAAAAACATGTTCATGTTAAATTATATACTATAAAGAAATCATCAGATCCTATGGAGAGTCAAGCTTCTAACTCTCCAAGCCCTAACCTAACACTTTAAATCTCATCATAGCGTATAGTGTTCTGCGTGAATTTTAGTCTAAAGTTCTCTACAAATCTTCACCACAATTCTCTACACCTTTGTTGGCAGTTTCCGTAGTTCGCAAGAATTACGGTAGATTGCTCCAGCGTCGCCTTGAGACGTATATTATATATCGGAGAATGTCGAGTATCTGGGACGTGTCTCAGTGGCTCAGTTGGTCAGAACATTCCCCCTGTAAGGGACTGGTAGCGGGTTCAAGTCCCGTCTTAGATTTTCTCTTTTTCCGATCTAAATCTATAGGAAAAGTAAGCATACTAATTGCTTAAAAATTTAATTGAATACTTAGATACATTTGTTTTCGTAAATACATAGAAAAAAAAGAAGAAAGAGAGAAGAAAAACCAATGCCAATATACACATTCATGCAAACAAATATTTACTTTGAATGAAAGAAAGAAATAAAGAAAAACATTTAATTTAGGACACGCACAATGATCACATTACATAATAAATAAATATCTTAAAAACTAGGAATGCCTATTTAGGCACACTGTGCGAACCCAAATATGGCCGCCATCTCAGCATAAATGCTACGCATACCATGTGATATGCGCAGCGCTGGTTTTCAGATGGGGCCACTCGTGACGTCACGTACACAAAGTAAAAATATAGTGGGAGTCAAACCCGTGCCCCTTCATGTAGCAGTCGAATGCACTACCGCTACGCCAAAGAGGCCGCAATAGGAAATAACCCACATCCGAAATAACCTTAAGTTTGTTCCTCAATCTAGTTATATACTGAACCCTGAAACTGGTTTTTTAAGACTGTATTTTATATACCTTTAGCCAATATTCTAAATACATTTTTTTATGTTCCTAGCTATGGAATTAACAAAGTTCCATACAAACTTTCACCCCCCCATTTTAGGGGCCCCATTTCTAAAATAGGGGCGTGAAAGTTTGTAAGTTTTAAGTAATTTATTTCTTTTAGATATATTATACTCTTTGATATTATCTGTGTGCTGATCCTAGCATACCAAATTTCAGCTTTCTACAACTTCAGGAAGTACCCTAAAAGTTTTGATGATTTATCAGTGAACGAGAGAGTGACGAAAGCTGCGTATTTTAGATATAAATAATCTCTAAAGTAGAATAGCTATGCATTTGAAACTTGGTTTGTTTAATAAGTAGGTACTCCATTGATATCATATCCTGAGAACTTGGAATTTTAGCACTGTCCAGACTGAATCTATAAGGGTATAAAAATACAGCGAAATATTTCGAGAAAAGTTAGGTAGTGTCCTGCGCTCCGCTGCCTCGTCTTGGCGGGGGCACTGCCGTGCCTTCAGATAGGTAATTGATAGTTTTTTAAGGTCAACTAGTTTCCAGAAACTGCTAATAGTAAAGGATCAAATAAATAAACAAATAACAATAACATAAATTATATTTGTTTGGTAACAAAACTACCTTCAGAAACATGACCACGTCAAATGTCGAGAATAAAATAAATTCCATCACAATGAAGGGTCATTCCTGAAAATATTCGAAACGAGTAAATCAAATTTAAATATAGAGAAACATTTTCGTTAGCAAAATGATAAACGAATTTACCTGTAATATTTCGATAGCCGACATTTTCGAGGCGTTAAAACCTTCATTGTCCCGAGTGAAGCCATTTTGTTACCTTCTCGAGAGCGTCGAATAATATTTTAAGTTGATACAATTTTTCATAAGCCGACAGCGACACTTGGCATAGTTTTGCAATAGCATCACCTAATTAGGTCATTTTAAGGTTTGCATTGCCTGCACACGGTTTTGTAGAACCATTTACTTCCTCATCATGTTTTTCTTGATCTCACATAATCCTCTCGGATTTCATGCTAACGTCAGGAGGAGCCAATTTTGTAGTGATCGATAGTTGATATCGCTCTTATAATCTGCATATTATCCTTGTTGTGATTTGAGCGTTTAGGGTAACTGTTTGATAGACCTAGTACGTTGTATCGTTGATGATCAAGATTAGAAAGCTATACAATAGTAAACCGTAGAACACATACATAGAAATAAATAAGGAGTAAGTACATAATAATAAATGTTATAACTAGTTAAGGGTGAGGCTAAAAATAGTGGCGAAGAATACGGCATCATTAGGGTACTTCAAGCGTGTTAAAATAGGACTATTACCTACAATACTACTAACAATTACCTTATTATAACAATTTCAGTCTTACATCAACTTACAGAGACTTGGTTAGGCAATTGAAATATAATTTTATACGTACACTGAAACTTCTATTAAGAGAAGAGCTTTAAGACAATGCAAAACTGTGTTAGTGTGTGTTCTTTTACGAGATTCATATAGGAAGCGAAATAGCTTAACAAGTATCTGAGCAAGGTATTGATTTTGTAACGTGTGTCGGCTTTGTATTGGTTAAGCCAAAAATAAATGCCTGACTTGTTAAGACTTCTTTGGCAAATACCATTTTTAAATAGCTTAACAAGTATCTGAGCAAAGTATTGATTTTGTAACGTGTGTCGGCTTTGTATTGGTTAAGCCAAAAATAAATGCCTGACTTGTTAAGCCTTCTTTGGCAAATACCATTTTTTCTGATAAGAACTCGGTATTAAATTATGAAATAATGACACCACATCAATGTAAGCGATTTCCAGTCAAGTAAAATAATAAAACTTTTTTTTCTTCTTACCGAAGCCGACATTTCAAACCAAAAGCCGGGTACTAACCACTATACCCGATGTTCTAGTTGCTTTTAAGCAACTATGGTAACGGGGATCTCTTACAATTTCAATCTAACCATGCTAATAATAAAGCTAAAGAGTTTGTTTGTTTGTTTCAACGCGCTAATCTCTGGAAAGACATGTGCGATTTGAAAATTCTTTTTGCATTTGATAGTCCAATTCTTGGGGAAGGTTATAGGCTAAATATCACGTCACGTTATGATCCTTAGGAGCCGAGAATTATGGAACAAATTGGAAGAAGAGGGCGGGCGGGCGATGTGATGCGTGTAATAGAACCAAGTACCTACGGCGTGGTGGGGCACAGCTAGTGTACAATATACGCGTAAACTTTCAATAATATCTTTTAATGAGGCACTTATATTTAAAAGTAGAAAGGACGAAAATAATAATGAGAAAAACAGCAAATTATGAACTATCAAAAGTGAACAAAATAAATCAGAAAAAAGTGATAGCTTCAACGAAGTTAAACAATGGCTGGTACAAGTAGATACCATCACCACAAGATGACATGATTATTATTTATTATCTATGCTTTAAGTAAACCTTAAAGTACATTTTTTATTAATATCACTAGGTTGTGTTGGGTGAAAAAGCTAATCTAATGTGCACTCAAAGTGCTCCATTAGTCTCTTAAGGAAATAGTGCCAAGCCTTGAAATCTTATTATTAGATAAAGAATATTTATCTAATAACATCAAACAACATGGTGCGTCTTTTCTTGGTATTTCTTGGGTTCGAGGCCAGGATTTTTTTTTATTTGTTATAGGCTTGCGTTTGACCACTATCTCACCGTTGGTAAGTGATGATGTGGACACACTTGCCTAGAAGTAACCTGTTCACTCGATGATTTCACTGATCGAATTTTTACTTATTTCGAGAATCTAATAAGTATACCTATTGTTACGTGCGCGGGGTACAAATTAAATGCCGTTTACACAACAAAGAGGTTTATTCGCTCACCACAAACTAGACAACTAAATAACTAGCACACACAGTACTCTTCAACAGTTCAAGTCGCTCAGCAGTTCACAGTAGTCCACAATCGTTGCTTAAGTCGCAGGTATAACTCTCTTGGTTCACTTCGGTAAGATGTGTTCACTTTCGCTTTCGAAAATTAACTGCCCCGTGTCGACAGCCGGGCGTCCTATTATAGCGGGGTAGAATATTCCGGAATCATCTAGAGATAAGGCACTAGAGCGTTCGAGAACAGTAGGTATTTACTGGGGCGTTCGAGAAAGCAAGTACCTACACAGTCGTGCCGACGATAGAGGTGAATGCCCTTGTTATCGCTATTTGTAGGTAAAGTAGGTATAGGCATTAAAAAGGGCTTGTGATTTCTTATTGACTTTTCTGGATTTTTCTAAACGGATCGATAGAGTACTTCGACATTAACAATGCGTTTTAATTTCTAGAAGATTCGATCAGTAGTTTCCGAGATATCGACGAACGTTGTAACACTATTATTCTTATTGGGGCAATTAACGTTAAAATGGGTAAACCAAGTATCAATGATAAGTAATATTCTTACTACTAAAATGGTAATTTAATTTTAATAAACTCGAAACTTAATCCTTATGTTCTTCAAATAAAATTTAAACACGTAGCTATAACTAGTTCTAAACGAATGACTCATCAATGTATGCATAAAGTAAAGGGGTCGTTCCAACCCTAATTAACCTACTTCTACTCAACGTGTAAAAGCTCCTTGTTGGTGGCAACATGGTTACCCTTTTAAAACGTGAAACTTTTAGCTTTTTCCTCTAAATTTTTAAGAAAACATCTAAAATATGACTCGCCCCGAGAACCACTTTTGTCATTACTCAGAAACTAACTACAAAATTAATTACAAGAACGTATTTTTTTTCTGAGAAATTATTCTTCACTTCAGAGCTATCCAATTATTCAGAGAGCTCAGCTACATAAAAAGCTTTCTGTGATTTAATGAATAACTTCATAACGAGATTTATCTTGAACGTTTGCCAGAGGCACCGATCGAATTACAAAGCGTAAGTATTTTAGTCCGTTACAAAGAAGGGGAGCTATGTTAACGTTATAAGGAAGGTTATCTTTGCCCCACGTTCCTAAAATTCCGATATCAAGTGACACTTCAACCGAAAACCGGTAGTGAACCTTCTAATAAAAGTTGCCATTGTCACGTCAGCAACATTTCACGTGAACGAGCTCAAGTTTAATTGAATTGTTATAAATAACGGTTCGATTCGATTGTTAACATGATAATGAATACTGTCTAAAGTTAAAACAAACATTATTCTATTATAACTTTACCGTTAAACAAGTGGCAGGTCGATAAGTTAACTTGTAGCTTGAACCAAACCGGTAACATGAACGATTTCACTTTACGTGTACAGTCAAAAGCTGGGTGAATTTAACAAACTTGCAAAACTTGATGAAATTATATTCTCAGCGAAATATAAAATCGGTATTTTATAACAGTTGAAAAAGAATTAAAAGTACGCACCAGAAAACGTGCGTTCCTCACGACGTTTGAAGCTGAACTGAATCTCAAATGGTGCCGATTTAAGTTAATCTTTGTCTACCTACAATTGACAACGTCATTGCAGAAACATTCAACGCATACCGTCACAAACAGAATGTTCATGCCAGAATGGGAAAGCCTTTCACAGCCGATCGGAAGCATTTTATTAGCAACCAATAAGCCGTTACGTGTCGACGATTTACACCAAAGCCATTTATGGAAATTGAACATGTCGTTTCCCTTTTTAGTTCTCGAACAATAATGAACATGGTGTATTTGTTCTTTTACCCGCATGTTACAAAATGTGGACTAACAAAACTCTAAGTTTACCTTCACCACCACATAATTGAGAGGAAAGTTAGGTACCTCTTATTGTTATTAATTCTGTGGTTTAAACAGAGTGCAGGGCAGTGGTCCAACTGCTCTGTTCAACTAGTTGAACTACGAACCTGTAAATGGATTCGTGATCCAACTATTTCAGAAGTTGGTGTATCACTCGTTATTATGGTACTTTATTATAAAATCACCAATATTATGTCTTCCCACACACTTGTGTCCTCTACCTATAATCCCAGGTTCTTTCACTTTAGGATTAATAGCATTTAACATGCTGGCCTGTACCTTCTGGACTTTCTTAGTATCTGGCGGGGTGCAGTCATTTGATGGAAAAAATATAAAAATAATTACAAGGATGCGTACCTACACATTCTGCTATTGTAAAATAACTAAACTTGAAAAAGGTATATAATCTGCAGTTGCTTTTCGGCTTTTATCCGTCAGTTATCCGAGGATCTAAAGAAGACTGGTTTAATCATAAGACTATCACCTCTTGCCTCCCTGAAGCAACAGATAGATATTATTTATCTAATAAACCCGAAAGTTTGCGAGGAAGTATGGATGAATGAATGTTTGTTACGCTTTCACGCAAAAACGGCTGACCTGATCTGGCTGAAATTTGGTACAGGTATAGACTATATAGGCGGCGTGGGCCGCCGCCGCCTCCTTCTGCGAGCATGTAATGCTCGCGAAGGAGGTGGCGGAGCGCGCCCGGGAGAGACTTAGAACTCTCCCGGTCCGCCGAGCCCGCAACTTGCTCGCCGCGCGTCGCAGGCGACTCAGGCGCCGGAGGTCGCTCAACGACCTCCGTCCTCCATGAGCGCAGGCCTGGGGGTGACGGGTGAGGCCACCTGTCACCCCAGCAGAAGCAGGCCGGGATGGTGGGGCGGCTAGCGCCCCTCCCCCAAACCGGGGTAAGACGGGGACACCGTGGTTCCCAAACCCGGGGGGGCCATCTCGAAACCGGAGATGGCCCAGGGTCAGTCGGGGTGCGAGGGATATGCTCTATGGGCAACCTTACACCCCGGCGTCTGTAGACCTGAGACGGCGTGCGGTTTTAGTCAGTTCAAGCCCGACATAACCGCCCCCGCTGGCACGCGGGGGGGTATCCGAAGGGATTTCCGCACGATAAAAAAAAAAAAAGGTATAGACTATATTCCGGAATAACATGTAGGCTACTTTTTCCCATAGGTTGTAGGAACGGAATCAGAATTCCACGTGGGCAAAGCCCCAGGCAACAGCTAGTTTCCTATTAAAAGGGGACCAAGTTGGTAAAAGTAAAATAATTTGTAAATTATTTTACTTTTTCCAACTTGGAAGTTATTTCATAAAAAGTAAAAAAAAAAACAATAGAAAAATCGAAAACGGTCCTTTATTAACAATCTCATCTGCAGCAATCTCTTTAAAACGAGTATAGAATGAAAATTCACGACAGCGACTAACGAAAACAATTCAACGTCACAATAAAAAATAAATGACACAAATATTTTCGCTCATTTCGTGGAGAAACTCTGAAATAAGCCATTAGTTTTGTGAGAAGAAACGTGTCCAGCATGAAAGCTGTTTCACAAACGAACTGTGACTTCGAGACCAAAATTTTACATCCATCTAAAATTTCTTAGAAATGAATACGAGGAAGGCACGTAATAGGTGCTTTATAAAGAGCATTTTTCTTCAGAAACCCAATTTGTTTTGCTTTGCACCCTGCAGCTGGGATAAACAAAGACTTTTATGTCATTTGGACGGCGACGTTTACAAGTCGCTCCTGTTCGCAACATTCGTTTGTTATGTTTGAGGGATGTCGTTCCGGAAGCCGTCAATTGGGCCATAAAACAACATCGTCTCTTGATCTTATTGGCTTTACGGAAAGTGTATTCGATGGGACAAGATAAACTGATTATATTCTCGGAAAAGAAAATGTTTATTTTACGAGATCGCTTTTTAGGCATGACACAGGCTCAAGACTATTTTTTTTTCACCCGTCTATCGTTAGGGTGCAATGTTGAACATGAGTAACATCACTCTCACTCACCTTCTGGGTATGGTAAATGAGGAATTTCGATTTTGATTTAGATCGGAAAAAGAGATAATCCAGGATGGGACTTGAACGCGCGACCAGTCCCTTACAGGGAACAACTGAGCTGCTGTGAGCGAATATGCTCACCGGTTTAAGTGCTGTAATACACCGGTAAAAGTGACACTTTTTAGAGCGATTTGTACATCCTTTTCCGAGTGTAGCCTGTGGACAAATTTTACGCAAGGCTCCTATATAGCTCACCGGGTTCAATATAATAATGCCTTCAGGATATTGATGGCCAGCGCGTGCAGAGTGCAGTGCATCGGACATGTTTGCTATGGTACGAGTAGACTTCTTCACTACATAGTATAAAACAAAGTCGCTTTTGCCGTCTGTCTGTCCCAATGTAAGCTTATTTATACTATAATGCGCAAACGTACCACATCACTCATTGATAAATTCAATGACATCACTAATAAATAAGCCGCGGCAGGGCGAGTACTAATGGGGTCCTGAACATAATTCCCAACAGATTAGATTGTTACATGATTGACTGTTGTCAAATGCATTTGATAAAATAATTATAACATTTTTATGATTAAGTACATAACATTAAGTATGTAAACATTTTGAAAATTTGATAACTTTTATGTTCCTTTATTTTATTTTTATCTGATTCAGTAAGCATGAATTTCAATTTTATTATTTTTTTACATTGTTGTAAATTCTATATTTTATTATGAATTTATTTTTGATATCGATTAATTTGAATGAAATGATTATGATACTGATTTTAATTTTTATGAATACTTATTTATAATTTTTATTAATTTTATTTCATGTAGACTGATTTTATTATTGATTTTAGTTTTTAATTAATTTTATTTTTTTTATTTTGACATTGATTGCAAGGTTTATTTTCATTTTATGAAGTTATAACACTAACATAGGATCAATATTGCTCGCCATAAATAATAATAAATTTAAAACATGAATAATATTATTATACTGACGAGGAGGCAACATTGATCCTGAAATATAGATATATGCATGAAGCACAAATGGATGAAGTTTTTTTAATGATTATTGAAGAGGTTCTGCTATTTTATATAGGCTGCAGATATAATATACTTCCCCAGGCTTTTAATGAGTAATCCATTTATGAGATTGCCTCATAAATGGATTATATTGATACAGCAGTGTAGAACTAGATTCTTCATTAGCTGCTTAGAACAACGATATAATGTCACGGCTGTAATTATCTCCGTTACCTACGTTAACACTACACTTTTCTTATTTACGGTTCGTTTAAGAAAAGCGTTCGCAATTAGCGGTTTGCCTATCTCTAACCCATTAAGCAATACAATTAACAAAGAATGTTAAAAATGGATCATAAATCAAATGTTGTCCAGAGATTACTACCAAACACGATCCCGTTGTGACGTAGATTACATTTCCGTAGATGCAGTAAAAATCGCTCACAAGAGGTGATCAATCACTCTCCATCGTTCAAGGGAAAAGTCTGTTTTAATGTGTTACGTAGACACGTCCTGTTTATCAAATAAAATAACTTGTTCGTATATTTGTTTATGTACTGCATGTATATTTCTGCACGAAAAAAAAAAGGTACGGTCATAATCTGCTTGTGAAATTTCCATACCTCCCAACTTTTCCTTTTTCCATTTCTCCTGTGTTTTTTCTCCCTTTGCCTCTATAGACAGACCCACGAGAGATGTTTCTGGTATTGCAAGTGTTTATTGGCCTTAGTAATTGCATTCCATTTTTCCAGATGCTTTAGTTACATAATAAACTAAATGTTCAGTTTGTCATTTGGTTACAAGCGCCTCTAACTTAAGTAAAGGTTAGACGGAAACAGTAAAGACACGAGATCCATGTTACAATCAATTTCATCCCTATTTTTACTGCGAGCCCTTAAAAAATAAAACAGCTGATATAGCACTTTAAAATGATGGATGATAGGACCTATATAATACCTCGCGTGCTTAACCCCGATCTGTATCACCCCTGTTGAAGGCACTGCCTATTCTTACTTAATCGCCTGATTATGTAAGCTGATTATGGTGTTTTACGGCATCTGACCTTGACATGATAGTAGTTAGTTAGGGTGTGGAAAACTAACCAAGATTTACTTCCAATTTTCGCTGGTTATAACTTTCTTCAGGAAATTACATGTCTTGCATTGAACTGATGGGTATTAGAAAATCAACATTATTTATGTGTATTTAAGGATAATAGTAATTCCTATCGGCTATAGCGACTGCATATTGCATGTTGATGAAGGACTAGTCTGAGTCTTTCGAGGTTGGCTGGCAGCCGTCGCTCCCATAAAAGCCACACCAAAAGGAGGAGAAGGCGTAAGCGACCCCGGGCTCCGATCCAAAACCTTGGCCGCAATCGCTCAGATGATGATGATAAGTTTACACAAAACAATAACGTGATTGGTTGGTCATTAATTTGGGGATAAAAAAATACACCAATACGCGTGATGCGACACCGCTCTACTCGTAGGATTTTGTCTTGTTGTTTGAAATGGAAAATGTTGGAATTATTTTTAAATAGAGCAGAAAGTACATACAAAAACAAGTTATAAATATTTTTTTTTTATCTTGTGGAAACCCCCACGGGCTTCACCCCATCGATGCCGACGATGGGGTGGGCGTGTCGGAATCGGACCGACTAAAACTACACGGTGTCCTTCCCAAGTGTCCATTGCCAGGCACCCCGGGTAAGCCCTCGAAAGGATAACCCCAGGTTTACCGGACTTTGGCCGCCACCGCGGCCTCGCCTGGTGGGGTTGGGTTGTATCCCGCGTCTTTTATAGTTATATTTTTGTATGAGTGTTAGTTGTTTAACATTGTTGTATAATATAATTTACTCGAAACCTTTCGAAGCCACTTTTTAATCCAAATCCTACGTTTACTTCTTTGAGTATTTAGCATACTCAAAGGTTTACTTCATCTTACGAAACTTCAAAGTATTATTTCCTAACTTGGCAACTCATTGCCCGTTGTAGACACTAACAGTGCTAAACTCACCTAAACTCGAACCCTAGGAACAAGATTACTGGAGAAATGTCATCAGAGAAACCCCTAGCGTCCCATAAACATTTCTTTTCTTTCACATTAATCAACGTAGCAATAATTAGGTAATTAGATGGGGTACGCCATTGAGTACACCAATTTAATAGCATTCAATTCAAATCGTACTAAATTATCCCATTGTAGCCACATGGAGAGATCTTGTTACGATTGATGCCCTAAATAGCCAACCCCGAATCTACAATTGAAATGTTTAGTTTTAGTTTTTCTACCACATTTTTTGTAAAAATAATTGCTTACAGTGGAAAGTTTCATCATTGTATTTCAATCATTAAATAATATTTTGATGTTACTCTAATCAATTAATTTTATCTATCCTCGTATTTATCATCAAAATAGTTGATTCCTTGTTATTTTATTTTAATGGAAATTCATTAGCCCGCTGCGCGACTTTTAAGTCGTGGACTAGCCTCACTGTCAATGTCCACGTTTCGGGACGTCAAGTCATGACTGGTAGAACGCACTGGTCGAATAAATTCTTCTTCTTTGAAGGATAAAATCAATAAAAAGGATCGAAATGAGGCCATCCGACAAAGAGCTAAAGTCACCGACATAGCTCGCAGAATAAGCAAGCTGAAGTGGCAATGGGCTGGCCATATCTGCCGAAGGAACGATGGCCGATAGAGCAAACGAGTCCTAGATTGGAAACCACGAACCGGTAAACGGAAGGTAGGAGGTCCCCCAGCAAGATGGACGGACGACCTGAAAAAGGTAGCTGGGATAGAGTGGATGCGCAAGGCGGAGGATCGGGTGCTATGGCGTAAAATGGGAGAGGCCTGTGTCCAGCAGTGGACTGCAATAGGCTAATTGATTGAATGTATGGAAATTTGCTTGATTTGTTGATATTTATGACTGCTCCGCTCTCGTAGTGCATGAGTAGCGTGGTGATATATAGCCTATAACCTTTCTCGATAAATGGACTATCCAACACAAAAATAATTTTCCAATACGAACCAGTAGATTCTGAGATTGGCGCGTTCAACCAAACAAAGTCTTCAGCTTTATAATATTAATATACTTAGATAAAAATATTATGACAGAATGGTCATTTGTCAATATATTTTAATAGATAGGGGAAAAAACTTTTACGTAGATAATACTGTTTGTTTCTTTTCCGGAAACCAACGTTGATTTTTATGTTACGGAGGTGTAAACAAGCCCAAGTTTACCGGTTATCACTTAGTACTATCAGACTTAGTTAAAACTCATGCGTTGTTACCCCTATCTCAAAGATGCGATGGCAATATTTCTAATAATTTTATTGTCCTCAGATGAACAGTTCTAAAGTCAAATGATCGATTGCTTTAAATCCTATTCTAAAATACTCGTATTGATGTTGTATCGCACTACCTAATACATTAACAACTTCCCCAAATAACCCCGACCTCAACTTCCTAAGTTCAATCGAGTTGATACCAATAATAGGGTTGGAATCGTTATAGCCCCAGCATCGAACAGTGGGCTGTCTGGTACAATGTGGGGACCTCATATCTATACATAATATTATAAAGCTGAAGTGTTTGTTTGTTGATTTGTGTGTTTGGTTGAACGCGCTAATCTCAGATAAACTCATGCGAGTTGCAAAATTGTTGGAAAAAGTGTTGAATAGCCTATATATTTATCAAAGAAGGTTGTAGGTTATATATCATCGGGCTACTACCCAGGAGAGCGGAGCAGTAATTATAAATGTCAACAAATCGGGCAAATTTCCATACATCGTTAAATAGATAATAAGTAAAAAATTACGGGCATGTATAAGATAAATGGGTGACACGGGGGCGAAGTATATTACTGGTGAAGCCGCGGGACACAGCTAGTATAATATAATAACTGACTCATTTTAACTACGAGTATTAAAGGTAAGTGTCTTATGTAGATATAGGTTGTTCGAATACAATATACTCGTATAACTAAAGTTGCCTTTCATTTTCAAATAAAACTATTTTTAACGGATTCTATCGCGATTTATTTGATGTTATTTTATATTTTACATTGATCCCGATGTTTCTGTTTCTTTTCAGCAGCCATGGTCACGGGGAGACAAAATAACATCAAATAAATCGCGATAGAATCCTTTAAAAATAGTTTTATTTCAATGTGTGACATTCGCGTAAACTTCCGACAAACAAATTTCATTGTTATTTTTTGTTTAAATCGGTGGCCCTGTGCGATAAGGCCGCCAATTGTATTATGATTGCGTAGGTACAACAATTATTACAATATTTATTGTTGCTTTTTAATGCTCAGATGAGACAAAATATAGGATTTTTAGTAAATAAATAGGTTTTTTTACGTGAGGAAGCCCCAACGGGCTCTACCCCATCGGTGCCAACGATGAGATAGGCGTGTCGCAATCGCACCGACTAAAACCACTCGGTGTCCTCCCTAAGTGTCCATTGCTGGGCACCCCGGGTGATCCGTTGAAAGGATAACCCCATGGTAACCGGCGGACTTTGGTTGCCATCGCAGCCTCGCCTGTGGGGTTCACCATTTCACGGCACTCACCATGGTCTCCAGTGAGAGAAAGTCCACGCCCAGGAGCAAATATATCCTAATGAAATCTTGTGTAATCACATTGACTTGGTAAATTACATTGCATTATTTATATTTTTTTAAACTTTTTCTGGTAGCAGCAGGAATTTATTTTCCTTGATTAACCAAGGTAATGACGAAAATAAAATTAAGGAAGGATCTTTTTTTATTGGATTACCATAGATATCTTAATAATATGACTGTCATTTAGTTTATAAGTAACGGTGTGGTAATATAATGTGAAAAATTAATTGAAATGTCATGATGATTTTTATAAATAGAGAAATGCTATATAATCAAGATTTGGGCTCGCAATTTTTTATTTTTAAAATAAATGGATCATTCAAATTTGGCATTGACAATTAATTGAATTGACTTACAGATACGTTGTTCGTAGGTACTACTAGTATAGCGGAGCGCGCCCGGGAGAGACTTAGAACTCTCCCGGTCCGCCGAGCCCGCAACTTGCTCGCCGCGCGTCGCAGGCAACTCAGGCGCCGAAGGTCGCTTAACGACCTCCGTCCTCCATGAGCGCAGGCCTGGGGGTGGCGGGTGAGGCCACCTGTCACCCCAGCAGAAGCAGGCCGGGACGGTGGGGCGACTAGCGCCCCTCCCCCAAACCGGGGCAAGACGGGGACACCGTGGTTCCCAAACCCGAGGGGGCCATCTCGAAAGCGGAGATGGCCCAGGGTCAGTCGGGGTGCGAGGGATATGCTCTATGGGCAACCTTACACCCCGGCGTCTGCAGACCCGAGACGGCGTGCGGTTTTAGTCGGTTCAAGCCCGACATAACCGCCCCCGCTGGCCGGCGGGGGGGTATCCGAGGGGATTTCCGCACGAAAAAAAAAAAAAAAAGTATCGATCGAGGTTTCTAATGCCCAATTTTCATGGCCAAGTTAGTTAAATCATGCACCGTATGGGTTATTTTTTTTCCCGACGGCCAAGGACGAGTTATGTTTTCGGCGAGTATTTTGTATGTATGTATGCATGTAATATTCTTTATTATAAGCTTTTATTAAGCTTTACCTGTTCCGATGTGTGTCATCAAATCTTGCAAATTGAATTTGTTTCACTTCCCGGTTACGGATTATCTGAAATTTGGCATACATGTGTAAATCAGGTGACAATGATATAATATATGTATTATGATGACACGGTGCTAATCTGATGATGGAGCTGGAATAAAACGACGCAAACCCATCGTGTTTCGGCCCGTTTGATCTTAAATTTTATTTTTATTTAATTAATGAAAAAAGAATTCCTTTTTATTAAGAACATAAAAGCTTATTTTTAAATAGCTTTTTTTAAATTCCACTTGTTATCTTATGTCTTCCAAACCCTTTTTTTTTTCGTTTGGAAACCCCCACGGACTCCACCCCATCGGCGCCAACGATGAGATGGGTGTGTCGGAATCGTGTGTCTGCTTCTGTTCGGATCGTGAGTCAGCCGACTACCGTCCTCAGGCCCCGATCATGGAGGTCGGTAGTCCCGGGCGTAGACAAGTCTGCGGCGTCCTCGCCGCAGAGTGCGGAGGTCGGGGGGCAGGGTTCTCTCCCGCTCCCTCTCCGCCGCCTCTTTCGCGTGCAGAAAGAGGCGGTGCCTGGGTGGCGTGCCACTTCCTCCCGTCGGAGACCACAGCTCTCACCATGGCCTCAAGCGAGAGAAGTCTTCCAAACCGATGCATGGATTTAGCTGAATGAGGGCTCAAATGAAATGGATTCATCTTCCAAGTGTCATAAGGTACATAAAATATGAACCAAAACTATACGGTGGATTTTTGGCGCTAAAATGTATGTCGTTAAAAAATATTTTCACTCAAATTTATCGAGTACGGTATCCAAATGTAGAGCTTTAAAAGGTGATTTCAAAAACGTATACAGCTTTGTTTCTCTTGAATGCTTAAAACTAAAAGGTATAAATAAATATAAATAATAAAGAAATTTTGAATACCCAACCGCAGCTGAAAAGACCGAAATAAGCTTTATAGCAGGCGGGACCCAATAATTCTTTTCGGTTATTCGTTTCGTTTATTTCGGTCTCTTCAGCAGCAGTCGGGTTTTTTATTTTTTATTTTTACGTTGCGTTTATGCATTTTAGTTATAATATTTTTTGGACCCTTGAATGAGAAATTTATAAATATAGATTTGATGATTTCCTTTCATTTATTTTAGCATGTTTCTTACAGAAATTTGATCCTATCGATTGATGCGATTAAGGTACAAAAAGCAATTTTTCGAAATTCGGCGATTTGATTGCCGAGTGTGTCAATCGTGTTTCCAGAAATCTTTGAATGCAGAATTGTATTCTTTTAAAAAAATCACGAAATGTTTTCTTTCAGTAATATTTGCTATGGCCTCCGGGTGGCGTTAAAAAAATCCACCCTGCAGAGGAAGCGTCTGAGTTCATCTACTTTGGTAGCGTGTCAAGAGACGAAAGATGTGACGAAAATATTGATAGGAGAGTGAATTTGTGAAATCATTCTTTCACATAGGTAGGTATTAGAGACCCGAGTCGGCTTGCGGTGTTAATCGGTTCGAGCCCGACGTAACCACCCCCGCTGGCCGCACGAACAAAAAGATACTTTATAGAACACAACATTCTTCTTACTACTACTACTACTTAAGCGGAAATCTTAAATAAGTAAAAAGGTTTTTTATTCTAAACTAGATGGTGCCCGCGACTTCGTGCGCGTTAATTTCGGAATAGATCAAGGTAAGTTTACTTCTGCAGTTTACAACCCAACATGTATTATTTATTTTTTACCATTTCATCGTTATATTTTCAACCATTTATCATAAAGAAATAGATGTATAATGTTACGCCGAGAGATCGGGGAATAGCGTAACTATCATCAACAACCTGTAGACAACTTTTAGAAACGTTTACATCAATCGATATCACAATATGTACCTAATAACTCTTTGTTTGCATCTATTTTTAATGTAAGTATGACACATTACAGACTTTTGTAGTTAGGAAGACAATATAGGGTGATGTGATATTCTATTCGGCTAATGTATCAGGTTTTTCCAACAGTACTTCCCTTACGCATCGTCGTCAGCATGGCAGTTTTGACTCGTCTCTTTGTCTTCATGTTACCTATTAGCAGATGAAAATGTTCGCAAAGTAGTTTATGGAACTAGAATATTAACAAATTGAAAGTAGGCTTTACGAGTATCTAAACTAGTACTTAAAGTATTTTTAGTTGTTAAAAGGGAGGTTCATTTATAACTAGATTATACGGTGAACTTTGGGTCGCCTTAGAATCAAGTTTTGTTGGTTACCTTATCAGCTGAATTTATTTTGTGAATGTCTCATATTTTCAAATATCCTAATTGTTAGTAGAGGTACAGTATCCCAAGGGGGCCATCTCCAAACCGTAGATGGACCAGGGTCAGCCGTGGTTCGAGAGAATTTCCTTATGAGGCCACCTTACACCTAGACCAATAAGAGACCCGAGACGGCGTGTGGTTATGGTCGGTTCGAGTCCGACATAACTGGCCCTACTGCCCGACTTCTATCCGAGGGGATTTTGACACGGAAAAAAGGTATCTGTGTTAATCCAGAAAATGGTCTATCTATGCACCAATTTCATCCAACTTTGTTCAATGGTTTACGCGTGATTGAATAACAAACATCCAACCATCTTCTTAAACTATTACATTTATACCCAATTAGTATTAATGGGATACCTATACAATATAATAACACAATTAAATCTTCTTTTAAAAAAGGTAATTATTACCTATTAGATTAGAGATTCCTTTTTCACCTCGGAGCTCAGGCTTCCCATGTTTCATTTTTAAGTAAGTATATGTATTGCTCGAAACACGGTTTTTACAATAATTATTTCTTTGATGGGAATAATAATATTTTTTTTTATTCAAGTGACCATTGACTCAAAATGTTAGTAAGACTTAAAAACTATGTTAAAAAAAATTAGTACACTACATTATAATTTTTGAATCACCGGCGGTGCATCCCATGGGAGATAGCACCGCAGTGACTCATATATGTGCAATCTAGCCTACTTGCTATCATTCTTAGGATGCTGTTAGTGCTGGCTCGCACTCGTTGCACCAGGGATGCGCACCTCTTTCTCATTGTGGCATAGAAACAATCCACACGACCATCGGCGAACATCCCCGAAGCACTACAGAAGCGCGGCAGCCCTATCAGCATCCTAAACGCATTATTGTATTGAACTCTAAGGGCGTTGTACGAGCTTAGAGTATATCTAGCTAGAGATCAAAAATCAAATAATGTCCGACATGCTTCGCAGATTCTCTGCATACAAAGTTAAATTAATTTATTTAATAGAATTTAAAATGTCACATATTTAATCATTAAGAATTATAATTATATTAAAATAATTAGAATGCAAATAAAATGTCCATTAATGTCAATATTTAGTCAAGAATGCATGTAAGAATAAATTTGTAATGTCAGAATACCCAGTCATATCATATCAATAATCAATAATTATACAAGCAATAATCATGTCATAATAACAATCAATCACACACATAATATGATTTACACTTCAAATGTCATTAATACCCAAACCAACATCATTTATCCTCAAGAAACTCCTTGACACTATAATAAGACTTCTCCATCAGCCAGGTAGTTAGTGTTTCTTAAAGTTCTTTCTTAAATTTATTGAAGGTTAACTCTCTAATGGGTCTGGGTATGTCATGACTTATTGTAGCTATTATGGAACCGACTGCCTTCATTCCTGAACTCCCAACCCCGAGAGGAATGCCTCTGCTGGAACCTCATCTTGGTGGAAACCCTTATACACCATTTGCTAACATCAAAAATTTAGAACGTACGTATTTTGAGAAAAACTAACATTATAAAGTCTTCAGATAATATTAGAGCAAACTTGACAAATATTTTAAAAAAACTTTGTTGTTTTAGATATCTAATAATGATGAAATGCACTGCTGCTACATCTAGAATATCGATCATCCAATATTTTTATATTCAAGTTAGAAAATTAATAAATTATCCCGAATATCAGACTAACAAACGAGCCTACTGAAACTAGGATATCACAAAATCTATCAGGAAGATTGATACAGATTGTCAACAACGTGAAGCTTTGTGCAATCATGCGGATCATAATAAAGCGTCCTCAGATTGTGTCGGCCATCTTACTGTTACGAACGTATCATAAAATAGTGACAAACATTACTGGACGAAGCCGTATAATCAACGGAACCAGAATAGCACTCATTAGATGCTAGAAATTCCCTGAATTACCTATTACTTTTAACACGTGTGCAGATGTCGAGATTCAACGTTGCTCTCAGAATGAGGATTAAGTCTGTTAGCTGGTTGCATTTCTCTGAGAACACTCCACATTTTATGTCTTTTAAAATTAAACGTATACCTAGTTACGATACAACTAGTTTCTCTTTCTTTCTTTTTTCAATTGAAATCTTAGTAATCTCTCAATCATAATATCTATTTGTTACACACAAGTGTAAGTACTTGATACACCTATCCAACACAAGATGATCTGTGGCATGATGTTCAATAAAAATGTCATAGGTACAAGTATTTCTTTTTGTTATTTAAGTAGTTTGCACATGGCATACAGAATGGTCTAAAGCTTATAAAAAAAAAAAAAAACAATACAACAAAAGAAGGGTTATAGGACTCCTTTTCCTAAACTAGGCAGAAGTTCTGTCTGTATCTTAGGAAAGAGTGTCCATTTAGAATGTCTTAATGCGGTTACAAAATTTCTGGTACATGCAGTGGGTGAACAAAGTACCAGGTAAGTTATAATATTAAAGTATGTATGTATAAAAATAAGGTGTATGTGACTGTCTGCGTGTGTGTGTGTGTGTGTGTGTGTGTGTATGTATGTGTATGTGTGTGTGTGTGTGTGTGTCCGTGTGTTAGAGAGTGTGTATGCATGCGCGTTTTAATATGTATGTATTTTGTTTGTTTTAAGTCTATAGGTGGAGTGTAAACCTATCTCATATTACTGTTCCGGTAGTTAGAATCTCCTCGACATCATTATATCTTAACGACTGTAGTCAAGCATTAAGCTTGTGTTTTACCTCACTCTTAGTCAAAGCGTGGATATTTAATTGTTTGTGGGCTTTATTATAAAGCCTAGAACTTAGGCCATTAAACTGTCGTTTTGCGAAAGCAGTCCTGCAAGGGACAGTGGGACATAATAAAACGCAATGACGCCGCTGTCTGAAAAGCTGCTTAGTATAAGAAATCATAGAGTGCTTGCGAAGGATGGATTTTAAAGAGTATCATTTCCTAATAGTTAGGACCTTACATTCTGAATATAATATATATGTAGGATAGTTACGTGATTTACAGTAAATTACTTTTAGCATAGCTCGATGAGCTCTTTCAAGCTTCAATAGCTCAGTTTTGAGGTCCCCCCTCCCTCTCCACACACACACAGGGTTACAGTACATTAGGATCGAGGTACAGTCTAGTTTTTCGTCAATGAATACTCCGAGATATTTTATGGTTTCTAGCATTATCAACGACAGACAGGTACAGGCTATATTGTTATGCGGACAGTTATGAGCTATAGATTTCCGGTTTCAGCAGCTGGTTTTGATGTATGCGGCATTTTGAAACGTACGAATTTGCCTTCATAACATCAAAGGTTAAAAGATTATTTGCCCACCAATGCATTACTCTCCTTAATGCGTCTTCCGAGTGTAGTTTAGCATTATCCCAACCCTGAGCATATGCCACCAGTGCTGTATCGTCGGCGTAAGTGAAAATATCACAGTTGACGAGAGGAAAATTACAAAGTTTAAAAGGCTTGTCGATATGGGCCCTATGACACTATCTAGACCCTAAAGTAGGCATAGTTAGCTAAGCTTGTAACATGCGTTTCAGAATTATGAGATACTTAAACATTCTTAAGTAGGTATACATAAAGTTTATCAACCCATGTCACACTACTAAATACTTTAACAAATAAAATCGCAACCCATAGTGCAACATTTCACGAATGTAAATATGTAACACACAATTCCAAACAAAAACAGAAAATGTTGGTACCACCCAGGCATTTATGAAAGCTGACGCAGAAAAATTGTTAAGCACACGAAAATCGACGCGCATGTGGCTACAACTAAAGTGAACCACGATGAGTGTTTGATTCCTCGATGCGCAAGGCAGGCCACACACCCCTAGCTCTAATAGGGCTGGCACTTCTATACAGCTTCTACTTTAACACGTAACAAAAGTGTCGAGTGTGTGTGTCAACATTTCCAATTTAAAATTCAGCTAACATCTTGATTCTTTGGCATCTGCAGCTAAACTTGCACAAAAGCATTTGGATCGATATACATCCACTCACGAGTACCTACTTCTAATAAACTGTTGCAAAATTCACACTGCAGTCGAAATTCGCGTCTATTTGCACGAGAGCGTCGTTAAAACGATTTGCCGTGGATTTCTTAAGGCGTTTTGTGAATACACAAACCATTGAAACGTTTTCTCGCAACGCTTTGAAAATTTATATATTTGAATTTCTAAATGACTCGTAACTTGTAAATTGGTCGTAAAGCTAAGAGCTTTGATAGTTTGATAACATTTTACTTACAAAAGATTTAACTTCTAATTGTGAACGTGAACATTATTTATAGACACATTAGTTATATATCTACAGTACTTACCTACACGGTTTATGAATTCGCACACGTGAAGAACTAGTAAGAGTTTGGTTAAGATCGGCTTGTTTCGATTTTGTAAAGCGTTCTCTCGAGTAGTTAATACCGAATTTATAAATTTTAATAACATTGATATGTGGGAATAAAGAAAAACGAACAATCCGTTTAAACCATTTTATCGAGCGTAAGCTGTTCGATTTTCAGAAGGAAGATGTTCCACCAGTTGAAAAATTTTGAACAGTATCTTAATCAGTCACTCGGGCATTGATCGCCAGATCAGAATAAATAAAAACAACCCTTTATTTACCTGGGTCTATGAAAAGATCTGATTAATATTTTTGATATTGTTACAACGATCGTCGATATCTCGGAAACTACTGATCGAATCTTCTAGAAATTAAAACGCATTGTTAATGTCGAAGTACTCTATCGATCCGTTTAGAAAAATCCAGAAAAGTCAATACAAAATCACACGCCCTTTTGTCTACCTATACCAACTTTACCTACAAATCGCGATAAAAAGGGCATTCACCTCTATCGTCGGCACGACTGTGTAGGTACTTATTTTCTCGAACGCCCCAGTAAATACCTACTATTCTCGAACGCTCTAGTATATTCTACCCCGCTTATTAAGAGCTATAAAAGGACGCCCGGCTATCGACACGAATCAGTTAATTTTCGAAAGCGAAAGTGAACACATCTTACCGAAGTGAACCAAGAGAGTTATACCTGCGACTTAAGCAACGACTGTGGACTACTGTGAACTGCTGAGCGACTTGAACTGTTGAAGAGTACTGTGTGTGCTAGTTATTTAGTTGTCTAGTTTGTGGTGAGCGAATAAACCTCTTTGTTGTGTAAACGGCATTTAATTTGTCCCCCGCGCACGTAACAACTGGTGTCAGAAGTGCGATGCCGTTATTACCACGTGAAGACGAAGGGCGTACTCCACGGACCAGACGTCAAGTGGAAATGGATGCTGCACGTCAACGGAGCCTTGAAGAGGAAGGGCGTCAGGCCGATCCTACTATCTCAGCGGTAACTACGAGAGCACCAGATGGAACCTCGTCAGATACCAACATGATGACGCTGTTGGCTTCTATGCAGCAGATGATGCAGGCCTCTATGCAAGAAATGCAGGCCAACCAAGAGGCTAGTCGACAGACAATGCAGGCCTCCATGCAAGAGATGATACAGGCCAACCAAGAGGCTAGCCGACAGATGATACAGGCCAACCAGGAAGCTGTCATGGGTTAAATCGATGCAGGCATCCATGCACTGGGAGATAAAGTGAAGAACCTCGAAGACGGCTTGCAAATGCTGAGTAAGGAAGTGGCTTCGAAGACTGGGACCATTGACGACTGCTTGCAAATGCTCAGTAAGGAAGTGGCTTCGAAGACTGGGACCATAGACGACTGCTTGCAAATGCTGAGTAAGGAAGTGGCTTTGAAGACTGGGACCATGGACGGCCGCTTACAAGAGCTTGAAAGAGAGATTGTCAGGCTAAAAACCTGCGGACCTGTTGCCGCGACCTCACCATCATCAGCGAAGTTCGACCTACCACACTTCGATGGAACCTCCTCGTGGACAGCCTTCAAGTACCAATTTGAGATATTGGTAAAAACTAAAGCCTGGAGCAACGAGGAGTCTTTTATGGCCCTGACACTTGCATTACGAGGAGATGCCTTAGTAATACTGGAAAACCTGCCACCTGAAGGAAGGACACTGGAGTCTCTGATGGAAGCGTTAGACACACGCTACGGTGACAAGCACCTGGAAAATGTCTACCGGGCGCAGCTACGCGAGAGGAAACAAAAAGCTGGTGAAAGCCTCCAGGAATGGGCTGTAGAGGTTGAAAGACTCGTTCGTCGGGCCTACTCATCGACACCCGTGATGATCGAGACCACCCTACTGGAGGCCTTCCTAAACGGTATACGGGACGCAGAAGTGAAAACTAATGTACAGTTGCGTCACCACCAGACCTTAAAAGAAGCACTGGCTTATGCCCTTGAGGTGGAAACCGTACGGCAGAATGCCGGGATAGGGAAGATCAGGGAGGTCAAGGAGGTAGTTGCAGAGGAGAGGAAGCCGCGGTATGTCCCAACGTGTTATTCTTATAGAGGCAGGGGCCATATCCAGTCAGAGTGTCCTTCGAGGAAACGGAGGAGGGTCACGGACTCCGGGACCCAAGTGGATCAAGATGTTCCGTTAAACTAAACGTCGCCAGGGCCGCGGGGCGGGCGCTGGCTGGTCGATATGAAGCCCCAACCATCACAATAACTCAAGTTGGCAACGGAAATAGTCTGATCATCGAGGCCACCTTGGACAACCAACCTTGCAATTTAACAGTGGATACTGGAGCTTCACGTACAGTTGTTAGGCCGGAATTGCTGAAACGCACCATAAGGTGGGAAAAACGATTTCCGAGGTGCCAGCTTCAGACTGCTACTGGCCAACCAGTGACCGTCCTCGGTGAAACAGATGTGGAGGTAAGAATTGGCGACCAAATATTTCACCAGTCAGTATTAATTGCTAATATTACTGATGATTGCATTTTGGGACTGGATTTCTTGAAGAACTACCGATGTGTCTTGGATATACCTAGAGGGGTGCTGAGATTTCCTGATCAGGAGGTTTGTTTACAAGGGTCGCACCCGTGCACTCTTTACTGTTTAACGGATACGACACTAGCTCCTAAATCGGAAACATTAGTCAGAGTGAGGTTTCCTGCGAAGACTGAACAAAGAAGATGTCTTATTGTCGAAGATACCGGCAGTCATCAAAACTTAATAACAGCGAGAACTTTACTGATGCCGAACGGAATCGCTAGGGTGAGAATCCTCAACCTCAGTGACGAAATGGTTCTCCTGAAGAAGAATAGTGTGGTAGGAAAATGTGAGGAAGTAAAGTACCTGAGACGGCTGAACAACACTACGACTAAGCAAGGCGGTACACAAATCTCCGAAGATCACATCCAGCAACTTCTCGAGAATTCAAAGGAAAACTTATCGGCATCAGAATTGCGTCAAGCCAGAGACCTCTTGCTACAATTCAGAGACATCTTTGCAACCGGAAATGACTGTGGAAGGACTGGGCTCGTGAAACACCGGATTGACACAGGTGACTCCAGGCCTATAAAACAAAGACCTCGACGTTTACCATGGGCAAGAGAAGAGGAGGTAGCAGTTATGATTAAAGACATGGCCGATAACAAGGTGATTGAACCTTCAACGAGTCCATGGTCATCACCTGTGGTACTAGTGAAAAAGAAGGATGGCAGTACAAGGTTTTGTGTGGATTACCGAATGTTGAATAATGTCACGAAGAAAGACAGTTATCCTTTGCCTAGGATCGACGATACCCTGGACATGCTTAGTGGCATGAAATGGTTTTCAACCGTCGATTTAAAAAGTGGCTACTGGCAGGTGGAGATCAGTCCGGACGATAAAGAGAAGACAGCCTTTAGTACAGGAATTGGAAACGGTTTATGGCATTTTAATGTCATGCCATTTGGTTTATGTAATGCACCGGCCACGTTTGAACGCCTCATGGAAAAAGTAATGGTGGGTCTACTCGGAGACGTCTGTCTGGTTTACCTGGACGATGTTATAGTTATGGGACGCAGCTTCCAAGAAAACCTGAAAAACCTGGAAAAAGTTTTTACTCGGATTCGTGAGGCTAACCTTAAACTGAGTCCAAAGAAGTGCGCTCTATTTAAAAGGGAGGTCAGCTATCTTGGACATGTCATCTCAACGGAAGGAGTCAAAACCGACCCCGAGAAGATAAAAGCCGTTCAAGAATGGCCTGTTCCAAAGAACAAAACGGAGGTTCGCGCGTTTCTGGGACTATGCGCATATTACAGACGCTTCATTAAGCATTTCTCGGATATTGCTAAACCACTACACCGACTGACGGAAGATAAACGAGACTTCGTTTGGGACCTGCATTGCGAGCAAGCTTTTAGTACGCTTAAACAACGATTGTGCGAAGCCCCTATATTGGGTTATCCTACTAGGGAAGGTAGATTCATTGTGGACACGGATGCCAGTAACACCGGAATAGGTGGAGTGTTGTCACAAGTGCAGGGAGATCGCCATGTTGTAATAGCGTACTTCAGTAAATCACTATCTAAACCGGAAAGGAATTACTGTGTTACTCGTCGCGAACTTCTCGCTGTGGTGAAGTCTTTACAGCACTTTAACAAGTATCTTATAGGACGAGAGTTTACATTAAGGACAGATCATGCTGCGCTACAATGGCTGCTGCAATTCAAGAACCCGAAAGGCCAAGTAGCAAGATGGATCGAGCAACTACAGGAATTTCCCTTTGTGATAGAACACCGAAGTGGAAAAGGGCACGGCAATGCTGATGCTTTGTCACGAAGGCCGTGTGTCGAAGATTGCAAGCATTGTCAGAGAAACGAAGCCCGAGAAGAGATTAAAGTCATAAAGGTGAATGGACTTGACAACGAATGGACTGGAAGCAGTATGAAAAAGGCGCAAGAGGATGATGATGATCTAAAACCTATACTGCACTGGAAACAGCTTGACAGCAAACCCCAATGGAGTGACGTATCTGCTTACAGTTCGACGACCAAAAGCTATTGGGCCCAGTGGGACAGCTTAGCTCTGGTAGACGATATCCTGTATAGGAAATGGGAGTCTAACGACGGTAAGGAAGTAACCATGCAAGTAGTGGTACCACGAAGCAAGGTGGCCCCACTCTTACGGCACATCCACGATGGTGTTTCTGGCGGGCATCTCGGAGTCAAGAAAACCCTGGTTAAAGTGCGACAGCGGTTTTACTGGCTTCGTTGTCGGGAAGATGTCGAGGATTGGTGCCGTAAATGCACTGCATGTGCTTCGGTTAAAGGACCGCCGACAAGAAGCAAAGGAAAATTGAAGCTGTACAACGTTGGAGCACCGTGGGAACGTATCGCCATTGATGTTGCTGGACCTTTTCCAACGACTGATGAGGGTAACAAATACATCATAGTAGTGCAAGACTACTTCACTAAGTGGCCGGAAGTATTTGCGACACCCAACCAGGAAGCAGTCACTGTAGCCAAGAAACTAGTTCAGGAAGTGGTCAGTCGATATGGCGCACCTATGGAGATCCACTCCGACCAAGGACGGAACTTCGAGTCTGCTCTGTTTCAAGAAATGTGCAAACTCCTCGGTATAAACAAGACCCGTACGACTCCAGCGCACCCACAGTCAGACGGAATGGTCGAGAGGTTTAACCAGACGTTGGAAAATCACTTGGCTAAAGTTGTCGACGAACACCAAAAAGATTGGGACCAGTACATCCCACTGTTCCTGATGTCCTATCGATCTGCGGTGCATGACAGTACGGGACACACTCCAGCTAAAGTAAATTTTGGTCGAGAGATAAGGCTACCAGTGGATGCAATAACCGGCACGCCACCCGAAAGTCCTAAGCCCGTAACGGACTACGTGAGTGAACTTCAAAACCGGCTGGACGAGGTGCACAGAATGGTACGGGAAAACAATTTGAAGACAGGTATAAGGATGAAAACCCGGTACGATAGAAATGCAAACACCAACGGTTTTGAAGAAGGAACACTGGTATGGTTTCACAACCCGCTACGCAGAAAAGGGAAATCTCCAAAACTTCAAGCTCGCTGGGAAGGACCCTATACGGTTGTCACAAGAATCAATGACATCACCTACCGCATTAAGAAGGGCCTTAGGGGAAAACCAAAGGTAGTCCATGTGGATAGGTTGACGCGATATCATGGAACAAATGATGCTCGGGACGAGCATGATTAAGAGGGGGTAATGTTACAACGATCGTCGATATCTCGGAAACTACTGATCGAATCTTCTAGAAATTAAAACGCATTGTTAATGTCGAAGTACTCTATCGATCCGTTTAGAAAAATCCAGAAAAGTCAATACAAAATCACACGCCCTTTTGTCTACCTATACCAACTTTACCTACAAATCGCGATAAAAAGGGCATTCACCTCTATCGTCGGCACGACTGTGTAGGTACTTATTTTCTCGAACGCCCAAGTAAATACCTACTATTCTCGAACGCTCTAGTATATTCTACCCCGCTTATTAAGAGCTATAAAAGGACGCCCGGCTATCGACACGAATCAGTTAATTTTCGAAAGCGAAAGTGAACACATCTTACCGAAGTGAACCAAGAGAGTTATACCTGCGACTTAAGCAACGACTGTGGACTACTGTGAACTGCTGAGCGACTTGAACTGTTGAAGAGTACTGTGTGTGCTAGTTATTTAGTTGTCTAGTTTGTGGTGAGCGAATAAACCTCTTTGTTGTGTAAACGGCATTTAATTTGTCCCCCGCGCACGTAACAATATCTATTGAGCTGGGAAAATTAAAACCATTTATGGTTATAGTCAACGCCAGAAATCTTGAACATTTGACCTTGACGCGCAACCAATCAGGCGAGCACTTTGTGTCAAAGTCAAGGTGATATTTTCAAGTTGTTTGGCGACGATTATAGCAAGGTAAATTTACATATAGGGGGATGAGGAGGAGCATAGATACACGGGGCACATAGATAAAGTACCTATATGTAGGAACCGAAAAACGTTATGCGGTCTGGCACGTCACTAGACAGCTTAAGGACATTTTTTTTTTTTTTTAGCGTGCGGAAATCCCTTCGGATACCCCCCCGCCGGCCAGCGGGGGTGGTTATGTCGTGTCTCGACTAAAACCGCACGGTGTCCTCCCCAAGTGTCCGTTGCCGGGCACCCCGGGTAAGCCCTCGAAAGGATAACCCCAGGGTTGCCGGCGGACTTTGGCCGCCACCGCGGCCTCGCCTGGTGGGGTCGGGTTTTATCCCGCTTCGGTGAGTTGGCAGGCATCTACGCCCGGGACTACCGACCTCCATGATCGGGGCCTGAGGACGGCAGTTGGCCGACTCGCCGTCCTTACAGAAGCAGGCCGTGGCGGAGGCGTGTCGTGTGTGCCCTACACACGCCTGCTTAAGGACATTGCACAAGAATGACAATTGTGACGCCACTCGCCACCAATTTGCTGTTGGCCTTCAACGTGTTCGTGCCGCCATCTACTAAAATTATACCCGAACTGCAATCATGTCTTAGCACCGTCAAAGTCAAAGTCAAAGTCAAAGTCAAAGTCTTTATTTTTCAAAATACTGCAACGTAATTACATCTTTTTGACGTCAAAAACTGCTTAATACTAAGTTTACCACCGCTTCCTAGGCGCTAGTGGAGAAGAAACGGCGCAACAAACTCCACTGCGGCATTTTCGAGACGTCAGCCTAAAATAGTGATTTCTTAAGACTAAATATGGACGAATGTACATTTTTGTCTCGTGTCAAGATAAATAAAGGCATATAAAAAAAAAAGTTATAATAAAATTTAACACAAGTTAAACGTTCAAATAATTGAAAAAAGTTAAAATATGTTAAAAAAAGGTCGCGTGCCTACTACAATATTATGCTGTAGTTGTAATATTTTAGCATTTTAGGAGGAGCCTGCACCATGCTCAAACCAGACATTTTTGTCTTTAAGGTAATCTGTCCTATAGTATGCTTTTTTTACATAAGGTGGTCTTAACAAAGGTTTTAAATTTATTGTCAGGCATACCAAGAACCGATTCAGGCAATTTGTTATAAAAGCGTATACCTTCCCCCATAAAAGAATCACTAACTTTGCTAAGCCGATAACATGGAAGGATCAGTTTATTTTTATTACGCAGATTTCTGTCTATAGTGTCACTTACTTTTGTAAAATTGGGTATATTTTTCCTGACAGTATGTTCTCGAATATATATTGGGAAGCTACAGTTAAAATATTAGTCTTTTTAAATCGTTCCCTAAGAGAATCTCTCTTGCCTCAACAATAAATGGCACGAACTGCCCTCTTTTGTAGTATAAATATAGTTTCTAAATCTGCTGCATTCCCCCAAAGTAGTATTCCATAAGACATCAGACTATGAAAGTAACTAAAATACACCAGCCTAGCAGTAGGTTCATCTGTCAACTGCCTAATCCGTCTGACAGCATAAGCAGCAGAACTGAGTTTATTGGCCAAAATAGTGATATCACTATAGAAATCTGCGTAATAAAAATAAACTGATCCTTCCATGTTATCGGCTTAGCAAAGTTAGTGATTCTTTTAGGGGGGGAAGGTATACGCTTTTATAACAAATTGCCTGAATCGGTCCTTGGTATGCCTGACAATAAATTTAAAACCTTTGTTAAGACCACCTTATGTAAAAAAAACATACTATAGGACAGATTACCTTAAAGACAAAAATGTCTGGTTTGAGCATGGTGCAGGCTCCTCCTAAAATGCTAAAATGTTACAACTACAGTATAATATTGTACCTAGTAGGCACGCGACCTTTTTTACCATATTTTAACTTTTTTCAATTATTTGAACGTTTAACTTGTGTTAAATTTTATTATAACTTTTTTTTTATACCTTTATTTATCTTGACACGAGACAAAAATGTACATTCGTCCATATTTAGTCTTAAGAAATCACTATTTTATGCTGAGGTCTCGAAAATGCCGCAGTGGAGTTTGTTGCGCCGTTTCTTCTCCACTAGCGCCTAGGAAGCGGTGGTAAACTTAGTATTAAGCAGTTTTTGACGTCAAAAAGATGTAATTACGTTGCAGTATTTTGAAAAATAAAGACTTTGACTTTGACTTTGACTTTGACTTTGACGGTGCTAAGACATGATTGCAGTTCGGGTATAATTTTAGTAGATGGCGGCACGAACACGTTGAAGGCCAACAGCACATTGGTGGCGAGTGGCGTCACAATTGTCATTCTTGTGCAATGTCCTTAAGCAGTCTAGTGACGTGCCAGACCGCATAACGTTTTTCGGTTCCTACATATAGGTACTTTATCTATGTGCCCCGTGTATCTATGCTCCTCCTCATCCCCCTATATGTAAATTTACCTTGCTATAATCGTCGCCAAACAACTTGAAAATATCACCTTGACTTTGAAACAAAGTGCTCGCCTGATTGGTTGCGCGTCAAGGTCAAATGTTCAAGATTTCTGGCGTTGACTATAACCATAAATGGTTTTAATTTTCCCAGCTCAATAGATATCAAAAATATTAATCAGATCTATTCATAGACCCAGGTAAATAAAGGGTTGTTTTAATTTATTCTGATCTGGCGATCAATGCCCGAGTGACTCATTAATGTACTGTTCAAAATTTTCAACTGCTGGAACATCTTCCTTCTGAAAATCGAACAGCTTACGCTCGATAAAATGGTTTAAACGGATTGTTCGTTTTTCTTCATTCCCACATATCAATGTTATTAAAATTTATAAATTCGGTATTAACTACTCGAGAGAACGCTTTACAAAATCGAAACAAGCCGATCTTAACCAAACTCTTACTAGTTCTTCACGTGTGCGAATTCATAAACCGTGTAGGTAAGTACTGTAGATATATAACTAATGTGTCTATAAATAATGTTCACGTTCACAATTAGAAGTTAAATCTTTTGTAAGTAAAATGTTAAGCTTGAACTTTTGCTTCAAACATACGCTGAGCTTTGACTTATGATGCCTCTCCATGCCACGATGCTTGATCTAAATAACATTCTTTTAATTCTTAGAAGTTGTTTTTGAAGTTATATTGGCAAACTTCTGTTCTTTGCAAAGGAAATGACGTATAATTTTTCTACATACGTTTCAAACAACTATATGACGACAGCACGCTACATGCTTTTACTATGTACATCGCGTTGTTTTACATGCTTTAATAGATCATCGTATCGTGGGTTTAAGTTCCAATCTCCACAAGCCCCGATTTTTAGTTTGGAGAGGGGCTCCAAACTTTTTACCTACATCTTTAA
The DNA here is from genome assembly GCA_946251805.1 of Cybosia mesomella. NCBI lineage: Eukaryota > Metazoa > Arthropoda > Insecta > Lepidoptera > Erebidae > Cybosia > Cybosia mesomella. The sequence continues at coordinate 10,593,216 of OX276394.1, read as the reverse complement.
TGAAAGCTATGACTAAGGAACCTTATTTAGATCCCTTGGCAATAGTAGGTTATGGTACAAGTGTGTAAAGTTGGTGATTACCGCTGAGGCGCTATATATTGAGACCTGAGCCGTAAGGCGTGGGTCTAAAGAGAGCCAAAGACGGTAATCAACATCACACACGTGTATCATACGACGTTTTTCAATATATAAGGTGTCACAAAATTATGTCTCTGAATTTGGTGACATGACTTGGTATCGACAAAATATGTATTTGAAACAAAAAAAAATATTCCATAAGACATCAGACTATGAAAGTAACTAAAATATACCAGTCTAGCAGTAGGTTCATCTGTCAACTGCCCAATCCGTCTGACAGCATAAGCAGCAGAACTGAGTTTATTGGCCAAAATAGTGATATCACTATTTTGGCCAATAAACTCAGTGGTCACCCCATTGCAATTTCGAATCTAGTGTTATGCCTCGAAAAGTAGTGCTATGCGTCTTCTTAGTTGTTTTTATTATTTTATGTTACCAAAGGTAAGTATAAATATTCAAAAGTGGTTTTAAATATGTTGTTGAGTACAATATTAATAAATAATTTAGTACACTAATTGTTTGTGAAAAAAGTCCGTTTGTGCACCCTTCGGCTGTGACATAAGGACGGACAGACAAACAAACATGACGAATCTCTAAGTGTTCCGTTTTTTGCCATTTGGCAACGGAACCCTATAAATGAGGTTGAATTTTTGTGCATCAATGGGCCCCGTGTCCCCCTACATTGATAATAATACGATGCATACTCACGCCCTCGCCTGCGTATTAAGCAGGGTATGCAGAGATATAATATTAGACCAACAATTCATTCAGATTTCTCATTAGATTCCTAGGTTTACTAGCTAGGGAATCTGGAGCTAATATCGTTTTTTTGGAAAATGCCTCATAGCTCCTAAACTTTGCAAAATTATTCAAGAAAATGGGGTATATAAAGGTGCACAAATAGATAATGCTTATCTGTACACGAAATTTTAAGTTTATGCCTCAAGAGTTTCTAACTATCAGTCAAACGTTATGCCAGCAAAAACTCAAATAACACGGAAACTATAATAGGTAAGGGCTACAACTGTAAATTGTATGTGCACATTTAGCACAAAGTAAAACCTAACTTTTTGGAAACTTGAAATCGCACATGTGACTTTTTTTTGCAAAATATTAATTATTATTCTTTTAATAAGGAAACTCTATTATTTTTTAATATGGAATTAAAGCTTGTATCAATACCTAGTCAATGATGCCAAAATAAGCCGTTATAAGTTTATCCTATTGCCATAAAGTAATGACAACAAAAACCCGAAAATTACTCCCTTTGGTCACCGCAGTTTGCCAGATTAATTGCAGGTATAAAAAGGCATGTTTTGAGTCAAAAGTCATCAGGAATAGGAAGCAGGAAAGGACGTCAGTGAATACAGCTGCATTTATCAGAAGAAAATGGATACTACTCCGGAAAAAGCAGCTCAAATCGTTGCTCTAATTGAAGCGGGCCAGAACCACAGTGCTGTAACTCGACAGCTGATTATCAGCCGATATTCAGTTCGTCGTGTGTACCACCGCGATCGGGAGACTGGTGGCTTTGAACGAAGACGAGGATCTGGTCGAGCCAGAGCTACATCCCAGTGTGACAACCGATTTCTCTTTACGGCGGCTTTACGAAATCGTCGTGCGACTGCCGTTGATCTTGTACATCATCTCCAAGAGGTGCGTGACGTGGAATTCAGCCGGTGGACGGTCAGAAGAAGACTTGTTGAAGGCGGCCTGACTACGCATAGGCCAGCAAACGGCCCTAAATTGACGCCAGCTCACTGCTAGGCCCGTCTTCGATTTGCACAGGAACATGTGGACTGGATAGTCGACCAATGGAGAGCAGTACTGTTACCAGACGAGTCCAGGATGTGTCTTTATGGTAATGAGGGATGAGGATGGGTCTACAGAAGGCCTACGGGAGATTTACCCAGTGTTGGAACTACAAACTGCGCTCAAGTAGGAATGGGATCAACCACTTGATAGAGTCGATGGAAAACTGGTGTCGAGCGATAATTCGGGCCAGGGGTAACACTTGGGGTGTGTGTTGGGTAACCTCCTCGAGTGTCATTCTGATTCCGATCCCGCTGGAGTCCGGAGGGAACGGAATCGGAGCAGCCGGTACACCCTGGACGGCGGTCAATGGCTTCCCCTTCATGGGGTTGGCATTGATCATCGGCCAATACCCAACGTGGCGGGAACACATCGCTCTCCGTACTCCTCTGCTTTCAGAGGAGACAGGATGAGCGATGGTGTTAGTGGTGGAGGCCACCGAAGGGTCCTGGTGGGGGATCCAGAGGCGGGTTGGCCCACTGCTAAAGCAGGGGCCGACGGGCACTTGTGCCACCGACGGTGAGAGAGGACTAGCCATCCTCTCGCGTTCCGTAATCGGCAGGTGATCAGCAACGACCTGACTGGTGGCTCCAGAAGGGTACGCTTTGAACTTGCTGACCGGAGGGCTTGCCTTTATTGGCCGGCCCACGACAAGGAAAAGTCTATAACACCCGACAGCGAAGTCGTTAAAACCTATGGATACCAGCCGACCTCCATAGTATATAGGCTTATCCAGGTGCAGGTCTCCGCCTGGATGGACCATCTTTCCCCATACTCGTGAGACATATTATGGACAATAAAAACCTAAATGAAAAACCGGACGGAATAATTACCGACAACCAAGGCGCGAACAACGGAAATGATAATGACGGTGTGGTAGTAGTTGGGGGTGAAGAGGAGGTGTCCTGCGGTCTCGCACGCGTTCGAAGAAGGCCGTCTTCGCCAGACCCGCAACTCCACTTCCTATGGGAGAGGGAACGGACGCGGAGATTGTGTCCACGGCTGGGACTGACAGTGAGTCAGCTCCCACCCAAATGGAGATCGAAAGTTTCCATCGCAAGAGGCCGCGCTCGCGTGGACCCGCTCTAGACCGGAGCAGAAGCTCCTCCGGACAGAGGGCGGTCTCCTCGAGCGAGGACGATCGGCCGGCAAAAGTTCTGGCCACTTCGGCGGGTAGAGGCCAGAATGCCGGCCTCTACAAATTAGGAAGCCAGGCACCAAAGCCGCCGTTGCACGTCCCACCGCTCCCCAGTGGCAGGGACCAAGGTGTCCCCGCTGCGAGGGAGCTCTTATCGGCGCTGGCCCGGATCTCAGACACCATTAAGGGTGCTAAGAACGTGGCCGGGAAAAAGAAGACGGTGGCGGAAAACGTTGCCGTCGCCAGGACGGCGCTGGAGGAGCTCTTGGCTAGGAGCGTCTCCGAGGAGGAGGCGAAGCTCAGGGCCCGGGTCACAAGCCTGGAAACTGAGCTCGCTAACTCCTTGGAGCAACAGCGGGTCATGCAACTGACTCAGATGGTCAGGGGCCCCCCGGAGGCCCAGAAGGCCCCAAGAGCCCAAGAGATGGCGGTGGGAAACACATCGGCGCCGAGTGTGACTCAGCTCCTGGCGGCGATCGAGCGGCGTCTTGGCGTATTGGAGGACCGGGCGTACCGTCCTCCGCTAGCGCCGCCCGCTCTATCATTTGCGACTGCTGCTGGTGGGAATCCTGGCCCCAAGACAGGGACAGCTGTCCCTGCGAAGCCAACGCCTGCCAAGCGCCCAAAGGGAAAAAAGCACGGCACCCTGGCCCCCGCTACAACCGCAGCTCTCGCTACACTCGAGCATTCCTCCAAAGGAGAGGGATGGGAGGTAGAGTCGAAGAGGCTCCGCGCCCCATGCTCCACTGCCGTCGTACTGACGGTGACGACGGAGGGTGCGGAGAAGGGCGTAGGGTACGCCCAGGTACTGAGGCAGGTAAAAGCCTCGGTGGACCTCAAGGCCCTCGAGATTGAGGGTGGGCTCCGGTGCAAGACGACTCGCACCGGAGCTCGCCTCCTCGAGGTCTCCGGCGCCACCAGCGGCCCCAAAGCTGACGCCCTAGCGGCCAAGCTGAGGGAGTCGCTGGACACGGAAGCCGTCCGCGTCACCAGACCCAACAAATGCGCAGGTTTGCGCATTTCGGGTCTGGATGATGCGGCCAGGACGGAGGAGGTTATCTCCGCCGTCGTGGAGGCGGGCGGCTGCCCCCGGGATCAGGTGAGAGCTGGAAAAATCCGCTTCAGCTCCACCGGTCACGGCACGGCAGTCGTCAACTGCCCCGTCGCAGCGGCGCAGAAGATTGCGGACGAACGGAGCCTCCATGTTGGGGGCTTCCTTAAGGCGCGGGTGCAACTCCTGCAGCCCCGCGAGACCAGGTGCTTTAGGTGCCTGGCCGTGGGGTTTGTGGGAGTGCAGTGCACAGCGGGAGACACCGTGGCGGACCGGTGCTTCTGCTGTAGTCAGCCCGGGCACAAGGCTAGCACCTGCGGCGCTCCGCCGCGCTGCTACAAATGCGTAGCGGAGGGTAAAGCGGCGGAGCACCGGGCGGACAGCCGATCCTGCGCCGCCTCGAGGACAAAGCCCCGTTCGTCCGCAACGGGTAGTGGGGGTGCCGCTCAGGAGCGGCCACATTCCCGGCGGAATGCGGAGATGGACGTCCATTAATGGACACACCAATCCGCATCCTGCAGGCGAACATAAACCACTGCACCGGTGCTCAGGATCTTCTGTACCAGAGCATCGTGGAGTGGTCTATCAATGTGGTCGTGGTCGCTGAGCCGTACTGGGTCCACCCCGGAAGCCCGGTGGACCTGGACGGCGTAGCGACTGATTTCGGGGGTGCCACCGCGGACACCTCGCGCTTGCACTTATTGCAAGGGGCAGAGGCTGTGTCGCGGCGGACTATGAGGGCTTGACTGTCGTGGCCGTCTACTTCTCGCCAAGCCTTGACCAGTATGAGCTCGAGCTGTGGCTCGCTGAACTGGACATCGTTCTCGCTGCGTGCCGTCCTCGCCCTGTCTTGGTCCTGGGAGACTTCAACGCCTGGTCACTGGCTTGGGGCTCCCGGGAAACCAATGCCAAGGGGCGAGTTCTGGAGGACTGGGCCAACACCCGTGGCCTAGAGGTCCTCAACCGGGGGAGTGTCGCCACCTGGGAGCGGCGGGGGCTCAGTTCGGTCGTGGATGTTGCATTCGTGACCCCTGCTCTCGCCCGCCGCGTCCAGGGTTGGCGCGTGGTGGAGGAGGAGGAGACGTCGTCCGACCATAAGTACATTACACGTACGTAACGAACCCCCCTGGATCCACGTTGGGCGCTCAGACGCCTGGATCGGGAGGCTCTCCTGGAGGCATCCATAGTGCAGGCCTGGATTCCGTCACCAGCCAGGCCTGCCGATGTCGACGCAGAGGCGGAATGGTTCAGGAGAGGCATGTCGCATATCTGCGATGCGGCGATGCCTAGGGTTAAGTCCGGCCCGGCAAAGAAACAGGTGTACTGGTGGTCAGCGGAGATCGCACAGCTGCGAGCAGCGTGCGTGACCGCTCGCCGCCGGTACACCAGGTTTCGCCGGAGGCGTCACCGCCCAGACGATGCGGAAGCCCGAGCCTCCAGGTAGCTATAAAGCACGCCAAATGGCGGGCCCGCGAAGAGCTGCTGGAGTCTCTGGAGCAGAACCCATGAGGGCGCTCTTACCTTACTTGCGGTCAGGGGCAAAATCCGCCCAAGGGCACCCCTACTGACCCAGAGCCTCCAGCCAGAGCGGCTGGAGGGGATCCTGGGCTCCCTGTTCCCGGCGAGAGCGGAGGAACATGTTCCTCCGCGCATGGCTCCGCCTCAGGCGCCTGACGCAGATAATAGCGAGAGCGATGTGCCCGAAGTCAGGGAGAGTGAACTGGGGGTAGCAGTGCTCCGGCTTAAAGCCCGGAAATGTACTGCCCCCGGACCCGACGGCATTCCAGGCCGAGCATGGGTCCTGGCCCTGGAGGAACTAGGGCCTCGACTGGTGGCGCTCTTTAGCGCATGCCTCGAAAGGGGCCAGTTTCCAAAGGCTTGGAAGACGGGGAAACTGGTTCTTATCCGGAAGGCGGGGCGACCGGCGGATCAGCCATCCGGTTACCGGCCGATCGTGTTGCTCGACGAGGTGTGCAAGCTCTTTGAGCGGATTATTGCAGAGCGCCTCGTCGAGCATCTCATGAACGTGGGGCCAGATCTGGCGGACAATCAGTTCGGTTTCCGTCGGGGGCGCTCCACCGTGGAAGCGATCATGCGCGTTAGGCGCCTGGCGGAGGAAGTAGTCTCGCGGGGTGGGGTGGTGGTGGCGGTGTCTCTCGACATCGCCAACGCCTTCAACACCCTACCCTGGAGCTGCGTTAGGGAGGCGCTCGCGTATCACGGAGTGCCTCCTTACCTCCGCCGCATTATCGAGGCATAGGATAGGTATCCGAGAGGGCCATAGTTTACCCGAGCTGGCTAGGGCCCTCTGGTCCCGAAACTGAGGGGAGCTGCGGCCGCGCTATCGCGGCTGATGCCCAACGTTAAGGGACCCAACGCCCCCACTTTTCGTACCGCGCCAGTTTTCGTGCGAAGCATTGCCCTGTACGGGGCCCCAGTATGGGCGGAGACTCTGGCGGCCCGCAACGTGGCTGTATTAAACAGCCCGTTAAAAGCGATGACCGTCAGAGTCATCAGGGGGTATCGCACGATCTCCGTCGAGGCGGCATGTCTCCTAGCCGGGACCCCTCCATGGGTCCTGGAAGCGAGAGCCCTTGCGCTGCTGTACCAGTGGCGCAAGGAGGCGCTGGAGCGGGGCCATAGGCCGGAGCCCCGAGAAATCAGGGCTCAGCGGTCCCAGCTCATGGAGACATGGAGGGTGCGACTTGAGCACCCAAGGTGGGGGGAATCCGCCATTGCGGCGGTGAGACCGATCATGAAGGAGTGGTTGGAGAGGGACCATGGGGACCTCTCCTACCGGATGTGCTAGATGGTTACCGGACACGGGTGTTTCGGTAAGTATCTGTGGCGCATCCACCGGGAGACAACGCCGCAGTGCCAGCACTGCGAGGATCCTGGCGAAGACACGGCACTCCACACGTTGGTGGAGTGCCCTACGTGGGCGAGTCAACACCGGGATCTCGTTGCGGACCTGGGCGTGGACGTTCTCTCATTGGAGACCATGGTGAGGGTCGTGGTCTCCGACGGGAGCAAGTGGCACGCCACCGCCTCTTTCTGCGAGCAGGTAATGCGCGCGAAAGAGACGGCGGAGAGGGAGCGGGAGAGAACCCTTCCCCCCAAGTTTCGCAGTCTCATCTACGCCCAGGACTACCGACCTCCATGATCGGGGCCTGAGGACGGCAGTTGGCCGACTCACCATCCTTACAGAAGCAGGCCGTGGCGGAGGCGTGTCGTGTGTGCCCTACACACGCCTGCCAACTCACCGAAGCGGGATAAAACCCGAACCCACCAGGCGAGGCCGCGGTGGCGGCCAAAGTCCGCCGGCAACCCTGGGGTTATCCTTTCGAGGGCTTACCCGGGGTGCCCGGCAACGGACACTTGGGGAGGACACCGTAAGGTTTTAGTCGAGACACGACATAACCACCCCCGCTGGCCGGCGGGGGGGAGGGGTATACGAAGGGATTTCCGCACTTAAAAAAAAAAAAGGGGGTAACACTTCTTATTCATTATGATATTTTTAGTAAAATTTGTTTTTTTTTAATTAATCATTAATAGTTGAATTTGGTGTTGATGTTTTTTTTTGGAGTAGAGTAAACTTATAACGGTTTATATTATGGTATCATTGAATAGGTATTGAAACAAGCTTTAATTCCATATTAAAAAATCCGTTCCCGCAGGGGGAACGCACAGGTAGATTTCGTGAAGCAATTAATATTATTTTATATAGAGAACTACGGACGGAATTTTTTTTTCTCGAAAACGGTAACTTTTAGCGAAAAAACTTTTCAAACATTTATCTTAGACTTAAAAATGGCCTATCGATTAAAAATGTTTCCGACACCAAGAATGTTCACCGGTTAGAAGTTATGATTTTTTTCCCGAAAATTTTTGGTTGTTCCCCCTTCCACTTTTAGTTTAAGTTTTAATCTTATAGGTTTATAATTAAAAGTTGTTGGTATTCATGTATACTATGGGATAAAATTAGAACGGTTCGAATATCTTTCATGGAACGTGAAATTTTGAGGAAAAACTGATTTCACAAAAAGTGAGGCCCTACCGTCTCCTTAGGCCGGATTCCACCCGTTCACAAACTTAAACTAAGTTTACACCCAAGCAATTTTTGACCGCAGTTTGAAAGCGATCGGGGCAAAAATGCGACCGTGAGAGTGCCGCAAATTTTGGGAAGTGGAACCATAGATACATATATACATAAATATATACATACATATATATATATATATATATAAACTTTTTGACCAGTGGTCATTTCGGACTCAGGAGGTCATAACTAGACCTCCTATGAAGAATTTTTTTAAAAATTCGACAGTAGTCAAGAAACCAATAGGTAGATCGATTTCATCGAAATCTACCTAAAAATAATAGAATTTCCTTAATAAGAGAATAATAATTAATATATTTGCCAAAAAATTCACATGTGCGATTTCATTGCACCCGAGTGTATTTTTCGTTGATTACTCTTCAACGGTTATATGCACAAGTGCTCTAATTGTAGGTATTATCCAAATCCATAAAGGATACAAAAAAAAGTTCAGCTGTCGTAACGAACACAATATTTCGGCAGTTTTTGCGCAACAATGTGGCGTTGGACAGGATCGCTCATTTGAAGTTAGTAAAGCTGTTACTCTATGACTCGTACTTACGTTAACGTTCATTACGTTGTTGTAAACTTGTAAACTCTTTGTTCGGTTCGTACAAGTCGGGCACTGGCAGTGTCGCCAACTTAGGGGTTTTCCCCCCTAAATTTAGGGGTAAAAAATTGCACTCACAAAAATATTTAGAGGGAAAAAATGTTTAGGGGGTTTTTTTAGGGGGAAAAAGTGTTTCGGTGTTTTTTTAGAGATTTATAAAATTTGTTTAAAGACTTTGAAAAATCTTCTCAATCTTTTAGATGTTTAAGTTTAGTGCTCTCCAGTACAGGTTTTAGATTGTATTGATAGTATGGTGTAGGTTTGTTGGATATGAGTTTATGATTGATGGCAAGTTTTTGATGAATGATTTGTGCTATTTAATTATGTCGATGTATGTAGTCTGATTGAATTAGGCTGGAATTAGTTTGTTAGTTATTATTATTATACCCTTTATTAAGTTTTAAATACATATCCGTGGCGTAGCGGTAGTGCATTCGACTGCTACGACAGGGGCGCGGGTTCGATTCCCGCTCAGTTCAAATATTTGTATGTATGAATACGTCTATTTGCATTGGTCTGGGTGTTTCTATGTATAATATGTATGAATTTACAAGAAAAAAAAGTATATAAGTATGTTTATCCGCATTCTGGAACTATGCTTACCTTGGGTCTAGAAAGCGCTGTGTAGAATGTCGTAGAATATTTATTTATTTATTTATTATATTTTTAAATACTTTCTACAATGTAAAAAACAAATATATTTAAAAATACAAAAAATAGTGGCTCTGGTATTAATATTATTATTAAATGGTTATAAATAATAGTTTTGATAATAACCATAAATAAGTTTTTTACAGCACTTGTAGATATTTGAAATAAAAATAATAATTAGAAATTAAACCTTTTAATATTAGATAAGATCCTACATTTTTCAAATTGTCAGTAGAGAGGTTTTAGGAGTTTTTGAGTTTACTCTTAGGGGGATAAAATTTCAAGTGTTGGCGACACTGGGCACTGGCTAGTGGCTTCGCTTGGGTCTATAATATATATTTATTAAAAAATAATCTAAGGACTTCGGCCTCTGGCACCGTCTCCGAATTCCGAAACGATCTGCGACCAATTCTGAACTCGACAGCATCACCTTAAAAGTTGTTTACAGTTAAATCAAAATACCAAAGTTTATAAACTTTTGCTGCTGGTCTTCTATTCGAACAAACAAATTTAATGTAAGTTGTACTGGCGACGTAAGTTTCAACTTATTGTATTTGTTTTTATTAAAATGAACTTGAGAAACGGCCGATCTGAACTTATTGATGGGCATGAATTTATTATGGATTTAGTCTTAATAGTTTTATTGCTACCTACTTATTTGTTTATTGAGTACTTTTACGCGGCTGCGAAGGGTGGCCATTGCTAGAGTGACACAAGCAGGAGCTGCGTGTCATACGAAAGGGACTCAACACTAAGATAAGGGGGGAATAGGTCCTAAGGTCACACATGCCTTCCTGGATCTGGGGAAATAAATTAAATGTTCCATACATATATACAGGTGACAATGTCTTAATGTCTGCTATATAAAAACCTACCTCTAGATTTCTTTAAGTATTTAAAACACTATATAGAAATATCCTATATTGTGAATTCCCATATTCCAAACACTTAAGTCTAAAATTATAATAACTTCTGCATAAACTCACTGCTGTTTCTCTCTTCTCAACTCTACAATAGCTCAAACACACACTGCAATTCTGTAACAATGATAAGAGCAATACAGGGACAGATACAACAAATAGACAATACAATGGTCACACTACCATGGTTGTCCAAGACCCATTAGGTGGGCCCTGAGTTTGTCTGTCACCTAGTCTTTATATATAAAAATTAATTGCTGTTAGTACCGCTAAAACTCGAGAACGGCTGAACCGATTTGGCCAATTTTGGTCTTGAGTTATTTGTGGAGGTCCAGAGAAGGTTCAAAAGGTGAATAAATATGAGAGTTGTTATCGATTGAGGCATTACGAAGTCTGCTGGGTCAGCTAGTAGTATATAAAATAATGTGCTAAATGGAGGGGGAAGAGTTGGAAAGTGTACCCCGCTTTCCGAGGTGATGGCCTCTGATGCAATCAGAGCACAAAGCAGTCAGCCCACCTCAAGATTCTTAAAGTTTATTTGACAGTAAGAACGGGCCCCAAATTTTATAATTTATTACTTAACTTAACCTTTCTTTTAAAGCCCTTGATCTGACTGACACATTTCACCTAGGTCACACCTTACCTGATTGCCTTCCCCATTCATCCTCGCCACATAAATCTGTTCCATCAATTCTCGCTATGTGTCTGAACCACCCAAGCATCCAGTTCTCTATCTTAGTCACTCCATGTTTTAGGTAATAGTATCATCTTCATACAATAGTAGTAATAAAATATTCCACACTGATATTAGGTGGGGAATCTTTTGGTGTCTGTCAACTTGGTGGTACCTTTCATATTGTAAGTGGAACATATTAAATGTTTTTAACAATGTTTTCAATTACAGGTCAAAATGCTGCCTTCAATAGTACCTGACAAACAATATGTTTTATCATTAGATAGCTTGGATTTAAATTTCATGCACCAATATGTACAAAAGTCCTCTGATGAAATAAAACCATTGTGGTCAAAGCCAGTTATGGATGGAGAATCAACATACTGTCATGTGGAATTAGTGGCTGAAAAATTGCGTGATCAAGATTATTGTCTTGGTATGTAAAATAAATTGCACTTTGAAAACCTTTTTGGCATTGCAGTAGTACATTTCTGTAATATTCTGTGTAATACTCACTGTATATTCTGATTTTAACCAACTTCGCAAAAAAGAGGAGGTTCTCAATTCAGATGTGTATATTTCTTTATGTAGGTTCGGTCATAAGTCTGTTGTATATATGGAAGGATTCACAAAATCCTTGTTTATGTAAGACGGAAATTTATTCCAAAATAGTCCCATTTAAATTTCTTCTGATGACAAATTTCAGGAATAAACAATGGAACTCTTCAATAAATGCTAGCATATTGCTGCCATCGCATCTTTAGTCATTGCTTCTCCAATTTCATGAGATAGCATAACGCTTGTATGCGATAAATAGGCTTGCAGACCTATGCTGTATAATCAGTACAGTATTTATTAGTGATAGAGATAGTCTAATATCATGATCCACAAGGGAACTCCTCAAAATCAAATAGAAAATGTAAAATGATCAAGGTATTTTTTAATTTATGATCATACTGTGATATGTGTACACTACTATGGTCTAGGATATGCTGGAATTGTCCAGATTTGTACTACAAAGGCAGACAACATAACTTCTTTATGATGTACAGCATGATTGTCTCATTCAAGTTGTTAGGGTATTATGCCAATCCTAGGAGGTAGAAGTACCTAACTATGGCTACAGACATGCTGTATGAGATTACACTTGGATTACAAAGGCAGACAGTGGAACTCCTGAACTATAAACATTATGAATGTCTGGTTTAATTTATTGCAGGAATATTCTTGAAACAAGCAGTAAGCAGTATTTTCAAAGGTCCTATCTTTGCATAGTTTTCAGTGTTTAAAAGATTTTTATTGCCAGCTCGCTAATGCTTAAGTCTATTTTTGCGATATGTAATACTCTCTTTGGAAATAGCCTAGGCTGCATATTTTCATCTCTGAGAGAGATGTTTTTCCCTTTTTTCACTTGGCTCTCCCTTTCTTCGCTTGTCTCGTTTAGATGTCGCTGTCTCATATTGCAACGCGTTTAGTATGTTCACCTGAACTCACTTTTTACGTTCAGTTATGTTTTGACTAAAACTGGCCAGGTGCGAGTCGGACTCGCACCTGAAGAGTTTCGTAAGTACCAAAATTTATCATAGTTTTCAACTTTTTTTATATTGTGGAATTTTTCCTTTATTTGTGCTGAAAGATCATACTTTTTGACAAATTTCGTTATTAACATTATAGGTTTTCGAACCAAATCCCATAGAGTACTACCGGTTGACTAGTGATTACATTCAGAACACAAAAATGCGCGTACGACTATTCAGTTGAAGTTGGTGCCAAACAAAACAGGTATTAGATTGGCATGTAGGCCATGTAGGGTAACAATCTGCAGTCCCAGTTCCACCACATCTTAAGTCTTCACGCGCAAGCAATGAAATGTGTAAGCGTGTGTTGGGTCTCGTGCTAAGCGACACAATCTAAACGGGCAGACACGTCTGGATTGAAGTCATTGTCAGGCGCCTCAATTGATATTACCTTTTTGGCTTGGCACCAACTTTAACAGAATAGACGTACGCGCATTTTTGTCTTTTGAAATAAGTCATCGGACTGATTCAATTATTTTTCACTTTTTGTTTCGTTTTTTTTATCAAAAGTATATATTACATATCATTTTATGTTCAATGTGTATGATAGGTAAAGAAAAATTAATAAGTATATCTTTTTTTTTTTTTTAAAGAATATTAGTAACTGAAAATACTAATATTCCCCCTAACCCCTCCAGCTAAGCTAAATTGCTTATGTTAGGAGTGGGTTCACGTCGCTAGTGTAATGGCCAGGATTCGAACCCGGGACCTCTCGATCGTAGGGTCGACTCCTTAACCACTAAGCTACCGACGCTTCAATCTTTTTTTTCAATCTGAGTAGGTATTCTAAACAACTATCTAGGGATAATGTAACATTTTTTAATTTGGTTTATTTTTAGCATTAAATACCACTGTCAATTTAATATATTAATTTTGCATATTAGGTATCCACCACTATGTGTACGTGTATACATAGCCGTGACCGCGACCGGGTTAGGTTAGAAACTTGAAAAAAATGTAATAGGAAAGTATTTGTTCCGAACGTAACCCTCTTCCTAACCTGACCCGACGTCTCGTTCCTATCATTGCTCGAATTGCGCAGATACGTTTAATTACTTGCCATTTAATCAAACAGCTTAGAAAATGACTTATTTCTGCATGGTTATAAAAAAATAACCACGAAGGCTTTTAATGCGGGAGCGGAGCGGAGCGTAGCGTAGCGTAGACTTCTAACCTAACATATCCAAGTTGGGTACTAAATATTAAATACCTACTGACTTCACACATATGTACTTTTTATTTTGAGAAAGATTAGAGAGAATGATCAATCACCAAACCTGCGCAATTCGGGTTATGATAGGAACGAGACGTCGCGCGTCGTCGCCGCGCCGTCGGTTCAGGTTAGGTCGGTTAGGTAGGTACGTCCGGAACAAATATTACCTTTTTCTTTCAAGTTTCTAACCTAACCCGCGACCGGGTCAGGTTCGGAATAATCATACATAGCAGTGTAGTATTCCGCCATTATAAAAAAATTAAAGTTCAAGCTCATGGACTACTGTTCTTGATGCATAATTTATTACTTATAAAGATAGAGCCTGAATTTTGTAAGTTTGTTATAATATATCATCGGAGCCACTGCACTTATTGGAAAAAAAAAATGTCACCATTAGAAAGGTACATTATTCTTGATGGATATGGCTATAAACGTGTGTAAATTACGATGGCTTGAGTTAAAAAGTGGAAAGGTCTTAGACTTAAAATCTGCCATATATTTGATTGCAATTGGTTAAGTAGCACCTTAGGTATGACCAAAAGACGATAACAGACCTCCGCGCGGGCGGCGGCGGTGGCATCAGCTAGTATTATATAAAGGCTTGCAACACCAGAGGTTTTCCTAAATGCTACTTGATCCAACACTGACTTGTGTTTAAAAGCAAGTAGTATTGTTTCACTTATTTCAAATAGGAAGTCTTGTTGTACCTCCTTCAATATAAATATTTTATTAATTAAAACAGTGTGATTATTAGTGGTAAGTCCTAGTGTCATTACATTTTTAAGATAATTTTCTTCTTTTCAGAACTATGTGAAACTTATATGTGCCACATATGTAACATAGATGTACCCCAAACATGTTATAAAAAACATATCAAAAGTCGAAAGCATCAAATTTATGTAAAATTGACTGACATAGTACTACAAAATGTAGCAAACCAAATTGGAGTCAATGTTGATAACATTTCTAATAATTCTGAAGAAAATTCATACTACTGTGAACCTTGTTCCAAATTAGTCTCAGTTGAATATGTACAGAAACATAATCTATCAAGTTATCATTTGAAATCTATTGAAAATGAAAAACTTACAAAAGATTTTTTAAAAATGTATATTGATAGACCACAACCCGATCAACGCATAAATCAAATGGTTACAGAATTTTACAGTGCCTTAAACGTAAATTGTTCTAGCAGAGATGACTGTGACTCTGAATCTGAGAGCTTTATTAGTACAACATCTATAACTCCTATTAACCAAACTGGACAGGGGTTTGGAGAAGATGATAGTGAATCTGAATTTGAAAAAGTCAATATTGCTGCATGTGTAATTCCTATCAACCACACTGTACAGGAAACCAAAGAAATCTCTTACTCTAATGCATCAGATGATGAAGATTTTATAACAACATCACCAACTCCCAATGAATCACTTGAATGTAACAAAGAATTGATGTTAGGTTTTGAATCATATCTGAAAGAAATGACAGAAGAGTCCAAACGGAATTTTAAGATGCCAATTATAGATATGAATGCTGTTATTATTGTTACCCCTAAAGGGTACAAAGAACATGTCCCATTTGACACTTTTCACAGCTTCAAGAGAATTAATAGTTTTATATTTTGCCAAGTATGTCAAATGTGGGTAGAACGAAATTTAAAACAGCATTGTGCTACTAAACAACATGTAAGCAACATCATACAACCTGTAAATGACAACTTTGAAAGAGAAGTGGTAAGTTACCCTTAGTTATTTAAAAGAATAATAATTTTAATCAGCTTCATCACAGGCTTCCCTCTCGGGATTGCGGGGTCAGTCGGCAGTTACTCTCATTAAATGCCAAAACAAAACAATATATTTATTTTTGATATTCATGTGGTTTTTTTTAAATTTATTATATGTATATAAGGAAAATGTCAAATTATATCCGATATTTTGAAGTGCTCATAGATCGAGTTTAAAGATTTCGTTACGTAGTTACATGCAAAGCTAAAGAGCATTAATTAAAAAATACGAAATTTATCTAACTAATCAATTTATTTCAATTATTGTATTGTGATCAGTCCTTGGTCCACGATGTTTTGAAGTGCTCCAAAATCGAGTTGAAACATTCCGTTGCATACAGACATACATACCAAACTAAATGTAACACCCCTAGTGTTCAAAACGTCCATAGGCTAGAATGATGGCTTCCCCATGAGTTGTCTCATTAGTGGATTAAAGTAAAATTAGCATTCTCAATATAGGTCATTCTAAATGTGCTGCTATTATTTCAGGTAGACAACCATGTACTCCTACTAAATGGTCAGAAGAAGAGTCATTGCCTTTTATGCAATGAAATTGTACTTACTGGATCCAACCATGAACTTCGTAACCCTAATCACAAAAAATACAGCCATACACATATAGTAAAAAGCATTCAAGTTAAGAAAACCTTTTGTGAATTCTGTAAGGTAAATATAGATACTCATAATTTCATAAATCATACCAAAGGTGAAAAACATAAGAAAAAGATTAAAAATAAATTACCTACTAATAATACCCTAAGTAGTAAAATTTCACACGAGGCCAACCATGTAGACATTGATTATATTCTAAAAATATATCATGAAAGTAATGCAACAGTTAATAATATAAAAAGCAAGAAGAAAGAAAATCAGAAAGAAACTCCAGCGAAAGTGGGTAAAACATATTGTCATACCTGTGATGTACACATTGATACTCCTAATTTTATGGCTCATACCAAAGCTCCAAAACATAAGAACAAATTGAAATCCAAAGTTAATAATAAACCTGTAAATGTGAATATAGCATCAAGTACTTTTTGTGACACATGTCAAGTAAATGTTCCGAAAGGCGGTATGCCTACGCATGTTTTGGGTAAACCTCACAAGAGTAAATCCAAAGGTACTGCAGTAAACAATGCGGCTAATCTTAGCCAAAAAAAAATTACACCTGGTACATCTTATGGTGTTCTTGACGAAATAAGCAACTTGCAGGCAACATTTTATTCTTAATACAGACATTGAATTAAACTTCACATCAATTATACTCATATACAAGTATACAACTTCTATCATATATGTATCATACTTATATACAACTCCAGGGAATAAGGAGTAAATTTAATGAAATTTTAAAGCAAATATATAGGAAAAGTATAGCTGTTAAGGTAGGGGACAATTTTGTGACAAGTTATGTGTTCACAAGTGTTCTATAAAATTCAAACTGTATTTGTTTTTAGGTGTAAATGAAGGGTTAGAGTAATTCATAACAAACTTATCTATGCAAATGTAATATGTGTATTATGTCTTCAATGATAAAGATACCATTTATTAATGTGATGCATTAATTATATTTTTTTTATTTTCAAAGTAATTTAATTTTTTAAAGTAAAAATTCAAGCACCTAATCCATCAATTAATAATATTTTTGTCTTGAAACCATATCAATTTTACTAAAAATTATTATTATTCATGAATCCATGTGTGTATGCATAGGCAACCAAATAGTTACCTAACCTAATAGTGCACAGTACAAATAAACTGTAAACCTCCACAGCTATTTCTTTAACCATGAATACCTACAGGGGTTTATTTGTTAACTATCAATAATTTCTGTACCTTAGCTTAAAGAGACCATTTCTGAAATCAATATCAATCCTGGTTTTTTTTCATGTTTAAGAAAAAATCTCATGCACAGCCTTCTTGACTTTTTACGTCTTGAGTGAAAAGTCAAGATGGCTGTGCATGAGATTTTTTGATAAGTAAATAATTTTAGAAAATACTTAGATATTAGACTAGGTCATAAATTGACTTAATTACTTATACAGATTTCAATGTGTCATGGTTTTATGATTAGTTTGTAGTACTGAGAGCAAAACATTCCCATTATTATCTATACAGATGAGTAAATAAAATTAAAGTGTCTGTTTGTAATGTTGAAATAACAGCTTTTGAATAAGGAACTACCTGTGCACGTATACTTTAGTGTTGGTCTTGCGAGATACTTAGATATGGGTTCTTCTTTTACTAAAATAAGAGTAGCCTGAATTACGCCTTACAATATTGAGGTATCTGACAGTCAAAGTTTCGTCAAATTCGTAGATTAGCTGGAACAAACAGACAGACACAGACAGCTGTCTTTAGTAAAAAATAATGTTTTTGTTTTAAGTACCATTGTAAGCTTATTCAAACAGACATATAAATTTGATTTATTTGTATAGAAAACTATATTATAAATTATTTTCATATTTGTAAGTTATTAACTTATACTTCTCGCCAATATCTATGATCGCTCTGAACTCGACGATTTGGAACTTGCGCATGATAAAGACGATTACAATATTATTATTTAATAGGCAATTTTGTTGAAATAAAACTATTTTTAACGGATTCTATCGCGATTTATTTAATGTTATTTTATATTTTGTTATTTAAAGAAGCTTGTAAATACTTAACTATTTTTTTAGGGTTCCATACCTCACAGGAAAAAACGGAACCCTTATAGGATCACTTAGTTGTTTGTCTGTCTATCAAGACCTTTTTGAGGTATCAAGTTTAAATTCATACCAAATACTCAGGTCTGTAACGCCTTAAAGCTGCGAAAAAAAAACTTCTAGCTCAATGCAATCAAAAGGTGCAACCGTTTGTGTAGCAAATTTCACTGAATTGCCCTTGGCATCAAAACCTATAGGGTACTTCCCGTTGAGCTAGAATCATGAAATTTGATAAGAAACATGGTCTTATAACACAAGTGATGGAAAAATCCGAAAATAGTAAATATGTAGTTCTCTAAAATCTCAATCTGTATGTCTGTCTCTCATAAGCTCTACAGCAACATTTAGTTCGCTCCTCATTCTAATTTAGTACTGAACCCCTAGTGCGCGAGTCCAACTCGCACTTCACCGGTTTGAAAAAACTTTATGATAACGAGATGTCATCTTGCAAAAAATCAGATCGCGAAGTTCAGAGCGGCGCGGCGTTCATCAAGTTGTGCACAACTACTACTCTTTGTTATGAAAAAAGAAAAAAAAATCCAATTCCTTAAAAAGTTTGCTTTTGAATTTCATCAAGTCATCATGGATTTCAATCACCATTATCAGGTCCAATACTGTAAGTAAATATTGATCAACCATTCTTCTGAATATCATACCAAACTTTTTCAGGTCATTATGTTTTTAATTTGTCGATAAATCTTTTAAAATTTAATATTCTCTTATCAAAGAAAAAAAATGGTTTCCCTCGTATGCTATTATGCTTCATAAAAACATCCTCGTAGCAGGTCACGATGATCGTGTCTTTCGAGTCTCTTTCGCCAATTACACGAGTCTTTTTGATCACGTGACCGATTTTTCTTCCATTTCATTGGTCTAGGATGGTCGAGAGACACGTGTCTACCCCGTCGTGCTGACGCTGCAGTAGTATTTAAATAAATTACGGACATTTTACTTCCATATCGTTTTGCTATTACGTTAATTAGGACTTTTTTGCTATCAGTACTACCTGATCAGTACCTACTTGAAATAAGCCTAGATTATAAGATAGTGTGTAAACGTTAGTGATATTATATTGGTGCATGTATTACCAAAATCGCATGATAGATTCGTAGAATATTTTACGATTTAATTACGTAACGATTTTAATATAAGCTATTCGATCTCGACTGCTAGTGATTAAAAGAAAATGGAAAAATTCACTCTGATCATATTAATTTTATATTCAGAGTCAGTTGTTCCTTTAATTTTACTGGACTATTTGAGTAGGTTTACGACATAAAAAATAAATTATTTTAATATTTACCCAATGACTTCTGTGTACACTAGAAAAGCAGTTCAGAAGAAGAAGAAGAAGAAGAAAAAGTGTGTCACACTTCGGGGGTGAGGCGGAAATGTGGGAGGGGTACGGGACGGCTCACCGTAATTCATAATTTTGGAGCCCTTGCACTAATTCACAGATGTTAGGTTATGTGATGATCTCAAATAAAATCGTAACGCTTCTATATGAGACGATTTAATCATATAAAATAAATTTAATATAGTCTGTGGCTTGTCATAGCTACAAAAAGTGGCTCCATAACGAACAGCCAGTCTTGTATACATAGAAGTCATTGTATTTACCCTGTTCTCAACGTTTCGGTTGCTTTTCAGCATCCAAGGTCACAGAGAAAAGTCGGACGTCTTAATTTATAATGTTCAGTATAATTATTTTAATTAATTAAATTTTAATTATAATAATATTCACGAAGACTTTCGACAATATCAGCCAGATTACTTTTCTAGTTCATATTTGTCTGAACCTTTTATAGAGATTTTTTAATTTATAATTATATGCCATCAGGACTTGCTGTGCGTTTCAAATAGGGAAAGGGTCGCGCTTGCGAAATCTCAATTTAATATTTGTACTGCCAGCAGGAAAATATAGGTAAGTACATAATAATGAATACCTATATTTTTTATGTCTAGTCTTGTTTCTTCAGATTTATAATGAGTAGATGAGTATACTCACTGTACTGTTTCGTAATTTCTCAATTTTATAGAACCTAAACTTTGTTGTAAAACTGACTAATAAAATGACCATTAATTTTACACTTTTTTACCACTTGTGTTCTTATCACTTCTGGAAGACATTTTGATCAGCTATTATAACCACTTACTTTTATTACATGTTTCTCAAGGTATCACTTCTCGAAGACATTTTGATCAGCTATTATAACCACTTACTTTTATTACATGTTTCTCAAGGTATATAAATTTTTTACATACCTCAATATACTCGAGGTATGTAAATTATATGTAACAATTTGGTGAACATTTAAATACCTAAATAATTGTACCTGTTTTTTTTTTTTTTTTTTATCGTGCGGAAATTCCTTCGGATACCCCCCGCCGGCCAGCGGGGGCGGTTATGTCGGGCTTGCACCGACTAAAACCGCACGCCGTCTCGGGTCATCAGACGCCGGGGTGTAAGGTTACCCATAGAGCATATCCCTCGCACCCCGACTGACCCTGGGCCATCTCACCACCAACAGCATCGCTCATCCTGTCTCCTCTGAAAGCAGAGGAGTACGGAGAGCGATGTGTTCCCGCCACGTTGGGTATTGGCGACGATCAATGCCAACCCTATGAAGGGGTGAAGGGGAAGCCATTGACCGCCGCCCAGGGTGTACCGGCCGCTCCGATTCCGTTCCCCCCGGACTGCAGCGGGATCGGAATCGGAGCGACACTCGAGGAGGTTACCCAACACACACCCCTAAATAATTGTACCTATTTGTAATTAATAATGTGCATTTTGCCTGTGCATAACATACTCAAAAGTCTTGAAGTTGAGAAGCAGTCTTCTTATTTATTTATGCAATATTCATGCACATAGTATTTTGGCGGACTTAATGCCATAGGCTTTTTCTTGGTATACAATAAAGAGATATACAACTACTACTACTACATAATTGAAATGGCGCCTGACAGTCCTATTCTTAGTTGGAACGCTTAGTATTTATATTATTTGGGGTCCAAGATGCCACTTTCACCAAAACTCACTTATTTTTACCAGGATAAAATATATGGGATAAATTAGTTAGGTTGAGTGTTTGTCAGTTATCAGGTTGGTAGGTATTTTGTTAAAAATGAGATATTCCCTTAAGTTTGCCGTACCATATTACTTTCCAAAATTTATTCCTTATTAGCGGCACTATCGAATGGTGTATTTTTTCCCCAAAATCAACGGGTTTGATTCCTGGCAGGAGCCTGCACTAGTTTTATCTCATACATTTTATCCTTGTAAAAATAAGTGAGTTCTGGCTGAAGTGGGATCTTAGTCTAATGTTGACTGAATCTTAGCGTATAATAACATAAACTTTATTTATATTTCCGTCCTGTTAATGTGATAAATGTTTAAATAGTAATTTTCTTTTATTTGTAATCGCAAATTGCATAAATTGTGTTGAAAGCTGCGTACCAACTGTTGTTACGGGACGTAAAACAACATTCGCAGCGAACATATCGTTACACTGTACCGAAATCCATGTTTATGGTCAGCATTAAAAGTAGATGATCATTGCACAGATTTCAAAATAAAAAATCTAAATGAAAATATTTCATTATATTTTAATCAAATACTGAAAATATAATAGAGCCCACTAAATATTTTTACAGGTTTTTGTTTAAAAATATAAACAACTATGCTCTTAAACTCATTTTTAAAACCTGAAAATGATCATCTACGTTTGATAATGTGTGTACGAATAGCTCATTGCTCGCTTGTTTCCTGTACTGACTGCGCGAACGCTCGTTTTCTTACATTTTATATAACAGCATGTAACACACATTAGTACGCACTTTAATGTGTTGATAACTTTCAATATAACCATCGAACCGCATTAAAGAGTCCACGAATTTAGGTATTATCTTAACTACAAGATAAATGGCTCGTTTCTGAATTGAGAACTTGAGGTTGAATTTCGTCAACGCCAAGGTTGCCAACCGTACGAGGTTCCTCGTACAAGTACCTAGGTACGAGATTTATGATCTTTTGTACGAGGTACGAGGACACTATCAACCTCGTACAATTATGTACAAGATTATGTTATTTGGAAAAGAAACATGGTTTTTCATTGCAGACAACTTTAGGTAGAAATAGTAGTATTCAAGTCATTAAAAAAGAAAACATCATAATTGCTTAGTTGACCTGCGAAATTCGTGTGAAACAGATCATTATAATTAGTCGCCTGTGTTATACTTAATTGCTTAAAATGGTAATATCCTCTTTGTTCTTATTGTACATATTTACTAGTCAATTATCATTATTGGCAAAAAAATATATACTAGTGAATATGTTCCCAAAGAGTATAATATATAAGACATTGAAGTTACAAAGAGTATAGTTTCAGCAAAAATAAATTTAAAGCCGTTACAAACAAAACAAATTACATTTAATTGTTCTTTAAAGTTTAAACAAAAAAAAAGTAAGATGAATATTAATTACATTAATACTAAATATAATTTTTAAGATGCTTATTGAATGTACGCGGTTTAAAGGTCAAAGTAACGGATTTTTAGCTAATAATCTTACTTTGACCAAAGCAGCTGCTTTGTATGAGAAAAAAAAATCTATAGTTGGCAACCCTGGTCGCCCAGTTTCATACTGCGCACTTTTCGTAAGTGGTCATTGACGAGACTCAACTTCAATTTCTCAATTCAGAAACTGGCCAATAGGTCATGTTCCAGCCTACTATTATTATACTTGTGTGGTGTCTTTTTTCAATGGAATATTAGCGTTATTGACTGATTGATACAATATTGATAGGTAAATTATTGTCGGAGTTTTTATGTATGATATTAGATTATGTTTAAAAACTAAGTATGCCATTTAATTTTATATTTTTTTAGTGAAATAAATTTAATGATGTATGAATTAATGTGTTTATTTTTCATTGCAGACAACTTTATATAAGTAGGTAGAAATAGTAGTATTCAAGTCATTAAAAAAGAAAACATCATGATTGCTTAGTTGACCTGCGAAATTCGTGTGAAACAGATCATTATAATTAGTCGCCTATTAATATAACAGACAGACATGACGAATCTATAAGGGTTTTTTGCCATTTGGCAACGGAACCCTAAAAATTACAAATCCGTCAGGTGGTCTGATTCAGTAGGTGTCAGTCCAGCCATGCCCACTTGGGGGTTTTCCCCCAAATTTAGGGGAAATCCACGGAGGTTTTCAGTGGGTACATTTACTAAGGGGGATTTTTAGGGTGTCGATTATTCAAGAACTTTTTTTCAAATGTATGACTATACAATTCATATAGAGCCTCGAACCTAACCAAAAAACTAAGCCAAATATAAATTTCCAAGTGTGGCTATAACTGGAATTTCGTAAAATTATTTCATATTAATATCGGTATGATGAGGGCTGATTCGATTCCTGGTCACGGTATATTTTTTTCAATAGACCTTTTATCTCTTGGTCACCTGGCTAATACACTTATAACATTTATGTACCATGCTACTTCTCCATTTATCATTTTAATTAATTCAGTCGGAAATTGAAATGGGTTAATGTACACAACCCAAAGCCAATTCCGTCGATGAGACTGCTCATAAGCACGACTTCGCCGCAATGGGTGTGTACTTTCGGGGGTTTGCTGGTATGTAGATGTCACCGTGGTGCTGGTCTTCAGTGGAACACCTATTATGGGTAGCCTCGAAGAGTACTTGATTTTTTCAGAATGAAAGAGATTTTTTCATGCATCTTCATTTATTCTTTGTGAAGAGGAGAGAGCACTTCTCGCTTGATTTTCTAGTTGCCGACTGAGGTGTCGAATCAAAATATAGCGACTTTTTATAGTCTTAATTCAATTAATTCGATTTTTCTGATTGGCGGATCGAACTTTCGCGGCTCGTTAGCGACACCGCGGCTTAACGACTTCGCGGATGTACCATAATGGTCGATCGGTCAATCTTACAAATATGCGTTTATTTTCTTTTTACAATTATTTATATACCATACTAATAGGTGGTAGAAATAAGGTGACACGAAATAAGATACAATTTACACTTATAGATGGGTAAACAATGACGATTTCTTCGTCGCAAACTTATAACTATTATACACGATTATTCCTAGTGTTTTAAATCAGTTTAATTATATACATTATCGCTTATATACTAACTTAATTAACCTTATATACTAGTTGTTCTGCACAGTTAATATATTTGATATATTCGAAATACATATTGCTTCGAAGAATCTTCTATTCTTAATTACATTTCTTACAAACTGAACGATAAATCACTTATTTTGAAATGAATATATTTTACTAGAATCCATAGTTTAATTCTTAAGATTTACTTCAAGCACATCAAGATGTTAGTCCCTACTAACATCTTTTGGGACCCAAGCCAACCTCGCCTGCCCCCGGTGCACGCTGCTGATTAACGGAGAAGGCTCTGGCGACCCGCCAACACGCATTGGACCAGCGCGGCGGGTTATGGTCCAAACCCCCCCAAAATGACGAAAGTCAATGGAGGAGGCCTATGTTCAGCAGTGGACTTCCTACGGTTGATATGATGATGACAGAATTAAAGAATCACTTTTCTTTTTACTTAATTATAATAGGTTGCCCAGTGCCGGTTTTAGCACTACCAGCGCCCTGGACGAGATTTATACGGCGGCGCTCGCTAACTGCAATTCAAACCCAAATGAAAAAAGGAAGAGATATAATGAAATTACCATTTATTAAAAGAAATAACCATTTATTAACAAAAACTAAGTAATAAATTTTGTCTTTTCTAGCCTTTCTGTCGGCGAACTCTTTTATTATTTTATCAAAATCGAGGTTTTCAGCAATTTCATTCTTGATTGACAAAGTTGCCAAGTTTGTCAATCGGGATTGCGATATTGTCGATCGCAGATAGGTTTTTAACAGCTTAAGCTTAGAAAAACTCATCTTCCCACTAGCAACCGTTACAGGTAGGTATAGTTAATAATATGCGCATTGCTATGCATACATTTGGATAGGTACAGTTCTTGTAAGTTGCGATCTTTGATAAAATTTAAAACAAAAACAGGGGTTTAAAACAAAAGACGTCAGACTTATCGAGTTCATGACACAACATACACCCATCTATATCTGATTTAGAATCTACAGTTAATTTTAATTGGAGATCACCACAGAGTTTGACAAGGTCAGGTTTTTCCGGAATCTGTTTTATATTGTACAAAAAAGACCAATATTCCGAGTACTCATTTAAACTGTTCAAATCTTTCATTGACAGAAATTAATGTAGTGTCCAAAAGACAGTTGAAAAATTCAACCTCAATTTTTTTTTCCGGAGAAGCTATAGGTTCATCGCGGGCAGTTTGACCTGCTTGACGCTTAACATATCGAATTCTTGTCGTGGCTCTAAACATAGGTTCAATTTCCAGTTCTTCAGCCAATTCCTTCGCCGTTAAAATGGCGCTTTTGAAGCCTGTATTTCTATATTCTTCCAAGAAAGTGCAGCATTTTTTCAACAGTTCGATGCATTTACCGAGATCTGTGTCTGTTGATTGCAGAGATTTACTAACGATATTATTTTTAAAAAGTATGTTATACCAAATGTCAATGACACTATGAAGCTAAAATCTTTTAGCTGTTCGGCTAGAGTAGTAGCCTCATGAGAGACTTGAACATCAGTTTTCTAAGTTTCAATAGCTAAAGTAATTAAAGCGTCATGGATGGCACTAATTTGATTTTCGGACTGCTTTATGCAGCATACACTGCTGATTCTTGCCTCCCAACGTGTGTCACTGAGCTTTTTTATAGTATATAATCCCAAGTGATCGGTTAGAATTTTCCATCGATGAACAGAAGCTGAAAACAATGTGAACAACCTCTGAAGTACCCCAAAGTGACTGATTTTACGGATGACTTAGCGGCATCGCAGAGTACGAGATTGTAGCTGTGACAGCCACACGGTACGTAAACAGCTAAGGGATTTGTAACCAGAATTCTCGTTTGAACCCAAATATTTTATCCTTTCATGTTAGCTCCGTTGTCATAACCCTGACCCCTACAATTGTTCAATTCGAGTCCATATTTAGTATTTAAAACATCAATGATAACTTCAGTCAGTCTTTCACCAGTCGACTCATTGACGGGTATAAATTCTATGAAATGCTCTTTTACTGATATTTTATCGTCATCTGATGATAAATCAACAAATCGTATTGTCAGTGAAAGTTGTTCTACATGACTAATGTCTGGAGTACAATCAGCTATAATTGAATAATATTTTGATTTCTTTGCGTGTGATATGATTTCTGACTTCACTTTTTCACCCATCAGCTCTATTAATTCATTTTGAATGTCTTTTCCGCAGTAGTGATCTGAAACATCACCCTTCATAGCTAATCTTAAGTGCTCCTGCAAATTTGGCTAGCAGTTGTACTAAGCCTAAGAACTTTCCGTTGTTTGGCGTATAGAATTTGTCGGAAGTACCTCTAAACGCCATATTGTTTTCAGCTAAATAAAGTGTAATATGCAGTAATCTAGACAAAACATTATTATTATTATTCCTTTCTAATTAAATGTTGCTCTTGGCAATCTATTGTTTTTCCTGTTTTTAATCGTAGTTCAGCATCAATCCATGAAAGGTAAAACTTCTTATGAGAAGTGCTATTCTCATGAATTTTTAACATTTCAGACAAGTGTTTCCAGTTGTTATATGCCTCAGATACTAAACTCGACGTTGAACTACTATCAAATAACCGGCAACAAAAACAATAAACTTGATCCTTAGAAACGGAGTAACGACGCTGAATTGTTTCATTGTTTGCAAGTTTTTTTGTGAAATGAGAATTAGAGAAATGTCGCCCTGTATCATTCTTCGGATAATTGTCAATGTTTGTACTGGGCCACTAGTTATTATATGATCAATAATTTTGTTATTTCGATTGAGTGGCCAAGTGGCTGGATCCGATATATTCGGGACAGCAGTACTAATGTCATCTAGAATTTGTTTTTGTACATCACCAATGGAGTCATCCTGAGCAGTATTTGTAATTGTAGAACAACTTCGAGAAACTTCGACAGCAATGTCTTCAACAGCTATCTGATCACACTTGTCAAACAGAGGCTCCACTACCGATGTATTCGTTTGTATTCCAGATGTAGATGCCACATTCAGGTCTTGATTTTTTGCTGTGATATATTTATCTATATTCATAAACTTTTTAGTTTTTGAAATTCCTTTTTTTTTCTGCTTTCCGTTTTCTATATTGTGATCCAGATTGTTTTCTTTTGATAGGATCAACGTGTTCGGATATTTTGTACTACTCAATTTAGTCAATCTATAAAATCTGCAACAAATTAAATATCTCTAAGTCCAAACATTTCTAAAAATGAATAAACATATTAATAACAATAAAACTTCGTTATAGCGCTATTAAGCGAGGATGACCAAAAACGCGTTGTATTCGCGATAGAATTATACACGGGAAGTAAGCTCATGGAAAAATCTAGGTACACGGAAAGAAACGTATGGTGCTTATCGCCATACTCTTATTATAATTATAGCAGCCAGTACCTACGATAAGTATGGCATTATCTACTATACTGTATAGTACAAAAATCTTTGCGTAGTTTACATGTCTGTATAGCGGGATAGACAATATCAGTATGGGCTTGAGTCCCATACTACATTGAAGAA
Organism: Cybosia mesomella; assembly: GCA_946251805.1. Classification (NCBI taxonomy): domain Eukaryota; kingdom Metazoa; phylum Arthropoda; class Insecta; order Lepidoptera; family Erebidae; genus Cybosia; species Cybosia mesomella. Next base: position 10,565,204 of record OX276394.1, on the reverse strand, counting down.
ACGGCAATGTCACTAGGCTGAGTCACAATAGATCTTTGTGGAGTAGTCAATACACTATCGGATACCATCAATTAAATTTTACAAAAAATAATGCCTCATAATTTAAAAATTATTTTTTCTAATAGATATATTTTTATTATTTAAAGCAATCAATATATATTATAACATTTTTATCATATTTTAATTTCCACTGAATCCCATCGTGAATTTTTAATTGGTATGAATTGATTTCAATCGGGATAAAAGAAACATAGTTTATACTGAAAATAATTAATATTAATAATAACATAGATTTATCATTAAGTAATATTATTTTCTTATATATTTCTCTATTTATAAATATTGGGTTTAATCTTATAATATTTATGGATAATATATTTAAAACTAGGTATAACCAAACATAACCTATGTTTTGACTTCAATAAACTTTGGTACTACTGACAATATTGAATAGGGTTATCTGCCAGAAGCATTGTGGAATTTGTGGATAGGTACCACCACAACACCACCAAGCAGGGCAAGCAGTATGCGCCCCATACTGCCATAGACTCATACGCCATGATTATTGTGAATGTTACCATTCCCATATGGTCAAATTACCTATATTTCATTTATTATTAATTTCTTTCCTTGTACCTATTTTAACATTAATATGACAGCAGAATATTTGTGAAATGTTTTATTTAAATGCTTGGTTTCGTGATAGTGCTTAGATTTTTAACTTTTTTTAATATCGTAGAATATCATATTAGTTCCAGAGATTACCCCGCCCCGCCCCAAACATATAAAAAAAACAAATGTTACCTCTTTATTACAATAAGTATAGATAGCTAAAATAAATTGTTACTTACCTAATTAAATAATCCGTCAAAAACAAATACCTATCTACTTTAACACTATTTACATTTCAACTTTTTAGTCAAAACTAATGTCACTCGGTAGTCGGAACGAAGAATGACGAACATCAGTATCGCAACGTAGCATGAACCGTCTGATTACTGCGTCTCTTTGTTTTAAAATAATTGGAATAACTGTTTTAAGTGCCTGCACCGATGTAATGAATGAGAATGAGCTGAGTGTTTTCCGCTACGTCAAAAATAATATCAACTCTCTCTCTAATTTAAACGTAAAAAAGAGATAGATAATGTTTTTCTCGATGGTCGGGGCTTCCCGGTAAAATTAAATGGATCATGGATGCAGTGCAGTGCTCCGATTTGAACACTGTGTTCCATTCTAGTGTTGCCAACATAACGATTTTATCGCTAAATTTAGGGAATTTACGAGTGGCCTCGCTCAATGAGGGAGAGGAAATAAAGGGCGATAACAATTTATGTCCGGCGCCCTGGGTCTTTGCCCTGGGTGGTTGCCCAACCGCGCCCTACTCTAACGCCGCTACATGACTTGCCTTGAAAAAAATTTTAGAAAAAATTTAGGGGTTTTTAATCGATATTTAGCATTATTGAGATTTGAAGTTGGTTCTAGGGGAAAATTCTGTAGGAGTTGGCATCACTGTTTCAGTCAGACAGGGTTGTTTTGTTTTTATTGTAGTTTATTGTTTTAAATTCTCGATAGGCATCAATGACGAGCTAAAGTGTTCAGCACAATGAGCGTAAATGTTCAGAGGTTCAAACTGTTCACTATTCTGTGTGTGAAACACGAAATTATATGAACCTATCTAAAACTTCTTGTCTGTTCTGTGACCCTATCCTACGTCTAACCCCCTTCACCCACATAGTTCAAGTAAGTACTTAGGTTCATAATTCGAATAAATTGATGATATGACAGTCGATAACTAGCTGTATTAGCTGTATAGAAGCCATCGATATTCTGTTGTATGATGACCTTTCTGGCGTAGCGTTAGTGCATTCGACTGCTAAGTTAAAGGTCATGGGTTTGATTCCCGCTAAATGCTATTTTATGTGTATACATAATTATGTCTATTTGCATTGGTCTGGATGCTTAAATATGTACAATATGTATAATCTATCTATAAAATAAATCTTAAGTGTGTTTATCCACATTCTAGAACCAAGCTAGTTAAGCTATGCTTACTTTAGGTCTTGATATCGCTGTGCAGAATGACACCATGTCATCACATGACACATTTATAAAAAAAAAATATATTCCTACATATGCACCAACATCGATTTGGCGCTTCACTCATCACTGGGCTGTGAACTAAGTAGGTAGGTGCCTGTACAATGTTCTTTCTTTAACACGATTTTCTTGTGTGTATTATGATGATGTATCAGCAATCATCATCTCAGCTTGTGTCCCGATTGCAACCGAGGCCTACACCTTTCCTAGAGGATACTAGTAATTAGTAACTCATTGAGGAGAAGGTAGTAATGTGGCACCCTGCAGGTATACTGGGTCCACTTAAATATTTATCATTTAGAAACAAGCCACCTATACTAATTTATATGTAATGCAAAGTTAATATTAACAAATCTGTAAGTTTTAATGTTATTTGAACCAGTCGAAAAAGTAACTGGCAAACTTTTTAAACAGCTCTGCATGGGAACCCTTTCTTCCATCCATCCTTTTGAAAGTGTATCCCGGGTGTCCGGCAATGGATGTTAGTGAAGGACTAAAGTAAGCATAGCTTAACTAGCTTGGTTCTAGAATGTGGATAAACACACTTAGATTTCTTTTATAGATAGATCATACATATTGTACATATTTAATACCATGTGGTTTTAGTTGGTTTGATTCTGACATACTCACCAAATTTCATTAATTTATACTGGAAAACCTAAGTTTTACATTTGTTTATTATTATTTATAGTGTGTTCGACAGACGGTTTGCATACTGGCATTTAACGGTAATTTGGCAAAAATATTTTATAAATATGTGCATTATGACGTGTTGTAATATTCTTTAATACATGTAAGTTGGCCCCCCTCACATTGTACCTATTAAGATCCCAGGGGCTATATAGAATGTATGACTAGAATGATTAAAAAATAGTTTTCCCAATCTTCCAAGAAAAGGAAAACATAGGATCCTGATCAAATGAAAAAGGCAATTGAATAATTACAACAATTACAGCCTGGTAATATTACCAGGATGCCATAATACTTATCTTACATTTCCCAATACTTATGTAATTTGTATGCATAAATATACTTTTAATTATTCTGTTGTTATTTTATGTTATATAGTAAGGTATGCATAGGCCAATAAGTAAGGAACACTTATACATACTTAGTTGAATTATAAGTCTAGTATTTCACATGAAGTTTAAAAACAAAGTAGGGGGCCACATACCACCTTCTCCTCTACCGGAGGTCTACATTGTTTATACTTACCTACCTTATTTTTAATTGGTACCCACTTTTTGGTACATAGATTCCCCATCAATTTACTTCCATATTTTGTGTAGTGCTAGCAGGACCTATCTCAAAATAAATTGTCAAGTACACATGGGTTTCACCATCAGTTTAATGCAGAAAAATCTATTAAGTTGTACCAATATTACTAAGTATATTATAGTGGTGAATGGTTTATTGAATATGTAATTAGAATTATTTTTATCATTTCTTACATGTATTAGTTACAATATACAATTTTTCATATTATTTAACTCTGCTATTGTTACTAATTAGCCCCATTAATTGTTGTCATTACATAAAACAATAGAAACAATGTATGTCTAAAGTCATTTATCTACATACATACACATATTTATCTATAATGTTCTTATTTATTTCAGGCCAAAATGTTGCAATTTAACATTCCTGATAATGACAAGCAATATGTATTGTCTTTAGATAATTTAGACTTAAATTTGCTGTGCCAATATTTATCAAACTCCACTAAAGAAAGGAGGCCATTGTGGTCCGCACCACATGAAGACTCAATATATTACCAAGTGGAAATTGTGTCTGAAGAGGTGACAGAAGAGAAAGATTTTATTGGTATGTATTATTAGCCCAGTGCAGGTAGCAATAAAAACGACATGAAAAGGGAAAAATATAATAACAGCATGAGACCTATCAGAAATCAAAGGAAATTGAAGTATATGCATCAATATGATGCCATGGAGGTGCCATAGTCTGGTGATGGAGTAAGAAGGTAGCCATGGTAACTCCTAAACTGAATAAGATAAATAAAACAAGGAAATAAAACCTTGAGTTTGAGCTCATTTGTTTTGTCTTGTCAAACTCTCTGGTGTTACATGGTCTTCAGGGTCTGAAGATGGAGTAGGAAGGTGGCCATAGGATCTCCAGTACTTTCAGTTTACTGCATTTACTGAAAAAAAAAAATATTTCTTACACCATAAATAGAGGTTTCAACCTTCCAACAGATATAAAAAACTTGTTAATTTTTTTTAATCTCGCATTTTTAGATTTGGGCGTTTTAGAGAGAAAATGAGGTCTCTTTTGTTGGGTACAGGGTAAAACGGGACCCTATTACTAAGAATCCGCAGTCCGTCCGTTCATCTGTCACCAGGCAGTCTTATAAACCATGATAGCTAGACAGTTGAAATTTTAACAGATGAAGTATTTCTGTTGCCGCTATAACAACAAATACTAAAAGCAGAATAAAATATTTTTTACGGGGGGGCTCCCATACAACATACGTAATTTTTTTTGTCTTGTTATGCTCGATATTAATAACGGCAACAGGTAGACATAAACATACATAACATAACTTCACGCCTGTATCCCCGAAGGGGTAGGCAGAGGTATATTTAATTGCACACCCACGATTCGCCAGTTATGTTTAGGTCCCAATGTAATAGGGGGCGAGCCTATTGCCATCTACCGGGCACATTACTAAGCGAGCGATAATCAACATTTTTAATACACACATAACTACGAAAAGTCAGGTGTGTGCCCGGGGCGACTGGGGATCGAACTCGAGACCTCGGCTCGGCAGTCCGTTACGTACACCACTGGGCTATCGCCGCTTAATAAACAGGTAGACGCTTAATATATTTACAGAATTTTTTGTTGTATATTCACACCAAAAAAAAAAAGTTAAGTAAAATAAATTAAAAGGCGGCTCCCATTGTATAGATAATGATACGGAACCCTTCGTGAGCGAGTCCTCGCAATTAACCGGTTTTTTTGGTTTAACGTCAAAATAAATGATTAAAAAACTATTGGAACGTGTTTAAAACATAAGCAGCGACCGATTTTACTCGAAAACTTTCAGTTTATGTGTAGAATGGCCCAAACAAAAGTTATAGACCTTATTATTGCCTACAACTTTAAATTTAACTTTTTTCAATGGAAAGTCTAATTTCGCTGCAAATCATAAAGAAAAAACATTTTCACCCTTTAAATGCACCCCATTTCACTCCCGTACCTTTCTTATTTTTTTCGTGCGGAAATCCCTTCGGATACCCCCCACCGACCAGCGGGGGCGGTTATGGCGGGCTTGAACCGACTAAAACCGCACGCCGTCTCGGCTCTTAAAACGCCGGGGTGTACGGTTGCCCATAGAGCATATCCCTCGCACCCCGACTGACCCTGGGCCATCTCCGGTACCTCAGATCGAGTTTAAGTTATTTTTCCGTCATTTTGACTATATTTTCTTTTATTTCCAACAGGTCTCGTGCTGTTATTAATTTTTTCCCTCCAAAAAGTTATTGCATATGTAGTATGTATGTACATAGTAGTACAAATTGCGATCATATAATATTTTTTAACTTTTTTATTTTTATTGTGTCAAAGTCAAAGTCAAAGTAAAAAATCATTTATTCTGTATAGACCATGAATACGGAACTTACAAAACGTCAAAAAAAAATAAACGAATGTTTGGCAAATGGACCACCGCCACCGGTTCGAAACGCGGCCCTGTCCTGAGAAGACTCCGGCAAGAAACTCAGCGGGCTGATTTCTTTTTAGGTCTATTTACAAACATGTTTACTTAACCTAATTACAATATTTCATTTGAGTAGCATAGAGAGAGAGCAAACAGTTCATATCCAAGCTTGTTTGTCATCTAAATAGTCTTGAATTTTATAATAGCCTTTTTGGCAGAGTTTACTTTTAATTTGTCTTTTAAATTTATGAAGAGGTAGATTCTTCATTTCACTAGGAAGCTGGTTGTAGAAGCGTATACAGTTACCCTGAAAGGAATTACTAATCTTGTGGAGTCGACTATTACAAAGCCCAAGATTGTTTTTATGTCTAGTATTTACGTTATGTATATCACAAAGCCTTAAAAAATTGGAAATGTTTCTTCTAACATACAAAAGATTTTCAAAAATATATTGAGACACTACAGTTAGAATGTTTATTTCTTTGAACTTTTCTCGGTGGGAGACTCTTGGGCCCAACTTATAAATTGCCCGCACAGCCCGCTTTTGCAATACAAAAATTGTATTTAAATCTGCGGCATTACCCCAGCGGAGATTTTTGATTTGATTTTTGATTGTCATTTTATAGAATACTAGCTGTGCCCGCGACTTCGTCCGCGTGGATTTCGATTTTTATGGTTTTAGTTCTTTTGCGCGGAACCCTAATTTTTTATGGACCAAATTGTGAATCTAAACCATCCTCGAATCCCCTTGAACACACACAAAAAAATTCATCAAAATCGGTCCAGCCGTCTAGGAGGAGTTCAGTGACATGACACACACACGCACACAAGAAATATATATATAAAGATGCGATGCAGATTTCATATCAATTGAAGGCTTTATAATATCTTTAAAATTGAGGAAATGATTATTTATTTGGTTAGTCGATAAAATTAGTTTCCCTGCGTGTAGGCAGTCAATAATTTACTATAGGTATAAGACTATATTGATATACTTATTCGCCAAGCTTCTGTGGACAATCTCTCGGAGGCTATTGATAGTGTAAACGCGTATTTAGGCTTGATAGGTAGTTGATGTGATAGGATTGGACTGGCCGTCAACCCTGACAAATGCCAGAGTACCTATTATAATTGGCAGTAGTCATATAATCAACCGGTAGAACGATGTAAATCTACCATCGATAACCTTTAACGGGAAAAATATTCCTGTCACACCTAGTGTTAAGAACCTGTGCTTACACCTTGACTCAACCCTGAGTTGGCGGGTTCAGGTCACTAACGTCTGAGAGAGGGTAACTGGGACACTCCGGGCTCTTTATCGCCTCAAAAATTTTCTTCCAGCCAAAACCAAGATAAGGCTTGTGCTTACTTTTTCCTGTCTTCGACTAAGGTGATGTGTGCTATCTCGACCTGAATGCAGATTTGCTCGATAAACTCGACCGACTTCTCAACAATTGCATTCGTTTCATCTATAATCTTACCGTACAGAGCTGGGTTGGTTGCCGATTCGTTGGCGACGCAGTCTGCGAGCTGTCTGTTTATTGTTTACACTTCTTAATTCTATCAACGCCACTGCTTACATAAAATCTCATCTTCATCTACTTGGCTCTAACCATGATAAATAACTGCGCTCCTCTAACAATCTTCTTCTGCACTGTCCAACTCATACTTCAAGTCACGTCCACTCCTCTTTTCTAGTGCAATAGTCTTCTAGTCTTCTTTGGAATGCCCTTCCCCTCGAAATCAGGATGTTGACTAACCGCGCCACGTCAACTCTTTATCAACCCATAGGCAGAACAATATGTCTAAGGTTTTTTTATGTTTTTATGTATTTAATATTTACAGGTCTGTTTATATATATATATATATAATATATAATAAATATGTATCTTTATTTATTGCTTAAGTATAACATATATTCATAAACTACATAGATATGTAACATTATACGCATAATTTATATTCTTTTTTGAATTCAATTTTTTTTGTACCATTCTTTCGTTTATGGAAATCCTTCGAGCACCTACTGGGACTTATCTCTGCATCACCCAAAGGTTGACTGGTAAAAATACCTCTGGCATTAAGTCTGCCTGTGTACAATTTTATTGTAATGCATAAAGTTTAAATAAAAATAAATAAATAAATAAATATTCTGGACTTTAGTATATCTGCTTTGTAAATACTATACCTACTTACCCTGTTAAAGTTCGGCCGTTCAGAGAATGCGTTCCTATCAGTTAGTCACGACTAGTGATGGGCACAACATAACACTGAGTTCGTTACCGTTCCTCCAAAATGAACCGCCGCGTTATTTTAAGTAGATTTCGATGAAATCGATCTACCTATTGGTTTCTTGCCAACTGTCGAATTTAAAAAAAAATTCTTCATAGGAGGTCTAGTTATGACCCCCTGAGTCCGAAATGACCACTGGTCAAAAAGTTTATATATATATATATATATATATATATATATATATATATATATATATAAAGCGATTACAAATGGACAAATTATAATCTCTACTATCGGACTTAATATATACAGATAAACAAAACTAACTAAATTAATAAATAAAAATATTTACAAGATTTAAAAAAAAAGGAAGGGAAAGGAAAAAGGGGTCAGGTGTCGAAGAATTCCTCCCCATCGATGTCGACTGGTAACGTACCCAAAAGGCTGGCGGCATTACCCCGTTGGATGGCAATACCAATCCTTTGGGCAAAAAACAGGCCAGCCCTTTGGTCACGCGAAGCATCGACCATTCGCTTTGCAATTTCCGTGTAAAGCGACCGTGCGCTCGGACCCCACGAACCCAACGTTTCGACCCCAAACGGCTCAAATATATAATTGTTGGTTATATTATCATATTTGCGCCGTTTGAGGGTCTCCGCAGATGCCGCAGCAGCACAGGCGCAGCCCGTCGTACTTGGAAGATGGGAAGGCGCAAGGGTGTCGACGCATGTTGCGTCCCACACCAAAGGCCTGCCCATCTTCCAAGGCACCAAAGACATACCATCCGGTCTCTTGCCATCATCGCGCACCAAACCAACTGGTTCAAGGATGGCTGGGACGCCGACGGTGACAAGAGCCCGGCGGATTAAATCATTTAAATGTGCATGACGTGACATGCGTCCTGCGCTCTTGCTGCATGATAGGCCGTGGTGCCCGAGACTGTCGACTGCTTCTCCGCAGTGACAACGATGAGGAGCAACACATACATACATACATATATATATATATATATATATATATATATATATATATATATATATATATATATATATATATATATGTATGTATGTATGGTTCCACTTCCCAAAATTTGCGGCACTCTCACGGTCGCATTTTTGCCCCGATCGCTTTCAAACTGCGGTCAAAAATTGCTTGGGTGTAAACTTAGTTTAAGTTCGTGAACGGGTGGAATCCGGCCTAAGGGGACGGTAAGGCCTCACTTTTTGTGAAATCAGTTTTTCCTCAAAATTTCACGTTCTATGAAAGATATTCGAACCGTTATTAATTTTATCCCATAGTATACATGAATACCAACAACTTTTAATTATAAACCTATAAGATTAAAACTTTAACTAAAAGTGGAGGGGGAAAAACCAAAATTTTTGGGGGAAAAAATGATAACTTCTAACCGGTGAACATTCTTGCGGTCGGAAACATTTTTAATCGATAGGCCATTTTTAAGTCTAAAATAAATGTCTGAAAAGTTTTTCGCTAAAAGTTACCGTTTTCGAGAAAAAAAAATTAATCATGTTAAAAATGCGCTCGGCGTGGGTCATAGAAGAAGCATAGGTCATAGAGAGGCAAAAAAAATTCTAACCGATAGGTTATTTTTTGCTCTAAAATAAATGTCCGAAACGTTGATTGTTTAAAGTCCGTAGTTCTCTATATAAAATAATATTAATTGCTTCACGAAATCTACCTGTGCGTTCCCCCTACGGGAACGGATTTTTTAAGATTATTTTCGTTTTTAATTGGCGGAATCATTTAAAATTTATATTTTAGTTATTTAAGTGGAAACCAAAAAATGGTAATATTAATATAATAAAATTGTTTTATTTATCTTTGTTACAAAGTTACAATCTGTATTTCTATGCAATAAAGTACATTGAATTGAATGTGCGTACAGAATATTAATCAGACTCCGATTCGCTTGAGGAGGTGGTGTCTTCATCATCATCTTCGCCTACATGTATAATTATATTATTATCAATAACAGAATGAATCCTGATATCTCGGTCAAAATGTTCCACAATCAGATTTTTAGTCTTCTCAACAACCTTTGCCCAGTCATCTCTTGTGACTTCCCCGCAGGCTTCTTTTAATAGGGTCATAATCTTTTTCGTGCTGAATGGCGGGGAAGTATTGTGGCGGGCGGCGTAACCTTTTATTTGAGCCCAGATTAGCTCAATCGCGTTATATTGGCAATGATACGGTGGAATTCTTAGAACGCGATGACCGTACTCCAGAGCCAATTCATCGATTTCGTATCGCACATTTGCCGCTTTATTTTCTTTAACTAATTTAATTAGCTCTGCTTTTAGCATCTGCATATTTGAGTCAATGCCTTATGCTTGTAACCAAGCCACCATTTCTTCTATTTTATTAGCTTGGGTAGGTGGTTTCTGTATTTGAACCGAGTGATAGGAGGCAATGATCCATGAATATTACAGAAGGCTCTGGTAGGCTGGGCAAAAGCACGTTCTGGAACCACTCTTTAAATGTAGTGGCATTCATTTCCTCGTGGTAGTCATTTGTGGTTTTTGATTGAAATGCCAGTAACGCGTTCTCCACAAAGCCGTATTTTGCAGAACCTGCGTGGCATATTATCAGACGGGCCCCCTTACCCATTGGTACTTTCGACGTCGACGCTTGTGTATCATCCGTCCAAAAACGGGAAACCGGGTAATTGGCGTTTAGCCATGTCTCGTCAATGAACACGACATTATCCCAATTATCAATTCTTTTTGCTTCTCTCAAAAAACTTATCCGTTTTAAAATTATGTCGTATCGTTCTAATAAAATTTTTCTTTTGTCTGTTTTTTTATACGAAAAACCAATATATTTTAAGATTTTGGTTAAAGCAGTTTTACCCCCGCTAAACAGTCCAGCTTCTCTTGACGATGCCAAAAGTTTCTTCCTGTTGAGATATTCATTTCTGGAATAGTAACCATATATATGATTTCTGATTGCATCGGCGTCAAAGGTGTCAATATCTGTCACGGGTTTAGTTCTACGTTTCTTCTTCGGAGTTTTTTATCGTTCATCATTTTCAACATTTGTTATCGTTCGTTTGCTAACTCCAAGCGCCTGAGAGACGCGTTCTTGTACTTGTTCGACAGGTACCAGGGGTCCGCCATTTTGCCGCTCCCACTTAAAGTATTCTTGCAGCTTGATGATTAACTCACGGGCTCCACTTTTCAATGTTTGTCCACGTTTAGGCATTATTATGCACCAAAAGTAAAAAGAACGCAATACAAAACACAATCGAAGTCCGATTTAGCGCCGAAGTCAGTTTGAAAAGCAGAAACAGTCCATTAAACGAGAGCCGGGTAATCAAATAAAAACAGATCGAAAACACTTGAAGAACGTGGTCTATGCGCACGAAACGACAACAGACGACTGTTTTAGCGTCACAAAATGGCGGCCTATAACGCCATTTGGGGTTACCATTTTTAATCTAAGTATAAAAATGCTAGTAACGCCATGTGGGGTTACCATTTTCAACCTAAATAAAAAAATATAAAAATGCTACTTTCTTTCGCGCGTTCGGTTTGGTCGTAGTTTTATTTTTATATTTAATAAAAGTTATCTTATAGTCCATTATTTTCAAATTCTTAAAAAGAAAAACAAAACGTATTATTTTATAAAGTATAACTGTATAAGAACAGATTACGATACTATTATTGCCTGTTATTGTTAGCACAGCACTACAAATATAAAGCGCTGACATAACCTTGTAATAGCGCAGTATAGATTTAGAAAAATATTGTTTACCAAGTTATTTGACACTCAGTTTGGCACAAAAGTATAACATTCTTTGATTATTGATATAATAATGTTGTTTTAATGCTCATCAATTGTTAAAACGGTAAACAACCAGCAAAAATATTTTTATCGTAACTGCAACGCCATTACAGAGTTACGTCGTCAGTTCATTCGCGACGTGTCAGGAACGCATTCTCTGAACGGCCGTAGTATAGGTAAGCTAATTTCGTTATGCCCTAGATGTACCATTTTTTTTGTACCTACGTAGTAATTGGCACTTAAAAAACTACAATTTGTTTCAGAGCCATACAAAAGTTACCTGTGTCATATCTGTAATATAGATGTTCCCGAAAAATATTATAAACAACATAACAATAGCAAAAGACATCAGAATTACAAAATATTGAATGAAAAATTTCTAGAAAATGTAGCAAAACAAGTAAACATTGATATAAGTACTTCTAATAATGAAGAAAATGATGAAATCTATTGTGAAATTTGTTGCAAAGTAGTGGCTGTAAAACATAAGCGAAAACATGAAAAATCTAAGTACCATTTAAAATCTATTGAAAACGGACAACTTACTTCAAAATTTATAGAAATGTATATTAGCAACAAGAGCCCTGAAAGTGATAGTGAATCTGAAAATGAATACGACAACGAAGTGGATTCAGAATGTGCTAGTGTATTGGATACAGGCCATACTGCCACGTATGACAACGAAAATGTACATACAGAGGAGGATATTATACGTATGGCTACATTGGCTAATCACATTATGAATAATACAATAAGCAACAATGCCACATCTTTACCATATGAAGCAGATAACGTATTTAGAGATTTTCAAGTATACATAAAAGAGATAATTGAAAAATACGAGTTGCCATGCAACATGCCAATCTTGGAAGATAATTTTGTTGTTATTGTTACACCTAAAGGGTATAAAGAGTTCATAACGTTAGACAATTTTCATGGTTATGCGAGAAACGGTAACTGTGTATTTTGTCTACTGTGTCAAATTTGGGTACAAAATAATATGAAAGAGCATGAATACTCTCAACAACACGCTACCCTTCTCATGAAACCCGTAAATGACAAATTTGCTAGAATATTGGTAAGTTGAGCATAGTTTTTTACTGACGATAAAAATAAAATTGGCGCAGATCAGAAAATACAATTTAATTTTTTTTTTAAATGTAATTCACTAAATCTTGGTGGAATATACACAACATGTCGCCTGTAAATCTCCAAATGGGTTGGCAGAGTAACACTAAACTCACAGGCTTTGAGCCATAACACTACTATCTCTAACTCTGACCAAGTGACTTCTTGACGCGTTTCTACGGTGTGCCGTCGTTTTCTTAGTTGGGCGCTTGAGGCGACGCAATCGATAGTGGTGCGTGCTCATCCACCCTCCCAGGGTACAAGGTGGCCGCGATTCCTTGAAGTAGCTTCCGACCAGAGACGCACATGTGGGGTTGGGTTACCCATGTGCGTAACTTCCCTCGCCATAATATGTATATATGTATGTATTTACAAAAGAAAATGTATCTAAGTATTTTTATCCGCATTCTAGAACTCATAATACGAGCTAGTTAAGCTGTTTACTTTGGTCTTGATAGCGCTGTGTAGAATGTCGTAGAATATTTGTTATAAGGTAGCACGTTAGGTACCACCATGGATCGGGGTGTGTGTTGGGTAACCTCCTCGAGTGTCGCTCCGATTCCGATCCCGCTGCAGTCCGGGGGGAACGGAATCGGAGTGGCCGGTACACCCTGGGCGGCGGTCAATGGCTTCCCCTTCACCCCTTCATAGGGTTGGCATTGATCGGCGGCCAATACCCAACGTGGCGGGAACACATCGCTCTCCGTACTCCTCTGCTTTCAGAGGAGACAGGATGAGCGATGCTGTTAGTGGTGAGATGGCCCAGGGTCAGCCGGGGTGCGAGGGATATGCTCTATGGGTAACCTTACACCCCGGCGTCTGAAGACCCAAGACGGCGTGCGGTTTTAGTCGGTGCAAGCCCGACATAACCGCCCCCGCTGGCCGGCGGGGGGGTATCCGAAGGGATTTCCGCACGATAAAAAAAAAAAAAAAAAAGGTACCACCATGGATCAAGCTTGAGGGTGCTTAGCAACTCCTGGTGGGCCTCATTTTGGTCCGCTTTATTGCCGCATCAAGGGTACATTAGGCAGTCTTGTAGGCTTCAAGCAACGCCGCCATACCCCTCTACCTCTTAAGGCGAGGGTCCCTGAGCAAGGGTGTTTTTAGATCAGGATTGAATGAAATTCAAGTATTGATTCGAAAATAAGAAGTCCATGTTTTCTGAAAATCATATATGTTATTCTAGACTATACAAACTGGTATTTTCGGTTATCCGTTTCACGATGACTTTTACTTTCCTCGATAGAATTTGCTCTCAAAGATTGGTGTAATCAAAAACTAATTCCGGTTTTATTTGAGTAGTGTTCAAGTTAGAAAACTAAAAATTATACCAAAATGAAGGTCATTAATAGGAGAATGAAAAACGGTTATCAAAATATACATCAATTCTGTATTATACTATGAAAATTCAAAATACCCACGTTTTTTACCTGTATGAAGCGTTTAGAGACTCAGATCAGTCCCGAGTCGAGTTATACGTTTTCTAAATGTAGTTACGTAGCATAAATGCCACATCGCAGGAAATTTGTCAGTTGTACAATTCTGTTGATAAAAGTTGAGATTCGAATTTCATTTGCAATTATAGTGCTAAAGGACGTTCTTATTTACATATTGTGTTAATAAATATTAGATAAACGTATATATAATTCTACATTGTGTTTAAATGGGTTTCTAAGGCTATGTTTTATGTTCGGAATTGAAACCGGTAGGTGGTGCAGCAGTCGTGTTGTAGGATGGCACATAGTATCCGTTTTATTGTAGTAACATTGAATATTATGTTTTGCACCAATAAAAAGTTGATTACAACGCAAATTTACGCGAGAGTATCTAAATGTGTGATTTATTCAATATGTGTAGCAAGTTCCACCAAGTGCCATCAATCTCCAGTATAAACATATCTAAATGTAATTATACTTGTCTTCTATGTATTTCTTTCATTCATCCAATTGCAATGAAACTTTGGTAAGTACCTAGGTGAAGGATAAAATAAAAAAAGAATCATTGCAATACATGACAGGCGTTTTTCATTCACTCAAGATTTGAGTCGATGTTCGATGTACATACGATCATCGTTCGATATACATTGCGTCGCTCGTCTTTCGATAGTAAGTAGGTAACTCTAGTCAATTCAGTCTCAAGCATAACGTCATAGACTCATAACGTGTTTGAGTAACCCGTCACAATACTATTAACTTCCTTTGTATTGCCATCTATGATAACTTTTGACCTTTTGAAATAGTTCGTAGAGTATCGTGTTTTAATTTTTTTTTTGGCGGGAAGTCATAATTCCGTATTTTGCGATTTCGGGTCGTCTCATGGTAGGGTTTAGGCCGAATGAACTGTCACGTGCCGTCTTCAGGCCCGATTGCGGGATTAGCGCCTTTATATGCGTTGGTACCGATATTGCCCGAAATTACGTTCCGCAATTGCGGATATACGTTTCATGGTAGGTCTACAGAGGTAGGTATTAATCTACTCCTATACACACCAACCGAAAAATATAACTTTTCAAGTATCTACTATTTAACTGTTTCCAGTTTAAATATAAAATATCTAAATACGTATTTCCTTGGTTAGGCGATTCTAAATTTGTAACGAAAATCCTGCTAAGTGTCGTGCATATATCCACCAGAACTCATTCTTACTCTAATAATTGTTTCAGGACGGACGATATAGCCACTGTCTTTTATGCAATGCTAGAGTACTCACTGCATCCAATCATACTGCTGTTAGTTTGAAGCACAGGAATTATCATGAATCGTCTTCTTCGAGTAGCACAGATCAGGAAAGCGTAAAAATGGCAAACGAAGTACCAACCACTTCCACTGAAATACCCTTATCCACCACAAATCCAGGTAATGAAAAAGCACAACAAAAATACATTGCATATATAAAACAATTCTCTTCTATAAATTGGAATTACTTAAAGTGCCTAGTATGCTCAGTGCACGTAACAAGATCTGAAGCTAATATTATCATACACGTCGAAGGAAGTCCCCATACAAAGCAGTGTAAAGATTTACTAAAAAAAAAAAATATAGTGAAATTATCCTTTGACCTGTATTATTGTAACATATGTAATGGTGATATTCATGATTTTATTAACCATATCAATATGCACGAAACGGATAAATACGATTCAGTAAAAGGTGATAAATATATATTTAAAAAATATGTTTATGAGGATCCATTAAATAATGATCCTATAGCTAGAAATTATAGACAGGTGTATAAAAAACATCTTAAAAGAAATAAAATTGTGCCAAAGGGTGAATCTAAATTTTATTGCAATGTGTGTTTCATAAAACTGACGAGGATTAGCGAAATTGATCATATGTTCGGTATTCGGCACGCTTTAAATTCGAAGTGAGGCGGCTCATAACACTTGCCTAAAGATTGTGAAGGTGTGCCACACCGCTGGATGGGTCCAGCGACTGGGGTCCTGGATATTGGTAGTTTTAGTAGTCTAGTTATTACAATAAAGTATCCATTACACCTGCGGGTCTAAAAAGGCCACTTAATTGGAATCGTATCAGGAAAATAATATGGTTCATATTGAAAATCGTAAAATGGTCACACATTGATCAATCATAAATATGAACTAACATATTGAATGGCCGCAATGCTTGTGGTTGACAGTTTTGTATGAAAATTCGTAAAATGGTCCACAAAGTAAGAATTCGTTTGACGTCAGTTTGCAGAATCAAACAATGTTACCCAAGGGCAAAATCTGCAATTCCTTTTGCACATTTTCTAATAAATGCAATATAATATAAAGAAAGTAAGAAACAATTAACGTTTTGTAATATGTTTCACCCATAAATTATTTATTATAACTTTAACTTAAGTCATTATATAGGTGTGCTGACCTACAGCACCATCTAGCGAAATTGAAGTAATTTAATCTTATAAAGATTTAGATCGGAAAAAGAGAACATCTAGGACGGGTCTTGAACCCGCGACCAGTCCCTTACAGGGGGAATGCTCTGACCAACTGAGTCACCTAGACACGTCCCAAATTCTCCGATACATTAATACGTCTTAAGGCGACGTTGGAGCCATCTACCGTAATTCTTGCGAACTACGGAAACAATGAATAACTTTAGTCATTTTTAAACATTGTTTTTTGATGACTCCGCCTAATTCAAATAAATTTTTAAGCATTTTGTATGCTTACTTTTTTCTAAAGATTTAGATCGGAAAAAGAGAACATTTAGGACGGGTCTTGAACCCGCGACCAGTCCCTTACAGGGGGAATGCTCTGACCAACTGAGTCACCTAGACACGTCCCAGATATTCCAAATTCTCCGATACATTGATAGGTCGCAAGAATTACGGTAGATGGCTCCAACGTCGCCTTAAGACGTATTAATGCGTAATTTAAGTACAACACAACCCAATGTTTGAAAATTTGAGTCAAGTAGATGTTGACGGGTAACAGATTACCTTGACAAATCACTGAAATTACCAGATTTTCGCAACCCTTATTCTTTAATTTCCTTCTTATAAATTTATTTGCAATAATTCAATAGTGGGTAATATTGGTATTTAATCGTTTTATCTTTTTAAATACGCTAATTCTTCAAAATAACCTACTTATATTGTACAAACTGTACAGAAAAAATAACCGGTTAAAAACGATCTTTACTTTTTCCATGCACACCAAATGTGAATCTGCGAATCTTGTAATGCTGCTAAGATGAGTGACCATTTTACGAATATTAGAGGAATTGATTGGGATTTGTTGGAAATTCTTAAAGTAATTCGCTTTTAGCTGAGTCGCTCAATGTGATCTTTTTAGACCCGCTGTTCTTACACTGCGACAATAGGTATATTATGAATTTTTTGAAATTAAGTCAAAAGAACTGTACCTATACAATTTATAGTCAAGGTAAAATTTAATGATAGACATTTATATTTACACAGGTTCAGATATTATGCCAAATGATTAAATCAGTTGTACAATTTAAAAAACATACTAGTTTTAAAAATGTGGTGCTATTTGTAGTAATAATATTGACTACTAGGTATTGGGAATATATTGTGCTAATGAAAATCTGCCAATGGGACGAATTCGTTCACGATGTTAAAAAAAAAGCTTTTGAAACCATTACCATATAATTTTTATTTTGCGTTTATTAAACCTGTTTCAAAACCTTACACCGATACATTATAAAATGATCTGTGTGGGTTGCTAAGTTTGTGTTTTCGCTTGGACAGATTGTCGGTTGTTTTTATTTTTAGCTATAGTAAATGTCCAAATTTTGACGCTAGAACACGCAAATCGAATTCGCAAGCTCAGTTTATACTGGCAAAGGTATTTTGGATATTCAAATAGCTAGTATGTCCATTTCTACACGGCCCATCTCATATTAACCGCCAATGTCGATATTATACGAAACTGTTTAACCTATTTCTCCTTCATCCTACGAAAAACATAGTTCTCCTTACAAGAGAGCCTTAAATTAGACACCTTGTTTCATTTCTCTACTCTAAAATTTCTAACTATCAAATTTAGATTTTTCAAGCACATTTTATAACATACATACATACATAAATAGATTGTTTGAATACCGATGACTCTGGCTACAGTAAGGTTTAAAGGAATAATAAAGAATATAAGCTTCAAATTTATTTACCGAGCCTGCATCTTACTCGTTAGATAAATATTAAAATACTTTTGGAGTACCTTTTTTTTTTTTTCGTGCTTCGGATACCCCGCCGGCCAGAGAATGTCGGGCTTTACATACATACATACATACATACATAGTCACGCCTTTTTCCCGTAGGGGTAGGCAGAGACAACATCTTTCCACTTGCTACGATCTTGGCATACGCCTTTCGCTTCTTCCACTTTCATAATTGTTTTCATACATGCACGCCGGTTACGGGTACTTCTGACCTGGCCTTTGACTGACTAAAACCGTACGCAGGCACTTTTAGATTACCTAACAGAATAGTGTAAATTGTTATCAACTAAATTTACATGAAAAGGTGGACGAAAACCTGTATTCACAGCATTTCGAATTATTTTAGTAGCCTTTCGCGTGTACAATTTCACTGCAGGGTAATCGCATACACCTCAAGAGTAAAGTCAATTAGAGCCATAGTGTCCCGTCCTGAAGACCCAAGGAGGTCCAACATGGGCTCCTGTTGCCACCAGTTTGTCTCGCCATCTAAAGGGTGAAGGAAGACTGTTGTCTTAACAGTCTTCCTTCACCCCTTAGATTAAGAATGTAGAATATATCTGCCTATATAGGTATATATATGTTGTAATTAACTGTAATAAAGTTAAGTGTAGTAAGTTTTATTGTAGTTAAGTTTTATTGTGATAAATGTGTTAAATTTAAGTATTATATTATAATCTTCTTGTAGTACTTGATTTAAGAAATATTTTAATTGTTTTTTATTGATGATATGTCATCATAATTGACAAGTTTAAATTGTAGATAAGTTTAATTGTGATAAATGTGTTAAATTTAAGTATTATATTATAATTTTCTTGCAGTACTTGATTTAAGAAATATTTTAATTGTTTTTTATTGTGAATTTATGACATATCATAATTGACAAGTTTAAATTGTAGAATAACTGTTGAAATAATTGTTGAAGATGTGTAGTAGTGATGAACCACGTATTTTAATTAAGAAAATTGTTCATCGCCGATTCGGTTTCACTTTCATATTGTTTAACAATGAAACATGTTATGTTAATTTTTGTGAAATATTTGATTGTTAAAAGTTTGAAGATGTTTTATGGTTGATATCAAACAAGACTAAACCGAAGACTACTATTATTATAACTTTTCTTTTCTCATACTTAACTTAAAGTTTTACTTTATCTGATTATAGTAATTATGTTCAACATTTTATTTGTTATTTCCTGTAAATTAAACCATGACTCCTGTAGATTTATTTCATTCATGGAACGTCTAAGTAGGTACCTACTATTGTTTATGATATATGTGAGAAGTCTGCTAGAAGCTTAGCCACAGAATACTCAATAGTTGCTCCGTAGGCAAATCACTTACAAGTCACACATTACTAGGTATGTATCTCTCTAACTCAAAAAAAAAGCCTACACGAATATACCTACTGTAACTCATCCATAAAACAACATTACACTGGAAACAACAATTGCACTGGAAAACTTCGAATTTGATGCAGTTCTCATGAAGTACACTTTTCATAATCGGCACATTTCAAAATAAGCAATTCGCAAAAGGTGCACATTTTATTGAAAATGGATTCAATCGAATGGTACAATCCCCCCACACCAGGAGGTATATATTAACGTCACATACTGGCAACAGTAACAGTGCTCCCCTACTGCGGCAAGAAGCAGGAAGTTACCAAAGATACGTTACCTACGCGTTAAATAACCTGGCTATTTCTACTGAATTCACACACACAATTTTGTACATTTAGTGGTATGGTTTTCCGCCGCTTGAATTCAATGAAAATGGATTGAATAGAATTGTTAACTATAATTTATTCAATTGGCATAGTGAAGTCGACTGCGGTACTCAACCTCAGAGTTGTTTAAGTTTCCGCTGACTAAGCACAGATGGAGCATTTGGCATACGGTGACGTTATAATTGTGCACTCAGTCCACTGTGTGGAACTAAACTTTGTCAGTCTGGCGAAGTTGGAGCAAACACACAACCGACTTAATAGTGTTAAGTTTGTACTTTGTTGCATAGTGTGCGTGAATTTAATGCTTGTTTCTAGTGTTTCTACATTATGAAAACTAGATCGTTCAATGTCTTTTCTTCTTAATGGACAGTAGGCGTTTGATTTGGTACGTTGCCATCAGGAAGAAGAGTGAGTGTCCGACTAAGATCGGCTTTATAGAGAGTTCTCTCTATTATTTGTTAGAAACATAGGCGCTATAGTCATGGATTGGATTGGATTGGTAGCCCGATAAAACATACAAACATTCTAAATATCATGTTTATAATTATTGTAATAATAGTGATGTGAATGACCATGTCCACATGGCACATCCCAGGCTCTGACGTAGGTTTATCTCTCTTAGTTGGAGTGTCTGACGCCAGTCGCTCCCGTAAAAGCCGATAAACCAAATTATGGAAGAGTAGGTCTCCCGGAAGTTTGTGTGTTATGTTTGGAAGAACAATGGGGTAACAAACCCGTGTGTGATTGAAGGACGCGTGCCTCCAATTGAACACGGATTTGTGAATGGTGTTAATGTGACAACATCGTGCGGATTTCAAGGCAATGTAAGTACCGCGCATTTAACACGGAAAAGTAAATACGCAGCAGGACACCGGCCTTTAATACTCCTTCCCATTTTTTGAGTTGGGAGCGACTGCTGTCTAACCTCCCAACCCCGAGACGAAAGCCTACGCCAGCACCTCGCCCGTTAATCAACTAATGTTACTAATGTATAGCTAGCAGGTGAGCTTGGCTTATGCCACGATAGTCTTGATGGGTGCCCCCATACCCCACTCTAGTACCACTGATCTATAGCACAATTGACAAGCAAAGCAAGATAAAGATATCGCAACGTTAAGCCAGTGTATCGAATAGCAGTTGAATAAAATATTTCTGTACAAAAAATTCAAAAATATTATGCTGAATACTCGCAACTAGAAAGGAATATATAAATAAGTAATGGTTTATTTTACGTGTGGAAACCCACGGAATCCATCCCAACGGTGCCAACAATGAGATGGGTGTGTCTGAATCGAACCGACTAAAACTACACGGTGTCCTTCCCAAGCGTCCATTGCCGGGCACCCTGGTGCGCCCTCAAAAAGATAACCCCAGGGTTAAAATAAGTAATGGTTACAAAAGATATGAATGGATATCTTCTATGCTTGTCTATAATCAAAGCTTCTATGTTTTATATAAAGCGAACATTTGACAAACCAGGAAATAGGGCGATTAGTTCTTCTCTGTGATTCAATGTTAATCTTGTGAGAGATTTCCAACCTAATGGGTTGGTTCCTATAGCTACAATAAATTGTAGTAACTAAGCTTTTAAGGCGTTGTCGACTTTAGGTGTTTTTGGCATAGTAAAGTTGCCACTTTACGCCACAGCAAGGCGCTTGCAGTTCGCGTCCAGTGTTTTGCGTAAATATCCAGCAAAACAGCGAAGGTGTAGCTTAAGATAGAGTTGTAGTATCAACACAAATAATGCCACAACATATCTTTATATAGAAGATCTTCTAATTGCACTTTAAATAAAGGGAATACAGCTTATAATATTCATAGAGCTATCAGAAAGTCGCTCCCGTATAAGCTTGTATTAACCAAACTATGAAAAAGGGCAATAGAAGAGTGGACCCCGAGCGCCAAGCTGCAAGATTTTGATGGGGCCTCATATACCCATATGCCCATATACCCTAAACCCATGTACACTATAGGCCCCCACAAACGTATGGGGCCCGTACACCCATACATCAATGTAACCCATGGGGTCCATACGCCCGTGGGGCTCCATTCACTTATTCACACATATATCTCTCATGGGGCCCATACACTTAGGGGTGACATAGACCCATGGCACTCCATACTCCTATGGGGCTCCATACATATTCGTTACCCATGGCCCCCATACACATATACCATACACCCATGGGTTCCACATACCCATGAGCACCATTAAGATCCGTAGAACATCTGGGCCCAAGCAAGATGTGAGATGGCAGTCGCTCCCGTAAATGTCAGAATGAACCATGTTATGTAAAGGAGAAGTAGAAGAGCGTACCTTGGGCTCCAAACTGTAAGCTTTGGATGCAACCAGGGATTGGAGCTCGGATTCATGAGGCCCCAAAGCAAAAGCTTCATCAGCAATGAAAATATTATATAGATATTTAGTAGTAGTATTTGGTAGTGTTGAAGGTTCATGTCAGTTTAAATTATGTCGCTGGTAGGTACTGTAGCGTTCCGACCTCGTTCGAGCACTACAGTTCGTTTACCTGGCCATCATGTGTCAGAGATTAAAAATAAATTGTTTTAGAATTGAAATTAGTTTAGGGAAGAAAAACAATTGCCAGACAAATTGCTGACAGCGGGTGACCGAGGGCTCCGGCCTCGACCCGCCGTCCGAAGAAAGTTCCAAGAGAATTGATTGTAGGCTCAATCCTTGAGCAGAATCCGCGATTCCCTACAGTTCGTTTAAAATATAAATATATTCGTGTAAAACCCCCCTAAAACTCGATATAGGAAGTTTTATGTGAAAATAAATGCCAATATAAATATTAATCCTTGTGTTTTATCATTTCGTTATCACGAGGTATTGTGGCGTCAGGCCCCGACGCTACAGTACTGTTCCCAATATTTACTACCACCAGTCAATATACGTCTATTAGTACCAATGTCAATCATTACAAATTCTTGTACTGAATCGACTGATGTCTTAAGACATTTAACTATATTATAATGCCGATACATTACTTAGTTTTAATATTTGTGCAATGAGTTACTTGTTTACACAACTTATACTTTAAAGAAAACACTGTACTGATACTAGCATTGTATTCGCAAAAGTTCTGAGTCTCAACTTTTTATTGTACATCTGGCACATTGTCTACGATGGGGCATTTACGCGAAGTACCTTTTTTTTTTTTTTTTTTTATCGTGCGGAAATCCCTTCGGATACCCCCCCGCCGGCCAGCGGGGGCGGTTATGTCGGGCTTGCACCGACTAAAACCGCACGCCGTCTCGGGTCTTCAGACGCCGGGGTGTAAGGTTACCCATAGAGCATATCCCTCGCACCCCGGCTGACCCTGGGCCATCTCACCACTAACAGCATCGCTCATCCTGTCTCCTCTGAAAGCAGAGGAGTACGGAGAGCGATGTGTTCCCGCCACGTTGGGTATTGGCCGACGATCAATGCCAACCCTATGAAGGGGTGAAGGGGAAGCCATTGACCGCCGTCCAGGGTGTACCGGCCGCTCCGATTCCGTTCCCCCCGGACTGCAGCGGGATCGGAATCGGAGCGACACTCGAGGAGGTTACCCAACACACACCCCTTACGCGAAGTACCTACATTTAAAAAACATACGATATTTCGCTGTGCATCTGCCGCAAATTGACACACGTCCTGCCTCGTAACACAATTCGCTCGGGCGGGACTGATTGACTCTCCGAACGCGTCATATAGGTAATAAACGTAGGTATTTTGAATTTCTTATTCTATTCATATCAATATCTATATTATATTATGTAAATTTATAACCGTTTTTCATTCTTCTATCAATGACCTTCATTTTGGTATCATTTTTATTTTTCAAACCTGAACACAAATCAAATAAAACTGTAATGCGTTTTGGGTTAGAACAATCTTTGAGATCAAATTCTATCGAGGAAAGTAAAAGTCATCGTGTATGATAACCGAAAATACTAGTTTGAATAACCTAGAATAACATATATGATTTTCAGAATACAGGGACTTCGACTTCGAAAAATGTTAATCTAAAAACACCCTTTCTCAGAATTGTAAAAACTCCATGTCAGCGTCTACCAAACCACTAATGGTAGGTAACTAATTTAACAATAGGTAGTGTAGTGTGGGGTGTGTGTTGGGTAACCTCCTCGAGTGTCGCTCCGATTCCGATCCCGCTGCAGTCCGGGGGGAACGGAATCGGAGCGGCCGGTACACCCTGGGCGGCGGTCAATGGCTTCCCCTTCACCCCTTCATAGGGTTGGCATTGATCGTCGGCCAATACCCAACGTGGCGGTAACACATCGCTCTCCGTACTCCTCTGCTTTCAGAGGAGACCGGATGAGCGATGCTGTTAGTGGTGAGATGGCCCAGGGTCAGCCGGGGTGCGAGGGATATGCTCTATGGGTAACCTTACACCCCGGCGTCTGAAGACCCGAGACGGCGTGCGGTTTTAGTCGGTGCAAGCCCGACATAACCGCCCCCGCTGGCCGGCGGGGGGGTATCCGAAGGGATTTCCGCACGATAAAAAAAAAAAAAAAAAGGTAGTGTGGTGTGACTTCTTACTTTGTTATTTCATACAAGCTTCTAAACCTAAACTTAAGAACTTACTTTTGACGTTTAGTAAATAGAAATTGACTTGTCAGTCAAATACCCTATTGTCTGTCTCTTTTTCTCAACTGGATGCCAAATCCGGTTATAACCAAAGTGTCCACGCTAAATAAAATAAACCAAATAATGGAGTTGCAGGAACAACTCCTTTATTAAGGTACCCTAGTTTATTTTAGTTTTTAAGGGAGCACCAGTCCAATCAGCAGGTGAGGTTGTTAGGAACACGAACGCTTTAACACGTTACATCTGTCGAAGCAGTCAAACGTTCTGCCGCCATGCTACACAGAACGTGGAATTCTGTTCAATTAGGTAAGTAGGTATATACCCAATCATCCTTCATCATATAGCACACATATTGTTCGCCTAAATTGCGATCGTTTATATATAGATAGTATTTATATTTTATATATCGGTAGTAGTGGTAGAGTCAAGCAACAGTCCGAATGGGCCGACTCGACCGGGGAAGCACCACCCTCTCACAGAATATAGACGCCAAGTAACAGTATTTGAACTGTTGCGTTCCTCTTGGTGAGTGAGAGTGCCGGAGCCCAAACTCCTTTCCCATCCCCTCCCAAACTCCTCTCCCATCCCCTCCCAAACTCCTTTCCCATCCCCTTTCCTTTACAGGGTCGGCAGCGCGAGTGTGACGCCACTGGTGTTGCACACGTCCATAGGCCGCGGTAACCGCTTCCCATCAGGTGGGCCGTGTGCTTGTCTGCCACCTTAGTGGTATATTAAAAAAAATATAGATACGTCACTTCACCTAAAATATGTAAATTTACCCGACAAGGGTTTTTTTTGGGCCCACGCACAAATGTCAGTACCTAGACTTTCTGAATGTCGAGAAGACTGTAGGCCGAGGTTAGGCTGAGTGCTCATTAGAGACAAGACAGTCTTAAGCCAGACTATTGCAACACAGAAATATATGAAAATGCGCACACTTGCAACAAGACTGTTTCATAAACAAAGCTGTCAAATAATTACAAAATCTGCACGACGATCTGAAATCTGTCTTAAGATTAGGTATCTTGTCTCTGGGGTGTGTGTTGGGTAACCTCCTCGAGTGTCGCTCCGATTCCGATCCCGCTGCAGTCCGGGGGGAACGGAATCGGAGCGGCCGGTACACCCTGGGCGGCGGTCAATGGCTTCCCCTTCACCCCTTCATAGGGTTGGCATTGATCGTCGGCCAATACCCAACGTGGCGGGAACACATCGCTCTCCGTACTCCTCTGCTTTCAGAGGAGACAGGATGAGCGATGCTGTTAGTGGTGAGATGGCCCAGGGTCAGCCGGGGTGCGAGGGATATGCTCTATGGGTAACCTTACACCCCGGAGTCTGAAGAC
The DNA here is from genome assembly GCA_946251805.1 of Cybosia mesomella. Taxonomy (NCBI): domain Eukaryota; kingdom Metazoa; phylum Arthropoda; class Insecta; order Lepidoptera; family Erebidae; genus Cybosia; species Cybosia mesomella. The sequence continues at coordinate 10,538,900 of OX276394.1, read as the reverse complement.
CCGAGACGGCGTGTGGTTTTAGTCGGTGCAAGCCCGACATAACCGCCCGATAAAAAAAAAAAAAAAGGTATCTTGTCTCTAATCTGTGCACACACTAATAGAAAAGCACACAAGTTGCGCCGACTTCAAATAAAGATGCCTTTATCACACACCTTTAAAAAAGGTAAAATATGATTAAAATAAATAACAGCACTGGAGAAGGTTATGTTACGGGGGTGGAATGGGGTGAACTTTACTTGTGAAAATTGATTTTTACCATTTATATCGATAATAATTAAGAATCTCACAACTTGGTAGGTGGGTACTTTGGCGCGTGTAAAAAAAAGAATGAGGTTTAACGAAGGGGACTGAATTGGATTACAGCGACTTTCGAAGTGCTGTGTGGTGCCGGCCTAGAAGAGAATAGCACCAACCCAAGTCTTCCCGTGGGTGTCGTAAGAGGCGACTAAGGGACATATCCGGGGGCGGGCAGCAGCACCCCCGCAGAACAACCCCTCCAACAAACTGCGATCCCCAACCCGCCTGCCCAGCGTGGGGATTATGGGCACTACCCCCAAATTAAGGAAACAGCCAAAAGATGGCCCCCAGTTCCCGGCCGCCTCGCTATCCCTGGTCATGGTAGCGGCCATGGTAACGGCGGGGCAGGGGGTGCTAAGAATCCCCGGGCTACAATAGGCTACCAAACCCTTCACAAACTGACCCTGGCTACGTATAACGGACGCACTCTGAGGCTTGACCATCATCTAGCGCAGTTGGAAGTGGAGTTAGAGAACATTAAATGGCATGTTCTCGGGTTATGCGAAGTCCGTAGAGAGGGAGAGGACACCGTAACCCTTGACTCGGGCCATCTTCTCTACTTTCGCGAGGGTGATAAAACATCCCAGGGTGGCGTAGGTTTCCTCGTCAATGGGGCCCTCTCTAACAACGTTCAAGAAATCTCCAGCGTGTCGAACAGGGTAGCGTACCTGATCCTTCGGCTATCCAAGCGGTATAGCATGAAGGTTATTCAGGTCTACGCACCGACCTCGGCACACTTGGATGATGAAGTGGAAGATATGTATGAAGACATATCCAAAGCCTTGCACAACACCACTAAGGCTCACTTCAACGTTGTTATGGGGGACTTTAACGGCAAGGTGGGTACCCAGTCTGGGTACGAATCCCGTATAGGCCCGCATGGTTATGGAGTTAGGAATCACAGGGGACAAATGCTTGTCAACTTCCTTGAGAAAGAGGGACTATTCTTAATGAATTCCTTCTTTAAGAAACAGCCTCAAAGGAAGTGGACATGGCAAAGCCCCGACGCTGTGACAAAAAATGAGATCGACTTCATCATGACGGATAGCAAGCACATATTCAGAGATGTCTCAGTGATCAACAGGTTTAATACCGGATCTGATCACCGACTGCTCCGAGGCTCTCTGAATATCAACCTAAAGCTTGAAAGAAACCGTTTGATGATGTCCACGCTCCGACCTAACCCAACCCAAATCATGGCGGGCACCGAGAAGTTCCAGCAGCTTCTCGGGGAAAGATTTGTTGCCTTGGAACCCACTGATGACGCTGACGAGACCCTACACAATCTGGTCGAAACGCTGAGAGACGAGGGCATCAAGTTCTGCAAAAAACAGCGCACTGGCAGGAAGTCCAAACTCTCGGATGAGACTCTGGGGCTGATGGCAAGAAGACGGGAAACCACCCAAGCGACTTCGTCAGACAGGTCACACCTAAACAAGGAAATTGCGAAGATGGTACGGCGCGACCTTCGGAGCTCCAACACACGCCTCATTGAAGAGGCGATAGAGCGAAACCGAGGGTCCAAAGTATTCACTCAGCAGCTTGGAAGGAGCCATCTGACGAAGCTCATAACGCATGATGGGAGGACCGTCTTGTCGAAGCCGGAGATCTCCGCCGAGATAGAGGATTTCTATGGCCGTCTGTATACTGCACATGCTCCCCGTCCTCGACGAGAAGACCATGATTCCAGAGCCACCCTGACACGCCACTATACCGACGAACTGCCTGATATCAGTCAAGACGAGATCGTGTTAGCTCTGAAGCAGCTTAAAAATGGAAAAGCCCCCGGTGAGGATGGAATTACTTCAGAGCTTCTTAAGGCAGGAGGAGCTCCTGTCATACAGGAGTTACAGAAGCTCTTTAACGCCGTCCTTCACAGTGGGAGAACTCCTAAGGCGTGGAGCGGGAGTTTGGTTGTTCTCTTTTTTAAGAAGGGTGATAAGACCCTCCTTAAAAACTACAGACCCATCACACTCCTGAGCCACGTCTATAAGCTATTTTCACGAGTGGTCACGAATCGTCTCGCCAGGAGACTCGACGAGTTCCAGCCACCGGAACAGGCTGGGTTCCGCGGAGGATATGGCACCATAGACCACATTCACACAGTGAGGCAGATTATACAGAAGTCCGAAGAGTATAATCAGCCCCTGTGTCTCGCTTTTGTGGACTATGAAAAGGCATTTGACTCCGTTGAAACTTGGGCTGTTCTGGAATCCTTACAGCGATGTCAAGTAGACTATCGTTATGTCGAGGTGCTGAGATGCCTTTACGAAGCCGCCACTATGAGTGTCCAAGTACAGGGTCAGCAGTCTAAACCCATCCAATTGCGCAGAGGAGTGAGACAGGGGGATGTCATATCCCCGAAACTGTTCACGAGCGCATTGGAAGATATGTTTAAGACGCTGGACTGGAAAGGTAAGGGCATAAATATAAACGGCGACTACATCTCACACCTGCGATTCGCTGATGACATAGTCTTAATGGCGGAGTCGCTAGAGGAGCTAACCCAGATGCTGGACGGCCTAGCTTCAGCCTCGCGACGCATCGGTCTTGGCATGAATTTGGATAAAACCAAAGTCTTGATCAATGGCCACATTGATCCAGGACCGGTCGTCGTGGATGGCCACCTTCTTGAAATTGTTTCTGAGTACACTTACCTCGGGCAGATTGTGCAGTTGGGTAAAAACAATTTTGAGAAGGAGGCCAAGAGGAGGATCCAGCTAGGCTGGGCAGCGTTTGGGAAACTACGTCGGGTTTTCTCGTCATCCATACCGCAGTGTTTGAAAACGAAAGTTTTCAATCAGTGCGTCCTACCCGTAATGACCTACGGAGCTGAGACGTGGACACTCACGGTAGGGCTGGTCCACCAGTTCAAAGTCGCTCAGCGAGCTATGGAAAGAGCTTTGCTCGGAGTTTCTCTGAAGGATAGGATTCGTAACGAATACATCCGACAGAGAACCAAGGTTATCGACATAGCTCAAAGAATAAGCAAGCTGAAGTGGCAGTGGGCCGGCCATATCTCGCGAAGAACCGACAACCGCTGGGGTAAACGTGTTCTTGAGTGGAGACCGCGACTCGGCAAACGTAGTGTAGGACGCCCTCCGGCCAGGTGGGATGACGATCTGCGAAAGACTGCGGGCAGATGCTGGATGCGGCAAGCTGAAGACAGGGCGCTATGGCGCTCATTAGGGGAGATCTATGTCCAGCAGTGGACTAGAATAGGTTGATGATGACTTTCGAAGGAAAATTGGGGAGAACATTTTAATCTGATAAAACTGCCACTTAAATAGGTATGAACGTGCAGTTAGCAGCGGAAGATAATTATTACAATCCAATCACTACTTAACTATTTTTCAATACAATTTTTTTTTGAATTTATGGTATCAGCTTGTCTTTAGTATCTAATTAAAAGAAGGTCCTACCTATATTGTTGTGGGCGATATATTGAAGGACTTTGGATCAATACAAACCATCATCATCATCCGACCGTCAATCCCGATTTTATCCAAAGCTTAGCCTTTGGAGCCCGGGGTTGCTCTCCTACTTCTCTTTTCTTCACGAAATGGTTAATTTTGACTTTTACCAGCTGTGACTGCCAGCTAAACCTCAAACCCATCCCTTGCGGCCCAAGTCATCTTCACCAGCTAGCTGGTATACCTGCTGATTAAAGGACGAGGATGCTTTCCCCTCAGGGTTAGGGGGTCAGGCGGCAGTCACTCCCGTAAAGGCCAAGATAAGTCAAATCAAGAGAAGTAGGAGGAGAGGTAGGCGGACCCTGGGCCATAAAATGCAACCAGGACTAACCCATGTGACCCTAGCTTTAACCATGGTAGTGACAAGTTTTCGCTGAAATCAAGGTGGGTAATATAAATTAGTTAAATCTAAATCGGCCCTATCTAATACCTTTGAACGAGCAATTCTTGTATATATATATATAAATGTTTTTTTATTTTCATGAAAATAAATATATATATTAATTTTCATGAAATTAAGTACCTACCTATAAAGCGGATTTCGGGGGCAACGTCGAAAAAAAAACCAAGCGAAGCTCGGTCACCCAGATATTTGTAGGTACATTATCCACGCTGATTAGTCACGGTCCACAACACTTTTTAAACAGCCATTTAAAGTTTGAAAGATAAATTAAGTTTTTTTTACACCAGCTTGTAGCTTAGTTTCTACTTTGAAATTTATGTAAACGTTATAAGATAGGTACCTATTTTGTTATTTTTTCTTCTCATAAACGTTTTTTTATAAGAGAAAGATCTAATCTGACATGATGCACTTAGTCCCAGTAGGTAGGTACATAATTAAATCTTAACACAATAAGAATTTCTTGAAACAAAAATCCAATAACATTTTACCCCATCCAAGAATAGAATTCGGGACCTCATGCACAAACAAGATTTAACTTGTTTATCTACTGCTACAATTGAGGAAATGAGGTTCTTTGTCTTTTGTATGAAAATTTTAATTCAAATACCTACTTTAGCATAATATAGATTTATTCCCCGTAGATAAACTTTCCTACACGACTCATAAAACCTTCTGACCTGCCCTTTTCTCAAGATACCTATCATCAATTTTTCGGTGAATATTCCGTGGGAAAGCTCGTAGAAGTTAACTTCAACGAGCTTGCCCACGTAATTGATTTATACCTTACTTTTTTTTTTTTTTTTTTTTATCGTGCGGAAATCCCTTCGGATACCCCCCCGCCGGCCAGCGGGGGCGGTTATGTCGGGCTTGCACCGACTAAAACCGCATGCCGTCTCGGGTCTTCAGACGCCGGGGTGTAAGGTTACCCATAGAGCATATCCCTCGCACCCCGGCTGACCCTGGGCCATCTCACCACTAACAGCATCGCTCATCCTGTCTCCTCTGAAAGCAGAGGAATACGGAGAGCGATGTGTTCCCGCCACGTTGGGTATTGGCCGACGATCAATGCCAACCCTATGAAGGGGTGAAGGGGAAGCCATTGACCGCCGCCCAGGGTGTACCGGCCGCTCCGATTCCGTTCCCCCCGGACTGCAGCGGGATCGGAATCGGAGCGACACTCGAGGAGGTTACCCAACACACACCCCTAATTGATTTATACCTAGTTGCTTTGTTATTCCAAGAACACTGAGCACACACACAAACAAAATAAAAATGAATAAAATATTATACCCTGGCTTTTACCCCATGCGAGTCAAACCTTGATAGCTATAGGCACATGTCAGTTGATACGTATATAGTCTGATCCGCACCGATTTACGGTTATTTTTCTTTTTATTATACGAGGCCTACGTGCGTTTATTATATTCTACCAAATTCTTCTAGCGGCTCTAGCATTTTACTGCCACAAGGATCATCGAAGACTGCGTAAAGAAGTGTTTGTTCCATTTGGATGTGTGATTTTTGTTACGCTGTTTTGATACACTTTATAGTTACAACCTACCCATAACTGTGGACTGATGTGTCATCAACAGATAGATTATTAAATAGAATTGTCGTCGTAAGCTTAGCGTAGAATTTTTGTTGCACCCGAGCTCGGTGTCCACTGCACAGCTTTTCCTCCTTTACTTCGCCCGGTTTGAATGAAAGTCAACAGTAAATCCATGCTCAAATGGTTGTTTCCAATTCAATGGCCTCAATAGGAGCTTTTCCATACCCCGCTTAAACAACATATTTTTAAGAGTGATGAATACTTTATCCAAGCCCACGCCTTCCCCCCGCTGGCCGGCGGGGGGGTATCCGAAGGGATTTCCGCACGTTAAAAAAAAAAAAAAAAAAAGCCCACGCCTTCGAGTCGTACGATATGCAGATTTAGAATTGCATTTAGATTGCCAGATCAAAAAATAGCGCATAAAGTTAGATACAGTTATGAACGACCAAATTGCTTCTATCCACTATTAAGTACCTACGTATCTATATCTACTGGAACCTTTGATGATGAGAGACGGGAGATCGTTTCCTAACTTCAGATAAATAGAAGACCGTTTCTCACTGGATTTATATTTATTCCCAAATCAACTTTTCTAACTAGTCCATCTTCGTTTGGCTTTTAATGTATTCTAAAATTTACTTATGGACATTTTGTACAATTATTTTGTACAATTATTTTGGATATTCAAGGAGCCGCAAATGCCCTCTCCGTTCATGAGATAAGAATGATTAAATGTACAATGGGGTTAGCATAGGTAATCGAAAAAATCTAAATATAACTAGAACAAAAAAATTACCAATTCTCTTTCTATTATGCTGGCATATCAAATACCAAATATTATATTATGTCACAAAGTATGAACGTCAATATTATTACTACATTTAGCACTGCCAGATTCGCAAGGCAATTAACCACCCCCGCTGGCCGGCGGGGGGGTATCCGAAGGGATTTCTGCACGAAAAAAAAAAAAAAAAGGTATGGTCTGTGAGAAAAGGACCTGACCAGGCACGGCCACTCTTTTCACTTTTCTAATCGTCAGTAATGTGCCCGGTAGATGCCAATAGGCTCGCCCCCTATTACATTGGGACCTAAACATAACTGGCGAATCGTGGATGTGTAATACACCTCTGCCTACCCCTACGGGGATACAGGCGTGAAGTTATGTGTTAATTACATTACTTTCTTTACAAATTGTGTTAAGTAAGATGCTACAACTAATACACCACACGTGTAGAAAACGAACCTATCTACAAAGAACGAAGTTTAATAAACGTTAAAAAGAAAAAATAGCTGCAAATATACATCTCCAGAGATGTACTTAGACTTATTTTAATCGTATCGTGAATAAATCAGAAGCTCTCGGCAAAAGCCATTTGCGCCGCAAACATCTCAAGTGCACAAGAATGCGAACAATGTATTAGTAGACGAGACATTGTAACGTAGGTATAATAGGTAGTCAACGTCAAAAGATAATTATGTAGGTACCGTCAACTTCAAAGGTAGATGATTGCAGACAAAATGAAAAAGTTAATGTTTTTATTTTATTTTACTAGGCATATTTAAATTAAAACTTTACTACATTTAAATAGAGCCCACAGAGTAGTTATTAAACAGCATTTTCAATCTTGTAAGCCTGAAAATGAATAATATTCATTTTCAGGCTTACAAGATTTTTCAGGCTTACAAGATTGAAAATGCTGTTTAATAACTACTCTGTGGGCTCTATTTAAATGTAGTAAAGTTTTAATTTAAATATGCCTAGTAAAATAAAATAAAAACATTAACTTTTTCATTTTGTATGCAATCATCTACCTTTGAAGTTGACGGTACCTACATAATTATGTTGAACCTAGATTATAGGTTTCGGATGTTTTATGTACTACACTATAGACTATAGGAGGTATTCAAAACAAAATTCGTGCTCCATTTTGATAAGAATTAAAGCTAAAGTTCGCTGCAGTGCTGGAACAAAATTGACCCAAAGATGCAACATTCAGCACTAGTTTTGCTTTTAGGGAGTAGTTTTGTACAACGTACAACGGTTTTTTCACATGTTTTCTACATTTTTGCTCTACCTACCCTAATGGGAAAAAGGCGTGACTATATGTTTTTATACTAGGCCTGCAAGACCCATTCATTCTCCTGTTGCAAAAATTGAGCGAAGCAATTTCATCAGGACTTTTTGTAACGGTAATAATTCCTCAATGGCTAGTCCGATTTTCGTTTTTCTTTTTTGTCTTGTGTATATGAATAAATCGCGTGAATGAGGCTTTTTTGTTCATTGAGAAATCAGATTTTGAAAATTTTGTTCGGTGATTATTCCTCCGTGGTACACATGAATTTTTAATTGCATAGCCTATGTCCTTCCCATCAGTAACATCTTTGCTTGTGTGAAATTTCATTAGAATCGGTTCAGCCGTTTAGGAGGAGAAGATGGTATTTTTTTTTTTTTTAACGTGCGGAAATCCCTTCGGATACCCCCCCGCCGGCCTGCGGGGGTAGTTATGTCGTGTCTCGACTAAAACCGCACGGTGTCCTCCCCAAGTGTCCGTTGCCGGGCACCCCGGGTAAGCCCTCGAAAGGATAACCCCAGGATTGCCGGCGGACTTTGGCCGCCACCGCGGCCTCGCCTGGTGGGGTCGGGTTTTATCCCGCTTCGGTGAGTTGGCAGGCGTGTGTAAGGGCACACACGACACGCCTCCGCCACGGCCTGCTTCTGTAAGGACGGCGAGAAGATGGTCTAACGTCGTCTATGCGTATATGAGTCGTCTAAAAGTGAGTGATTTACAAATGGCTTAACCTTGTAGGTTAGCACATTGTAAGGTAAAACAACCCTATAGTCTTTAGATGGGTGACCATTATTAACACATAGAGATCCCTCCACGCCTCGGAGACCATGTTAAGCCGTTGGGCCCGGTTGTCATATGAACATCTGTGGCATTCGTCACGGGTAGTTGGACTGCTCAAGCTGAGCCTAAATATCCTAAGCACAATTACAAAGAGACGAGGAGTGCAAAGAATCCAGTGTCAATCATGTCCTTAAATTGAATCGAATAATTTATTTACTTTTGAGCGTAGAGGGCTTTACATTTTTATTCTAACCTTTTGTTTATTCTTGAAGGCCAAGTCAACCTCACTTGCTATTCGGTGCACCTGCTAAACAACGGACGAAGCATTGGCGCAGGCTTTCCTCTCCGGTTTGGGGGGTCAGACGGCAGTCGCTACCGGTAAATCCGACCTACCCATAAAAAAAATGAACGGCCCTCGGGCACCAAATGTAAGCTTTGGACACAACTGGGAAATAGCAATGATGCTCATGAATTCATTTAATTCTGGCAACCTGGTACTCGACTTTAATACCTACTTTTTGGAGTCAGAACAAGACTATAGGTATATTTTTCTTCCTTACTGTACATGCGTTAAGTACCTTTTTCGCAAATAAAGACATTAAAATAGCCAGTAAAAAACTACTGATAATGAAATCCTTTGTGCAAGGTGTCCTCTCATAGGGATTAAGAGCGCTGTATAATCGAAGATAACAAAAGGGGCCGAAACTACTGAGCCATGCAATGAACTGACACTATTTTCCGCTACGCCCTTTCAACTAAAACTAAATGATGTGCTGATGCCATTTCGGAAGAGAAATATACATACAGAATGATTTTTTTCTTCTTGTTATCTATTTAAAGATATAACCTGCTGCTATACCTGACTAATGATTTTTACATTTTAATGAGATTTACCTACCCGACTGCTGCTGAAAAGACCGAAACAAGTTTGATAGTAGGCGAGACCCATTAATTTTCTTTAGGTTTATAATTTGCAAATGCCGCTTAGCAGGGATCCTATTTCTTCGTGGATTATCACAAGTACCTAACACGAAGGTGGTCTTCACCATACGTGAAGGTCTCCGCGAGGCCACCGCCACACCCTTCTTACCTAATTTATCCGTGTAGGGACGCTCTGTTTTGGTGACTCCATTTCACTCCACTCCGCTCTTCTCCTATTTCACTCTTTTCTGTTCTAAATTGGAATCACTTAGCTGACTCTTGGTCAGCCATCTTCAACGGGGTGACTTTCAATACGCCAATTCATTAGATTTAATTATTCAAATGCGATTTAATGAACGGCCTAGGCATCCAATTAAATGGCTGAATTAACCAGATGGCTGCGATATATCTAGACATACATACGTGCGCAAAACATTACTCTCGCTAGCGCAGTCGGTTCGTTTCGGTTGTATAATGATGTAAAGTAGCACCCACTTCACAAATTATTTAGCAAGAACTGCAAGAACAAAAATATTCTAACAAAGCATCGCAAAAAATTCTTTCATATCAAATGGTGATTATTTGCTTTGAGAAATTACATGTTTTGTATTCTTAATTCAGCCTGTAAATTTATCACATGTACCTACACAATATATTATTTTATGTTAAAGCAAAAGGGTTCAGAATGAAATTTTTTCTCCCCAATATCGTAAAAATAAACAAGAATTTTAGGTATTTGGGTTGGGTGCCATAAGTAAATTAAAATGACTTATCACACCGCGGCATGTTTTCTTTTTCAAATTTACTTCATATTAACACACACGTTTGTTATAATAACCATGAAATTGTATTACATAATAAAACGAAGGTGTTAGTACAGAAATTACTGTATACAGCAGGTAAATATTTATAAAACCGTACGGAACAACACAAAATGCTTAGTACACCTATACTAATATTAAAGAGAGACGCTGAATTTTGTCGGAACCACTGCACTTATTGGAAAAACATTTTTCACCATTTCAAAGGTACTTTTATCCCCGTTGGACATAGACAATATATTGTGTGGCTTGTGTTATAAAAAACTCGTATAAAACGAAGCGAAGCGAGAGTAGGTTGCTATTATTATATAAAAGTGTCTCATGAAAGCATTATATAGTCAAGGCAAATTAATATCGAATTGTGTTGACTGTCGTGTTGGGATTAATACAACTCCTATTAAGAAATAGATTACCCGATCTAGCGTAAAAACAATTCGCACCTCTTTTCAAGATGGCGGTTGTGGGATAACGGTTGCGACCCCACAAATTCTCACTTAACTTTATACTCTAGACATCCAGATAATAAAATTGCGTTCTCTGAATTTTGCAACCCCAAATGTAACTTTTAATGGACTATTGGAGCCCGCGAAACGGAAGGTATGACGTCCCCCAGCAAGATGGACGGACGACCTGAAAAAGGTAGCTGGGTAAGACTGGATGCGCAAGGCGGACAATACAAGTGCTATGGCGTACATTAGGAGAGGCCTATGTCCAACAGTGGACTGCAATTGATTGATTAATATTCCTTATGATCTGTCAAAACAAAACAAAAAACCTTATGAAACCTTCTGAATCACTCTTAGTTTGATTCCTTTTAAGTTAGAGTTTGAAATTTTAATGTCATATATATTGTCGTATATTTTGAAATCACACGTTATAAAAATGTAATTTTACTAAATTGCGCAAGCCTCAGAATTGGCATCACTACATAGGTATTTATCAAAATTATTTTACTTTGCAAATTAAGATAGTTTTCAAAGTTACCGTCTAGTTGACCTATCTAAGAAGGTAAGTTATCTATCTAAAAATAAGAAAACGTACTGCAACAACAAAGTACAATGAAATCGGTAAATCGATGTCTCTGAGGGCGCAACTAGGACGTTTCAACAAAACTTTTTATCTAACTTTGTAACAAGGAGTTCGGCTACGGACACCATCTGAATGCGTTGATAAGAAGTTTTCTAGAAGTTAAGACTCTCTATGGTCCATGGGCGAGTGTTCAATACGCTATGGGTTATTAGGACCCGTTAGTTGTGAGTGATTTTATCTTTCAAAAAGTTTTGAATCTGGTTTAATGGTATAACTTAAGCGATTAGGAGTATATAAGTTCTTATTAAGTTTAGTTCTTTAGATGAAGTTTCGGTAAATTCAAACGAGATCAACCCCGGGTAATAAACTACGGCTATTAAGGACTTACGTGGCTTTTTTCCGTGTGAGAAGCGGTTGATGAACACGTGTATGGCTATGGTTGTGGAATCAAATCCCTTATACTACCGTCGTACTACGCATTTTTAGCTTAGCTGGGGGTTAAAGAGCATACTAGTAATATGTGATCCAAGTTAAACCAGTAGTCTTAGAAAAAGTTTTTCTTCCGTCGTCTTTAATAATAATCGTCGAATCGCACTCGTTTGCAATTGTATACCTTATTCAGTTGGTATGTACCTAGCATTAACTATAAGAAACAACAATTGGATCGAGGTCGTGTTCACTGACTTGAAACAATACTCACTATTTAAATACATATATATATACCGCCGGGGTAGCTAGAGATAACAGCCTGTCATTTGCTTAAGTCCTTACTAACTTCACCAGCAACGTCTACCGTACAATACAATAGTTATTACCAAAAACGTATAACCATTTAAGAAATAAAAACAATTATACGTATGCCAGAGCTCCTTTAACGTTTCTGTTCGCCTTAATTTATTTTTCTGTTTCTAACAGGCGCTTCTTTAAATTCTTGTTCAAGTCTCGTGATTTCTGTTTCCTATCTCAGCTTATTTTGTTCAATGAATAAAATAGTAAATTGGTTTCTCTTCATTTTGTTCAATTGGTTTTCATTTAATAACAATTGTTTTTTCATTTTCAGCTTGTAATTGTGTTATGTAAAGCCTCTCTTACCGACTGACGCAGGTGATCTCCGGTAAGGGGAGCTTCGGGGACCACCTGCATCGGATCAGGAAGGAGCCAACACCTGAGTGTCATCACTGCGACGCGAGCGAGGACTCAGGGCTGTACACGCTTGGTCACTGCCCGGCGTGGGAAGTGCCGAGGGGTGACCTCGTGGCAGCCATCAGGTGGGAGTCCTCTCGCTCGGCAGCATGACTGTGGCAATGGTGCGGAGCGCGATCGCGTGGGCCGCCGTCACCTCCTTCTGTGAGCATGTAATGTTCGCGAAGGAGCGCGCCCGGTAGAGATTTAGAAGTCTCCCGGCCCGCCGAGCCGCCGTCGCAGGCGACTCAGGCGCCGAAGGTCGCTTAACGAACTCCGTCCTCCATGAGCGCAGGCCTGGGGGTGGCAGGTGAGGCCGCCTGTCACCCCAGCAGAAGCAGGCCGGGACGGTGGGGTGACTAGCGCCCTTCCCCCAAACCGGGGCAGGGACACCGTGGTTCCCAAACCCGAGGGGGCCATCTCGAAACCGGAGATGGCCCAGGGTCAGTCGGGGTGCGAGGGATATGCTCTATGGGCAAGCTTACACCCCGGCGTCTTAAGACCTGAGATGGCGTGCGGTTTTAGTCGGTTCAAGCCCGACATAACCACCCCCGCTGGCCGGCGGGGTGGTATCCGGAGGGATTTCCGCACGAAAAAAAATAAAAGGTACTTCGTTGGTAGAGTCAATGTATTAATGATGTGAAAAGTGTAGTTCTGGCTGAAAGAAAACAAGTTGAATTCCTGAGACGAGCTCAGCCGAATACAAGGCATTTTTTTTTTTTTTATCTTGCAATGGTTCACCCCAGAACGAATCTATTACCGAAAACAGCAACTCGATAGCTCATCTCCTTCATACCCAAAACCGTGACAGAAAATTGGCAACGACGACGTCGACGACAACTCGATAGCAATAGGGCTTTTCTAAAGAAAATCCCTAAAAATTCGAATTCTGGTTAAAATTGTTAAGTAAATCGTAGCTATTAGGTTTTTTCTCGCGGTTCTGTTCGCGTTATTGTAAGACCGTCTAAAGTTATTTTTCTATCTGATATTGTACTTACCTACCCTATTACCTTTTCTATACCCCTGACGTTTATGCAAAACTGCATGAGGATCGGTTAGGTAGTTAAGATGTGAAGGCGTTAGGGATGGGAGGGGGCTTTTTTTTTACGTGCGGAAATCCCTTCGGATACTCCCCCGCCGGCCAGCATGGGTGGTTATGTCGTGCATCGACTAAAACCGCACGGTGTCCTGCCCAAGTGTCCATTGCCGGGCACCCCGGGTAAGCCCTCGAAAGGATAATCCCAGGGTTACCGACGGACCTTGGCCGCCAGTGCGGCCTCGCCTGGTGGGGTCGAGTTTTATCCCGCGTCGGTGAGTAGGCAGGCGTGTGTAGGACACACACGACACGCCTCCGCCACGGCCTGCTTCTGTAAGGATGGCGAGTCGGCCAACTGCCATCCTCAGGCCCCGATCGTGGAGGTCGGTAGTCCCGGGCGTGGATGAGTCTCGAGGGGCAGGGTTCTCTCCCGCTCCCTCTCCGCCGCCTCTTTCGCGCGCATTACCTGCTCGCAGAAAGAGGTGGTGGCGTGCCACTTGCTCCCGTCGGAGAACACGGCCCTCAACATGGTCTCCAACGAGAGAACGTCCACGCCCAGGACCGCAACGAGATCCTGGCGTTGACTCGCCCACGCAGGGCACTCCACCAACGTGTCGAGCGCCGTGTCTTCGCCAGGATCCTCGCAGTGCTGGCACTGCGGCGTTGTCTCCCGGCGGATGTGTCCGGTAACCATTTTTAGGGATTTTCTTTAGAAAAGCCCTATTGCTAAGGAGTTGTCGTCGACGTCGTCGTCGTCGCCGTCGTTGCCAATTTTCTGTCACGGTTTTGGGTATGAAGGAGATGAGCTATCGAGTTGCTGTTTTCGGTAATAGATTCGTGCTGGGGTGAACCATTGCAAGATAAAAAAAAATTGCAAAAAAAAAAAAATGCCTTGTAAAAAAGTAAAAGTGAAAAATAACTTTAGACGGTCTTACAATAACGCGAACAGAACCGCGAGAAAAAACCTAGCGCAGGGCACGCCGCAATAGCGGCGGTAAGGCCCATCATGAAGGATTGGCTGGCGGTACGAGAGGCTTCCGTGTCGCCTACACGGAAGCCTCTCGTACCGACTGACGCAGGTTATCTCCGGGAAGGGGTGCTTCGGGGACCACCTGCATCGGGTCAGGAAGGAGCCAACGCCTGAGTGTCATCACTGCGACGCGAGCGAGGACTCAGGGCTGCACACGCTGGCGGACTGCCCGGCGTGGGAGGCGCCGAGGCGTGACCTCGTGGCAGCCATCGGGGTGGGAGTCCTCTCGCTCGGCAGCATGATTGCGGCAAAGGTGCGGAGCGCGAGCGCGTGGGCCGCCGCCGCCTCCTTCTGCGAGCATGTAATGCTCGCGAAGGAGGTGGCGGAGCGCGCCCGGGAGAGACTTAGAACTCTCCCGGTCCGCCGAGCCCGCAACTTGCTCGCCGCGCGTCGCAGGCGACTCAGGCGCCGGAGGTCGCTTAACGACCTCCGTCCTCCATGAGCGCAGGCCTGGGGGTGGCGGGTGAGGCCACCTGTCACCCCAGCAGAAGCAGGCCGGGACGGCGGTGGGGCGACTAGCGCCCCTCCCCCAAACCGGGGCAAGACGGGGACACCGTGGTTCCCAAACCCGAGGGGGCCATCTCGAAACCGGAGATGGCCCAGGGTCAGTCGGGGTGCGAGGGATATGCTCTATGAGCAACCTTACACCCCGGCGTCTGTAGACCCGAGACGGCGTGCGGTTTTAGTCGGTTCAAGCCCGACATAACCGCCCCCGATGGCACGCGGGGGGGTATCCGAAGGGATTTCCGCACGATAAAAAAAAAAAAAAAGGTACTTCGTTGGTCAGGGCACGCCGCAATAGCGGCGGTAAGGCCCATCATGGAGGATTGGCTAGAGAGGCAACACGGAAGCCTCTCGTACTGACTGACGCAGGTGATATCCATGAAGGGGTGCTTCGGGGACCACCTGCATCGGATCAGGAAGGAGTCAACGCCTGAGTGTCATCACAGCGACGCGAGCGAGGACTCAGGGCTGCACACGCTGGCGGACTGCCCGGCGTGGGAGGCGCCGAGGCGTGACCTCGTGGCAGCCATCGGGGTGGGAGTCCTCTCGCTCGGCAGCATGATTGCGGCAATGGTGCGGAGCGCGAGCGCGTGGGCCACCGCCACCTTCTTCTGCGAGCATGTAATGCTCGCGAAGGAGGTGGCGGAGCGTGCCGGCGAAAGATTTAGAACTCTCCCGGCCGGGCGTGCCCGCAACATGCTCGCCGCGCATCGCAGGTGACTCAGGCGCCGGAGGTCGCTCCGTCCTCCATGAGCGTAGGCCTGGGCAGCAGAAGCAGGCCGGGACGGTGGGGCGACTAGCTCCCCTCCCCCAAACCGGGGCAAGACGGGGACACCGTGGTTCCCAAACGAGAGGGGCCATCGCGAAACCAGAGATGGCCCAGGGTCAGTCGGGGTGCGAGGGATATGCTCTATGGGCAACCTTACACCCCGGCGTCTGTAGACCCGAGACGGCGTGCGGTTTTAGTCGGTTCAAGCCCGACATAACCGCCCCCGCTGACCGGCGGGGGGGTATCCGAAGGGATTTCCGCAGGAAAAAAAAGGTATTTTTATAGTCCCCGGCGTCTGAAGACCCGAAACGGCGTGCGTTTTTAGTCAAACAAGGGGGTCTAGAGACTGCAACCCCTTTTGATTTAAAGCGAATTGGAGGTGTGTCGGTTGGGCCGTAAGAAAAATTTATACCACGTTTGATAAAACTGGATATCACAAAATAGCTGATTTACCGTTGGCAATCGACAACACTCGAATACTTAATCGAGATTAAGCATCTTAATTTCCTCAACTAATAGAATGAAGATGTATTTTGCTTTCTTTTTTAGGGTTCCGTGCCTCAAAACGAAAAAACGGAGCCATACAGGATCACTTCGTTGTCCGTTTGTCTGTCTGTCAAGAGATTTATCTTAGGAACGCGTGGAGGTATCAGGTAAAAATTAATATCAAGTGGTACTCAGGTCTATAATGTCTTGAAGCTATAAAAATCCAACTTCAACGCAATCAATTCAAGCCCGACATACCCGCCTCCGCTGACGGGCGGGGGGGTATCCGAAGGGATTTCCGCACGAAAAAAAAAAAATGGTATTGCCGTTTATGCAGCAAATTTAGACATAACATTAAATTCGTCCCTCAATCCAGTTTTGCATGGAAACCTCAGTGCGCGAGCCCGACTCGCACTTGACCGTTCTTTTCGGTTGTTTATGACACTCCAACGACACTTACGCGAGGAGTGATAGTGTGATCCTCATATTGTACTTCGCCGGGAGACAATCAATTGATTAAATCAGTATTTTCCTTCACAGGAAACTGCATTTAAACAGCATTTGCAAAACTTGAGCGGAAGAGCATTTTGTCGCACAAGTGATAACTTTGGTGCTGCGAGTGGCGTATTAAACCGTTTGCCATCATCATGATGTCAGTGTTGGTTCCCGATTGTATCCGAGGCTTCGACCTCGGAGCCAGGAGTTCGTTTGAATATTGCGACTTTCAGTGTAACTAAGTACAAAAGTTCGATATCTTCCATAGAGCATACCACCACCATCCGACCACCACCCATTGGTGATATCGAAGTTCTGTAGTTAGACGAAGGTTGTCGGACTTTTTAGGGTTCCAACTACTCGTAACGAATGCCACAGATGTTCGTAGGGCAACCGGGATCGACGGCTTGAAGTGCTCTCCAGGCACAGATCCATTTACTTTGAGATAGGCCCTATTGTTACTTGTAACGTTAAGACTGCTCAACGACTTGCCGAGACGGTCTTATACTCGTAGTTATTCACATTTGCAACGCATCTATCTCAATGAAACGTCTTTATAGAATTTGCACTGTTGTTTTTTAGTTTCTGTTACACAGATTAGATAATAGTTACTATTTTATATACTACTAGGTAATAGGGAATATTTCTTATGTGGTAGCCTTGTGTTTAGCCACACTTTCGTTGCAATGTTATGCAAATAAATAAATAAATATTCTACGACATTTCTACACAGCGCTTTCTAGACCTAAACTAGGCATAGTTTAACTAGCTTGTGTTATTTGTTCCAGAATGCGGATAAACACATTCTTTTTTTTTGTAAATACATACATATTATACATAGAAACACCCAGACCAATGCAAATAGACATATTCATTCATACAAATATTTGCACTGAGCGGGAATCGAACCCGCGCCCGCTGTAGTACCAGTCGAATGCACTACCATTACGCCGCAGAGTACTACAGAATGATTTATAAAGCTTAGGTATATTATTCTAAGTGGTTTATTCCGCATTCGCCCTACGAATTTCCTCTCGCACACAAAATTCTTCGTTCGCCCATTTTATTGTTCCTTCACCTCGAAAAAATAATGATGTCTCATTATTTCATTTTTTCTTTCAAATTAAAGTTATCAACCAAACATCTAAAGATTACGTGTAAAACTTAACATCTGCAAGCTTTTATTGCACATATTCCAACCTCGTAAAAACCTAATTACACAAAGCCTCCGGCTGTATACTATACGTGATCCACGGAACATTCAAGAGCGCCATAACGAGCTTTACATCAACGAGACAGAGCAATTGTTTTTGTTAAAAAATTGTGTTTTTATGTTCTAACGTGCTACGCGGCAGCTGAAAGGTATTTTACGCTTAATGGTCGAGGACATAACCTGTTTCATGCTTAGAAAAATTACGAATTACTCACGTATACTCTTCTTATTATTTACTGAAGCAACAGTGACTACCAATTAGACCAACTAGCAATTAGAGGCCAAAAAGCTAAACAAAATTGCTTAGTTTTCTTTGTTTCCCCAAATGACTTAACTCTATTAGCTGTTTCGTTAGCAATAGCCATAATGGGCTTGAGTTTCTTAGCCTAATCTAATATTTTATTTATTTCGTAGAAGCAACATTCGACGGTAGGTGTAACAAATAGTCTGTAACAAACATTTATAATAATGCTATGTGAATACGAACTATGAGACTGAAGAGAAATGTAATAAAATCTAGAACCGACCTTTTATGAATAATGTAACAACAGCAGTGTATATTGTATAATGTGGAACATGTTGGAAAACGAAAATATTATGAGTATTTGCGCGAGTAAAATTAGGTATTATTATTATAATTTGACTTGCATATATTTAACTCTGTGCCTCTTTTTACTTATATTACATATGAGCCCTATATTTTTAGAAACTGTACCACTGCACTTCTCAGTATAAAAAGAGTTACCTTATGTCCACCTCAGTGGCCTACTACTTACTTGACTTCACAAATTTGAAGAACATTATGACAACTTTCAGGTATGCAAGTTTGAGAAATTCGAGTTGAAGTGTCCTACTTAAAAAAATCGACATGTACTTGCGTACGTGGGTTCAAGGATCAAACTCGATTCACTGGCGAGAGACACCATTATGATTATATATCACTCGGTTAACATCTTATTTGTTTCATTTACGATAGATTACGTTGCGGATAGTGTAAATTGTATTAACGAATTAACATATTACCTACTCACTAGTACCTAATGCTATTTTGACACTATTTTTGGATAAAACACTTGAAGGTAAATACAGGTGTTAAACTAATATTCTGATCACATCACATAATATTTAATAGTTGGCAAAATACAATCTTTACCTCCCGTGCTAGTCGTGACTGTGTCAGTAGTCAACATTGTAATTGAAATTTATTATAAAATTCTAGTTTTAAATAACATAGCTTTGAATATTTCAATTTTTACTTATTGAATTTTCGGCTGCAAAATTCCGAAATTAGTCTCTAACCAAACTCACAACGCTCTAATTCTAAATTAGTTTTATTAGTTTGGTGGACTTTATTAATATTTAAATACATTTTAATAATCTTCTAACACCTGAACGTCATCATTTCATAAATAGCACAAATTTAGTCCAAGTATTTTAGCATTGAAACTATTTTTAAGGAATTAGGTTCAGAAAATCGGTATTAATTCTTAATTCTTAATTCTTTATTGTACAAAAATACAAGAAACGCAATACAATATACAATATAACAATACAATATACAAAAAATGTTTGTGTAATTCTGTTGTTGTTGTGTAAATGTTGTTGTAATTCTGAAGCGTAAGGCAACATAGAATAAGTATTATACGATCCTGCCCTTACTTAGGCGAATCATGTGATTGATTTCGAGTGTGATTGAAAATAATGACACAAATGGAGTAATTATGAAGACAAATTTATAGATCGCCTTAGCACTAAATCCTCTCATAATATATTAAACGCCCTACACAGAGATCGCTTATAAATTGGTTTATTATATATACATATATATACATAGTATCTTCTTCATCCGAGCGCAAATCACGGTTACATTCAAAGCACTTTCCATGAATAGTTGATCTTGGCATTTATGGAACCTACTGCCGTCTTACTACTCAATATCGAGAGGGAAGCCTGCAGCAGAAACCTTATCCATCAATCAGCAGGCGTAACTTCACCAGTTACGTTGGCGTAGCTCCGAACTCCACTGCCTCTGTTAAACTATACTAGTGGTACCTTTTTTTCGTGCGGAAATACCCTCGGATACCACCTCGCCGGGCAGCGAGGGAGATTATGTCGGGCTTGAACCGACTAAAACCGCACGCCGTCTCGGATCTTCAGATGCCAGGGTGTAAGGTGGCCCCATAAGGCATTCCCCTCGCACCAAGTATTCTCGGTCACCCCCTCTAGCTAAACTAAAGGCTAAACTGCTTGTGTCAGCATATCCAGAATTCCCCGTATTCCAGGGTTTATTCCCGTTATTATAGGTAATTACTATTTGAGTTTTACCTTAGTAAGGGTTAGTAAAAGGCGTGAAACATTGTAAGTAGCAGATACTATAATAATCACGAAACTATCAAAGTAGTTGACACTAATGTGACACTTAAATAGTTCCTAATTCACAGGGTAAAAGTGTTTACTATAATCAAACAGTTGTATGTAATTATAGTTTTCAATAGCGCTATTTTAGTTGTAGTTTTTATCTCTGTGGTATGACTGCTTCAGTAAATATAAATTACTAGCTGTCCCCCGCGGCTTCGCCCGTGACATACTTCGATCCTCCGTGGCACCTATTTAACCCATGCCTATATGCCTGTAATTTATTAGTTTTACTATAATGTATAGAAATTTACCCGATTTATTGACATATTATGATTACTGCTCCGCTCCCCTGGATAGCGCATGATATATGATATATAGTCTTCCTCGATAAATAGGCTATCCAACGCAACAATAATGATTCAATTCGAACTAGTAGTTCCTGAGCTTAGTGCTTTCAACCAAACAAACAGACAAACAAACTCTTCAGCTTTATAATATTAAGTATAGAAGTATAGATAGCCTTCCTCTATAAATAGAGTATGCAACACAAAAATAATTTTATTTGATCCAGTAGTTCCTGAGTTTAGCGCTTTCAACCAAACAAACTCTTCAGGTTTCAGGCGGCATCTAGACCTAAAACATATTTTGGCGTTGTTTCTCATTGCAGTTCATTTACCTAAGAGCCTGGGGCCCGCTTACTCCTCCTTGTTTTCATTTGGCTTATATGACTTTTATGAGAGTAACTGTCGTCTTACCCCCTCAATCTTGAGAGGAAAGCCAGTAGGAGTACCAGCTTGCAAGTGAGGTTGCCATAACCCGGAAGGTATTGATGGGGCCCCACAACTGCCAGACTAAAATGTATCTCTGTGCAAAATTTCTAAAGTGTAAAAACATACATCCAGCACTATGTGGTAGGATATTCGAATTATTCGTTGTACCTTTTTTTTTCGTGCGGAAATCCCTTCGGATACCCCCCCGCCGGACGGCGGGGCGGTTATGTCGGGCTTGAACCGATTAAAACTCAGTGTTTTCATTTGAAGAGGTAACCGTGGTCACTTTTATTTCAATAGTTCAACGACGAAACAATATAATAACGAAATTTAAAATTTGAAAGCACTCAAAAACTTCACCGATCTTCCGCTCTGAGATGTTTCTTTTAAACTTCACCCTAATTAGAAGTTTGTATTTAAAGTTTATTGTTCGAATTCGAGCTTAAATTTAATGTAAGGTAATTATGTGTACCGCAAAGAGGGTCACGTGGTTAAAAATAATGTTGACATTGTGCTCACGTTGGCTTAATATCGGACGTGTCTTTATTTAGACGAGTTCATAAATGTATCTCGTTCAAGTAAGCAATTAGCACAAATGGACGACTGTGAGCGTGTTTTTGGGTCCAACCAGGGTGTGTTGGGGCCGACCAAGATCTTTGGAGCTCAAGC
Source organism: Cybosia mesomella (assembly GCA_946251805.1). Classification (NCBI taxonomy): domain Eukaryota; kingdom Metazoa; phylum Arthropoda; class Insecta; order Lepidoptera; family Erebidae; genus Cybosia; species Cybosia mesomella. Next base: position 10,517,046 of record OX276394.1, on the reverse strand, counting down.
ATACGTGGCAAGCCTGACGTCGTGATTGACGGATGAGGCTCTGGCGCAAGCTTTCCTCTCAGAGTGGGAGGAACCAAAAAAGTGGTCAAGTGCGAGTCGGACTCGCCCATGAAGGGTTCCGTAGCAGTAAGTAACATAATAATGCTTTTTTCTTAAATTTTTTATTTGAGTTGATTGAATGAAAGGTAAATTGCAGTTTACGATTACATATTAAAAAAAACTACTTACTAGATCGCGTTCAAACCAATTTTCGGTGGAAGTTTACATGTTAATGTTCATCATATATTTTTTTTAGCTTTATCATTCTCTTATTTTAGAAGTACATTTTACCACTTTGTAAGTGTCTCTCGCGCAAACTATTTAGTTTAGAGAAAAATGATATTAGAAAGCTCACTATCATTTTTGCAGACCTATCCATGGATTTGATGAAAAAAAAATTGAGTTTCAGTTCTAAGTATGGGGAGCCCCCAAAATTTATTGTTTTTTTTTTCTATTTTTGTGTGAAAATCTTAATGCGGTTCACAGAATACATCTACTTACCAAGTTTCAACAGCACAGTTCTTATAGTTTCCGAAAAAAGTGGCTGTGACATGCGGACGGACAGACAGACAGAAATGACGAATCTATAAGGGTTCCGTTTTTTGCCATTTGGCAACGGAACCCTAAAAAGAAGCTACAGGCTCCAAGGTGAAAGATTCCGATGCAACCAGAGACAACACTCAGAAGATAAAGATGGGCGACTGCAAGGTGTAGAAAAAATTAGTTTTATAACGTCTGTAAACTGACTAGTAGCTAAAGTCTTTATAATTTATGTACATTGAATCTTTAAAATCGCGAACGCGAATATTACCTCACTTGCAAGCCTGCAAGCTAGGTATGGCGCTGGTCTTCAAATGTAAAAATTAAAACATGGAATTATGATTATCATAATTTCATTTTTTAGCGAGGAAATACAGATTTAAAAGGCGTCTAACATGAGTGACACAATACTAGTTTTCTACTTATTTAACGCTTCCGACTAAACCGAATGCTTTTGTTGAGCGTTCACGTCGCGAGCATGGGGGAGGTGGGATGACGCATCCGCTATTACGCTACCCTACTTTTTTAAACACAATGAATTTTCCGTCATGAATTTCTGTGACCAGTATGGCGCTACACGGTACACTGTTCAATATCAATAGTGCCTAATTAATAAACCATATAAGGGATCATTAGACCGAATGTTTGTTCCATTGATCGTAAATATTTTGCGGGCTAGTCCGCGGGTGGGGTAAATAAACGAGGCTCCCCTTGCACGAGATTAGGGCTGTGATGTACCCTTAGAATAAATTATCCCTTTCACAACCGCTATTTCTTTGTTCGCCGGTATATTCGGCTCGGTATGTGCGCAGCATTAAAAAACTTTTAATGAGATTAAGAACGATCATGGTCAAGGCTTTTTATATTGACTAGCGATAATTCAGAAGTCGAAATTCGACTGTAATTAGTCAATTTCAGGTTTTGTTCATTAATTTCATTTTTCTATACCCGTCTATGTGTAAACTTTAACTATGATACTCATCTTCTGCAAGTATTAACTTTATATTAATGTAGATTATTTATAATAATAAATTTATAATAATGTAGATTACTACATTATTATAAAATTGTAAATTAGTTGAAGATGGAAATGAAAAAAAAATTTGGGTTATGTTGAATAAACGATTCTGTTCTTAATTTTTTCTTGAATTCCTGTCTGTTTGTCCGTGATGTACGCAAAAACTACTAACGGACTACTAAAAACGGATATTGACGTGATTTTTAATTAGAAAGGTCTTGGTCAGACTTAAGATCCTACAAGCTCCCGGTCTCTTTAAGCGTGGTGTGAAAAAGCATCTGTACCTATATTTAAACTCAAATTAAGGACTAAACATTAGGCAGCGTGCAATCAAATGAAGGACCTGATATATATATATATTAAAAAAATGAAGTCTATGACATTAAAATCGTAATCCATGTAATCAGTTCTTTAATTGTCTTGACCTCCTTTTATTTTTGTTTACTTTGATTTACGTACGATTAAGATCTAAATATGTAAATGTGAAAACTTTTAAAATGTTTCAGGTAACTTAGGTAGTTGCCAAGATATGAAATACTGTTTGTTTTCCAAATAAAATGAAATGAAACGAAAAATAAATAAAATGTCTGCCTAAGGTACATACACATGTACCTTAGGATCACACCAGGCGTGATTGTTAGTAAGTGTAAGGTTTACAGCCGTACTTTTAACAGTACGAATGTACTAACTCGACCAGAGTCCGTCCCGTAAAGTTCCAATCTCTCATTTAATATCAACTTTAAGTAGCCGTATGTTGTATTCCGTACTTTTTGTGGTAGAATTAAGGTTTCATTATCTCCTCTTTAGACACCTTCGCCAGGTATTGACGGTAGCGTTGCGTGAGAAACACAGACAGCAGACGCTCTCGCAAATACCAATCCATAAGAAAAAGCGGAATAGGAGAGCATGCACCGGACTCCAAAGTAAAAGCTTTGGATGCAACTGGGATTGGCGCTCGGTTAATTTTCAGGGTTCCGTACCCAAGAGGTAACATGGGACCATATTACTAAACCTCCGCTGTCATGTCTGTCACCAGGCTGTATCTCATAGACCGTCCGACTCATACGAGTCTGACTCGCTCTTGGCCTTGGTTTTTTTATATTCAGTCCGTCGATCGACTGCACCCCGCTGGATGGGGAGAAGCTAGTGTAAAGTCCAGAAGATACGGACCACCATTCCAGATGCTGACGATCCTAAAATGGTGGTCGAACTTAACGACTTCGACAGATGCTTTCTCATGCTCCGTTTGAAGAACGCGGTATTGTAAGAAAAAGGAAACACGTGTGCGGGTAGAGCATGGTCATGAGTCTTCTATAGGTAAAATTCCCTAGTATTCGTTCAAGTTCCCAATTTGCAGATTAAATAGACATACTAAAACTATATTTGGTCTGAGGTGACACAATAGTTCAGAAAGTTAATTTGTTAACAGTGTGACCGTCGGCTCACGGAAACAGAACTCGAAGGTTTAACACAAGCTTCCTTCCTGATACAACCATTATTCACTGTTCATTCTATAGGTTGCACAGCTATATCTGTCCCTTGTCTACGAGTAACGGGACAAGGTACGCATAAAGTTGGGCCCGAAAATGCCGCTTAATATCTCTTCCCCTAAATCAATAATGCCATACAAAATTTTAAGGAAAAGTAAAATAATATGCTGTCGTATAAGCATGTTTAAGTAGTCGTTCGAAATAGATATAATTAAATGTTTTGTTTAACAAAGAGTACCCTTACATATCTATAATATATTAATTAATAATTAATAAAAGTTATTTCAACTGCTTTGCTGAGTTTTTCTATAAGTAATTCTTACCTTTCCAAAATACATTACAATAATTTACGCATTTGTGCAATGGCGCCAAGCGACGCACTTCAATATAAGTAGTTAGGTAATTTGAATTAATTTAGAAATATATATCATAACTAAGAGAGGTTTCTCTTATTAGACAGTAAGAGGCCTGATAAATAATCGAAGCATTGAGGAGTTTTCTTAGACAGCTTTTGTAATTTTGGAAGTTTAATAACAAAAGAAAATACTACTCACCAATTTTTAATCACCGGTCTAAATACTGCTAGTATTTGTTGACAGTATACCGAGATAGCATGCAACAGGCGTTGTCAGGCCACAGAACTATTCAACAAGCATTTTTTCACACAAGACACTGTACTGTTTAGTGTTTAGGCTACGCGGCTTGCGGAGGCTCACGCGGCGTTCGCCCGCCGCTATCGCGCGCTCGAGTCTGCCCAAAAAACAGTGTTACTAGCGTTCACCAAACAAAAAGGTTAAAAATTTCTACCTTTTTCCGTATTCGTCGGAACTTTTTTTTAACAAGCGGAGAAATTTATTTAATTATTGACTCTTATTTAAGAATGAAATTATATAAATTAACTATATCAGTTCAAGTGACAATCAATTTATGAAATTATAAATTCTGTTAGAGAATTTATTACATCATCATCATCATGTCAGCCAAACGACGCCCACTGCTGGGCATAGGCCTTACGTACAGTACAAAAATATGTTCGTCCTACATCTCACAACTATAGCCGCAGCCGTAAAGAGTTCTAAAGTTAATTATTGTAATTTTAGTCTAATATTGATAAAATAAATAAATTTGATTCAATATTAAAATGTTACCTTTGGATGTTTGAAATTTAGTATTTTTATGTATTGATTGAACTACCCCAGTTAGAAAAAGTTTAGTCAAAAGGGTCAAAATATTTTTAGGCACTTCCCTTTAATAGGCTTTAGTTACTTTATGCAGCCTGATATAGTTCGATTCATTCATCGCTGCATTTATCTTACTTAGAAAATTAAAGATTATAACAATTAGTCGTTAAACTGAGAGAGTTATCAGCTTAACGGCTAATTAAGTAAGGTTAGTGACTATATTTAGTACATCTTAAACCATGATACGATAGATACTACACTATGCTAGATTTATAAACAACCTATTATTCAGTTCGTAAATTTTAGAAAAGAACAAAATGATAATAATTTCGTAGCGCTGGTATCACAGAAGGGCGGCGCGCACTGCCCGCTCCCCGCTCTGTCCCCGCCCGCCCCACGCTCGCCGAAGCCGTGAAGCCTCCATTCGTTTAGTATTCGCGCCCTTTGTGACACTTAAAACTATTGTTCTCAAACGAACCTTTTCAAAGTTGAACTATAGCACTTACAAGAAAACGATATTGAAGAACAACTATTGGGTTCGAATTACGTTGAAGTTTTGACTTAAGACATGTGCCTAGATTAAAAATATAATTTGATAGTGGATAGTAAAAGGTTGTGCATCTTATACCAGCTATGGGCTTAACTAGAATTATTTTATTATTTCGACGTTTTGATCGATTTTCAGCAGCCATGGTCACAGAGAGACTGATACCATGGATGCTGAAAAGCGTTCGAAACGTCCGAGATCCATGTAAATAATAAAATAACACAAAATAAATTGTGACAGAATCCGTAGTAATTCATTTTTTTGCAGGGATTTCCGCACGTAAAAACAAAAAAGTGTGTAATGTTGCGTAAACTTCCGACAGTATTATATAAAATTATTTTTAAATTTATTTGTGGATTACCTAACAGTGTTAATACTTCCGACGTTAAATTTTGCTTCATAACAATTTTGTCATGCAGAAAATCTACAGACTACGTTTTTAAAATACTTTTAAATAAAACCGGAAAGGGAAAGGCTCCGAGAAGGTCCACGAATAAAAGATTCATTTAAGTTTCATGGAAGCCTTAGAAATAGGCAGTCCTTCGCTGCCATTGAAAACGAACTTTGACCTCCCGTTACGGTCTAATAATTATCTAACGAAATGTATTTAAATTATCAAATTAAGGAGAATTTAAGAAATCTGTTTCCTTTAATATGTAACAGAGGAATAGGAAGAAATGTTTTTTGAAATATCAACTTTTTTATAAAAACTGTTTTGTTACCAATGCATCGAATTGGAACAATTAGTTTATCATCATCATCATCATTACAGTGCGGCGGTATCCAAAACTTGCACTTTGGAGCCCAGGGTCCGCTATCAACTGGGCCTTATGGGTCGCCTTACACCCTAGCGCCTGAAGGCCTAAGATGGCGTGCGGTTTTAGTCGGTGCGTATCCGACAAAACCACCCCAACTGACCAGCGGCGGGATATCCAGACGGATTTCCGCATTCAAAAAAATAAAGGGTCCGCTCTCGTACTTTTTCTCTTGATTTATTATTTAAATAACCCATTGTATCCTAGTAAAAATTTGCTCAGCCCTATAAGAGAAATTTAGTTTGAAAAATAATCATACTTACCAGGGGTTATAAGGAAGTATTACAAAACTATTTAGTGGATAGGAAATATAAAAAGCTCGGTGAATTTTATCTCAGATGACAGTTTGAACTGCGAGGAAAACACATGTACTCATTGCATACGTAGGTATGTAGGCCTCACCGAGAAATTCGACACCATCACCGAGAAAGTCGAACTCACCTTCAAGTGAGATTGGCTTTGTCCCGAATTCTCGGTGAGGCCCATTCTCGGTCCACCTGATGATTGGTGGACAAGGTTCTGTTGCAGGCTTGCCGCTAGGGGTTGGACTGATACATTTTATAAAGATTCCTTGCTGAAAATAATACTATACGACTCTGTAATCGAACCTTGACTCTCACGATCGCACGCAATCTAACATTCTATTTATTTTAACAGACCCAGTCTGTTAAAATAAATAGACCCAGTCGCCTATTTATTTTAACATTTACCTATTGTTTTTGACTGTTTATATATGCGTACATCAAAATGGTATACGCTATTTAAACCACCAACATAATGTTTAGATTATTTAAATTTATGCAACAAGCTTTCAACCCTACAGATAAAAAATGTACGCTAGATTTATCTACGTCACGCTAGAATTCAATTATTACGCTAGGGGGTTATTTCCAGTTAGCAATATTAGGTACAGGCCTGATTTATCAATTTATATTATTCCTAGCTGTTGCCCGCGGCTTCGCCTGCGTGTAATTCTGTCCCATTCTCACTTTCCATGGAAACCTATACCAGCAATAAAAAGCCTAATTCAGACTGTATTCCAGACTATCCTTGTACCAAATTTCAGCCAGATCCGTTCAGTCGTTAAGCATGAATGAGTAACAAACATCATCACATACTTTCACTTTTATAATATTAGTAGGAAGAAGGATAGGATAGGGTAGGATACTTTAATATTCATATTTAATTGCTGGTTTGACGTAGTAAGGGATGATATGCGTGCCAATGATCTCAGCACCATGGATGTCCAAGTGAAGAAAAAGCAGGAAAGTGGACCCTGGGCTCCGAGCCCAGCTCCGCTCCTCAACCCGCAGCCGAGCTCCTGGCCTCAGATGCAATCAGGACACAATGCTAAGATGACGATGATGATGAATTTAATTTTCTTAAAAATTTGAACCATAGGTTGAATGGAGCTCGTTCAAAATCTAGTAGCTCCACTTTGATTGCGTTCAGGGTTCAGCAAGGGCATAGCCGGGCAGGGGGATTGTGGTCGCAGCACTAGTGGGACCGGTGGGTGTCACGCGGTGCTGCGACGACAATCCTCTTCTGATGAGGCCGTCAAGCTGAGTGCCACCGTCAAATTGACGTGTCCTATATATAAAAAAGAAACTTCCGACAATATCATATTGAACAGTTTTACTCTCCAAACCCTGACTTCAGCATCAGATCAGCTTGATGGTGTCAAATTAATGTATTGTCTTCCGCATACAAAGTTTCATATGTGTCATTTGCGACGGTATTTCAGTTTCAAATCAAAATAAATTGGGTAATTACTCAACTATCAAGTCTTTGTTAATTAGTTTATTTTTATTAAACATCAAAAAGGTGTTCTTTGGAAACTTGTATGAATTCAATTATGAATTTGAAAACACTTTCCTAAAAATAATAAGACAAATCAAATGTGCCCAAACAAGATGGATTTATCTTGTGCGCAAGTTCCTGTGACCACCTATCGTCTCCAGGTTCAGACCCTGGATAGCTAGCATCAGAGTATTTGCCAAGACAAAACAAATGAGCCCAAATTCGATTGGTTATCTTGTTTAATTCAGGAACTTCTAAAGACACCTTTAGACTCCATCATCAGAGCCTGTATATTCATAATTATCGCACTGTCACCAAAGATACGCAAGTATACCAAATTAGATTCCAATCTAACGTCACGAAGTGGTTTCATTGGGCTTCCAAGATTTTGACCCATACTAACTAATAAACTCACAAAGCTAGATAAATTGGCTGCTAGATAAATTATAATAACGAAATATGTTGAATGTGAAGTTGAAAAATGAATTTAGATACACTTAATTTTTTTTTTTTCGTGCGGAAGTCCCTTCGGATACCCCCCGCCGGGTAGCGGGGGCGGTTATGTCGGGCTTGAACCGACTAAAACCGCACGCCGTCTCGGGTCTATAGACGCCGGGGAGTAAGGTTGCCCATAGAGCATATCCCTCGCACCCCGACTGACCCTGGGCCGTCTCCGGTTTCGAGATGGCCCCCTCGGGTTTGGGAACCACGGTGTCCCCGTCTTACCCCGGTTTGGGGGAGGGGCGCTAATCGCCCTACCGTCCCGGCCTGCTTCTGCTGGGGTGACAGGCGGCCTCACCCGCCACCCCCAGGCCTGCGCTCATGGAGGACGGAGGTCGTTAAGCGACCTCCGGCGCCTGAGTCACCTGCGACGCGCGGCGAGCAAGTTGCGGGCTCGGCGGGTTGGGAGAGTTCTAAATCTCACCTGGTGAATTTAGATACCTCTATCCTCTTTTGTTGTAAGGCTCCACGCAGTTTTGCCATGACAACAATTAAATATTAGCTGCGCGCCCTGGCTTCACCCGGTGTGCAATTATAGCACCTTACACGTGGACTTTTCAATAATGGTTTTTCATATCATGATGATATGAAAAACCATTATTAACCTTGTTCTGATAATAATTAACATAAAAAGCGGCCAAGTGCGCGTCGGACTCGCCCATGAATGGTTCCGTAGCAGTAAGTAACATAATAATGCTTTTTTTAAATTTTATATTTGAGTTCATTGAATGAAAGGTAAATTGCGTTTTACGATTTATGACGTATTAAAAAAAAATTACTTACTAGATCTTGTTCAAACCAATTTTCGGTCGAAGTTTACATGGTATGGTAATGTACATCATATATTTTTTTTAGTTTTATCATTCTCTTATTTTAGATGTTACAGGGGGAGGGACACACATTTTGCTACTTTGGAAGTATCTCTCATGCAAACTATTCAGTTTAGAGAAAAATTATATTAAATACCTCAATATCATTTTTGAAGACCTATGTAAGATGATGTAAGATGAAAAAAATAATTTTGAGTTTCACTTCTAAGTATGGGGAGCCCCCAAAATTTATTGTTTTTTTCTATTTTTGTGTTAAAATCTTAATGCGGTTCACAGAATACATCTACTTACCAAGTTTCAACAGCATAGTAGTTTCGGAAAAAAGTGACTGTAACATACGGACGGACAGACAGACAGACATGACGAATCTATAAGGGTTCTGTTTTTTGTCATTTGGCAACGGAACCCTAAAAAGAGTTATCCGATTTGGTACAGTCGTTCAGTAGTTACATACATTTCGGCGATTCATCTTTACTTATATCGAAAACATATGAATACTTTGAACGTAATCGAATAAAAGTATTGAATAATATACGCCTGTATATTTAACACTAGTAAACCGCCCTCGCTTTGATTCGTTTTATATAAGATTTTTTAAGTCAAACACATAGGCAGGCCTGATACATATTATGTATAAATTACGATTAATTTATTTATACATAATATGTATCAGGCCTGCCTGTGTATCAAGGATAATATACCTTTCTAATGGTGTAAGAATTGTGCCAATTAGAAAAGTGGTTCTGAAACTTACTCAAAACATATTAATAAAATCACAAAATTCGGCCTTTCTCTCCATAATATTAGGATAGATAGGAACTATGTGAGTATCTCGGGAATGAGTTCCGAGAGTTCACGGGAATGGTATCAGTCTACCACGCGGCCGACGCCGCAGTCTACAACTATAGTTACATAAATAGACTCAGATTCCACTCACTCCCAACAATTTGTACGGCAGTTAGAAGCCTTAATTAATGGTGAAGGCATTTGTCTGTTTAATGGCACAATATTGCGGGTTTACGACTTATCAAGTTATAAGCTGGGCCCCATTGAACATGAATTGTTAAAAGCTTGTAACCTTGTTCTAAATTAATGGGATACCGCCCCAATTTAGCTGAAGTGCTTCTGTAGTATTATTATTGAGCAATATCATTCATGTCACAGATATTGGGTGTATGGGGTACTACATATTAGGTGTATGGTACCTGCACAAGATCTTTAGGGCGGAAGCCAAATTAACTTGCAAGCCGGCTAAGCCGACGGACGAGGTCTCCTGCTGGCTCTCCTCTAGTAGTTGGGAGGACATAGACGGTAATCGTTCCCATTAAAAGCCAAAACAAACCAATAAAAGGAGGAGCAGGAAAGTATACCAAGTGCGAGTTTTGAATACGACTGGGATTAGTTTGCTGATGAAGAAGAAGACTTTCATCGCTACTCATAATTTATGTCCATAATATGACAGCTGCTCGCTTTTCAACTTTACATTATTTTACTTTTCCTTTATTACTAATACTAATACCTATACTAGTCCTACCGATATATTACTACTACGACTAATATTACTACTGTACAAATGTTAGCGTTATTCAACGGAGATTCAACACTCAATCAGATTAACAGAACCTGCTTGGCTTCTCTGATTTTTTTGCTATTCCTATTATAACTTTTATTAGTAATACCCGCAAATAAAGCCAGCCGTCGTTAATCGTAGCACGGCTACGATTTGTGCTACGGCGTAGGCGTTTAATGTCCAGCTTTATTAAATCTTATATAAGCATATTTTGATTTTAGTTACTTAATATATTAGTAAAATCTCGTGGCTTTACTTTGTATTAGCGGAATATTGCATATAATCATGATTTGGATGCACAGTCAACAGCAAAACACATTAATATGGAAGTGATGATTTGGATGAAATATGAAAACTGAGCATGTAATATTTTGGGCACCATTGATTCCGTCACACCAGTTATTGTATTGACTGACAGGTGAACTTGAAGCTTTTGATGAAGCCCCATACTCATAATGATCAATACTATATTTATGTTTTCATCATCATCATCAAAGCTAACGAGATGCAACCGGAACGTTAGTTCGAGGCTTTCATCTCGGAACCTGAGATTCGATTACTTGTAACGGTTAATGTTTTTATAGAAGGTTTTTAAATGAAGTTACGGTGATGTAATTGAACTGTAACTAATTAAATAATTAATGTAATTGATACTTACTACCGGCTAGGGTGAGTAGAGATAAATAAAAGGTTGATTACAATATATTATGAGATTATAATCGGTGAAGAGAAGGTTACATAAATTTCGGGGGGAACGGAATCGGAGCGGCCGGTACACCCTGAGCGGCGGTCAATGGCTTCCCCTTCACCCCTTCATAGGGTTGGCATTGATCGTCGGCCAATACCCAACGTGGCGGGAACACATCGCTCTCCGTACTCCTCTGCTTTCAGAGGAGACAGGATGAGCGATGCTGTTAGTGGTGAGATGGCCCAGGGTCAGCCGGGGTGCGAGGGATATGCTCTATGGGTAACCTTACACCCCGGCGTCTGAAGACCCGAGACGGCGTGCGGTTTTAGTCGGTGCAAGTCCGACATAACCGCCCCCGCTGGCCGGCGGGGGGGTATCCGAAGGGATTTCCGCACGATAAAAAAAAAAAAAAAAAAAAAAAAAGGTATTGGACTAAATGAACCTCAGGGAATGAATTCGTAATAAATATTCTGCCGTGGCGTTGTTCGGTCCGTTGTGCAAAGATGGTAGTATGTACTTAGCCAGTGGACACGGAGCAGATGTTGCCGGCGTGCCAGGGTCTCCGCTGGTGTGCCTCGCTACCGCTATCACCATCATAAGAAGACCCTGGAAATAGAAAAAGTGCGGGTCAGATTGTCACTAGGTAATTACGTCCAAGTGACCCGCTTAAATAGCAGGTGAAGAGAATCTCCCAGCGGCAATGCAGCGAAGCTAGAAGCTATAACAAAAGGAATATAATAGGCAGCACAAGCTGGTGCCGCGACCTCTGACCGTAGGGCTTCTCCTTATCTCAGTTCGGCTTATCTTTCTTTTTATAGAAGCAACTACCGTCTGAACTACCCACGAGGAAAGCCCTCGCTGGAGCCTCATCCGTAAATTAGCAGGTGTACCGGTTTGGGCAGGTGTGTGAGGTTAACTTGACCCCACTTCAAAACTATGTATGGTTGATGTTATGTTTTTTTAGACAAAATTTATATCCAAAATTACTAATATTCTGCCTAAACCGTCCAGCTAAGCTAAATTGCTAAGACTAGGATTCGAACCCGGAAACTGTCGATCGACTCCTTCTCCTTCCACTAAGCTACCGATGCTTCTAGAAGAAAATATAAAAAGAAACCCATGTTCAATTTCATATTTTCTATCACGTGTGATATATTTCCTATCGCAGGACAAAACTATTTTCAGTAGCTCGGAAATCCGATATTGATATCGTTGAATTGGCTCAAATAAAAGTATTTGAGCTCTGCATGCCGTGTATTCAACCCAAAAAGTTTCACAATAAATGGCGCACGGTAGCGTCGCGTCGTCGATTCATTTATTGCGTAGCTCCACTTTGTTACAAATATCACAAAGAAGTTTGTTATGTAATAAAAGGAATTATTTATTTTTTAAACTACGAATTTGACCGCTTACGATGATGCTGGAATGTATGTTACTCAGTCACGCTCTATCAGCTAAAAGGATCCGTAGTTCGCAAGAATTACGGTAGATGGCTCCAACGTCGCCTTAAGACGTATATGATATATCGGAGAATTTCGAATATCTGGGACGTGTCTAGGTGGCTCAGTTGGTCAGAGCATTCCCCCTGTAAGGGACTGGTCGCGGGTTCAAGTCCCGTCCTAGATGTTCTCTTTTTCCGATCTAAATCTTTAGAAAAAAGTAAGCATACAAAATGCTTAAGAATTTAATTGAATTAATTAGGCGGAGTTATCAAAAAACAATGTTTAAAAATGACTGTAAAGTTATTCATTGTTTCCGTAGTTCGCAAGAATTACGGTAGATGGCTCCAACGTCGCCTTAAGACGTATATGATATATCGGAGAATTTCGAATATCTGGGACGTGTCTAGGTGGCTCAGTTGGTCAGCTCTAACTAAGCTAAATTGCTTGTGCTAGGAGTGGGTTCACGTCGGTAGTGTAATGGCGATTCGAACCCGGGACCTCTCGAACCACTAAGCTAATTACTTTTACAAACGCTATTTTAATTATATATGAATAAATTAAGCCGTAGTATGTGTGCCGTAGCCGACGCGTTAAAGCCGTAGTCGTCAGAGTTAGATGTGTCGTCGAGCTCCATTTGTAATGCTTATTCGTTACTAAAAGAATAACAAAAGTGAAACGCAAGCGCACCGTATTTGAAGTTTGAAAATCTTCTGACAGTTTGTTTTCTAATTACTTTTTACATGACGATGTTGCTACTTATAAAATAAATTATTTGCATTTCTCAATTAATCGACTCATTAGAAATTCTTTAAAATGCATATATAACTGTAAAAAACATTTATTTTTATTTTCTATTTTATTTATTAGTTACTCAATCGATAATTCAAATTTCGAATCACTATGTAAAAATAATCGATAGTTTATACCCGGATGTTTCCTTTTTGAATTTTTTCTATCTTTCGGGATTTTGCATCTTACGAGATAAAATAATTAATCATGCACTTTTCCCAGTTAATCGAATGATTAAAAATGGTACTTTCTAACATCATTTTTATTTTCTTATTTTATGTATCGATTTTTAATCAATTATCGATCAAAAATCGATTCATAAAATCCAAATACAAATACACTATCAAAATAATAATCGATATGTAATTTGTTGCCCATTTTAGAATCGGGTAACATTATGCTCTCCATTACGCAGTTTGCAAAAAAATATATGAAATCGTGGCGGTACTTTAATATTTTAGAACATTGCTCCTGAGTTATGCTGGTATACGAATAGCTTGATTTGTAATTAAAAATAACGAAGGTTTTTTGCTATTTAGCATATTGTTGGGCAGTGAATGGCCATAATTTGACATCCCCCTTTCGATGGATCATATTTTATCATCCGAGTGCCAATTGCATTCAAATCATGTCCTGACCTTGACGTCCGCGTTCCGGACTCCTCTCACACTTCTTCTAAGGAGATTCGGTCTATCTTGACTTTTACGGGAGCTACTTGTGTCTTACTCCAAAACTCTGAAAGGCAAGCCTGTGTCAGAGCCTCGTCCGCCAATCAGCAGGTGTAAAGGTTGCAGGTGAGGTTGGTTTGGGAATGAATATGTTAATAGGGCCCCAATAAACCTTGCAATGGATTAAGGGCCACAGCGGCTCGCGCGGCAATGATGCAGCAGATGAGCTTGCCAGGAGAGGATCTGACATGGTGGTAATGGGACCTGAGCCCATAATACCGATTCCCTTTGCATACCTACGAACCATAGTAAACAAACGAACGAGAGATCAATACAACATCTACTTATTGGATAAATCTGGAAGTTTGCGAACAGGCGAGGGAAGCACTCCCCGTGCTTGAAAATAGACTGACCAGGCGTCTTCGACAACTGACCAAACAGCAACTGCGCACGGCCACAGCTGCCATCACGGGGCACGGCTCCTTCAATAAACACCTTTTTATTTTAGGAATCACCGACAGCCCTCTCTGCAGAGCCTGCATGAGAGAGGAAGAAACAGCGGCACACGTGCTCCTACACTGCCCTGCAACCGCCACAGGGTTAAGTACTTCGGAAATACAGGTACGCTCCGGGAGATCGCCAGCAGCGTGAATAGCCTGCTGGCGTTCTTCAATGAGTTGAGGTGGATCGAATGAAATGCCCACCCTCATGCAAAAACCACGCCTTGTCGTGGAGTTCGGATACCAGCTCGCGAAACCATACCATACCATAGGGCCCCATACACCAATTTTGAATAATAGAGTCATCATTCTCCGAGCCTTTGCCCAAATTAATTGAGGTCGGCTTTTCAGTCTAATTACTAAGGGAACTTAAATTTTTCCTCCACAACCTATTGACGATATCGAAGTTCTATAGTTAGAGCAGTTGTCGGACTTTATAGGGCTCCTACGGTTACGGTTAGTAACGACTGCCATAGAAGTTTGTATGGCAACCGGAACCGACGGTCTACCGTGCTCTCCGATCCGCAGAGGGGCCTCAAAATTTTAAGAATGGTCACCCATCCTAAGACTGACCTAGCTAGGATTGCTTAACTTTGCAATGTGTTAACCTACTCGGTTACCACCGAGGTCCTCCTTGTGAATATTTGAGAAAACGAACCTAATTTACAATAATCATCTTATAATACACAGCTAACCACAATTGTACCATGGGATTATAGATTTACAATGGGCTTAATCGATAATGCGTTTACCTCTCAAACTATAACGCATATCTAAATATAGAATTGTGCCGTCTTTAGTGTTTAAATGACGGAATATCTGAATATAAATTGATCACTTTGTGTATAGAGCTTCAAAGTTTTGTTGGTATTGGAATTTCAACTTATTTCAACTAAGAGAGATCAGGATTTACGACTCGGGATGTACAGTCAATACCAAAAGTAATTTAACGGATACCAATTTACAAATCATCTTAGCTTCAATACTGTAAAGATTTTCAGGGCCAAGTCAACCAGCTCATCTTGAATATGGTACACGAGCCTGACAGACGAGACTCAGGCTTTTCTCAGAAGGTTAGGGGGTCAGGTGGCATTCGCTCCCGTAACAGCCAAGATAAGTCACATCAGAAAGAAAAAGCGTGGAGACCGTACCCTAGGCTGCAAGTTCGAAGCTTTGGATACATAACTTAACTTCACGCCTGTATCCCCGAAGGGGTAGGCAGAGGTGTATTACGCACCCACGATTCGCCAGTTATGTTTAGGTCCCAATGTAATAGGGGGCGAGCCTATTGCCATCTACCGGAGTCATTACTAAGTGAGCGATAATTAACATTTTTAATACACACAACTACGAAAAGTCAGAGGTGGATACAACCAGGACTAAACCTTGGATGATGATGATAATGATAAATAAACTTAATTATCGCTCGCTTAGTAATGTGCCCGGTAAATGGCAATAGACTTGCCTCCTTTTAAATTGGGATCAAAACATAACTGGCGAATCGGGGGTATGTGATACACCTCTACCGACCCCTTTCGGGAATACAGGCGTTAAGTTGACCAGGTTCCACACTGGTTGTAACGCAGTAACCCTGAACCAAATAAATATGCAAACGAAGGAAACCCAAGTACATAAATAAACAAAATGGCGAAGGTACAAAAAAGAGCGGAATAAATAAAATATAATTTTCTGCTCCGCTTAGACAATGTACGGTTTTCAAACAAATACGATTTTTTTTCCATTAGGACAGGTAAAGTTGGATTGTCTTATTCTAGTCTGGACCCGACACCTAACTTATGTTTAGCAAATAGTATGTAATCTTAGCCTCCATACGCATAGAATTTACTTACAAAGTTCGAAAAGAATCTAAAAGATTGAAATCAATGTTTGTTTGTTCATATTGTATGCGCTGCAATGAGTTCTATGTACAACCAATAATATAATTGGTTCAATAATACTAAACTAGTAAACTATTGGTTGCCATTGCGCCAGGGCATATGTAGTACTTAATTGTACTATAACTATAGCCTTCGCTAGTATTGGATCCGGTGAGTGGCCTGCAATCGTGTTATAGGATTTGTTGTTACAAAATTTTCCCATGCGAAGCTACTTAGCAGTAGGCAGTTATATACATATTTTATCTTAACTAAAGTGAAAATTATATTTTGATATGAAATAATAATTACAATATAATGAAGACAGCATTTTTTAATCTAGTTAGTAGAAGTTATAATTCAAAACTGTAAGTTATCTTACTCTTGTAGACTGCAGACATTAATTTATTTAATTAACATTTACTACATTTACCTTTTGTACCCTGTTAATTCAGTACGTAAATTGTCATTACGGTGTTTAATTTTAGGTACCTACTTTCCTTTAACATAAAAAGTAATGGAATAAAATAAATTAATGAATGAATTTTTTACTTTAACTTATGTAAAAACTGAAAGAATTTTTGTAATGTTATTCTGGATTTCATCAAGTGCCGTTAAGTTGTTTTCGTGGGTGGGTAGTTTCTGTTGCTGTTGCTGGATTCAGTATACCATAGTAGAGTTAGTGTTAAGTAATAAAATATAAACAATATCATCATCATCCGAATGTTGACTCTGGTTGCACCTTGGACCCTGCGATTTGTTTACTCTTTCACCTCCTTTCGATTTGACTTATCTTGGGTTTTATAGAAGCGTCTGCCATTTGACCTGCCAACCCGTCAAGAGGAAAGACTACGTCAGAGTATCATGCGTTAATCAGCAGGTGCACCAGCTGGTGAGGTTGGCTAGGGTCCGAAGATCTCGGTGGACCCCCTCAAATATATATATATATATATAAAGAATACATTTAATATTTACAAATTGCAAAGGTGTGCGCTTTTCATCAAAAAAAATTTTGCTCGTTTGGTTCTAGTCCACTGCTGGACATAGGTCTGCCCTAATGAGCGCCATGGCGCCCTGTTTTCAGCTTGCGGCATTCAGCATCTGCCCGCAGTTTTTCGCAGATCGTCATCCCACCTGGCCGGAAGACGTCCTACATTACGTTTGCCGAGTCGCGGTCTCCACTCAAGAACACGTTTACCCCAGCGGTTGTCGGTTCTTCGCGAGATATGGCCGGCCCACTGCTACTTCAGCTTGCTTATTCTTTGAGCTATGTCGATAACCTTGGTTCTCTGTCGGATGTATTCGTTACGAATCCTATCCTTCAGAGAAACTCCGAGCATAGCTCTTTCCATAGCTCGCTGAGCGACTTTGTATTGGTGGACCAGCCCCACCGTGAGTGTCCACGTCTCAGCTCCGTAGGTCATTACGGGTAGGACGCACTTATTGAAAACTTTCGTTTTCAAACACTGCGGTATGGATGACGAGAAGACCCGACATAGTTTCCCAAACGCTGCCCAGCCTAGCTGGATCCTGCTCTTGGCCTCCTTCTCAAAATTGTTTTTACCCAACTGGATAATCTGCCCGAGGTAAGTGTACTCAGAAACAATTTCAAGAAGGTGGCCATCCACGACGACTGGTCCTGGATCTATGTGGCCATTGATCAAGACTTTGGTTTTATCCAAATTCATGCCAAGACCGATGCGTCGCGAGGCTGAAGCTAGGCCGTCCAGCATCTGGGTTAGTTCCTCTAGCGACTCCGCCATTAAGACTATGTCATCAGCGACTCGCAGGTGTGAGATGTAGTCGCCGTTTATATTTATGCCCTTACCTTTCCAGTCCAGCGTCTTAAACATATCTTACAATGCGCTCGTGAACAGTTTCGGCAATATGACATCCCCCTGTCTCACTCCTCTGCGCAATTGGATGGGTTTAGACTGCTGACCCTGTACTTGGACACTCATAGTGGCTTCGTAAAGGCATCTCAGCATCTCGACATAACCATAGTCTACTTGATATCGCTGTAAGGATTCCAGAACAGCCCAAGTTTCGACGGAGTCAAAGGCCTTTTCATAGTCCACAAAAGCGAGACACAGGGGCTGATTATACTCTTCGGACTTCTGTATAATCTGCCTCACTGTGTGAATGTGGTCTATGGTGCCATATCATCCGCGGAACCCAGCCTGTTCCGGTGGCTGGAACTCGTCGAGTCTCCTGGCGAGACGTTTCGTGACCACTCGTGAAAATAGCTTATAGACGTGGCTCAGGAGTGTGATGGGTCTGTAGTTTTTAAGGTGGGTCTTATCACCCTTCTTAAAAAAGAGAACAACCAGACTCCTGCTCCACGCCTTAGGAGTTCTTCCACTGTGAAGGACGGCATTGAAGAGTTTCTGTAGCTCCAGTATGACAGGAGCTCCTCCTGCCTTCAGAAGCTCTGAAGTAATTCCGTCCTCACTGGGGGCTTTTCCATTTTAAAGCTGCTTCAGAGCTAACACGATCTCGTCTTGACTGATATCAGGCAGTTCGTCGGTACAGTGGCGTGTCAGGGTGGCTCTGGAATCATGGTCGTCTCGTCGAGGACGAGGAGCATGTGCAGTATACAGACGGCCAAAGAAATCCTCTATCTCGGCGGAGATCTCCGGCTTCGATAATACGGTCCTCCCGTCATGCGTTATGAGCTTCGTCAGATGGCTCCTTCCAAGCTGCTGAGTGAATACTTTGGACCCTCGGTTTCGCTCTATCGCCTCTTCAATGAGGCGTGTGTTGGAGCTCCGAAGGTCGCGCCGTACCATCTTCGCAATTTCCTTGTTTAGGTGTGACCTGTCTGACGAAGTCGCTTGGGTGGTTTCCCGTCTTCTTGCCATCAGCCCCATTGTTTCATCCGAGAGTTTGGACTTCCTGCCAGTACGTTTTTTGCAGAACTTGATGCCATCGTCTCTCAGCGTTTTGAGCAGATTGTGTAGGGTCTCATCAGCGTCATCAGTGGGTTCCAAGGCAACAAATCTTTCCCCGAGAAGCTGCTGGAACTTCTCGGTGCCCGCCATGATTTGGGTTGGGTTAGGTCGGAGCGTGGACATCATCAGACGGTTTCTTTTAAGCTTTAGGTTGATATTCAGAGAGCCTCGGAGCAGTCGGTGATCAGATCCGGTATTAAACCTGTTGATCACTGAGACATCTCAGAATATGTGCTTGCTATCCGTCATGATGAAGTCGATCTTATTCTTTGTCACAGCGTCGGGGCTATGCCATGTCCACTTCCTTTGAGGCTGTTTCTTAAAGAACGAATTCATTAAGAATAGTCCCTCTTTCTCAAGGAAGTTGACAAGCATTTGCGCCCTGTGATTCCTAACTCCATAACCATGCGGGCCTATACGGGATTCGTACCCAGAATGGGTACCCACCTTGCCGTTAAAGTCCCCCAGAACAACGTTGAAGTGAGCCTGGTGTTGTGCAAGGCTTTGGATATGTCTTCATACATATCCTCCACTTCATCATCCGAGTGTGCCGAGGTCGGTGCGTAGACCTGAATTACCTTCATGCTATACAGCTTAGATAGCCGAAGGATCAGGTAGGCTACCCTGTTCGACATACTGGAGATTTCTTGAACGTTGCTAGAGAGGGCCCTATTGACGAGGAAACCTACGCCACCCTGGGATGTTTTATCACCCTCGCGAAAGTACGATGGCCCGAGTCAAGGGTTACGATGTCCTCTCCCTCTCTACGGACTTCGCATAACCCGAGAACATGCCATTTAATGTTCTCTAACTCCACTTCCAACTGCGCTAGATGATGGTCAAGCCTCAGAGTGCGTCCGTTATACGTAGCCAGGGTCAGTTTGTGAAGGGTTTGGTGGCCTATTGTAGCCCGGGGATTCTTAGCACCCCCTGCCCCGCCATTACCATGGCCGCTACCATGACCAGGGATAGCGAGGGGGCCGGGAACTGGGGGCCATCTTTTGACTATTCTCTTCATTTGGGGGTAATGCCCATAATCCCCACGCTGGGCAGGCGGGTTGGGGATCGCAGTTTGTTGGAGGGGTTGTTCTGCGGGGGCGCTGCTGCCCGCCCCCGGATATGTCCCTTAGTCGCCTCCTACGACACCCACGGGAAGAGTTGGGTTGGTGCTATTCTCTTCTAGGCCGGCACCACACAGCCAGTTTGGATGGATATCGAACTTCAATTGAAGTCGCCAGTTTGATACCGACGACGTAACTCACTCCTTACATAGGCACACCAGATTCCTCGGCCACACAGGCTAATGTGACGAAAAACCGTGCAGTTTTAGTCGGTTCGAGTCCGACATACCCACCTCACCGTTGGCTCCGGTGAGGTGAAGCACGAGGGGCTTTCCGCTTGCAAATAAAGGGACGAACTTCAATAATTGAAGTCACCAGATTGATAGCGACGTGAACGCTAATACAAAAAATAAAATTAGTTGGTTTGGATAGCGTAATTACTATTAATTTCAATTAGTAATATTCTTTTAATTAGATATAAAGAAAAAATCTATCAATTTGACTTATGCGGGTTTTATACACATTTTATACTCCATATAATCTCAACTGAATACTCCATGTAAGCGCGATGTCGCCATTTTATTACGAAATACCAAATAAATTCAATTGTAGTGGAAAAAATATATTCAGTTCTTATTCCATTACTGTCAATTCAGATGATGAAATTTAATGGCGGCATGTGAGTCGGGCTGTTCGCTGGTGACGAGGGATTTATTCGATACCTTATCGCTCCACTGTGCTGTTTCTTTTGTTACTTCAAAATAATAAATTAGATTACCGCTATGAAAAAAATAACTCATTTGAACTTCACGCCTTAAATGCAAAATTATTGGCTCATTTAGAATAAGTTATACCCGGAGCTCCTGATGAACCCTGGATAACGTTTCTCTGCCGCCCTTTGGGGCAGATGTTGCTACTTGCAGATAATGTTCTTCTGCGGTAGTACTCAAAGCTGGGACCTAACAAAAATAAAAAATGGCATGACGGCATATTTCTAAAATTCCTGAAGCGCACTAAGTGTTTAATGCAATGAGCAAAATTGCTTTATACATCTATATAGAAAGACGAACTAAAATGTCGGCTGAGTTCAACATAAAACCTTGTTTGGTTCTCGCCTCGGCTACCGCTTTTAACTTGAAAACTTTATGATGCCATTGTTTATTTTATAACTGCCTCTCTCGAAGCGCGGCCATTTAGATTCTGCATTTATCTACACTCTTGCGTAAAAAATATTATTTACGTAGCAGACGTAGCTATTTTCCAAGCCAAAGGGTTTATAATCTTTTTAAATGAACACAGATAGAGTTACTTGGGAAAAAATGAAGGAGCCCTTTACTCGATGGAGTATGGAGCAATGTACCACAATGCTTAGCCATCTGGAGAGCGACTATCGGATGCGGAAGACCGGATAAAGATTAAGCCGGGTATCTTGAGTTCACTATGTGGTGTCTGACCTCGAATCCTTTAAGCACATTTCTGGATGAGTTAGGGACGGGCTTTCAGCTTCGGACAGAGGCCTGAAAGTGTCTCATCTCTTCTACATGGACGACCTCAAGTTGTTTGCTTCAAACGCTACAGGATTGCAGCGGCAACAGCATGAAGCTTTGAGAGGATAAGTGTGCGAGTCTGTGGAGCGGGGCAGAATTATCTCATCGGATCGTATACCCGTATCCGGTGAGGTCAACCTTCGTTCACTCTCCAAATGTGAAACTTAGCGGTACCTGAGCATGTCGTAGAATGTGGACGTCAAACAGGCCGCATGCGATGTGTTATGTGAACGTTTGGTAAAAGTGTGTAACAGGCTTTTATCGGACGTGAATAAGACACGGGCATTTAACGGTTGGGTCATGCCCGTCCTGTTGTACACCTTCGGCGTGGTCAGGTGATCTGAACTGTGACTCAGACCGAACTGTGCGCTCTGAATAGAAGAGTGAAATGTCAACAAATAATGTCTCTCCCATATGTTTCGGACTTTTGAAGGTTCGCTTCGAAGCGATTCCACCAGTAGAATGTCACTTTGTCTAGCCGCCCTATTCGCTGCCGCTGTGGGTGAAGGTACATACTGCGCGGATTTCGCTTAAAAGTTCTGCGGCTAGAGCGGAATAGTTGCTACATAGGTAGTGAACCATTATTATTAGGTCGTTACATATGAAATTGCCGTTTTCTTGAAGAAATTGGAGGAAACACAATTTTCAGGATTTTTTTTAGGTATGACAAATCCAAATTTTATGATTTTTTTTTTTGTTGGTTTTTTTTATGGTTAATGAGACAACATTAAGCTAACAAACAGCAACTTTTATTACATTTTTGAAAAGTGACAGCTGTTAAGTGATAAAATATATATATATATATATATATATATATATATATATATATATATATATATATTCTTCTTCTTCTTAGTCGCTATCTTCATTGCTGAAGGTCGTGTCCAGTAGTAGCAGTCTCTTCGACAACCCGATGCACTAAATTTCTCCATCTGGTTCTATCCGCGGCGGTCTTGATAGCTTCTGGTATTGGCAGGCCAGTAAGTTTCTTGACTGCGTCCGACCAACGAGTAGGTGAGCGACCGCGTGGTCTTTTCCCGTCAACCTGTCCAACTACCATCAGCTTTTCCAAGCTATCAGGGTTTGCACGAGCCATGTGGCCGAAATATCGTAGTATCCGTTGGAAACAGATAGTGGACAGCCTTGTTGTTATGCCGAGTTCCTTGAGTATAGACACCTTGGTTCGGTATGCGGTCCAAGGAATGCGTAGCATCCGTCTCCAACACCACATCTCAAAAGCATCAATCCGTGCTCTCTCCGTTTTCCTCATGGTCCAGGATTCAGCGCCATAAAAAAAGATTGAGAACACCAATGTGCGTACCAGCCTCACTTTAGTTCTGCGAGATATGTTGCGATCTTTCCATACCTTATTGAGTTTAGACATTGCTGATTTCGACATTTGAATTCTCCGAGCGATCTCTTTCCCGCTGTCACCGTCACTGCTCAGAAGAGAGCCAAGATATATAAACTGATTTACAAATTCAAGATCATTGAGCTCATGGGAGCGAATCAGTGTACCAGGTCTGTCTACTACCAACACTTTGGTCTTTGCCTTGTTTATACTGAGGCCGACTGATTCACTCTCTTTTTCCACTCTAGATAACAGTTCAGCCAGTTCTTGCTCTGATGATGCAAAGAGAGTAGTGTCGTCCGCATATCTCAAGTTGCTGACCTTTTTGCCGCCAACTGAGATTCCACCTTCCCAACCGTCTAAGGCTCGTCTCATAATGTACTCTCCGTATATGTTAAAGAGGATCGGCGAGAGAATACATCCTTGCCTAACACCCTTTCCAGGCTTGAAGGGCTGTGACAAGGTACTGTTTACCTTTACAACCATGTTGCTATCTTGGTAGAGGTTTGCAATGAGACTGGTGATGTGTCTGGGTACTCCCATTTCTATTAATATTTTCCATAAATATTCCCATCTGACACAGTCGAACGCTTTCGAGTAGTCGACGAAGCACATCAGCATTGGAATGTTGAACTCGCGACACTTTTCGATGATCTGTCTGACATTCACAATCTGTTCCCGTGTGCCTCGGTCTTTCACAAATCCCGCTTGTTCTGCTGGTATCTGCCACTGAAGGTAAGCTTTGAGGCGTTCGTTGATCACATAAAGCAGAACTTTACTTGCATGGGATATAAGCGCTACAGTCCGATAGTTGCCACAGGACTTAGTTGACCCTTCCTTGTGCAGTGGTACTAAAACAGATTCCTGCCAGTCACTAATCCATTCACCTGTACTCCAGATCTGATTACACAGGTTTTGTAGGAAGTGCACTCCGGTATCTCCTATGAGTTTTAAGTCTTCAGCGAAAATACAATCGCTACCGGCTGATTTGTTTGGTTTTAACTTCTTCAGAGCATACTCAATTTCGGATTTTAGTATGTCTGTTTCCATAGGAGTGTCCACTAGGCTATGGCGGGGGTTCAGTGAATTTGTCAAAGCATCAGCGTACAAATCTTCACAATAGCCTCGCCACCTTTCTACTACCTTATCAATTTCTGTTAGTAAAATCCCACTGGCATCCTCCACCGCCCAAGTTTTCACTTTAAAGTCCCGCGTTATGCGTTTGATTTTCATAAAAAGATCTCGGGTGTGAACTTTCTCAGCATGATTTTCGATCTCAGTACACATGTTGTTAAAGTACTGGTTTTTATCTTCCCTGCTGCGTCTTTGTATTTCTGCTGAAAGAGCTTTATATTGTTCATGGCTACCGTCACATGAGAGGTGTTGAAGTAGACCTTTTCTTTTAATAATGAGGTCCCATGTCTCCTCAGATAACCAAGAACTTCGGGGTATGTCACGCATGTTCCTGAGACTTTCATTGTGAGCAGATAACAATAGCTCTTTAAAATTCCTCCAATTATCATTCACATTTGAGTTACTGTCCATCAATGTGCCCGCTTCCATCATTTCCTGAAATCGTGTCTTAAAATTTATCGGTTCTCCGGGTGTAAGCCGTCGTTTCTGTTTGTCGATAACGCGTTGACATTTTTTCAGTTTAATTATCATTTTCGCCACTAGAAGGGCATGATCACTGTCGCAATCGGCACCTGGGTAGGTTTTGGTATTTAGAATACACGATTTCCATCTCTGAGGCACGGTAATATAGTCGATTTGATTTCTGGTTCTATCCCCAGGCGATATCCACGTGTAAAGTCGTCGAGGATGTTGTTTGAATCGGGTATTCATTATGGAGAGAGAGTTTGCCGCACAGAACTGCAGCCATCGTTCGCCTCTGTCATTTCGTACGCCAAGTCCATATCGTCCCACAACATCCCTTAGGTGTGAATCATTCTCCGTGCATCCTATTTTAGCATTCATGTCTCCTATTAAGACATTCATATCCCTTTTGGGTAATGAGTTAAAGGTGTCTTCAAGTTTTGCATAGAATGCGTCAATGTCGGCTTCACTGGCGCTTGCCTGCCGCTTGCATACACTTGAATTATATTGAGAAGACAGGGTTTTGTGTTTATCTTCACCGTGATTATGCGATCGCTTACCGGGTTGTATCCAAGAACACATTTCTCAACTTCTGAGGATACAGATATAGCCACACCATTGCGGCTCTCGTTTTCAGGGCCAGAGAAGTATATTGTGTGCCCTCTGCTCGTTTTGTAGAACCCTGTGCCTCTCATATGTGTCTCGCTGATCCCTAATATATCCAGCTTATAGGCCTGTTGTTCTTTATCAATAATTTCCTTCTTTAGTAGTTGGATCATGCCACGGACATTCCATGTTGCTAGTGCAATAGCCTTTCTGAGTGATCTTTGGTTGGTAGATGAATTTGTTCTTTCACCAGTAGCATTCTTCCCACACTGTGCCTGGCGAGTCACGTCAGTATGGCCAGTAGCATATTTCACACCATGTGACCTGGAATCAACATGGCGCCGGGTTGCGGCCGGATTGCATGCCATTCTATCTCTTTGTGTTCTCAAACTCATACTGGATTTCTTGGGAGTATAGTGCAGTGGTTTCCCGTTGCCTTCTGCACCAGACATTTTAGGGAAGATTTGGTTTCCCAGGCCGCTGTAGCCTCTGCCAGAAGGTTGCCCATCTGGGGGTTAGGTTATACCGCCTATGCTCGGTCGCCAGTGCCTCGTCCGTTATCTAGCAGGGAGCACCGCGATGACCCCAAAGGTCACCGCCGCCAGCTATTCTAAGCAGAACCACTGACGCGTGCAGGTGAGGTTGACAGTTGGGTCGGATAAGCTGTTGGTTCCGTTCTCCCCTTGCCATATATACGAGGGCTGTTTGATATGTAGCCGTTTTCTAAATGTACTAATATCACTGGCCGAAAATATGTATACCACCTTTTTAAGTCATTCTTCAGAGGCAGGAAAATTAAAGAAAAACCGCAGTCTTTTGTTTTTTTTTCTCATTTGACAGCGATTCAGTGGAAGCGTGAATGTAAAATTGTTAAAATGGAGAAAGAACAGTATCGGTCTGTAATTAGGTTTTTGTTTTTGGAAGGGAAAACATGTGATGAGATAAAAGTAAGAATGCAAGCGGTTAACCATGAATATGCTCCTTCTATGACAACCGTTAGATACTGGTACAACGAGTTCAAGCGAGGGAGAACAACCGTCTTTGACGAGGATCGCCCAGGCCGCCCAATTGAGGTGATTACAGACGATATGGTTAAAAAAATTAAAAATATCGTTCTAGCCGACCGCCGAATTAAACTTCGAGAAATCGTTGATGCTGTAAACGTTTCAATTGAGCGAGTACAAAACATATTAGAAGAAAAATTGGGTATGAAGAAAGTATCGGCGAGGTGGGTGCCGCGTTTACTCACGGAGGAGCAAAAACGGAACCGACTGACTACTTCGGAGCAGTGTTTAGCAGTGTTCAAACGTAACCCGAAGGAGTTTCTGCGTCGTTTTGTGACCGTAGACGAAACGTGGGTTCACCACTATACCCCGGAAATGAAAGAGCAGTCAAAGCAGTGGATTTTACCGGGTGAACCTGCTCCAAAGAAAGCAAAAACCGTCCCATCGGCTGGAAAGGTCATGGCCACCGTTTTCTGGGATTCGCAGGGTACATATTGACTACTTAGAAAAGGGAAGAACGATAACAAGGCCGTACTATGCCAATTTATTGGATGAATTTGAAGCTGTGTTGAAGGAAAAACGACCCCATTTAAAGAAGAAAAAAGTACTGTGTTATGTTTCATCACGATTACGCCCCAGCTCATTCGTCCAGAGTCGTGATAGCCAAATTACACAATTACGATACGAACTATTACCTCACCCCCCGTATTCTCCAGATTTGGTCCCATACGATTTCGTTTTGTTTCCCAACCTGAAAAAATGGCTCGGTGGTAAACGATTTAGATCAAATAACGAAGTCATTGCCGCCACAGAGGCCTATTTTAATGACTTTCCGAAATCATACTTTTTAGATGGTTTATTGAAGCTTGAGTATAGGTGGAATAAATGTATAGAGTTAAAAGGAGACTTTTTTTTATATATTTAGGACACGTCAATTTGACTTCACCTAGCCTGATGGTAAGCTGAAGGTAAAGTTTCAGGAAAGAGGGTCACCATTACATACACGTACCATGTTAACAATGGTGGCACTCAGCTTGACGGCCTCTTCAGAAGAGGATTGTGGTCGCAGCACCGCGTGACACCCAGCGGTCCCACTAGTGCTGCGACCACAACACCCCTGCCCGTCTATGCACTTGCTGACCCCTGAACGCAGTCAAACCGAAATTTGATTACTATGGAGGGTGTTTCGCAATCGTGCACGGTGGTACCCACCCGGCCGAATTTTGTGACAAATTTGTGTCATCAAATTTCTACCACCAGTAATAAACCACTAGCCAGTAATAACTACGTAGAAAAATAAATGCATATTTACAAAAACGACTGATTGTTTTTTTCATAAACGGGTAGTTATCAAACAACCCTCGTATATATAAGTAATAATACGAAATTTATCATCAAAATAGATAGCATTTAGGAAGTACTGTTTTTGAAGATCGAATTAATTTATCAAGCGGCCAATAATAACAAAATTTAATACAGAGTTGTAAAATCTTGAAATCAACTTTCAAACAAAATATAAATAATGGAAATAGCTATTAAATTACAGGAATAACGAACTCATGAATATGCAAGAAAATTTCGGCAATTTCATAGGTAAAGAGCTATTATTATATTATTGGTGTACTAATAATGGTATTACCGTATACCCACTCGGTTTGCTCTACCGCAGACTTTATACCGTTTAGCTTTGAAAAAGCCTTCATGTGACTATTTGTGCTAGAGGGGACCCCTTATTTGTCTTATTTAACAATTTAGCAACAAGCATACGACCTATTTGATGATTAGCAGTTATCATCGCTAAGCTTGTAACACCAAGAATATAAATTGTCGTTTCGTTTTATCCCTGTTTTAAGGACAAGCTCCTATACAGATGGGGCAATATAGCATTAGCTCTAGTAAGGTACAGTCGGCATCGGTATTAGCTTAACATATTACAAGTTGCTGGCCACTTTAACTAATAGTTCATAAAATATGAAGGAAAACTTTTAAAATGTATTTTTTTAAATTATATATTGAAAGATCGTTTGTATATTTGTAGTGTTCAGTAACTTCTGAGGGTGACTGTACAACCCGTTTATGTTTTTTGCTTTATCAAAGCAAAGCAAGACATTTATTTTGTACGACTATGAAAATTTCAAGACTGAACTATCCCACTCAAACTGGGGCACATGGTCTCGTTCGTCATGCGGTTAGGGCGTTTTCCGTCACTGCGTGCGACTTAGTTTATTCCCAAGGCGTGTCACGTTCCTGACAGTTCCCCATTACGTTTTTGAAAACTAATATCGTTTACTGGGATAACATCTGCTGCATCACTTATGATATATGTGGTGCCACGTGAAATCACAATGTACATCAGGCCAATAGATTATCTATATGCTTGTGTCCTTTTACAGTTTATCGTGCTTATTACTTTCATTTAACCTTTCACGCAAGCCCGCCAGTTTGAAGTGCTTCTGACCATATCAATTTCCCGAAATAAATAACTACCAAATTCAGTGTGAAGTGGAAAACTGATACTTCATACAAAAGCAACGAGTAGATCTCTAATATAGACTTTAGCTTTTATTGGTAAGTCATATGAACAAGTAACAAGTGTTCCATAACTATTACATTGCTAATTTCAGTTTCACGTTAACTTTGAGTTAACTCTTTGTTAACGTTATTAGTTAACATTATATTATCGGAAGTTTAGGCGATGATTACAGAGATCCGATTCTCAGCACTCCATGGGTCCATAGCGTGCTACAGAGAGGAACACCATGACGGCGACTGGGACTTGCGACCCAGATGTAGGTTTAGGGTGGCCACCTTGTGATGCATCAGCGCTCACCTCCACCGTCAGTAGTGTTCCCCCCCCTACCTATCCAAATTTGGTAAGATCCTAACAATGCCGCTTTTGATATACGTTTTAATAAAGAGCTTACTGAAGCTCTTGGCAATCCGAGGTCTTTAAGTAAGTTGTACAGGGATTTAGCTGGAATTCAACTTGCTCCTACTTCTACGGCATAGAGTTTAACCACGTAGCCGTTTTTGGTTAACTCGTTAGTCAAATCAAAGTATTTGTTTGTCTTTATAGCGTGGTCTTTAGGAATATTAGTTTCCCACGGTACTGTGAGTTCTACAAGCACTGCACGCTTATGCGATCGTGAAAAAAGGAATATGTCGGGTCTGGATGATGAGGCACAGACATCCTCCGGTATCCTATAGTGCTTCTCATACGTGTCTACGAGTATTGTCCAGTCAACGGCAGCTATCAAAATTGAATAAGGCTTTTGAAGTGATTTCTTTGAGCAGCCTTCCTTTACAAACGCAATGTCATTTCTTTGGTTTGTGGTTAATCATTTTTTCGCTCTAGCTACCGCCAAACTTACAGCCACTTATAAAAATATTTTAGGGGATTTCATCACGATTTATATTCCATGTACCGGACGTTTCGGTAGCTTTTCAGTAGCCATGGTCACGGAAAGACTGACCTCAGCTTGTTTTATTTCAATACTAGCTTTTGCCCGCAGGTTCAACCGTCAGGAGATGTGGGATAAAATAAGCTGTCTGGGAGCTTTCAACGTAGACGCTGCCTAAACCCTTTGAGATATAACAAAATGATGTATGGTAGAGTTGTGTATTTTATATAGGTTGTGGTGGTGGAATAGAGTTCCATGGGTGGCGGAAACGGGATCAGAATTCCATACGGGTGAAGCTGCGGGCAACAGCTAGCTTTCAATAATTATATAACATAACATACATAACATAAACTCACGCCTAAAACCCCGAAGGGGTATGCAGAGGTGCTAGCACCCACATTTCGCCAGTTTATGTTTAGGTCCCAATGTAATAGGTGGCGAGACTATTGCTATTAATCGGGCACTTATAAACCTGCGATAAATACACACATAACTTCGAAAAGCATCGAAAAGTCATTGGTGTGTGCCATGGTAAAACCTGGGATCGAACCCGAGACCTCGTCTCAGCAGTCCATTACCCATACCACTAGGCTACCGCGGATGTATAATAATAATAGAATAATTATGTG
Source organism: Cybosia mesomella (assembly GCA_946251805.1). Lineage (NCBI taxonomy): Eukaryota > Metazoa > Arthropoda > Insecta > Lepidoptera > Erebidae > Cybosia > Cybosia mesomella. Next base: position 10,486,608 of record OX276394.1, on the reverse strand, counting down.
TTGGCGAAATGGCACTCACTACAGAATGGCTGGCATTATAGCTGTTCGGTGCGAGTTTTAATTAGACTAGTAGTAGGGTATTTTAAAATTACCGTCATACAGATGATAATTGTTACTGGTCGAGTAGTGGTCTTAAATCGATACCAAGTCTTTTCGTTCCGTACTGCCAGTCTGTATGCTACATACATAGGAGTCATTGCTTGACATTGAAAAATAAAGTTGTGAAAATACGCGGGTATTAATACACCGTAACTTACCTTCGTGCGTGAGTACCAACAGTAACAACAATACGACCAACATTTATTTTGACAACAATTTTTTTTCTATTTATATTTGTTCAACACAGAAAATATTAGTGACTAAAAAAACAATTAGGCTTTTTAACTGAACATATTTATTCCCGTTTATAACATCAGAACTTTCCATCTACGTTTTGTTTACAATTATAAAGGTTTGCGTGACTTGTGCATATCTCAGTGGTTTCTATGTTTTGGCTGAACAACTTTATTTCAAATTACATTATTGCACGCATTCACATTGTTATCCCCAACAAGTTGTAATGTGACTCAATTAAATCATAGCATTATATAAGAGAATGTAGGTATACCATGTATATGTACCTTATCTCTTTTATACTTGATATTGTAAGAAGTTTACGCCAATGTCACACATTGAAAAAAAGAACTATTTTTAACGGATTCTATCGCGATTTATTTGATGTTATTTTATTATTGACATATATCTTTTATTCTTGTCTTTTTGAAGACATCAAAATTAAATATTTTATAAATAGGACATACTACATAGCGCTACCTAGAGACCTCTGGCGCAGGCTTTCTTTTCGGGGATGGGGATCAGACAGTACTCGCTCCTATAAAAACTTAGTAAATCAAATTATAAAGGAGCGTGAGCGGGCTCCAAAGTGCAAGCTTTGGATTCAACCATGATTAGCGCTCGGATGGTGATGTTTTTTTTAACTTACTCTGATATCAAGACAGGACAACTTACCTGATGAATAGTATAAACTCGGTAATTACCTAGCACTCATACTTTACCTACTACCTAACTAGTGGTTGGTAAAGTATGAGTGCTTCTGACTCTCATTCGAGGTGAAAGCCTGAGAAACTTCCGTTATGCCCACCCTCGTCTGGATTAGTTATATAATGGTCTAATCACAAATTCGCTCATTCAAGTTATATACCTTTTTTTTTTTTTTTTTTTTTTCGTGCGGAAATCCCCTCGGATACCCCCCCGCCGGCCAGCGGGGGCGGTTATGTCGGGCTCGAACCGACTAAAACCGCACGCCGTCTTGGGTCTGCAGACGCCGGGGTGTAAGGTTGCCCATAGAGCATATCCCTCGTCAAGTTATATACCTTTGTGCCAGACAACATCTAATCTAGTTTTCTCTTACAAATTAAATAAAGAAAATATTGCGTTGCTTTTCATTCTGGGTAAATTCGGACAATATGTATGTTGTCATAGTCTAATTATATAGCAGTCAGCCAACGGAGATGTTTATGTAAAGTATTTTATAAAACATGTATGATAAAATACGGTCACTGAATAGTTATGTACATACTTAACCGACATAACCGCCGATGCTGGCCGGCGGCGGGGAGGGGGGGGGGTATCCGAAGAGATTTCCGCACGAAAAAAAAAATAAAACAAATAAGGTACATATGTTGAGTAACTTATTTTATGTTAAAAGGTGTATTTCAATTGAATTTTTAAGCAATTAGCTTTTTGCTTACTTTAAAAGATTTACTCAATAAGATTTTTTTATTTATTTGATTCGCTTTCTTCTCTTTCTCTAGATGTGGATTATCTTGGTATTTACTGCTCTCTGATCCCCTAAACCCAAGAGGAAAGGGAGTGTGGCTAAGATCTGTAGGGCTATTTCGCCTCGCATTCAATACGCCTGTCGTGGCAATAAGTCTGGTGTCGTCTGTGTGGCTTTAGATGGCCCGTTTTAATGTTCTAATTTTTTTGTAATATTGAATCTTCCACCTCACCACTCATAGTAAATTATTTGACAAAAGCACAGCATAACACCATAACTTGTTATTTCATTAAGTTTCCAAATAACTTAGCGATTTAACTTTAGAGGAAATTTATCTGATTTGACTTGACAGACATCTACCCTATGCAGGAGAGTTTTCCTAGTTTACTAGACTGTAACAATGTTTTGCTTCCATTTCAAACAATATATCGAGCGCTGAAACTTTAGACGGGTGCTGCAAATTGTATCACATTATAACGCCACGATGTAGTCAGCTCGTAAGGCTCTTATGGTCGTCGATAACTAGCTGTTACCCGCAGTTACGCCACCACGTGAACCTATTCCCGGGTTAAAAAACCTATTGACATTCCAGACTATTATAAATCTCTATGCCTTTCATTCTTATCCGGTTAGTCTTTTTTAAGTCAAAGACTAACCATGATTGTTAAACTTCTCGCAAACCTTCACATTTGTAATATTAGTAGGATTATATACAAAATTCGGCCGTATGCACGATTGCGAAAAACCCTCCATAGTAATCCAATTTCGGTTTGATTGCGTTCAGGGGTCAGCAAGTGCATAGCCGGGCAGGGGTATTGTGGTCGCAGCACTAGTGGGACCGGTGGGTGTCACGCGGTGCTGCGACGACAATCCTCTTCTGATGAGGCCGTCAAGCCGAGTGCCACCATTGTTAACATGGTACGTGTATATAATGGTGACCCTCTTTCCTGAGACTTTACCTTCAGCTTACTATCAGGCGAGGTAAAGTCAAATTGACGGGTCCTCTATATAAAAAAAAAATATATATCTCCTAGACTAGTGATTAATTAACTAATGTCGGCATGTCCGTTAATAGTAAGTTAAAATTTAAATTACTTTTAAATTAAGTTATAGGTACATGAATATGTACTCTCTGAATGTAAACAAGCGCGGTGTGTTAACTAAAAGTGTTTGTTATGCATAGTTCAGCGTTAGGCTGAAAAGCACATTTAATATTAAAATTTGATTTTGTTACTACACAATACAGAGTTGGTCAAAGAGAAGTCTCTACAAGTTGATTTTTTAATTAATATTTAATGCAAAAAAAATTCAGCTCAGTTTTCTTACCATCGAAGTTAATTATAAACCTAATCGGACATTTACAAAATTTAAGACATGCGTTTGAGAACAATTAGTAGCTTAATGGTTACGGAGTTGCCCTTACGATTGAGAGGTCATGGGTTCGGATCCTGGTCATCAAACTACCGACGTGAACTCATTCCTAACACAAGCAATGTAGCTTGTCTGGAGAGATTTGGGGGAATATTAGTGAATAAGGTGACTAATATTCTTCAAAAAAATAAATAATTTGAGATTCCTACTTATATACAATCTCAATTCAATTCTTTATTATGGCTATATACAATCTCAATACCTACTAGTGCGATGTCAAATGTGTACCGCATTGTATGACAGATGTCATACTTTTGAAATAAAACTATTTTTAACGGATTCTATCGCGGTTTATTTGATGTTATTTTATATTTTACATTGAACCCGACGTTTCGGTTGCTTTTCAGCAGCCATGGTCACGGGGAGACTAAAGGTGGTTGTTGTCTTGAAGTTTGAAGTGAAAGTTATCTCAAAGTACCCGAACTATGTTGAATTGTTGGTGTTACTATTTACGCAGAATGAGCTCACAGTGTCATGAAGTCTTGTTGTATTTTGTTTTTTCTTGGAATTAATTAAGTGAATGACTGGGTCCCAAGCTGGTGGTACATTCCAACCATCTTCTCTATTAAAATTAGGATGTTTTTTAATTTCAATAGCTTCGCGGAGCATCCTAGGTAGGAATCGACTTTCTTTGGCGAGTATCTGTGGTTTATCAAACCTTAAGTAATGTTTGGTCCCCTGTTGCACGTGTTCACATACAGCAGACTTTTTTGAGCGTTGGTGTTTTATGTCAGCTATGTGTTCTTTGACGCGAGTGCCAATGCTTCGCTTGGTTTGACCAATATAAGAGAGCCCACAGTCACAATCTATTTTATAGACCCCTGCATCTTGTAGAGGCAATTGGCACTTGACAGATGGTAAAAATTGACATATCTTCGTTGGCGGCTTGTAGTATGTGTTAATTGAAGCTCGCTTCAAGATGTAGCCAATCTTGTCAGTGACCCCTCGTATGTATGGTAGGACTGCAGGCTGGCGCTCGACAGTGGCTGGCTTTTCTCGGGATCTGTGACTGATAGAATCCGTTAAAAATAGTTTTATTTCAATGTGTAACATTCGCGTAAACTTCCGACAATATCATGTCATACTTTGTTCTCGCTCGCACTAATTGGTTAGTGCATCTTCTATTGCAGTTATATTCGTGTTGGGGCAGGCGAGTTAGTCTCGTTTTAGTGACGGTTGTAAAGTATAAAGTTTTAAAAATTTGATCATTGTTTGAGAACCATACTTATCATGCTTGTCGTATAATCCTTTACCCTTTGAAATTCATATCAAAACTTGGCATCTGCAACAAACGACGCCATATATCTTAATTCTAAAAGATTTATGTGACAAGCTTTGGAGTTTATTTATCTCGACGATTAGAAATGGCCGCGTGGGTGTTTTGAAAGATGCTGTACATTTATTAATTTAGTTCAAAAATATCGAAAAGCAAAATGTTGATTTCTGAAGCTAGACTTCACTTACAGCTTAATACCTTCTGGCGAGTCGTCATCGTGTGTACATTTCTACAGAATACGACATGTCTGGTGTTCTAGCGGTTTAAACCTGTAAGCAGGAAGGAACAGATTAAAAGTGGAGAGTGGAGGGAAAGGAAGTGAGTTAAGACTCCATAGTGTGCATAAGACAGTTTACTATACATCCTTTATGGGTTGAAAGAGTTCCACCGTGTATCTTCAAAGTTTAAAGTCTAATGCCATTGAAACTGAAACGAAATCACCTTGAGGGGTATATTGAACTTGAACAAGAAAATTCATTAAAATCTGTTCATGAACAAAAAAACGCATAAATATGCGTGAACGAACAAAAAAGAGTATAATAACTGAGTCTTCTATTTTTAAAGATGGTTAAGTGAGTAAATGATTACTTATTAAAGTACCGCCAACTGTATCATAAAACTCATAGTACTGCTATCTTTTTTTATTTATTAAACTAGTCTAAGGTTTTAGGCTGAATATGAAAAAAAACGGCGCACGCAGGCGCAGTTCGAACTGTGAAAAAAATGGCGCCCTTGTAGGGTTACTGAAATTAAACAAAGTAGGTGAGTACCTACTTTGTTTAATTTCAGTTTTTCCTATGAGTGAAGATAAAGTAGTGTATGAAACTGCATATAACTTAGGTATTAAAACACTCAGGGCACGCTGCAATAGCGGCGGTAAGGCCCATCATGGAGGATTGGCTAGAGAGGCGACATGGAAGCCTCTCGTACCGACTGACGCAGGTGATCTCCGGGAAGGGGTGCTTCGGGGACCACCTGCATCAGATCAGGAAGGAGCCAACGCCTGAGTGTCATCACTGCGACGCGAGCGAGGACTCAGGGCTGCACACGCTGGCGGACTGCCCGGCGTGGGAGGCGCCGAGGCGTGACCTCGTGGCAGCCATCGGGGTGGGAGTCCTCTCGCTCGGCAGCATGATTGCGGCAATGGTGAGGAGCGCGAGCGCGTGGGCCGCCGCCACCTCCTTCTGCGAGCATGTAATGCTCGCGAAGGAGATGGCGGAGCGCGCCCGGGAGAGATTTAGAACTCTCCCGGCCCGCCGAGCCCGCAACTTGCTCGCCGCGCGTCGCAGGCGACTCAGGCGCCGGAGGTCGCTTAACGACCTCCGTCCTCCATGAGTGCAGGCCTGGGGGTGACAAGTGAGGCCGCCTGTCACCCCAGCAGAAGCAGGCTGGGACGGTGGGGCGACTATTGCCCCTCCCCCAAACCGGGGCAAGACGGGGACACCGTGGTTCCCAAACCCGAGGGGGCCATCTCGAAACCGGAGATGGCCCAGGGTCAGTCGGGGTGCGAGGGATATGCTCTATGGGCAACCTTACACCCCGGCGTCTGTAGACCCGAGACGGCGTGCGGTTTTAGTCGGTTCAAGCCCGACATAACCGCCCCTGCTGGCACGCGGGGGGGTATCCGAAGGGATTTCCGCACGAAAAAAAAAAAAAAGGTATTAAAACACTCGAGTCAACCTATTATCGCATATATAAACAGACTCTCGTGTTTTAAAACCCCTTCTTATATGACAGTTGCATAAACTAATATTATTTTTAATTTTATGTATATGCGTTTATAAAGTGCGTATGTATAGAATCGTCTTTGAATTCGTAATTCGAATTTTTCGATTTGAGTGTAGATAAAAGTAATTGTAAAACCTACATACCTACCTATTGTATAGGAGCTAAAGTCTGCCAACAAACTGTCCTACAGTTTGGCAGAAAAAAATGTAATCATAATTTTATTTTTTTATTTATTTATTATACACATACATTTCAATCATTATTGTTATTGTATGGTTCACAAAACTGTTTTAAACAGTTTTTTTTTAACTGTGTGTTTCATAGAACAAATACTTTACCTTTCTTTCTTTCTTTTAATATACTTACACATTTTCCAATTCCGTTAATCCTAAAATTCTCGGATGACGGCGAAAAAAATTGGCTCCTATTCCATGGTATCAAAAATGGGGCCATGTAGTACCGTCTTTGCCAACCCCTTCACGGATAAATAGGAGTGAGTGTGTGTCAAGAAACAAAGTCAACACAGTAAAGTAAAAGTCAACATTATGCCAAAGCAAGAGTTTGAAATATGCTCACAGTGGGCGCTTATCCTATTAAATGGATAAATAGAATTTGTAGTTCCCACTTGCTGATGGTATGAATTGATAAAACTTGTTGAAACAAGACGTCAAGGCGCCGCCAGACGCTAGCTGGCCAACAGCCAAATGTTTATTTTAATCTTGAACTAAAGCTGTTGGTTTGTCGCTCTTTTTATAACAACTGTCACGAGTCGCAAGTATAAAAGATATGAAATGTTATTCTGTATTTTTGCCGGTGTCGATGGGATAAGATTGTGATTATGTTTGCGTGCAATCGTAATACCGATATTCTCAAGTTAGGCAAAGCCAAATAGAAATGAATTAATACTCACGCCTATGTATCCCTATAGGGGTAGGTAGAAGTGTATAATACCCACATTTCAACAGCTACTTTTGGCCTCACTTTATTGAGGACGAACTTGTTATCGTCATTCAACCATTTTTTCCTTACTCTGAACTGCTATTGAGATTACGAATGGTAAAAAATGTAATATGATTTTTGTCTAAAAGCTGACTTCAGCCAACGAATAATGTTTAAAAATAAATCTCTAATGTATGTCTGGCTATGTCTGCACTTGTATAAAAGTAAGTATCGCTTATTGGTACGGGAGGATAGCGCTAATGAATCTGTCGAGTTGCTACTTTTGAATTAGACTCCAGCGGTCCTACATCTCACTCAGAAGTGCCTAACATAAAAATCAAAGCAACCAATAGCGAGATTGATGATGGTTGTAACGTTTTTTTAATTATTCATTTAAATAAGGCAAACATGTATAAATTACTTAGCTATATAAATAAACTTTGTATAGACAAGACGTACCTTTTTTTTTTATTTTCGTGCGGAAATCCCTTCGGATACCCCCCCGCCGGGCAGCGGGGGCGGTTATGTCGGGCTTGAACCAACTAAAACCGCACGCCGTCTCGGGTCTTCAGACGCCCGGGTGTAAGGTTGCCCATAGAGCATATCCCTCGCACCCCGACTGACCCTGGGCCACGTGTCTGTATGAAACAAAACAGACTGACATTGTTTCGCAAGATCCGTCCGAGATGATTCCAGCTAGAGATACAACTTTTTTTGTTAAGTTATTTTTGTCTATTTACGAACAAATTTTGTTTGTCCAAAGATATTCAATACTAAAACTCTAAGAGACTTAGAGTCTTTTTGGGCCCAAATTATAGCAAAAGAAACCATACAGTCCCGAAATCAGCGGTTCGGTGCTTCCTTTCTTTGTCGCACGATAAAGAGCTGGAATGCTCTGCCTGCGCACGTGTTTCCTTCTTCTTACAATCCCGGGTTTTTCAAGCGGGGCGTGAAAAAGCATCTTTTGAGGCCGTCAAGGTAGGGGCTACCATTTTAGGATCGTCAGCATCTGGGATGGTGGCCCATATCTTCTGGACTTAACCCTAGCTTCTCACCATCCAGCGGGGTAGAGTCAATTGACGGAACGAATATAAAAAAAAAATTACGTACCACAACGAACGAACGAATTTTCCACGCATAGGGGCTACCATTTTAGGATCGTCAGCATCTGGGATGGTGGCCCATATCTTCTGGACTTCACCCTAGCATGTCACCATCCAGCGGGGTGCAGTCAATTGACGGAACGAATATAAAAAACAAAAAGAAATTACGTACCACAACGAACGAACGAATTTTCCACGTTAGATTCTATTATCATCATCATCTTAGCGATGTTCCCGGCGGCACCGTAGCTTTCATCTAAGAGTCCAGGGTTCGTTTACTACTTCACTTCCTTTTGGTTTATACGGTATTTATAGGAGCGAAGCCAGGAAAGCCTGCGCCAGACCGCCTTCCGTCAATCAGCATATATTGACTTAGCCCTTAGCCCTGGTCTTGGTGGGGCCCATTATTGTTTGCGGTAGTGGGGCATTTTCTTAAGATTTCATTTTATTTATTTTCAAAATTAAGAAGCCATTATAATTATACTTATCATTTTAATATTATAAAGCTTAAGAGTTTGTTTGTTTGGTTTGTTGAACGCGCTATTCTCAGGAACTACGGTTCGAATTGAAAAAATATTTTTGTGTTGAATAGCCTATTTATCAAGAAAGGCTATAGGCTATATATATACGCTACTATCCTGGGGAGCGGAGCACTAAACATATATGTCAACAAATCAGGCAAAGTTCCATACATTATTGTGTAACTAATAAATTACAGGCATGTAGGTATGGGTTAATTAGGTACCACGGATGATCGAAGTATGTGACGGTCGAAGTCGCGGGGACAGCTAGTTATTTAAAACATCTTTATGCCCACAGCTTTGCGCAATAAAAATATATTACGGTATATCTTATAATATGTTAATAGGATATACCAATAAACGCCTCCAAATAAGTTAAATGCAAATATCCTTCCTGACCGTCCTCATTTTAATGGCGGTGCCAACTAGATATATCTGCGTAATTTAGTTTGTCTGCTACCGGTATGATGCATTATGTGCTAATAAAATATGTAATAGGTATCTAAAGGGATATCCTAAAACCCTTTCAAGATAGTTAAGCATAATTATGGTGTTACGGTTTTATATAGTGGTCCCAAAAGGCCGATAAACTCTTCATGAAAAAAGGAAAATAATATATAAGCGTTAAATGTGAAATTATTTATTAATGATTAGTGGCTCAGATGTCGGATTCATTAGTATTAGGATAGGACCCTTGTACCTAGAAGCAATAATCTGGACATTCGTGCATATACTTGTAGATTTTGTTTTTTTTTTAAATGTGATCTGTGTTAAAAAAGCACTTATGATTCGTTAGGGTTCACAACCTTCTTAACGGTTCCATTCACACCTTGTAGCCTGGGGTCCGCTTTACTTCGTTGGTTTGTTTTGTTTTTTTCGGGAGCGACTGCTGTCTGACCTCCAACCCTGATAGGAAACCCTACTCCAGAGCCTCATCCGTCAATCAGTATGTGTACCAGCTTGGAGGTGAGGTAGACTAGGACTCCCTACACACTAGAAACCAATTGGGATATGACACATTGTAGTATTTATTTTTCGTCTTTAAGAGTGACCTTGCTAGGTCTCACTATGAAGTCTATCTATAGCTACTAATTCTATGGAATCTTTAGCTGCTTTTCTCTAAATACTGTATATTTTACTTATTCACACTACTAAGAATCTTATTGCTAAGTACTTACGTTTTTCTTTTTAAATATATAAACAAACTTATGTTTTGATCGTTTATTTTGTTTTAATTTTCTTCCCAAATGAATTCTTAATTTATTGCTTGTTAGTGGTTATGTGTTCCTTTAGAAGTTGCCCTGATTTGCTTGGTTTACGACGTCCTTTGCTGGATTGTCGTAGCCACGGGCCTTCTGCCGTTTCCTCAAGTTTTATTTTTGTTCTTCCTGTAAATATAGATTGATTAGTTTCATTTCTCGTTCCCTGTTTGTTTCGTGAGAGAAGTTTTAGGACTGGTTTCTAAATTTTGTTCCAATATGTTAAACGTTACCTTGTGTTTTATATTATCGAATTTCTATTCGATAATATTTTTATTTATGTATTTTCTCGTATTAAAAACGTAAATTGTTTGTTTACATTAATTTCCTCTCATGGACACCCAAAAATATCGTGAGTTTTGTTATGAATGATATTCAACCTCTTGATAATTGGCAGTCTATTATTGATTTTTCGTGTCATTTTAAAATTTTGTTGGTTCGATTTTTCCACGCGTTGAAAAGTCAGAAAAGAATTGGGGAGAGCTGAGGCTGCTGGGTGAGAGCCATTCTTGGGGCGTTATAGTTTCGTTTCTGTGCGTTTGACTGCTAAGTCAGAGGTTGCGGGTTCGATTCCCGCTCAGTGCAAATATGTATATTTGCATTGGTCTGGGTGTTTCTATGTACAATATGTATTTATTTACAAAAAAAAGTATTTAAGTATGTTTTTCCGCATTCTAGAACCCATATGACAAGCTCTGCTTAGTTTGGGTCTAGATGGCGTTGTGTAATTTGTCCTAGAATATTTATTTATTTATTTATTTATTTATTCTTTGTTTCTGTGAAAAATAGTGATTGTATTCTAACATCGTGAGAAAATCGGATATAATTATCTTCTTTGGTATAAAATATTAAAGTGTTGTGATTCGCGTTTTGATGGGTTTATTAACCAAAACTGAAGGACTTCCGTGAGGCGACACGCCGCCCCACAGATCCATCACCTTAGTATTACTTAACGAAAATAACTAATACCTATAAATATATATATAAATATAATACTAATAAATAACTATAAATAACTTAACGAATATATCTTTCAATATCCTGCTGATAAGTGGTCTTCATTTGTAATAATCGATGTTCATTGTCTGAAACACACCGGCCGAAGATCACTGCTCTCGAGACCTATCTCGGGCAGTTCAGCAAGGTCAGCGTAGTTTTCAACGGTCATCTGTGGTCCGGGTGAGCTGAGCCATACCTTCCATCGGTCCTCGAGTTCGAACTCGGGCCGATCACCGTGATCTACGTCTCCTTCTCATTAAATCCATCTTTTTTTATTTTAAAAATTCTGTTTATTTAATTAATTAGAAGTCTAATACAAAATCTTCCGGGTTTTCTTTATTTTCTAAGACTGGGCGAGGCGGGGTTCTTTACGCCATCGCGTAGGTAATTCCGTTTCGTTACAACATATACAATCTAATATAATAATATTCTAGGTCATACTACACATCGCTATCTAGACCCAAATAAGCATGGCTTGTCGAGACCTCTCAGGTCCTAAAAATACTTTTGGAGTTGTTTTTCCTTCCCTGTTTAAGCCTGCTGGGAAAATTATAGCTTTCCACCTAAATCTAAACGTGACTTCAAAATAAGTTTTCTATACTAATAATATAAAGAGGAAAAGTAATGTGATGTTTTGAGTTTGTAGGGGGTAATCTCTGGATACATTGAACCGAATTTGAACATTCCTTCAACAATAGAAAGTCACATTATTTGTGAGTGTCATAGGCTATATTTCATCACGCTACTACTCAAGAGAGCGGAGCAATAATTATAAATGTCAACAAATCCGGCAGATTCCATACATTATAATGAAAACTAATATATTATGTACCTACCTATAGGTTGAAGGAGTGTAACGGAAGTTTGAAAAAGGGCCAGTTAGTACAACAAGAGCAATGGCGTTTGATATTATTAATATTAATGCTGTGGGTTATACGTTCACGCAATAGTTATAACTTACTCTAATTTTATACTAGCAATGTACCTTTTTTTTTTTTCGTGCGGAAATCCCTTCGGATACTGGTTATGTCGGGCTTGAACCGACTAAAACCGCACGCCGTCTCGGGTCTTAAGACGCCGGAGTGTAAGGTTACCCATAGAGCATATCCCTCGCACCCCGACTGACCCTGGGCCATCTCCGGTTTCGAGATGGCCCCCTTACTTGCTCTCCACTGTGCCATCTGCTAATCAGAGGGACACGTGGAAAGCTTCCGAACAGCCCTCAACAGGGCCGTCCTCGCCTCGGTCGGAGTTGGCCGTAGGCGGCAGCGTCTCTCCCGCCCTAGGAGAGAGGCGCTGCCGTCTCCGTTGCCCAGGGTGCACCGCGTGGAGGTCCCCGACCAAGCACCCCAACGTGTAACTGTTTTATGTCCCAATAAATAAATAAATAAATAAATTATATTAGCGTGATGTTTTTCTCCGTATATAGTCATATTCATTTATAATATCATACTTTCAGCTAACACATACTTTGTTTGAAGTTAATGAAGACTCTGGGACTACTGCCACTAAACCCTGAAAGTGGGATGTTACCTTAGTTTCGTAACCCTACAATGTGTGACTATGTTGCAAAATTGCTCACATATAAATTATGAACCTACTATGTACGTGTTTTATACACTATTAAGGTGGCGTACCTGATCGATAACACGAACTAGCAAAACAAGAAGTGTCGCTGACGTAGGGTGAATTTCGTCCGCTCCCCATAGAGCTGGTAACCCTACTCCCCATTAGCCGAATACATAACAAAACAATACGATTAACGATGTTTGTCTTAGGTACAATGAATCTGGAGACTCTACGCGGGGATCGTCCGGTCCATAGCCCTATATGGGTGCCCAATATGGGCGGAGACCCTGAAGGCCAGAAGTGTGCGGATGCTCTGCGCTCCGCAGCGGGTGATGGCCAACTGGCTCATTAGGGGGTACCGCACGATCTCCTTCGAGGCAGCGAGTCTCCTTGCCGGAACTTCACCATGGGACCTGGAGGCGAACGCCCTTTTGCAACTGTACCAGTGGCGAGTGGAGGCGCGGGAGCAGCGACGGAATCCCGAGCCTCGAGTAATCGAGGCCGTGCAGTTCCAGCTCCGCCAGGCCATCGTGGTGGAGTGGAAGGAACGACTTGGGCGACCAAGCGCAGGGCACGGCGCAATAGCGGCGGTAAGGCCCATCATGGAGGATTGGCTAGAGAGGCAACACGAAAGCTTCTCGTACCGACTGACACGCAGGTGATCTCCGGGAAGGGGAGCTTCGGGGACCGCCTGCATCGGATCAGGAAGGAGCCAACGTCTGAGTGCCATCACTGCGACGCGAGCCAACTGCCCGGCGTGGGAGGTGCCGAGGCGTGACCTCGTGGCATCCATCGGGGTGGGAGTACTCTCGCTCGGCAGCATGATGGTGCGGAGCGCGAACGCGTGGGACGCCGCCGCCTCCTTCTGCGAGCATGTGATGCTCGACAAGTAGATGGCGGAGCGCTTCTGCACGAAAAAAAGGTACAATTAATCTGAAATGATCTTATATTATACCTAAAGTGGTATACAGGGCCAGGTTGAGGTGTTGTGTTTAGGGGCGCCACCAAAATCATAGGAACCCAAGTCAACCCAACCTGCTAAACGGAATACCAGCTGATTAAAGGACGAGGCACTGGAGCAAGCTTTTCTCTCGGGGTTAGGGCTCAGACGGCAGTTGCTCCTGCAAAAGTCAAGATAAGCCAAATCTAGAGAAAGATTTGGAGAGCGGGCCCCGGACACCAAAGTAATGCAGTGAAACTGATGATGATGATGACGACTCAGGGCCAGATTAAATTAGGCGTCGTTCTTAGCCAATGCAGTTTTCGGGACTACTTTTCAGCCGTTTGACGATTCTCAAATTGATCAATATGATTTCGTTTTAACTTATTCTTGTTAAGTCGAAATTAAACCATAAACGCGAAAGCAAACTTTGGGAAATTAATATATATCACATATAATACACATATAATAGCTCTTTGGCGCGTGGTGAGACAGCTGTCGGTACAAACAACAAACTACAAAAGTTTATTCAAATCTGCACTTCACTTTACGGTGATCGCTTCTGCTCTCCAGACTACGTCGGTTATTGCATAGATACTTACAATAGCACCTGCTCTTGCACATGCGCCGTGTTGAGTGCTTTGGTGATAGTTCATCACTAGTTTCTAGTACCCTGACATTTACCTACTTTACTTTCCTTTTGGTAAATTACAGGGTTACCGATTTATTAAAAAAATATCCATTAAAATAGTTAGAAATACAACTATTTTTACTTTTTCCTTTTACTCGAGAGAGTTTTTTAAGAGTTGAAATAAAACTACTTTTAACGAATTCTATCGCGATTTATTTGATGATACTTATTTTATTATTTACACTGACCGACGTTTCGGTTACTTTACAGCAGCCTTGGTCATGGGGAGACTTCCCGTCCACATTAAATAAATCGCGATAGATTCCGTTGAAATAGTTTCCGTTCAATGTGTGATATTCGCGTAAACTTTCGATAGTATCATATTAGAGAGTGTTTAGTATTTTCCTCTTTTGACCGAAATAAACGTACTTTTGCAGCTAATGCAAACGTTATATTCTTTTCGATGTTTTCATTGAACTTATTGGAACATATTATGTAATTGACAATATCATTATAATGATGATTTCTGCAGAATAATTAATGATTTGATTGAATTGATTTGATTTATATCCCGGGACTGATTACACAAAGCGTTAGTTAAAGACCAGAAATCTGATAAGACGAGTACAGCTCTTTTTATTCGACTCTAAATGTCTATCTACAAATAAAAGACGAAGGGAACAAATAACATTTTCTCATCTCTGGTGATTTAATTTAACTTTTATTAACTTCGTGCAGTCAGAATACGGAATTTCGTCAATTTCGTAATTCAACTGTTTATTTTAATACTTACCTAAAGTTTTGATTGTTAGAAATGGAGTTTATATTGGAACAAAAGGTTTTCTCGGTACGGGGTAAAAATGTTTTATCTATTCTTGGTTTTTACACGACGCGTCATTGTTTGCTCCTCTGTAGTAGCTGGCGTCAAGGTCAACGGCCAAGAGTTTGACCAACCGGCCCTTTTCAGGGCCAGCTGACCCCATTGCACGAGGGGGTCGGGGTATGGCGGGCCTGCAAGGCCCACGCGGGTGGGGGCCGCTCCAGATACCCCTCTGCTGTTATCAGAGGGGACACTGGCCCAGGGTCAGTCGGAGTGCGAGGGATATGCTCTATGGGTAACCTTACACCCCGGCGTCTGTAGACCCGAGACGGCGTGCGGTTTTAGTCGGTTCAAGCCTGACATAACCACTCCCGCTGGCCGGCGGGGGGGTATCCGAAGGGATTTCTGCAACAAAAAAAAAGGTACTTTGGGTCTTTTAAAGTCTTTTTCAATATCTCTGTTCCTACAAGAGCAATCGTTATGAAATTTTGCATAGCGGGAGAAGTATTAGAGGGCTATTTTTGTGTGTAAACTCTGTTGCTTTACAATTAGCCGTTTTCGAGTACGGCCATGTGTACGCTAGCTTGATCGTGACGCCAGCGTACACAGTGAAAATGGTGTTTATTTCCTAGACTAAAGAGGAAGAGTTTTTTTATTTTTACACTTATTAGGCAGTATTTACACAGAGTTTAATTGCATAGTAACCAACTCGATATAGCTCTTGTGTACGCTAACGTAACGGACACGACGAGAGCGACATTAAAATAGCATTATATAATCCTAAGCAAGTTAAGGCGGTTTTTTATTTATGTAGCCTGATAAGGCACAGGTTTGTTCCTATGTGAATGACTGTTCTCATCTCAAAGATCGCTATACGCTCACTACAGATTGCAGCGACGTTTTATCCGTATTATTGGTAGTTCTGAGATCACAAACACCTTCCAGCTTTTGCAGATATCTAGAGATATCTCTTCATTGGCAGTAATTTACCGCGCTTACGATAAATAATTCAAAAAAAAAAAAATAGGCGCTCGACCCTTGCACCCACTAGCTAGACACAACTGTCTAGTGGATAAGGCCAGTGGGTGCAGAAGAAATTTCAGTTTCTTCGCACAACCACTGTACTATGGCAGGAAATAAAATGTCAAAAAGGAAAGATTTGTTTTCTTTTAATCACTATACTCGGAAAGTACTGAACCGATTTTCAAAGATTCTTTACATTATCCCCGAGTAACATATGCTACTTTTTATCCCGATATTCTCAAGGATCAGGACTTACGCGGATTAGACCGCGTGACTATTAACAAATTAATAATTCATGTACAATGTACATTTATGATTAATAAGATTACTGCTATTGTATGGTTACAATACCATCAAATAATTGTTTTTTCATTGACTAAACTATAACAAGGGAGTAATAGTAAGTGAAATAATAGCTATTTCAGCACTAACACGACCTTGATACGGCAAAGCTAGTTCACCCCGGCAAGTTGTCACACGCAAGGTACAGCCTTGGTCGAACTAGGTTAATAGGCAGGTGTAGTGGCTACTTTATGCTAAGAAGCCACAATGACCGTTTCGGCTTATTATCTTTTCGGAAACAGTCAGCTTTAACTCATGTAAGCACAACAACTGTGGCTTGACTATGTTAAGAAATTAGACTATGGGTTTCGATGTAGCCTGTGTTTTTGGTATACTGCTCTTTTAATATTGGACCCGTCCCGGTTTCGCGCGGGCGATCTTCGTAAAGTATTCTCTCCTTAATCAGGGTGTTTTAGGGCCTCATAAAAACCTTAGGGGTGAAGTCAAGCTCAACTGCACTCTGGTAAAGCTGTTGATTGACTAACAAGGCTCTGGCGTAAGCTTTGCTTTCGGGATTAGGACGACAGACGGCAGTCACTCGCATAAAAGCGTATAAGTCTAAACAAAATCAAAAGAAGGAGTAAGCGGACCCAAGTTCCGAGTTTAAAGCTTTTAATACAGCCGGGAACAACGAACGCTAAGATGATGATGATTCTGTACTTAATCTGATTGCAGCGCCACCTACCGGGTAATGTTATTCAAGACTAAATGAATGCTTAGAGAATTGGTTTTATCCTTAATTCAGATAAATCGATACCTTTCTTTTTTCGTGTGGAAATCCCCTCAAATACCCCCCCACCGGTCAGTGGGGGTCGTTATGTCGGGCTTGAACTGACTAAAACTTAAGGTGGCCCCATAAGGCATTTTCTCGCACCCCATCCCCCATCTCAAAGATCGCTATACGCTCACTACAGATTGCAGCGACGTTTTATCCGTATTATTGGTAGTTCTGAGATCACAAACACCTTCCAGCTTTTGCAGATATCTAGAGATATCTCTTCATTGGCAGTAATTTACCGCGCTTACGATAAATAATTCAAAAAAAAAAAAATAGGCGCTCGACCCTTGCACCCACTAGCTAGACACAACTGTCTAGTGGATAAGGCCAGTGGGTGCAGAAGAAATTTCAGTTTCTTCGCACAACCACTGTACTATGGCAGGAAATAAAATGTCAAAAAGGAAAGATTTGTTTTCTTTTAATCACTATACTCGGAAAGTACTGAACCGATTTTCAAAGATTCTTTACATTATCCCCGAGTAACATATGCTACTTTTTATCCCGATATTCTCAAGGATCAGGACTTACGCGGATTAGACCGCGTGACTATTAACAAATTAATAATTCATGTACAATGTACATTTATGATTAATAAGATTACTGCTATTGTATGGTTACAATACCATCAAATAATTGTTTTTTCATTGACTAAACTATAACAAGGGAGTAATAGTAAGTGAAATAATAGCTATTTCAGCACTAACACGACCTTGATACGGCAAAGCTAGTTCACCCCGGCAAGTTGTCACACGCAAGGTACAGCCTTGGTCGAACTAGGTTAATAGGCAGGTGTAGTGGCTACTTTATGCTAAGAAGCCACAATGACCGTTTCGGCTTATTATCTTTTCGGAAACAGTCAGCTTTAACTCATGTAAGCACAACAACTGTGGCTTGACTATGTTAAGAAATTAGACTATGGGTTTCGATGTAGCCTGTGTTTTTGGTATACTGCTCTTTTAATATTGGACCCGTCCCGGTTTCGCGCGGGCGATCTTCGTAAAGTATTCTCTCCTTAATCAGGGTGTTTTAGGGCCTCATAAAAACCTTAGGGGTGAAGTCAAGCTCAACTGCACTCTGGTAAAGCTGTTGATTGACTAACAAGGCTCTGGCGTAAGCTTTGCTTTCGGGATTAGGACGACAGACGGCAGTCACTCGCATAAAAGCGTATAAGTCTAAACAAAATCAAAAGAAGGAGTAAGCGGACCCAAGTTCCGAGTTTAAAGCTTTTAATACAGCCGGGAACAACGAACGCTAAGATGATGATGATTCTGTACTTAATCTGATTGCAGCGCCACCTACCGGGTAATGTTATTCAAGACTAAATGAATGCTTAGAGAATTGGTTTTATCCTTAATTCAGATAAATCGATACCTTTCTTTTTTCGTGTGGAAATCCCCTCAAATACCCCCCCACCGGTCAGTGGGGGTCGTTATGTCGGGCTTGAACTGACTAAAACTTAAGGTGGCCCCATAAGGCATTTTCTCGCACCCCGACTGACCCAAGGTCTTCTCTGGTTTCGAGATGGCCCCCTCGGGTAGATGATTAATCGGTACCTTTTTTTTTTCGTGCGGATATCCCTTCGGATACCCCCCGCCGGCCAGCGGAGGCGGTTATGTCGGGCTTGAACTGACCAAAACTTAAGGTGGCCCCATAAGGCATTTCCCTCACACCCCGACTGACACAAGGCGTTCTCTGGTTTCGAGATGACCCCCTCGGGTAGATAAATCGGTACCTCACCTTTTTTGTGTAAGTGTATAGTGTTTTTGTTAACCACTATTTGACAGGAGTGGGTTAACGTCTCGTTAGTGTAAAGGCTGTAAAGGCTAGTGTTCGTAAGCACGACCTTTCAATCGCCAGTTCATCGTTGAAACCACTGGGCTACGACCGACATATATGCTGTTGATAACCGCGGTAGCCTAGTGGTATGGGTAATGGACTGCTGAGACGACGTCTCGGGTTCGATCCCAGGTTTCACCATGGCACACACCAATGACTTTTCGATGCTTTTCGAAGTTATGTGTGTATTTACCGCAGGTTTATAAGTGCCCGGTTAATGGCAATAGGCTCGCCACCTATTACATTGGGACCTAAACATAAACTGGCGAAATGTGGGTGCTAGCACCTCTGCCTACCCCTTCGGGGATATAGGCGTGAGTTTATAAATATATATATATGTATGATATTATACAAAGGCGGTACTGTATCGGGTTGAGTTTGAATCTTTTCAAATGCAAATTCGAGGCCTAAACCATTCTCACTCCAACCTTTGTAAACCTAAATGAAACATTAAATGAATAATTAAAAAACCCTTGTCACAAATTTATTTATAGCTAAGAATCATCTCGATCATATAGGCCTTCAAATAAAAAAATCCGCATGAAAATCGGTTCATTCGTTCGGGAGCGACGATGCCACAGACAGAAACACACACAGATACATCAAACTTAAAACACCCTGTCGTTTTTGCGTCAGTAGTTAAAAACTGATACTGTACCAAAAATTCACAGTTAATAGCTAATATTGGCTATTCGTACAGTCAATATTAGTTAATAACAATACTGCTAGTAACAGAAATCGCACGTAACCACTAAGCGAAAACTTCGGATGCCCGCACGTAGGAGTGTGAGATTTGACATACGAGTACCTAGTTAAAGTTTATATGGAGCAGAGGTACAAAAAGCTATATATATAATAAATAAACAGCATAGTATACGGAGTAGTTGTGCGGACCCTGGGCTCTGAAGCGCAAGCTTTGGATGCAACCGGTATTGTCTCATCCATAATTCAGCAGGCTCTTCTGTTTCATTCAGCTGTCGCCCATGTACCACAATGCTGTAAAGATTTTCACCATAATTGACAACGTGATTGTTTATTGGGTACATTAACATTTACTTTCACACCTTTCTCTCTCCAGGGTAGGCAGAGACAACAGCAACCATCTGCTTCTGTCCTTACACACTTCACATGCTTTCTCTACTGTCATTAAACCTTACATACAAGCCCGTAGGTTTCGAGTGCTTTTGACCTGCACTATTTTCAATACATATCATCAATTTGATCAGTGTATGTTATGTCAGGTCAATCCCGGCTTGCTGGTGGACTCACATGTTGCTCTTATTGTTGAAGAGAGTTTTCATACTGCTTCACTAAGAACATGGAGACACACTTCTTGGGTTTTTATTCGTTGAATAGCTGCTGCCTGCGGCTCCACCTGTGTCGGATTCTAATCCCGTTCCCATGAGAACTTATTTCAGACTATAAGTAATCTATTCCTGTATCAAATTTCAGCCAGATCCCTTCAATCGTTTGAGCGTGATTAAGTAACAGACATGCAAACATCTACACAAACTTTTACATTTATAATATAAGCAGGAAGTAGGATAGAATACATTCTGCACAAGACAATCCATTTGATAAAACCCAAAATATTATTTTACGATTGTTACTTACCAACGCTTTTCAAGCAGAAATGGTTGCCGTGTCAATAAAATCCGAATAAGCTGGGCTCAACATCCCTGTAGAATCTGCGCCGTTGCGTAATACTTAAGTACTTTGTTCGGACGAGTTACCGCATCAGCACCGGCTGACTTATCACCCTTATCAACCTTTGTCAGTATTAGAGTGCTAATTCAATTTTTGTACTTTTTTACTTTTACGCAAACTCGTCGAATATTTTATAGCTAATAATTAAAAATAACGTTTTGTTATGGAAATTGCGGACGGAAAAATGATTAAATAAGATGATAATTAAGTTTTTTTAGGCTGATTTGCAGATGATTACTTTTTTTAATATGATAATGAAAATAAATGAAATGACCGTTAAAGTTGATCAGTTCGGATATATATTCAAATCCGGTCGCCTTACTTCAGGAGTATGTAGGAAACAATATTAATATTATTTTATTTTATTTTATTTATTTGGAACAAAAAACAGTTACATGCTAAAATGGTTAACAAATTATAGGTAATTTAACAGATTGGTGAACATATAACCCATACTATTGTTCGAGGGTTTACAATATAAAAGAAAGAAACTCAAGCCAAGTTGTAGTCACGATCTCATAATAACAGAAGATTAAGTGAAATATGAAAATCATAATAAGTTAATAACAAATTAATAACAAATTTTCTTGGACCCATCTCAGAAACTAATAAAGTAATAAGGTACTTTTAATTAATTACAAAGCTGACAAGAGCTCAATGACAAGACTTTTAAATTGTTCGCTGGAAAATGCGAAGATGTCAATTTCATTAAAATGTGTGTTATAGGTTTCAACGAGACGACGAATAGGTGCGCGGATCCCTGCGTTAGTTTTGCAAGTTCCCGTGTAAAACAATTGGGGCACACGCACCGTTCGTCGATGAACAGTTCTAGGCACTATATAACACAACTGATTGGTGATTTCAAGGCAATCATATCTGTTGTTACATATACCATGCAGCATCATGACGTCCAGAAGTAGACGTCTAGATTGCAATGTTAAAATGCTATACTGTTTTACTAACTGTACATAAGGAACTCTTAATCGGTGATATTTATAGTTTACAACACGTAAGATTTTTTTTTGCACTAATTCTAGACTCTGAGTGTACTTATCATAGAAAGGATTCCAAATTGAAACGGCATATTCTAATTGTGGTCTCACTAAGGTTTTATACAAAAATAAAAGTGTGGAAGGCTGCACAAAGTCACGACAGGATCTCATGACAAACCCGTACATACGGTAGGCTTTATTAATTATGCTGTCAACATGCTGTTCAAAATGCAAGGACGAATCTAACAAAACACCCAAGTCGCGAACCAGGCTGACTCTGTTCAAAACTATATTATTAATGGAGTAATTATAGTTCAGTTTGTTCCTATTTTTTGTAAAAGAGATTGCGTTACATTTGGGGAAACTGAGGAACAGCTTATTTTGCTTACAGTAGTTATTAAGCCTGTCCAGATCATCTTGTAGAAGTAAACAATCTTGAACGGACTTACAGGGCTTGTAGATTTTCACATCGTCTGCGTACATTAAAAATTGGGAGTTTCTAAAACATTGGTTTATATCGTTAATAAATATAACGAAGAGAAATGGACCTAAAATAGATCCGTGTGGAACTCCAGAATTTACAACTATAGACTCAGATTTGAAACCGTTTATAACAACCCTTTGAGTTCTGTTAAAAATATAAGAAACAAACCATCGCAGCAAATTACCGCGTATTCCATTAAAGGCAATTTTATCCAATAGCAGTGCGTGGTCCACTTTGTCAAAAGCCTTCTGATAATCCGTATACACAGCATCAACTTGCACTCGTTGATCCATATTCTTAAACAGTTAGTCAACAAAGCACATAAGGTTAGTGTTAGTCGAACGACGCTTCACAAAACCATGCTGTTCCGGTATTATCATTTCATGAATGTGAGGATACAGCGCGTCGTGTATGAGCCTCTCAAACAGCTTCGACAAAGTGGAAAGGATCGAGATTGGGCGATAATTTTCGACGTTACCTTTATTTCCATTTTTATAAATAGGTGTAATGAAAGCCTGCTTCCATACCGATGGGAATATGCACTCATGTAGGCACTTATTAAAAATTATATGCAGGGCAATGTAAACATTATTAGATATGTTCACGAAAAAGTACGGTGGCAAGCCATCAGGACCAGCACCCTCGGAGATATCTAACGATTTAATAGCTTTATGAATAGAATACTCGGAGAGGTTAAGCTCTGACACACAAGTGGAATTATCTGAGAAATGATTAGAAGGCTGCCAAGTTTCTGGATCTAGAGTTGAAGGCTCATAAACAGAACTAAAAAAAGTAGAAAAAAGGTTACATATGTCCATAGGATTCTGTGATGACACATCCTTATAATACATACTATTGGGGAAGTTTGTTTTAGCTTTCTTATTCGAGATATAAGACCAGAAAGTCTTTATATTCGTAGGTATACTATCTTCAACAGAATTTATGTATTATATGTATGTATGTATTATACGCATACAGTCCTCTGAAAGGAATAAAATATGTATGTGGCAAATCAGAAATCTTGTGTGCAAAACAATACACGTGGAGCGAATGCAGAATCCTATCCTACTAATTCAATGAAATTTTGACTCAATTAGTATACTAACTTTTCCAATACATTTAGTTCGGAAAAAAGTGAACATACAGGACGGAACCTGAACCCGCGACCGTAGAGCCATCTATCGTAACTATTGCATGTAAGTATGCATGCTGGAACAATTAATGATGTTACAATCATTTTAAACATTATCCTGGATGTTCACTTTTTCCGAAAAAAATCTATCCTACTAATATAAAGTTGGTGAAGATTTTTGAATGTTTGTTACGTTCAAACGACTGAACGAATCTGGCTGTAATTTGAAAAATTGATGGTCTGGAATAACACATAGGCTACTTTTATCGCTGGAATCGGTTTCCATGGGGACAGGATCAAATTTCCACGTGGGCGGATCCGCGGGCAACGCGAATCTGACGCATAATCATAATTTTTTTCATGTAAAGATAACGACGCTTTTACGCCGGCGAAGGGGCCAGACACCGTAAATTTTTAGAATACTCTTATTAACTTTACATTCTATCTATATAGCAATTTAAATTCTACATAATTTATACTCCACATTTTTATTCTTTCTTTAATTTTTACCTAATGTGGTTGTCGAAGAATTAAAACACAAAGACTTCCCGTGGGAGTGGTACACAGGCGAAGCGGAAGGGCTGTTTTCCACCCATTAGTGAACGTGGAACCTTAAACAAACCCAGCTTACGGCAATAGATTCACTTGCTCTTACTTATGTGCATGTGTAACAGAAAACATAGTCGGCGAAATGCTAGATGTTAATACGCTTTTTGTCTTCCTCTTCGGAGATATACGTATTTATGAATGTAATACATTGCTAAATAATTGTCTCCTTGCCATTTTTTTTTGTCAAAAGCCTTTTATTATACAAGCGGAAACCCCTTCGTGCTTCGACCTCATCGGAGTCAACGATGAGGCAGGTATGTCAGACTCGAACCAACTAAAACTACACGTTGTTTCGTACCATCTGCCAGGGAACCAGGTACATAGGATATCTCTGAGAAACCGACAGGCCTTACCACCAAAAAAGGCGCGTCCGACTAATTGTTGGGGATCAAATCCCTCCTCCTCCCACTCTTGGGCACTCCTGCTTGGGCGAAGGCTAACCCGAACATCACCTCCAGACCCGCGCTTGAGGACGAAGATCATTCTGTGACCTCCATAAGACGAAGGATTTTCGTCCCTAAATTTACTTTTCTTTTTCTAGAGTCAGTTTTATCTGTCTGTAACCTTTTCACGACGAGACCACTGAATCAATTTTCGTTAAAATATGATATTATAGATATAGCTTTTAACTTCGTTTGCAACAAAAAAGCAGCCACTAAGCACGAAACTAATAAGTACGTTATTTAATTACTTTGAGGGGTCCGGTTGCCTCTACTGACCCTATAAAAATCTGTTAATGCTATTTTTGAACGAACCCTCTACAAAGAACGCCAATACACATACCGATAACGAAATATATAGACTACATCATTCTATATTATTCGCCAGTGAAATCCCCGTGCCTTAGGGTTGTTCACATCTCTAAATAATTCATATATGGCGATAAGTCCTCTGATGTTATGTGAAAGGGTCATCCCATCATGGAAGCCTGTCTAGTGTCCGTTTGTTATAATTTAATGTGCCTACCTTAACATAGATTTCAGTTAATCCAGTCACGAATTGTGCGCTCCTGTATCGAAATAAGGTATTAGGTATTTCTCACGTAAATAACAGTGGCATACGAATAATTAATAGGAGAAAATTAATTCGTTTATTACGCTTTAACCTCTCAACCAATCATCATTAAATTTTGCAAACACTTTATCAGGGGTACAGATTTCTGTACCCCTGATAAAGTGTATGCAAAATTGTCATTGTGTTAGAGATAGGTACCCTTTGTTCATTTGTACAAAGGGTACCTTTCTCTAGAACGAACCCTATTCCTGACTATAATATATCTCTGTGCTAATTGTGTGTCTCAAAGCAGTCTGAATAAAACATTCTTTCTTTCTTTCTTTCTTTCTAATTACCAACGTCATCAAGGGCCACGATTCAGTAAAATTACGTATTTAAAAGGAGTAATTTCAAAACTTACAGAGTAAAATTTCAAAATCTAATTAAATTCTGACAGTTATTAATAACCTCGCGAAAACGTGGGATTTCCGCATGAAAAAAAGGTAAGTTTTGTTTTGACAGATCAAACGGAATACCAAAGTTTTTCTTTACGATTTTTTTAAATGATTTGTCGTCACGCGTTTTGAGCGTTACTAAAGCAGGCCACAGATCCGTTCAAACGTTTTTGCGTTAAAACCATCCACCCATCCATACTCACAAACTTTCACATTCATTATATTATTAGGATATGATTTCTAATATGGTTAATGGTGCTCACATTAGGCTCCACTATACAGCTATATGGACTAACTCTAGCGACAAAGCCCTTAAACTTAAATACAGATAATATCCACAGGTATTCAAAATTATATAAGCCTACGAGTTGACTAGACTAGGATATAAATAATTTATTCTTGAGTCTAGAAATACTTCAGTCTGTATTGTTTCTTACCTACAAGTGACCCTGAACGAGGTACCTTGTTATTTTCATTCTGTGGTACCACCGGAGGTTCTTTCGTAAAGAATTACGACACAGACGATGGGGTCTGAAATAGACTATATCTACCCTTGACATTTGCAACCTTTTTTTTTCATACATACGTAATAAGATGGTTGATCCCTTGTAAAACTCTCATATTTTTAGAATAATTCCAAAATAATTTGTGGTATACGATTACAGAAAACTAGCTGTTCATGCGGTTTCGCCTGCGAGAAATTCTGTTCCTTTCCCGCTTGAGAACCTATTCCAGGGATGTGATTGATTTCAAATATGTCCTTCCGATTTCAGCCAGATCCGTTCAACCGTTGGAGCGTGATTGACTTACCAACATTCACAAACTTTCATATTTATAGTACCTTTTTTTTTCTTCGTGCGGAAATCCCTTCGGATTACCCCCCATCGGCCAGCGGGGGCGGTTATGTCGGGCTTGAACCGACTATAACCGCACGCCGTCTCGGGTCTTCAGACGCCGGGGTATAAGGTTACCCATAGAGCATATCCCTCGCACCCCGACTGACCCTGGGCCATCTCCGGTTTCGAGATGGCCCCCTAGGGTTTGGAAACCACGGTGTCCCCGTCTTGCCCCGGTTTGGGGGAGGGGCGCTAGTCGCCCCACCATCCCGGCCTGCTTCTGCTGGGGTGACAGGCAGCCTCACCTGCCACCCCCAGGCCTGCGCTCATGGAGGACGGAGGTCTTTAAGCGACCTCCGGCGCCTGTCGCCTGCGACGCCCGGCGAGCATGTTGCGGGCTCGGCGGGCCGGGAGAGTTCTGAACCTCTCCCGGGCGCGCTCCGCCATCTCCTTCGCGAGCATTACATGCTCGCAGAAGGAGGTGGCGGCGGCCCACGCGCTTGCACTTCGCACCATTGCCGCAATCATGCTGCCGAGCGAGAGGACTCCCGCCCCGATGGCTGCCACGAGGTCACGCCTCGGCGCCTCCCACGCCGGGCAGTCCGCCAGCGTGTGCAGCTCTGAGTCCTCGCTAGCGTCGCAGTGATGATACTCAGGCGTAGGCTCCTTCCTGATCCGATGCAGGTCGTCCTCGAAGCACCCCTTCCCACATATAAAAGTACCTATTTAAGTATGTTTATCCGTATTCCAGAACCAATATAGAATAGTTAAGCTATTAGATAGCGTAAAAATAAAAACGTTTAATGTGAAATGGACTTAATTGGTACAATATTCAAAAAGATAGTTACTCATATTTTTGAACCGGTATTTTACAATGCTGCTACGGGGAATCTTCCAATAAGCATTGTTGTTTAATTGACTCAACAGCAGTACTATGGACTATTCTGTGACCACAGGTTTAGAGTGACGTAAAACGTAGGTATAACGTAACGTACACGAAGTCGTAACTGTGCGGCAGTGCGATGTTAACTTCAAGTCTGAATTTGATTATTGAGTCTAAACCTGTATTATAGGTGGAAGTTCCATAGAAACTAATACATAGGCTTACTCATTACAATCTGCATACATACATCAGTATCTGAAAAACACAAAACCATACTGTTCTTTATCAGAATGACAATTCGCATTAGAGTTAAATAAAGAACTTATACGGATGCTATAACTGAAAAAAAATATAGCAACCAGTACAAAAAATCAGCAGTAGGTAATCACATGGCTTGAAGGAATCAGACAGATTCTGAAATTGGCTGAATGATATTTTCAAAATTTAAGTTACACCCTTTTTTTTTTTTTTTTTTACGTGCGGAAATCCCTTCGGATACCCCCCCGCTGGCCAGCGGGGGTGGTTATGTCGTGTCTCGACGAAAACCGCACGGTGTCCTCCCCAAGTGTCCGTTGCCGGGCACCCCGGGTAAGCCCAAGATAATTTTCCAAGAAATAATATTATGGAAATAAGTACAAATTTATGTATCTCTTTAATAAAAACACATTTATTTTGCTAGATAATCCAGCATAATCGCCATAGTATCCCTGAAATTGATTTTGGTTACAGTACGCGCAACATAACATAATCTGAAATCATTACATGATATTATTTCGCTCAGAACCCTTTTTTTCGTGTGTAAATCCCCACGGGCTGCACCCTATCGGTGCAAACGATGAGATGGGTGGGTCGGAATCGAACCGCCTAAACCCACACGGTGTCCTCCCCAAGTGTCCATTGCCGGGCACCCCGGGTGCGCCCTCAAAAGGATAACTCCAGGGTTACCGGCGACTTTAGCTGCCATCGCGGCCTCGCTTGCAGGGTCGAGTTTGATTCCACTTTCTTCTTCATTGACATTTTGACTTTTTCATCATCTGAATACTGAGACTATTCAGACTTGACGCCACGGATATAGTCAGGAGATTAAAAAGGATTTAGCCTTTTGAGTTTGTTCAGTGAAGTTAGTGTTACGTAGCACAGTGAGTGTGACTCTTGAAGAACACACGAATAAAGTGTCTTTACATTATAACAGAGACAATAAGAAAAGTACCAATGGACACATTTTTCATAATAGAAGTTTTCAGCAATTGAAGTTAAATTAAAACTACTTAGTAGTCTGAAAATATATCTTATGAAGGTATGACGATTAAACCGTTCTCTATCACAGCATACAAGTGGGTTTACCTGGCAAGGCGCGCCAATACACATTTTACATCACCATCATCCTAGTTGGTTGGATCTAACGCCTCCGCTATCGCCCCCAGGATCCGCTTTCTTGCTCCTTTTCCTCTGCTCCTCACGATCTTCGGCATCAAGGATGCCGATTTATAAGACCTATACACGCCTATCATTTTTTGCAGGGGAAGGTAGTACTTAACGAGGCTCTAAGGGAGCAGCATGGCCAAACATTTTGTTTCCTATAAAAAGTGTTATTTATTGTATGATCCATATTCTGATATATATGTAAGCAGGGTCTTTAAAAGACCATTAGGATACTGTCAACCATGGCTTATTTCTTTTCCTTGTAATGTCAGTACAACGACAACTTTCAAGTGTTCCCTTTTTTGGGTTCCGGACCCAATTTATTGCTAAACCTTCGTTGTTTGTCTGTCACAAGAGTATCTATCATTATTCATCATGTTAGCGTTAGTAGCGGTTGAAATAATGTTTTAGTTTCGGATTTAGGATAGATTTTGTTACAATTTCTCTGTGCTCTGGTGACATCGAGATTGTAACTCTAGACAAGTGAAACTGCAAGTAAAAGCTAAACGTATAACGGACAATATATACTTACTTGATGTAGAATAGTAAGTAGGTGTCGCAGATGTGCCGGGTCTGTAGTAATTGAGTTAACATGAAAGCCCTTAGAATGTTTTGTGAGTATGGTTGTTTGGATGTTTGTTACTCTTTCATGCTAAAAAGGCTGAACGGATCTGCCTGAAATTTGTATTGGTATGGGTACGGGAATAGATCATAGTCTGAAATAGCACAAAGGCTTTGTATCCCCTGAAAACAGAATTACACGCGGGTAAAAGTTAGTATTACATATTTTCAAAGAACTCTCTTTACACAGTTTCATACGTGTAACCTAATTTTTCTAACACATTTTCCAGTTGTTATCAGAAAATCTCTAAAACTTTCTCAAAATTGCATTGTATCAATTAAATTGTGGACGCTTAAAGAAGACCGTGTTGCAGTTATTGCGTTGCATCGTTGCGGTTACGCGCCAATTCAAATTGTTGACATACTGAAAAATTTGAATATAACCAAAAGATTCGTTTATCGTACCATCAAACGATACAATGAAGACTCTAGTGTAGATGACAGGTCAAGAAGTGGTCGCCCTCGGTCTGTTAGGACTCCAGCAGTGATAAAACCTGTGAAGGCGTGAATTCAAAGAAATCCCAAACGTAAGCAGAAACTGTTGGCCCTTCAGATGGGGTT
This sequence comes from Cybosia mesomella, assembly GCA_946251805.1. NCBI lineage: Eukaryota > Metazoa > Arthropoda > Insecta > Lepidoptera > Erebidae > Cybosia > Cybosia mesomella. The sequence continues at coordinate 10,456,938 of OX276394.1, read as the reverse complement.
AAGCAGAACCACGGTGAAAAGGGTGTTAAATGAAGACTTAGGGCTTCGGGCATATTGAAGAAAAACAGGACATCATTTAAATGCTCGTCTAATGGACCTGAGACTGAAGAGATGCCGCGCTTTGTTGAAGCGGTACGCGGGAAAAAAATATCGGGAAATTCTTTTTTCGGATGAAAAATTTTTTACCGTAGAAGAGAGCTACAACAAACAAAATGATAAGGTGTACGCACACAGTAGTGAAGAAGCGAGCAACCGTATTCCGCGTGTCCAACGAGGTCATTTTCCATCCTCGCTCATGGTATGGTTGGGAGTTTCTTATTGGGGCTTAACAGAGGTACATTTTTGTGAGAAAGGTGTAAAAATGAATGCAGTTGTGTATCAAAATACAGTCCTGACGAACCTTGTGGAACCTGTTTCTCATACCATGTTCAATAACAGGCACTGGGTATTCCAACAAGATTCGGCGCCAGCTCATAGAGCGAAGAGCACACAAGACTGGCTGGCGGCGCGTGAAATCGGCTTCATCCGGCACGAAGACTGGCCCTCCTCCAGTTCAGATTTCAGTCCGTTAGATTACAAGATATGACAACACTTGGAGGAAAAGGCGTGCTCAAAGCCTCATCCCAATTTGGAGTCACTCAAGACATCCTTGATTAAGGCAGCCGCCGATATTGATATGGACCTCGTTCGTGCTGCGATAGACGACTGGCCGCGCAGATTGAAGGCCTGTATTCAAAATCACGGAGGTCATTTTGAATAAACTTTATTGTCATAAGAATCTATGTTTTGTTAAGTTCATTTTGGTATATAAATGGTTACATAATGAATAAACTTGTTTCAATTATTTTATATTAAACATGTGACAGAATTTATGACCTGACTGTGTAGAATAAATTAATTTTGACTTTGACTGCTACGTCATATATCACGGTTTCGATTGCCGCTCAGTGTGAAAATTTGTGTGCATGAACACAGCAACATTCCTCAGAATAACAAAAGGAATTTTGATATATTTGAGTCTTGATAAAAAAACATAATGCTTTTTGCGTTTAATGCGAGCTCATTTTAACCTTCAGCCACAGAATACATAATCTTGCTGCCGCGATGTTCAGCATGGTACCTATGAGTAAGTGCTATGAGTACATTTCGATTCAAGTGTCACTCAATTGAACTACGATTATTCATACTTGAGACTCAATCGACTTACATATTAAAAAAATAAAATTCAATGACATCTCTATTTGTGTTATAAAAATAAAAGTTTTAGTGCAAAAATAATATAAACGTACGTATGTTCAAATCCTAACCTATATAGATGAAGATTTTTTCTGAATTAATTAGTCAGTTAATTAGCCTATTGTAGTCCACTGCTGGACATACGACTCTCATACAACATACACCATCGCATTCGCCTCCAGTCTATCCTAGCTACCTTTCATTTTCCTAATTCCAATTTATTGTAAAATAGTAAATAACTTACTATTTCGCTAACAATAAAATCTTAATTTCTGTTTTCTCCTTGACGTTAATATCATTTCCTACTAGCGCAACCTCATTCGTGTCAAATAGGTACTTGTACGCGTAGTTACTGACAATTGCGTACGTATAATAATCCTCGTCATGTGTAAATTATTTTCTTTATGTAATGTCTCCTATGTAATCGTCAAAGAATACTGCACATAATTGTTGCGACATCTTGAATTTAATTACTTACACGTGTCTTATTAACTCATTAGCATAGGCAAAACACGACCTATCTATCGAATAAAGATACTTCTGCAAAATCACTACTTTACAAAATAGCTATTTAAAGTCTGTCTTACACAATACTTTCTGTAACTTTTTTCTGTATCTCCTAGAGAAATTATTTTTTTACGTGAACATTTAAAGCATTATTAAGTATATTAGCGACAAAAATACAAAAACAGTGTCACAGTTCATAATCACATGTAACTTTATTTTATATATGCATAGACTTCCGTATATAACTTCATATACGTCTAAATGTCCTCACGAGATAAAAGTGTTGTTGTTAGAAAGGTACAATGTATTAATGTAGAGGTCATTAGGAATAGAGGCAGGCCCCAAAAAAATTGATGGGTGACAGAGGACATCGGAACGCCTGTGGAGATGACGTCTGACAGGAATGTATTGTATGGCAGAGATGACTTGCGCCGACTAATATGACTAGGCAGATGCTAATGATGCACTCAACGTTCAGACAAACATCATTTATTTTGTATAGATCATACTAACGGTTATTACATAACGTAAAAAAATATATTAGATTTACTTGTGTATAACTCAGTAGTGTTTTATTTTGCGTTATATTTTATTTACAAATTTTATTAATAAAAATATAACTTGAATTTTTTTAACAATATAAACTTCGTGGTCCAAGCATTTTGTCATTGAAATATTGTTTTAATTTTATACTTAGTCACCTTTTTGGTTGGCTATCATCGTTTGAATTAAACTTTTTTTTTGCAAGATGGTGCACCTGCTGAGTGATGAAACGAGGCTCTGGCTTTCTTCTCGGTATTGATAGGTCAGACGGCAGTCGGTCCCATAAAAGCCGCATAAGCCAAGTCTAAAGAAGGGTAAGGAGTAAGTGGATCCCGGGCTCCGAGCTGAAAGCCTCGAATGCAACTGGGAACCACGCTATGATAATAATGACTAGTATATTTGTTGGACTATGTCCAGACCACAAATATTTTCCAAGAACACCATATTATTACAGGGACGCAACTCTAACTCCTCGAAAAGAAATGACATTCAGTTTATTTCAATCAAGAACTGATGACTTTCCAAACTGACACCAGCACCAAATTCAACACTACAATGCAATCTATGTGTTAAACTGACAGTAATAATAAATCAGACGATACTTTTCATATGCTTACTTACTTTACCGGTATGTACTAATTAAACTTATAATGATGGGTGTTGCATAACCCTTATAAATAAGTACCTAAGTACCTATTACATTGAATTTTTGAAATCTATACATCTACATCAAATCGAAGTGTTTATTGCAAGCATGTGAATGTAACGTTACTTACATTAAAAAAACATTTTTTGAACTCTAGTTGTCTTTCTGTCTGTTAGTTCCGGCTTACCTCTGAAATGGCTGAACCGATTTTGATATAATTTTCTCTGGCAGATAGCTGATATTATAGAGCTTAACTTAGCTTTACTTGTTTTTATATTGGAAAAAGGATTAGGGTTCCGCACAAAAGAATTAAAGCACAGATCTAAGTCAACGCGGACGAAGTCGTGGACACAGCTAGTATAATTTTATAAACGGTTTGTCTGACAGCCATGTCAGTTAAACCTCAACGGCTTAACATATTGTTAACTTGCTATCAAAGTAAGTATTAACTTTCTAAATATTTTTAGATCACGATATGAACATGCTAATCATATAGGATGTCAGTCAATAATATGCTATCCATTGTTATCAGAAGGTGACCACTGAGTTGTGACCTCTTGTTATTTGCTTAACAATAGCTAAACTAATTATGCGATACTATCTAGGGATATCATATTAATCAGTATAATTTTGGGTCACTACCCGTACGATAATAAGGTGGAAATAAAGTCTAGCATAAATCTTCTAGAGTAAAATCATAATAGATCATACAGTGTGTACATAAAGAGAATATCCAGGAAGGGACTTGAAATCGTGAGCAGTCCCTTACAGGTGGAATACTCTGATTAAAAGAGCTACCTGAACACGTCCTAGATATTCGAAATTCTCTGATATATTATACGTCTTTGAGCGACGCTGTATCTATAGGAAATCTATAAGAAAAGTAAGCATACTAATTGCTTCAAAATGTATTATAATAACAACAGTATATGGAACAGAAACAATATAAAAACCTAAACAAAATTGATTGGATCGTTGATAAGCTAACAGACATCAACGTAATTCTCCTGATAAGGAGGTAGAACGTTTCCTTTTAAGTAAAAAAAAAAAGTAAAGCAAAAAGCTGTTATAATCTACCCTATAAGTACCTACGTTATTTAAGTATAGGCATTCAGACACTCCCGGGAGAGACTTAGAACTCTCCCGGACCACCGAGCCCGCAACTTGCTCGCCGCGCGTCGCAGGCGACTCAGGCGCCGGAGGTCGCTTAACGACCTCCGTCCTCCATGAGCGCAGGCCTGAGGGTGGCGGGTGAGGCCACCTGTCACCCCAGCAGAAGCAGGCCGGGACGGTGGGGCGACTAGCGCCCCTCTCCCAAACCGGGGCAAGACGGGGACACCGTGGTTCCCAAACCCGAGGGGTTTGGGAAACATCTCGAAACCGGAGATGGCCCAGGGTCAGTCGGGGTGCGAGGGATATGCTCTATGGGCAACCTTACACCCCGGCGTCTGTAGACCCGAGACGGCGTGCGGTTTTAGTCGGTTCAAGCCCGACATTACCGCCCCCGCTGGCACGCGGGGGGATATCCGAAGGGATTTCCGCACGATAAAAAAGAAAAAAAAAAAAGCCAGACACTCATTTGCATGTATTTACAGGCAAATGAGTGTATGAATGTGTGTGTGGGCGTGCAGTAAGTTATCACCCTTGTCAAAACTACAAAAGTGTCTGTTATGCAAAGGAAAGAGGTATTATACTATCATCATCATCATCCTTGCTTTAGTCCTGGTCGCATCCGAGGCCTCGGAGACCTCGGAGTCCAGGGTTCATTTTTCCGGGAGCAAGACGGGGACACCGTGGTTCCCAAACTCGAGCAGGCCATCGCGAAACCGGAGATGGTTCAGGGACAGTCGAAGTGCGACGGAAATGTCTTATGGGCCCCTTACATCCCAGCGTCCAAAGACGGGTCTTTGGAACCGACTAAAAACGCACCCCGTCTCGGGAGACGGGTGCGTTTTTAGTCGGTTGGAGTCTGACATAACCTCTCCCACTGGCAGGCGATAGGCTTCCTGCACGTAAAAAAAAAGGGGTCGCCTTCCGGCTTTTACTCCTCCACTATACCAATAGGGTATCATCATAATTAAATCAATTTCACATTCATTTATTGATGGCAACTGGACCCAATTTGTTAGTAACAGTCCTAAACGAATCTACCATGAATATACTTCGTTAATTAGTTCACGAACTAATAACCTCAATAATTAATAGTACCCTAAGTAAGTTAAAATTTTGTTTCTTATAACATTTCTTATAACATGAATAAACAACACCAATAGACAATAAAAACAGATGTAGCATTCTTGTAATAGACTCAGTTCAATTCATTACACTTGGTCATACAAAAAAATATAGTGAATAGATCAATTCAATTGACCTATAGTTCAAATTGTTCATAATATGATAAATCGTTTACGTTGTATATTTGTATGCTATAAGTTGATGACAATTATATTATTGTAAGTCAGTTAAACTAACTATATTACCTGAGTGACGATTCGACGTTTTCTAAAAATGAAACCTAGCTAGATCGATTTATCGCCCACTAAAATTCGTGAAAATAGTTGGGCTCCAAGTTTCCGAGATTCATATTATATGTATATTTACAAGAATTGGTCGTCTGAAGTATTAAATATATATTAAAGAGTGAGGATATTATAACAAATACAAATGATTAAACTACCGAACGATACGTAAGTACCAGACTAATCTTTTGATTGTTATAATCGCTAGTAGTCATGGCCAATGCAATTGAGCTATTACTGTTTGTATGTAACTGGTTATAAGTACTACAGTGGAATAAAGCAAAAACAAAAACTCATACTTTTAAATGGGATAAACTTCATTGGCAACGGGTAAGGTTATCGGGTCAGGAATAAACCGAAAATTCATGTCCGAGCGACTCGTTGTTCATGTGTTACCTACCCTGTACTGACTAAACAAAGGTTTATTCCAATTTGTTAACCCAGGTGATATCTCCCAGGTGAATAAAGTGGAAATTGTAGTGTCCTCATATCATCTCGGAATCATTTCACCTACGCTTTACCTCCCAGGTGAAACAATCTGATGAATTTAGTGTTATTGTGTTCATCTTGGATTTGATTCACCCATGTGAACAAAGGCGACTTTTGTAATGTATATTATACCTTTTTTTTTCGTGCGGAAATCCGTTCGGATACCCCCCCCCCCCCTTGCGGCCAGCGGGGGCGGTTTGTAGGGCTTGAACCGACTAAAACCGCACGCCGTCGCGGGTCTACAGACCTACAGGGTGTAATATATCTATCCCTCGCACCCCGACTGACCCTGGGCCATCTTCGGTTTCGAGATGGCCCCCTCGGGTTTGGGAACCACGGTGTCCCCGTCTTGCCCCGGTTTAGGGGAGGGGCGCTAGTCGCCACACCCTCCCGGCCTGCTTCTGCTGGGGTGACAGGCGGCCTCACCTGCCACCCCCAGGCCTGCGCTCATGGAGGACGGAGGTCGTTAAGTGACCTCCGGCACCTGAGTCGCCTGCGACGCGCGGCGAGCATGTTGCGGGCTCGGCGGGACGGGAGAGTTCTAAATCTCTCCCGGGCGCGCTCCGCCATCTCCTTCGCGAGCATTACATGCTCGCAGAAGGAGGTGGGGGCGGCCCACGCGCTCGCGCTCCTCACCATTGCCGCAATAATGCTACTGAGCGAGAGGACTCCCACCCCGATGGCTGCCACGAGGTCACGCCTCGGCACCGCCTGCTAATTATAGGCCGGGTCCTGTAGGTCCTGTGGCTCACACTGTACATACCATCGGTCAGTAAACACTATTACATTATGCCGTGTAATGTCGTCGGACAATACGCATTTTAAAGTAGATATTATGGGTTGATCGATCTCGATCATGAAAATGTTATATTGTATTAAGGCCGTACTTGTCCGTCATTTACATAAGACGGATGCGATGGATATTTAAAAAGTGAAAGCCTTGTGAAGGTGAAACAAGTTTCGTTTATTTACCCAACGTTTTTTATTTGTCACATATGTTATGCCAGCTGTGCACCTCGGGTCAACATAAGTCAATGTGCAGCACACAGTCACTTAAGAGTATAAGCGCGTTTAGTTCAATTTGAATTGTGTTAGCACATTTAACTCGATGAGTATCATTAAGGCTGGATTTCCTTAGTGAAATCCACTCAACTAATTTACATATAAGATTAATAATAAACGCATTTTAGTTAGCCTTAATCACAGTTACTATCGTTGGTGAAATGCAGCCCAAGTAAAACATGAAAACACTGTTTAATCAAATGGATTATCATGGGTGTAATCCAGCGTTAAATTATCATACCAGAACATTGAACTACCATAATTTGCGTACACTTTTTATTGTGAAATAGACATTATATTTGATTCTATAGACAATATTGAAACATGTGAGCTACGTGGGGCCAATATGTACAGTCAGCAGCTTTACGCAATGACTGCCGTGTCCCTAAATACCTACGTAATTTTTCACAATAGGACTGGACCATTAATGTGTGACTTCAAAACATTAAAATGCAAAGGTACAAAGGGGTGGTTATGTCGTGTCTCGACTAAAACCGCACGGTGTCCTCCCCAAATGTCCGTTGCCGGGCACCCCGGGTAAGCCCTCGAAAGGATAACCCCAGGGTTGAAAACGCTAATATAAAAGTTTTAATTTCTAAAGATTTTTTTTTGATGTTACGAGTGTACAAATCAACTTTTAAATATATAGTCATGGACATAATGATTTAATGAGTTTCAGTAAAAATAGAATTGAGATTAAGTACAGTCGCCCTCAAAAGTACCTTAAAACTTTCCAAGCTATCGGTCGCCTTAGCCTTACCTTTAATAAAATAAAAAAACAAAATGAAATACATGATGTACTTAAATTTTTTTGAGCAAGTAATTTAATTATTTTTTTGTTTAGTATCAATTTTATTAAGATGACAAAAACACCTATAGGTCAATTTATTGACTGGGGGCCATCTCGAAACCGGAGATGGCCCAGGGCAGGGGGGTGTTACTCCGCCGATCTGCTAGAAATTATAAGTACATGCCGGTGGCAACCCCGGGGCTGCTTATTCAGTGGTTGCTCCGCCGTGGGCCGTGACACTCGCGCGCGTGTCTCCCGCATACCAGCGTCGCAAGCGCATATTGTATACGATGTCTAAAATAAGGGCAACGAAATATTGCAGAAACAATGACCAAAATTCGGATTGCACGTTTTTAATAGATGAAATTTCAAATGATTTAATAGATGAAATTTCAAGATCAGTTGCAGGCTTAGACGAGACTAATCTATTTACTAGATACAAAGCATTCAACAACCAGTCTAGTTTTTATGGCAGCTTAAAAATGCCACCAAAAGATTTTATAGAGTATGTACAAAATTAGAAACCTGGTGGTAGGTCTGTCAACTGGTGGTAAAAATTTGATGACACAAATTTGTTACAAAATTCGGCCGGGTAGGTACCACCGTGCACGATTGCGAAAAACCCTCCATAGCAATCCAATTTCGGTTTGATTGCGTTCAGGGGTCAGCAAGTGCATAGCCGGGCAGGGGGACTGTGGTCGCAGCACTAGTGGGACCGGTGGGTGTCACGCGGTGCTGCGACGACAATCCTCTTCTGATGAGGCCGTCAAGCTGAGTGCCACCATTGTTAACATGATGCGTGTATGTAATGGTGACCCTCTTTCCTGAGACTTTACCTTAAGCTTACCATCAGGCGAGGTGAAGTCAAATTGACGTATCCTAAATATAAAAACCTTTCACCTGTTACTTTTAGTATTTACTTACGTAAACCAATAAAAAGTAATCAGTAAGTAAATATACTGTTTTTTTTAAATGAATTTGGTTGCTAGCTCCTAGACTATAAAACGCTTATCAGCCGGTCTAAACCAACTGTGACTCTTTCTCGAGCGAGCCTATCTCTTGGGATGCAACTGGTTGGACCACCTCCAAGTGCACCCTGGGCAACGTGGGCGATGACGCATCATTGATTGCTCGTCTGGAGAAGCTGGCGTCAACGTCAACGGCCAAGAGTCTGACCAACCGGCCCTTTTCAGGGCCAGCTGACCCCATTGCACGAGGGGGTCGGGGCATGGCGGGCCTTCAAGGCCCGCGGGGGTGGTCGCTTCAGGTACCCCTCTGCTACGCGGGGATCGTGCGGTCCATGGCCCTGTATGGGTGCCCAATATGGACGGAGGCCCTGAAAATCGGAAGTGTACGGATGCTGCGCGCTCCGCAGCGAGTGATGGCCATCAGGGTCATCCGCGGGTACAGCACGATCTCCTTCGAGGCGGCGAGTCTCCTTGCCGGAACTCCGCCATGTGATGCTCGCGAAGGAGATGGCGGAGCGCGCCCGGGAGAGGTTCAGAACTCTCCCGGCCCGCCGAGCCCGCAACTTGCTCGCCGCGCGTCGCAGGCGACTCAGGCGCCGGAGGTCGCTCAACGACCTCCGTCCTCCATGAGCGCAGGCCTGGGGGTGGCAGGTGAGGCCGCCTGTCACCCCAGCAGAAGCAGGCCGGGACGGTGGGGCGACTAGCGCTCCTCCCCCAAACCGGGGCAAGATGGGGACACCGTGGTTCCCAAACCCGAGGGGGCCATCTCGAAACCGGAGATGGCCCAGGGTCAGTCGGGGTGCGAGGGATATGCTCTATGGGCAACCTTACACCCCGGCGTCTGTAGACCCGAGACGGCGTGCGGTTTTAGTCGGTTCAAGCCCGACATAACCACCCCCGCTGGCCGGCGGAGGGGTATCCGAAGGAATTTCCGCGCATATAAAAAAAAAAGGTACCTATCTCTTTTTGTGCACTACTGTGAAAAAGTGACGAGTGTCGTTAGGTCCTGCAACGAGAGTTGCCAAGCAATAAGCATAGTTGTGCTAGACGGGTCCCTTATTCTGATATAGTGGATGCTTGCGCCACAGAATAGATAATAGTGCAAAGCTACCGTATCCGGTTACGATCAGGCGGACCGTACGCTCGTTTGCCACCGACGAAGTTTAAAAAAATGACAACCCTATCTTCGGCAAGGTGCGGAGTAATGTCGACCTTCGCGCCGGGCAATAGAACTCAATGACGGCGTGGCAGGCGTGCGGTCCGTTGCTAATAATAATTAATAGGCACGTAAAAAGGCGGCATTCGTGAACATCAAAACAGAGGGTCTTCTGTACTTGTACTATTATTTATTCTGTGCCCAGGGTCAGTCGGGGTGCGAGGGATATGCTCTATGGGCAACCTTACACCCCGGCGTCTGCAGACCCGAGACGGCGTGCGGTTTTAGTCGGTTCAAGCCCGACATAACCGCCCCCGCTGGCCGGCGGGGGGGTATCTGAGGGGATTTCCGCACGAAAAAAAAAAAAGGTCAATTTATTGACTTATTTTAAATAAATGTAAAGATCATTTGCCATTGTTCAGCAACTTTTGTTTATTGACCAGAGACGGCGTGCGGTTTTAGTAGGTTCAAGTCCGACATAACCGCCAAGTCAAAATTTACGGTTGCTGGAGAGGGAGACGTTTAGAATACGCTATCTAATGAAATTAACTAAAACGATGTTTCAGGCATCGAATGGTAAATTGTAGTCCCTAAATCTTGTTATATATGTATATTTATACACATTCAACTGCCAACTTGGGATTAATTGTAACTAGGGCAATACGATATCTTTCCCAATGCTCATGGCTACGGAGCTTTGCAATTAGGGCACGCATAAGGCTGATAGTCCTCTCATAATACACTGTATGAAGCTAGTTGGCAACAGTTAGCATCACATTACTATTATACTTACTAATATAAAATACCTACATACCATAAAGACGTTAGGCGCCAAGAACCACACCTGCAAGCCGGTACACCTGAGGGCTGATAGACGAGCTTCTGGTGCAGACTTTCCTTTCAGGGTAGGCGGACAACACTTAGCAGTATGTCAGATAGTCAGTCAGGCATCATATAAGCCTAATCACAACGAGAGGAAGGAATAATGGACCCTGAGTTCCGAGGTGACACCTCGGATTCAACCGGCTGAACCAAGATGATGATCTTACTTCATACTATACCTAAAATTATAAATGTGAAAGTTTGTGAAGTTGTTTAAATGTCTGGTACTCAATCACGCTCTAACGACCGAATGGATTTGGCTGAAATTTGATACGGGGATAAAGTGTGAAATAACACATAGGCTACTTTTTAAACCTGGATTAGGTTACCATGGGAAGCGGGAACGGTAACAGAATTCCACGCGGGCGAAGCCGAGGCTGTCAGCTAGTATTATGAATGGGAAAGTTTGTGAAGATGCTTGTAAGTTTCGATGTTTGGATGTTTGTTACTATTGAGTAACAAACGCTCTAAGAGCTGAACGGATCTTGCTGAAATTTGGCACAGGGATAGTCTAGAGTAACACATAGGCTTTTATCCCTGAAAGGAACCTACCTTTGGGTAGCGGGAACGGGACCTGAAGTCCACGCGTGCGAAGCTGCGGGCAACAACTTACCTCTTAAATCTGTTTTGTCAATCTCCATTCGTCCACACAAATTTAGGACTTGTACACAACATACAAGTACAACTACATACAATATGTGTATATACAAGTACGTACTTTAGCTCATTAATCTTTATCTACTAGATATTTTGTAAAGGTTGCGCTTTCTTGTTTGTTTGTTGTTGTTTTGGTCAAACGAGAGCCTATCTATAAAAAAAAGAAACTTATTTCACCGAACATTTTATTTACTAGCTCGAGATGGCCGCTGATCCGGCCGCGCGAATGTCGGTTATGAGTTTTTGGTTATATCTCCGGTTCTACTTAATCAATTACAATTAAACATACGACAGATTTTAAGTCTGACTAAGGTCTTATATAATAGAAAACATGCATTAAAATCCTTTCTGTATTTGTTGCGTCCATCGCGAATAAACTGACAGAAACAGAAAAAGAAAAAATCCAGAAGAAAATTGTGTTCAGAATCGTTCATACACATAACACAAGTTTTTTTTTAATATCTATGTACAGCAGGCACAGCTAATTTACAATTTCATAATAGTTTAGATAGATATAGATATTGCCGTTATGTAAAGACTACCGCTTAGAAAGTGTAATTAAATATGTTCATTATTTTAAATGAATTCTAGTTTATTTGCATTGGTAGTTAGTTTATAAATGTGAACGCTATAATGATAGGCCTGAAATAAAATAATACGTATTACTATTAATACCAACTATATACGAGTAATAATTAATGAGAAAGCTATAACTTGGCAAGTCCCGAAACATAGATCGACCTATTCGTCGTATAAAGTTACATCTGCAAATCACTACTTTACAGCACAGCAAATGTGTTTTACACAAAACTTGCTCTAATTTTATTCTTTATCTTCTAGACAAATTATTGTTCTACGAAAACAATTAAAGCATTATTCATTTTTTAATATTAGCGAAGAAAATGCAATAAAGTGGCGCAGTTCAATAACACTTGTGGCTTCATATTTTGTGTAGGTCGAGATATGTTTCCGTTGGGCACCAATTAGGCATATTCATTTTGGTACCGTTCAAGTCGTTTCAAAAGAAAATATGCAATCGAATTATTATCTGCAACGTTGCCTGGGCCGTAGACAGAAAACAACGCCACTAAAGACCAGAATCTTCAAATGAATATAATACAGCGAGGTTACTTACCTCCAGTTCATAATCTTGAAGCAACTTACAAGCCGTCAAGGAGGAGCAAAACGATGGTAGTTCAGAAGCTTCTTAGCCTCCATAGCTACGGTGAATGCTTTAAGAAATACCCGAGTGTTTATTAGTGGTACTTATGAAGAATGAAATAAATCTGTATGTATCACTAAATATCTGTTTTGAATCTTTATTACCAGTATAAACACACAAATCCATTTTTAACTGACTTCAAGACTTCGTTTGTATATATTTTTTGATGTATGTCCATCGATATCTAAGTTTTAATTAAAACAGAGCTACTTTTGGTACTATGTATTTACTAGTAGGCAGCGCCATCTATCTTTACGCCAAAACAAATGAGTAATGTTATGCATATTTTAAAAGTTTGTAATGACCTTTAAATCGAAAATCGTGATGAATCACTGATTTGTCGATAATATAGTCAATATGACAAATGAGTGAGGTGTCATTATGCGTTGAAATACTTCATAGCTCTGAACTTTTGACTCAGACAACGAAAGTGATGAGAGAAACTAAAGAAGACCCTAAGCGTGGGTCGTGTCGTTGTAGATAGGCTTATGTTCGAGGTCATAAGTCACGACACGGTCAATAATGTGTTTGTGCTATCCAATAAAAATAATTATTCCGTAAGTGCTAATTTCATAGTTATATAAGCGATAGGTGTATCGTAGCCAGTTCGCCAAGATCGTAGCAAGTGGAAATGCTACATCATCATCATACTAGCGTTAGTCCCGGTCGCATCCGAGGTTGTTACCTCGGAGTTAGGGTTCTGCTTTCCGACTTTTAATTCTTCACTTCGCACGGTCTTAGCCATTCATGGTAGTAAGACCATTGGCACGCATGTATCTAGGTGGTACAATTTGATTGCACAAATCTGTCTCAAATTGGACCGGGTAGGTCGAAAATCCCTCCATAGTACTCCAATCCAACTGGGGTTAACCACCTCGGTAGGCCACCAGCAGAAACCACCAGGTCGCGCATAATCCCAATTTGGTCCGTCTTGCCGATTGGTGACCGGCGTGGGACCCGGCGACCATATTCGGGTAGGGTAGGTAGGGTATGGGGTCCATCACGTCCGGTGGATCAGCTCCCGCCATGCCTCATATACTTAGACGAAACCAATCTCTGCGCTTTGTCACGTGTAACGTTGTGGATTCTTTAGAAATCTAATTAAAATTATATCCATAAATTAATCGATATTTTAGTATGTTTCGATACTATTACTAATTATCTATGGTTGTGCGTGCGAGATTGGACAGCACTAGCCCAGTTATCAACTGACGGCTCTTATATCGTTCCTTTCCTTGGCAACCTTCGCCGAGGAAGGTCACTTTGACCCCGTGGCCAACTGCTGTCGGCTCCGGGTAAGTTTTGAGATCAACATTTCCTACTTCTTTCTACAGGTGAAGACCTTCCAGCGGTGCAGCTTATTGCCTGCTAAAATGCATGGCTTAATATATTTTATTTTATTCTGTGTGCTATTTCAGCCTACCTATTTAGTGCCACGAGGCCGATGACCCGTACGGTCAGAGGTCGCGGCACCAGCTTGTGCTGCCTACTTATATTCTTTTTATTATAGCTTCTAGCTACGCTGCATTGCCGCTGGGAGATTCTCTTCACCTGCTATTTTAGCGGGTCACTTGGACGTAACTACCTTTTTTTTTTTTTTTTTTATCGTGCGGAAATCCCTTCGGATACCCCCCCGCCGGACAGCAGGGGCGGTTATGTCGGGCTTGCACCGACTAAAACCGCACGCCGTCTCGGGTCTTCAGACGCCGGGGTGTAAGGTTACCCATGGAGCATATCCCTCGCACCCCGGCTGACCCTGGGCCATCTCACCACTAACAGCATCGCTCATCCTGTCTCCTCTGAAAGCAGAGGAGTACGGAGAGCGATGTGTTCCCGTCTCGTTGGGTATTGGCCGACGATCAATGCCAACCCTATGAAGGGGTGAAGGGGAAGCCATTGACCGCCGCCCAGGGTGTACCGGCCGCTCCGATTCCGTTCCCCCCGGACTGCAGCGGGATCGGAATCGGAGCGGCACTCGAGGAGGTTACCCAACACACACCCCTGGACGTAATTACCTAGTGACAAACTGACCCGCACTTTTTCTATTTCCAGGGTCTTCGCACCGGGATTCGCACTATAATCGCGGTAGCGAGGCACACCAGCGGAGACCCTGGCACGCCGGCATCACCACCCACGTGTCCACTAGCTAAGTGCATACTACCATCTTTGCACAACGGACCGAACAACGCCACGGCAGAATATTTATTACGAATCCATTTCCTGAGGTTCATTTACTAAAATACCTAATATAAATTTATGTAACGTTCTCTATCACCAAATATAATGTCATAATATATTGTAATCAACCTTTTATTTATATCTGCTCGCCCTAGCCGGTAGTTAGTCTCAAATACATTACATTATTTTATTAATTTTTACAGTTCAGTTACTTCACCTTAAATTCACTTAAAAACCTTCTATAAAAAGCTTAACCGTTACACACGCGGTGCTGCTCTGTTAGGGCGAATGTTTGCTGTCACGTACACGTAATCCATGGCTCTGCAAGGCAGATTTATGTGCGCCTCTACCATTCCTTTACAGAAGATGCCGAGATAACTCGACTCTTTGAATACCTAAGTCAGGCGGCAGATGATGCAGGAGCGGTTTCCTAACGCTGGAATGGTGTTTTTTGGGTGATTTTAAAGCCCACCATGAGACCAGCCAGGCTCCGCTTAAACAGACCATGTGGGAATAGCCGGACACGCAATTAGTTCTCACGCATGAAATGACCCAATGGGTTGGCCAGACCACCAGGATACCAAAAATATCAGGTCAAGCGCCCTTTCTGCAAGACCTTCTGCCGGTACCAAGGACTTGGACTTTGGACTTTTGATTATGAAGTTACAATGTTTTTCATTACAGGTGTCGATTTGTTTTTTCTTTTTAGTAAATACGCCTGGATGTCACCATATAGGCATACCCGTGAAGAATTAAATGAAAAATAATTGTATCCTATCTTCTTTCTTAATTTCTCTCTTATGTGTCTCGAGACTAAAACCATCCAGGTTTTACACTCCTGAGTAAGTCTTCTTCTTCTCAGTCGATGCACTCTTTACAGAGCGGTCGTGGTCAACTGCCAGTACTATCCGGTACAGATGTCGCTCGCCGTATGATATCTCGCCATTTCTTCCGGTTCGCAGACATTCTGGTAGGTACACTCATGCAAGGGTCCGCCCACTGAAGATTTGATTTGGTCGGTCCATCGCATGGGTGACCTCCCACGTGGCCTTGTTCCTTCTACTTTGCCCTGGACGACAAGACGTTCAACGGGGTCATTGCTTCGCCTCGATACATGGCCGAAAAATTTTAGTATTCGAGTCTGAACTAGCGTAGAGAGACGCTGCTTGATGCCGAGCTCTTTAAGGATGGACACGTTGGTTCGGAATTCAGTCCATGATATTCCGAGCATTCTTCTCCAGCGCCACATCTCTAGAGCGTCTATCTTTTTCTTCTCAATTTCTCGAAGAGTCCACGTCTCGGCAGCGTATAAAAATATGGGGAATATGAGCGTTCGGACGAGCCGGATCTTAGTATTTTTAGGAATATTCCTATTCTTCCATATTCTTTTCATTTTGTCCATTGCAGTTCTCGTCATACCCATACGCCGCTTCACTTCATCCACGCAACCGCCACAGTTTGATATTAAAGCTCCCAGATAGATGTAGGAGTGGACCACGTTACAGTTCGCAATCTTAGTCACTTCGGGCGAGTTGTCATTGACGCGGTCAACTACCATCATTTTGGTCTTTTGACGGTTGATCTTTAAACCAAACTCCAGACTCACGCGTTCCATCTTCAGAAGAAACTCTTCCATACGGCGTGGACAGGTGGCAAATAGAGTGGTGTCATCGGCGTAGCGCAAATTCGCGATCCTGTGGCCACCAACTATTATTCCTGAGTAAGTAGTATAATAAAAATTGGTACCTACCTACTTTACTTTTGACAACGATTGATGTCTGGAAAGTTTTACGCTCCGATTATTTGCCAATGATAAGTTAATATAGTAATATAAGTAGTAATAGTCGATTACACTTTCGACGCTGACAACGTTAATATACTTTGTCTCTTATTACTTTAAATATAAAGAAAGTACATTGACTTGTCGTGCTCCATATTATAATCATTTTATCCATAATAAACTCACGTGTATATTTTATTTGTTTATTTAGAAACTCAACGGCTTATTTTCATTTGACAACAATAATTATCTGAGAAATAATAGCAGTCAATAATTGTCTGAGATATAACTTCAAATTAACCTATGGACATATTCACAAATTTTGCAGATTTGATAAAAAATAATATTAATTTTATGAATGTTTTGTTTTTTATTTTAAGTTATGCCTGTAATGTACTTGGGGAGGATACCGTGCGGTTTTAGTCGGTTCATGCCCGACATAACCACCCCTGCTGCCCAGCGGGGGGGGGGGGGGAAGGGATTCGAAGGGATTTCCGCAATAAAAAGAAATGCCTGGAATGTACAAAGATGTTCACAGTGCCGTAAAGAAACTCAAATTCTATTAATATTAGAAAAATAGAATTGTATTGCCTTATATATTTTTTAAATAATTCACTAACAACTTCTGCTTCCACACGATATAATTTCATCCCAGTTTGAGCAAATCTGACTAAATTGACAATCAAATCAAGTCGGCCATCGAGAGGCGGCTTGGCGTGTTAGAGGACCGGGCTTACCGTCCCCCACTGACACGGCCTGCGTCTTTCGCGGCTGTTGTCAGTGGTTAGCCCGGCCCCGCCGCCCCAGTGGCCCCAACGCCACAAGGGAAGGGGAAGAAGCGCGGCACCCCCGCCCCCGCCATAACCGCCGCTCCCGCTGCACCCGAGCGTTCCTCCAGAGGGGAGGAATGGGTGGTAGCGGGAGCCGCCAAAAAGGCAAAAAAAGCCGCCAGAAAGGCGGCTAAGAAGGCGGCAAAAGCCGCTGCGGCGAACGCGCCGAAGAGGCTCCGCGCCCCACGCTCCACTGCCGTCGTCCTGACGGTGACGACGGAGGGTGTGGAGAAGGGCGTGGGGTACGCCCAGGTCCTGAGGCAGGTTAAAGCCTCAGTGGACCTCAAGGCCCTCGAAATTGAGGGGGGGCTCCGGTGCAAAACAACTCGCACCGGAGCTCGCCTCCTCGAGATCTCCGGCGCCACCAGCGGCCCCAAAGCCGACGCCCTAGCGGCCAAGCTGAGGGAGTCGCTGGATACCGAAGCCGTCCGCGTCACCAGACCCAACAAATGCGCAGGTTTGCGCATTTCGGGTCTGGATGACGCGGCCACGACGGAGGAAGTCATCTCCGCCGTCGTGGAGGCGGGCGGCTGCCCCCGTGATCAGGTGAGAGCTGGAGAAATCCGCATCAGCTCCACCGGTCACGGCACAGCAGTCGTCAACTGCCCCGTCGCAGCGGCGCAAAAAATTGCGGACGAACGGAGCCTCCTCGTTGGGGGCTTCCTAAAAGCGCGGGTGCAACTCCTGCAGCCCCGCGAGACCAGGTGCTTTAGGTGCCTGGCTGTGGGGCATGTGGGAGTGCAGTGCACAGCGGAAGACACCGTGGGGGATCGGTGCTTCCGCTGCAGTCAGCCCGGTCACAAGGCCAGTGCTTGTGATGCTCCGCCGCGTTGCTACAAATGCGTAGCGGAGGGCAAAGCGGCGGAGCACCGGGCGGACAGCAGAACCTGCGCCGCCTCGAGGCCAAAGCCCCGTTCGTCCGCAACGGGTAGGGGGGTGCCGCTCAAGAGCGGCCACATTCGAGGCGGGATGCGGAGATGGACGTCCATTAATGGACACACCAATCCGCATCCTGCAGGCGAACATAAACCACTGCACCGGTGCTCAGGATCTTCTGTACCAGAGCATCGTGGAGTGGTCTATCAATGTGGTCGTGGTCGCTGAGCCGTACTGGGTCCACCCCGGAAGCCCGGTGGACCTGGACGGCGTAGCGACCGTCTTCGGGGGTTCCGCCGTGGACACCTCGCGCCTTGCACTCATTGCAAGGTGCAGAGGCTGCGTCGCGGCGGACTATGAGGGCTTGGCTGTTGTGGCCGTCTACTTCTCGCCAAGCCTTGACCAGTACGAGCTTGAGCTAAGGCTCGCTGAACTGGACATTGTTCTCGCTGCGTGCCGTCCTCGTCCTGTCTTGGTCCTGGGAGACTTCAACTCCTGGTCTCAGGCCTGGGGCTCCCGGGAAACCAATGACAAGGGGCGAGTACTGGAGGACTGGGCCAACACCCGTGGTCTAGAGGTCCTCAACCGGGGGAGTGTCGCCACCTGGGAGCGGCGGGGGCTCAGTTCGGTCGTGGATGTCGCATTCGCGACCCCTGCTCTCGCCCGCCGCGTCCAGGGTTGGCGCGTGGTGGAGGAGGAGGAGACGGATTCCGACCATATGTATATTCGGTTCAACGTCTCCCCTCCAACTAACCTGCCGCCGACAATCGCGAATCCCCCGGATCCACGTTGGGCGCTCAGACGCCTGGATCGGGAGGCTCTCCTGGAGGCATCAATAGTGCAGGCCTGGATTCCGTCACTGGCCAGGTCTGCCGATGTCGACGCAGAGGCGGAATGGTTCAGGAGAGCCATGTCGCATATCTGTGATGCGGCGATGCCTAGGGTTAAGCCCGGCCCGGCAAAGAAACAGGTGTACTGGTGGTCAGCGGAGATCGCACAGCTGCGAGCAGCGTGCGTGACCGCTCGCCGCCAGTACACCAGGTTTCGCCGGAGGCGTCGCCGCCCAGACGATGCGGCAGCCCGAGAGGCGGAGCTGTATGAGGCGTACAAGGGGGCCAAGAGGCCCCTCCAAGAAGCCATAAAGCGGTCCAAACGGCGGGCCCGCGAAGAGCTGCTGGAGTCTCTGGAGCAGAACCCATGGGGGCGTCCTTACCTTGCGGTCAGGGGCAAAATCCGCCCAAGGGCGCCCCTACTGACCCAGAGCCTCCAGCCGGAGCGGCTGGAGGGGATACTGGGCTCCTTGTTCCTAGCGAGAGCGGAGGAGCACGTCCCTCCGCGTATGGCTCCGCCTCAGGCGCCTGACGCTGATAATAGCGAGAGCGATGTGCCCGAAGTCAGGGAGAGTGAACTGGGGTAGCAGTGCTCCGGCTTAAAGCCCGGAAATGCACTGCCCCCGGACCCGACGGCATTCCAGGCGGAGCATGGGTCCTGGCCCTGGAAGAACTAGGGCCTCGACTGGTGGCGCTCTTTAGCGCATGCCTCGAAAGGGGCCAGTTTCCAAAGGCTTGGAAGACGGGGAAACTGGTCCTTATCCGGAAGGCGGGGCGGCCGGCGGACCAGCCATCCGGATACCGGCCGATCGTGTTGCTCGACGAGGTGTGCAAGCTCTTTGAGCGGATTATTGCAGAGCGCCTCGTCGAGCATCTCACGAACGTGGGGCCAGATCTGGCGGACAACCAGTTCGGTTTCCGCCGGGGGCGCTCCACCGTGGAAGCGATCATGCGCGTTAGGCGCCTGACGGAGGAAGTAGTCTCGCGGGGTGGGGTGGTGGTGGCGGTGTCTCTCGACATCGCCAACGCCTTCAACACCCTACCCTGGAGCTGCGTTAGGGAGGCGCTCGCGTATCACGGAGTGCCTCCTTACCTCCGCCGCATTGTCGAGGCATACCTATCCGAGAGGGCCATAGTTTACCCGAGCTGGCTAGGGCCAGGGCGGCGAGAAGTGTCGTGTGGTGTTCCGCAGGGGTCGGTCCTAGGGCCACTCCTGTGGAACATCGGATACGACTGGGTGCTGCGCGGTACGTTGCTCGAGGGTGTCAGCATAGTGTGCTATGCTGATGACACCCTCGTTATGGCGCGGGGAGCAACGTACCGAAGCGCGGCACTGAAGGCCACGGCAGGGGTTGCTCAAGTCGTGGGTCGAATACGGCGGCTGGGACTCGAGGTGGCTCTCCACAAATCCGAGGCTATGTGTTTTCACGAGCCTCGGAGGGGGCCACCTGCGGGAACCAGCATAACCGTAGGGGGCGTAAGCATCGGCATCGAGCCCACGATGAAGTACCTTGGGCTCGTACTCGATAGCCGATGGGACTTCGGACCTCATCTCCGAAGTCTGGTCCCGAAACTGAGGGGGGCTGCGGCCGCGCTATCGCGGCTGATGCCCAACGTTAAGGGACCCAACGCCCCCACTAGGAGACTGTACCTGGGGATCGTGCGAAGCATGGCCCTGTACGGGGCCCCAGTATGGGCGGAGACTCAGGCGGCCCGCAACGTGGCTGTATTAAACAGCCCGTTAAAAGCGATGGCCGTCAGAGTCATCAGGGGGTATCGCACGATCTCCGTCGAGGCGGCATGTCTCCTAGCCGGGACCCCTCCATGGGACCTGGAAGCGAGAGCCCTTGCGCTGCTGTACCAGTGGCACAAGGAGGCGCTGGAGCGGGGCCATAGGCCGGAGCCCCGAGAAATCAGGGCTCAGCGGTCCCAGCTCCACCGGGAACTCATGGAGACATGGAGGGTGCGACTTGAGCACCCAAGGTGGGGGGAATCCACCATTGCGGCGGTGAGACCGATCATGAAGGAGTGGTTGGAGAGGGACCATGGGGACCTCTCCTACCGGATGTGCCAGATGGTTACCGGACACGGGTGTTTCGGTAAGTATCTGTGGCGCATCCACCGGGAGACAACGCCGCAGTGCCAGCACTGCGAGGATCCTGGCGAAGACACGGCGCTCCACACGTTGGTGGAGTGCCCTGCGTGGGCGAGTCAACGCCGGGATCTCGTTGCGGTCCTGGGCGTGGACGTTCTCTCGTTGGAGACCATGGTGAGGGCCGTGGTCTCCGACGGGAGCAAGTGGCAAGCCGCCGCCTCTTTCTGCGAGCAGGTAATGCGCTCGAAAGAGACGGCGGAGAGGGAGCGGGATAGAACCCTGCCCCCCGAGTTTCGCAGTCTGCGGCGAGGACGCCGCAGACTCATCTACGCCCGGGACTACCGACCTCCTTGATCGGGGCCTGAGGACGGCAGTTGGCCGACTCGCCGTCCTTACAGAAGCAGGCTGTGGCGGAGGGGTGTCGTGTGTGCCCTACACACGCCTGCCAACTCACCGAAGCGGGATAAAACCCGACCCCACCAGGCGAGGCCGCGGTGGCGGTCAAAGTCCGCCGGCAACCCTGGGGTTATCCTTTCGAGGGCTTACCCGGGGTGCCCGGCAACGGACACTTGGGGAGGACACCGTGCGGTTTTAGTCGAAACACGACATAACCACCTCCGTTGGCCGGCGGGGGGGTATCCGAAGGGATTTCCGCACGTTAAAAAAAAAAAAAAAAAAATGTACGTGTCGATAGAAATTGGCCAATCTGATTGGGCAATTAAATTGTATCGTGTGTAAGCCCCTTTACTCTGTTTACGGACCAAAGGTCGGTCGTGTCCAAAAAGGCGTGATCACTAGACTCGTAAAGCCTTGTGAAGAGACAAAAAGACTGAAATTGGGTCTGATGCACCCTCTAAAAACACAAATACGTGACGGCGTTTTTACGTAATGTTGGGTGAATAATCTTAACGATTATTTTCCATTACCCATGCAGTGATGGAGGCCGACGGTCGTTCATTGCCCTTTCTTGTGTCTTAATGCGTCCACCAAAATGATTGTGGAAATGCCGAGTCATATAAAGGTGGGTTATTTATAAATATAGAGGTACAGGCCTTTGAACTGTTACACACTGAATCTCGTCTTAAATGTAAACATTTTGAAAAATAAAATTAAATGAATTATGATTGTCTCTTCTTCAAATATATTTATAGAACGTAGCTTGACTAAACTTAACAATGTTAATCTAATTATTGAGTAATAGGTACTTGTATATATATTTATACACATGAGGCACATATGTTATGTCTATAGGCCTCTGTGGCGTAGCGGTAGTGCATTCGACTGCCACGTCAGGGGGCGCCGGTTCGATTCCCGCTCAGTGCAAATATTTGTATGCATGAATATGTCTATTTGCATTGGTCTGGGTGTTTCTATGTATAATATGTATGTATTTACAAAAAAAGTATTTAAGTATGTTTACCCGCATTCTGGAACCCATAACACAAGCTAGTTAAACTATGCTTAATTTGGGTCTAGAAAGCGCTGTGTAGAATGTCGTAGAATATTAATATTAGAATATATATAGATTTGATTTGATTAGTATAATGCCATCTCGTAATTCCTGGAGGTACATAATTGCATTGTTTGTATTAAGGTTAACATTTTGGTACCTTTTTTTGCGTGCGGAAATCCCTTCGGATAGCGGGGGCGGTTATGTCTTCAGACGCCGGGCTGTAAGGTTGCCCATAAAGCATATCCCCTCGCAAACATAACAATATGAGATTGGGTAAAAAACTCGAGGGGGGTAAGAATCTCTGCGCCCAGGTGCTATTGATCTATTTTAATTACATGGCGTTAGTTAGCTGCGTCCATCATCACCCGATTGTCAATCCCGGTTGCATCCAACGCTCTCACTTCGGAGCCCGGAGTCCGGTCTCCTACTCCTTCAATATTAATTAATCTTCGCTTTTACTAGAGCGACTGTGATCTAGGTCAGATCAAAGTCGCTCTTGTAAAATCGACCCCGAAAGAAAAGCCTGCGTCAAAGCCCCGTTCGTCAATCAACAGGTGTGTACCGGCTTGCAGGTAAGTTTGTTTTGGACTCGAATCTCTTAGCAGGGCTCTGCTTAGAGATTCGAGTCCACGCTCTAGTGGTTGTAAGGGGCTCCTTACAACCACTAGATGGCTGCGTACATGCGTACATTTTTTTTTCGTGCGAAAATACCTTAGGATACTCCCCGCCGGCTAGCGGGGGCGGTTATGTCGGACTTGAACCGATCAATACAATTATGTCAAATATCAACTCTTACTTGTATAATATTACACATCTATGTCGCTTAACCTGTATGGAAATTTAAAGTACTAACTGAAGCCATCCTACAACATCACCACGATATTGTTGCAAATTCAAGTCTCTAGAGAGAGACTACAAATGAGAGATTCAAATCAGTTGATGTTTGCTTCCAAAAGTTTGTTGTAATTCCATTCGTTTTAAAGGGATATTGTCGTCAAATACGTTCAATAGAACAGGTCTTGGAATTTTCAACCTCAAATTAATTTAGACGTTCGATTCACTCTCCGGGTGACTAGGACGTGTCTTTAGTGAATTTATTAAAGTATCTACTGTTGTTTACTACTCAGATACCGGTTAAGGCCGGTGCGCGAGCGCGCAGCCGGTGCTATCGCGTATTGAACTTTATGCAGTATGAGTGAAAGTGTAATTGACCATGACAGTACACAGGACACAGCTGATAATTTAAATATAGACGGTAGCAGTATGGAAGAAGAGGCTCAAATACAAAATGAAACTAATAACTATGATGAAAACTTACACAACAGAGAAGGAGATTGGATTTTGTGTGGAGGAGAGAAAAGGAGAAAAAGTGAGAAAATTGATATCTGCATTACTAGTACAGAAAAATTACCAAAACAATTTGCGTTTGCTAAACTATTTCAAAAGGAAAATATAGGGGGAATACAAGGTATAAAATATGTAAATGCATATAAAATAATCGTAACATTCGAGGACCTAGTAAGTGCTGAGAAAGTGACATCTTGTCAAACCATTAAAGATAAGGCATGGAAAATATACAAGACGTGGGAAGTGGGAGTAACATATGGTATCATAAGAAATATAGACCTGGAATTATCTGAAAGTGAGCTATTGTCATCTATTAAAAGTATGAATGAGTGTGAGATTTTGTCGGTGAAAAGACTGAGTCGGAGAGATCCGGAGTCTGGTTGGATACCTACCGAGACCGTTCGTATATGTATAAAGGGAAACTCGCGACCGCAATATATTAAAATAATTAATAAAAGAATTAGAGTAGAACCTTTTATCTTTCCGGTAACTCAATGCTCCCGTTGTTGGCGTTTCGGCCACCCTTCAAAATTCTGCCCATCTATTAAAATAATTTGCCCAAAATGTGGCCAAGATCACGTCAATTGTGAAACTACTACCTTTCGATGTGTGAATTGCAAGGAAAATCACATATCATTAGCTAAATCTTGTCCTGTTTATTTAAAGGAAAAAAAGTTAAGAAGTTTGATGTCAGATTTCAATTGTACTTACCGCAAAGCATTAGACATGTATATACCTCCGTTCTCACCACGACCACATGTACATAATGAAACAATTATTTCAAGCAAGGTACCTAATAGGACGGTTATATCACAAGGCCAGCCATCAACAACATCGTATGCAGCGGTCACTGCCAATACACGTAGAAACACTGATACTGTTGAAGTCAGGGATACACCTGGTCAGATTGGACAGCGGCCTTCGAAAAGGAAGCACCGTAATTCGATGGATCAAATAACTTTTGGACCAAATTGGTCATCGTCGGAGTCTGACGCCGGTGCATTTGGTGGGATGTCCTCGGTCGCAGGCGGACGCATAGCTACTGAAGAGCGCCCGCGAACGCGTACTCGCCGTCGCCGTCGAAGTCGCCGATCATCAATGACAAGTGAAGATGGTGCGGTTAAAGGTGTGTCATATACAGATGAACCACAGATAAATACATCGGGTTCGAGGCACGTAGCAAACTATCTAATCCCGAGTTGTCTTCTAAGAAAAATGAGTCATTCAAATCACTACTCAACAAAATAAAAATCTTAATTTTATCAAAGAGATACACTTGGGGTCATAAAATTAAGATGATTATCAATGTATCGTTAGAATGGTGCCTGTCTACTTTTATGCATAATATTACTGAGATACCCATATTTGAAAACCTATGTCATATGTTTGTAAACAGTAAAAATGGCTAATAACCTAATGGTTAATATTTTACAGTGGAACGCGCAGAGTGTTAGACCTAAACGGTTGGAATTCGAACAATTATTAATACAAGAAAAAAATCATATAGCTGCAGTTAGTGAAACCTGGTTGGATCCAAGTAGTAACTTTAATTTAAAAAATTATCGAATTTTCAGGGCAGACAGTGAAGATCGTTATGGGGGCGTTTGCATTATGATTCATAAGTCTATCCAAGCGCAATCGTGTCATTTTGACCATCCTAAAGAAGACATACAGATTGTTTATATAAAGGTTTTTAATTGTAAGAATATAGAAGATATAATCGCCGTATACTGTCCTCAATAGGTAACTACGCATAGGCATGACTGGGATATTCTGTTTTCACAATGTCAATCTAAAAGCTTAATTTTGGGAGACTTTAATGCACACCATTTCACGTGGTCATACAAAACCGATAACCGTGGATCCCAGGTTTACGATTCAATATCGCATTTCTACTACATCCTCTTTTAGTCTTTTTTTTTATAAGAAGCGTAACTTTAAAGCTGCGGACTGGGAATCGTATAAAACTTCTCTTGAGAGTAAATTTTCAAATTTTGTTGTATTAAGTGAACGTGAACCCCAAGGTTTATATGACGATTTTATTAACCACATCAATCAAACTGCAAACGATTTCATTCCCACAAAAAAAGTTCCCAAATCCCACGAGCAATTTCACTCCAAAACCATATTGGACTCCTGAATTATCCCATTCGATAGCTAATAGAAGACTTGCTTTATCTAAATTTCGAAAATATCCTACAACGTCTAACCTAACCATTCTTACTCAACGTACCAAAGAGTCGCAAAATCTTATTAAAAATGCCTCAAAGAAGTGCTGGCATAGATTTTGTGATAGTTTGGATGAGGTCTCTTCTGTAAATGAGATGTGGAGGAAAATGAAGTGGATGAAAGGAAACGTAACTCGTAATTCCTTTATTGACCAAAACAAAAGTGAGTCGTTATTCGTGAATTTATGTCCTGCATATGTATGTCCCTAATTCCAAACCTAATTTCAGCTCTGCTAACATTGTAATAGAAACCAAAATTACTTTACACGAACTTGAAACCTGTATTAAAACAAGCGATACGGCACCGGGTTGGGATGATATATCATTTTCAATTATTAAGAATTTACCTAGTAATGGATAGAAAGTATTATTATCCTTATACAATATATTTTTATCTACTGGTTTCACGCCCTACCAGTGGCGGGATATTTGTATCGTTCCAATCCCGAAACCTGGACGTGACCCCACTCTTACTACATCCCTTCGTCCGATTATTTTGATGTCTTGTGTTTGTAAGATCTTTCATTTAATCTTAAATAGGAGATTAGAATGGTTTTTTGAAAAAAAATGGGTTATTTTCAGTAGAGACTGTTGGTTTTAGAAGATCAAAATCTAGTTTGGATAGTCTTACACGATTAGTTACGAGGATTCAATCAGGATTCTCCAAATATTTTTTGACCCTGGGATGTTTCCTTGACATTGATAATGCCTACAACAATATAAACATTGAGTCATTATTGACTATTTTCGATAAATTAGGTGTAGGTGCAAAATATGCAAATTACCTCTGGAATTTCCTAAGTTTAAGAAAGTTAAAAATTAAATATGAGAATAGTTTTATTAGCCGCACTACCGGTCAGGGACTGGCACAGGGTGATCCTCTGTCCCCATTGCTCTTTAACGTCGCAACATATAATATTTGTGGATCCTTAAATTATGTATTTGTGTCTCAATATGCCGATGACTTCGCCTTGTACATTTCTTGTCAAGAAAGATACTTAGCAGACAGCCGTAACTCTCTTCAGGCAGCACTGGACTCATTAGTAAATTCATTGGCAAGTTTGGGATTGAGCGTTTCGCCTTCTAAAAGTAAGATTTGTATATTTAAAAAGGGTATTAATAGGAACAATTCTACAATCAAAATAGATAATATGCCGATGGAAGAAGTAGCTACTGTGAAATATTTGGGTATGTGGTTGGACCGATCTCTAAAATGGACTAAACACATCAATGAGCTATATCAGAAAGCACATAACCTTTTAAATATTATGAAAGTATTAGTTGGCCCGGGATGGGGGGTGCATCCGAAACATTTAAGAAAACTGTATATTTCGCTAATTAGAAGTCGACTAGATTATGGTAGCTTTTTGTATGACAGTTCATGTAAATCTAAATTATACAAATTAGATAAAATTCAGAACGAAGCTATGCGTATAATTGGAAGTTTCATCAAAAGCACTCCTATCCACGTAATGGAGAGCGAGATTTGTATTGTACCTTTAGAAATTCGCCGAATATTTCTTGGGGGTAAATTTTGGCTTAAATCTATGTCCTCGTCTAACAATCTCACTCACTTATTTCACGTAGGTACTGGAGACGAAAAAGAACTCCAATTCTTGTTGTAATAAACTCCACATTTAAGGATATTAATATAGATTCACGGGTGTGTTTAGAAATGTTTTCATTGGATTATTGGATTAACTGGTATAACTTAAATGATATAGTGAAGTATAATATAGAAGGTGTGCATTGTGCTAAAAGAAGTTACAAGCCTAATTTACTTCGTGAACGCTGTTCCTTATATCTAGACGGTGAATATTTTGACCATTATAAAATATTTACCGACGGGTCCAGGGAAAGTCGTGCGAGTATGGGTGCCGCGTTTTATGATCCCCAAATTAATCAAAGTTTGAAATTTAGATTTGTTCACAGTATGTCCATTACTTCTCTTGAATTAATCGCCATCTCAGAAGCCCTAGCATACATTAAATCCATAAATGCCATTAAATTTGTAATTTTAACTGAATCAAGAAGAACCCTCCAACATTTAGCTCGGTGTACCTACCTCTTATAGAAGAGGCATGCCGATAGCTTATGATATTATTAAGTCACTTTTTGAATTAAAATTTAATTCAAAAGAGATCATCCTTCAATGGATTCCCTCACACATCGGGCTGACTGGTAATGAGGAAGTGGACATAATGGCGTGACAGGCTTCAAGCGATGGCATACCTATGGGTTCCTTGCCTTTCTTCACTGATTGCATACATTTAATCCGAGAACACTGTTTTAAGCTATGGAAGGTTCATTTTGACAAACGATCAGTGGAGAAAGGTATATGGTACAAAACCCTACAAAACGAGCCTTGGAAGATCCCGTGGTTTGATGACTGTACGTTGGGGAGACAGAAATTAGTTATATTTACTTATTAGTGCCTTTAGATTACGTTCCGGCATCATTCCACTTAATAAATTCGCACACATGATGAAGAAGGTTCTGCTCAGAATGTGGCATAGTAGAAGATGCGTTGCATATTATGATGGAGTGTGTCCGAAACGAAGACGTAAGGCAGGATATGTCTTTTTATACTAATAATCTGGGACAACTCGGCAATTGTAACGAAGTGTTGGCTGCTCCCGTTTCGGAGGCAGCAAAGGCACTGTATAGGGTAGTTCTGGTTGGTATGAGAAGGAGATCGTCGTGTATATGACATAATATTTGTTAGATGTTATATAGTTATAAGGAATAAAATGGTGTCGACCTTACGGAGTGGCGTAGTCTCGAGGGACTAAAACTCCTTAAATAAAGAAAAAAAAATAATAATTTAGAAATGTATTGAAATAAAACTATTTTAACGGATTGTATCGCGATTTATTTGATGTTATTTTATATTTTACATTGATCCCGACGTTTAGGTTGCTTTTCATCAGCCATGGTCACGGGGAGACTAGAGGAGGACGGCGTGGCGACTAGCGCCCCCCTCCCCTCCCCCAATCCGGGACAATACGGGGACACCGTGGTTCCCAAACCCGTGGGGGCCTTCTCAAAACCGGAGATGGCCCAGGGTCAGTCGAGGTGCGAGGGAAATGCTTTATGGGCAACCTTACACCCCGACGCCGACGATGTTTTGTGATGAATTGGGGAAATCAATGGGCCAGTTATTAAGTTCATATCTAGAACAAAACGTTACTAACTATTGTTTGCCGGGATTAACTTATTGTAATATAATTAAAAAAATTAAGAATTATAGTTTAAACAGTAACAATACATTTGTAATTTTAGTGGGAGACAGGGGAAATACAGACAGGAATGCATTCATACATTGTTTTGAATTGTTGAACTCACTAGATGTTAAAAATATAATTTTATTCACACAACCATATAGCCGTAGCTTGTCACAGGCAGAAAACAATTTTAGATATAAGCTTAATCAAACAATACATACATTGACACATCATAATGCAAATAAATTGCATCTGATTGATTTAAATATATATTTAGAAAATAAATTGTTATTGACAAAGAATAAATTCTATTTGAATAGATATTTTAAGAGACAGATAGCAGCTTCGCTATCATATTATATTAGATATTCAGCCAAGAATTTGGCTAACCAAATATATAATAATTTGCTTTTATTGAGCAAAAAAATGACAATGTTGATCTTGTAACCTTGGAATCTGTTCCAAGTAAGAGTAACAATCATTTAAATTTAATTCTAGGACAATAGGGGAAATCTCTGGCAAATTAAATTTAAAGACAAAGGGAAAGCCTACGTTCATGAATATTGTTCATCAAAATATTGAA
The DNA here is from genome assembly GCA_946251805.1 of Cybosia mesomella. Taxonomy (NCBI): domain Eukaryota; kingdom Metazoa; phylum Arthropoda; class Insecta; order Lepidoptera; family Erebidae; genus Cybosia; species Cybosia mesomella. Next base: position 10,426,837 of record OX276394.1, on the reverse strand, counting down.
GGTTTTTCTGGCAAAGAGTTGGAACTGGAATTATTATTAATTATATTCTTAAATGAAAGGAATATTCATGTACTTTGTTTAACTGAACACTGGCTAAAAAAACATGAACTATTAGTTAGTATTGATAATTATAAAGTTATTAGTTCGTTTACTAGAGATTTTGCTATAAGAGGTGGGTCACTCATTTTAAATAATGACAAATTATTAATGAAAAGACATAGTAGCACTCTCAAGTGAGCGAAATATTGAACTATCATGTGCAGAGCTTGAGCAATTTATTCTTATTAGCGTCTATAGACCTCCTTCTGGAGATTACCACCAGTTTGAGTCTATTATGGAAGAAACCTTAAAAAAGGTATGTAAATGCAAAAAGAAGGTAGTTGTATGCGGCGATTTTAACATTAATATTTTAGAAAACTCCCAGAACGCGTTAAGCTTCCTAAATATCTTTAAATCTTTTAACTTACAAAATCTTTTTAGTGAACCAACTCGCATCACATCCATATCAGCTACCTGCTTAGATAATATTTTTTCTGACAGTGGTGTAAATGAAAAATTTATAATAAATTTCATTAAATCGGATCATACAGGTCAGCTAGCTAGATTTGAGCACCAACATGTTCCATTACCAAAAAATATTGTATGTAGACCAATCACGACATATCGATTAGAAAATTTTAAAGAAAACATTAAAGATAAAGTACCTCTGCTAGAGCTCAATAATAATGATGATGGTCCGAATAATCTCTACAGAAATTTGTTCGGAGTAATCAAATGTGCATTTAATAATATTTTCACTAAAAAGACAATTATTTTTTTTTTCTTTTTTTTTTTAAAACGAATATTAGCAACCGAAATTACTAATATTCCCCTAACCCCTCCAGCTAAGCTAAATTGCTTGTGTTAGGAGTGGGTTCACGTCGGTAGTGTAATGGCCAGGATTCGAACCCGGGACCTCTCGATCGTTAGGTCGACTCCTTAACCACTAAGCTACCGACGCTAATAATAAAGGTGAATCAATTTAAAACTAAATTTAGTGATTGGGCTACACCTGGTATCTATAAAAGTAGAAAGAAATTATATGAATTATACCAGACAAAGGCATCTACTAGTGAGCCACAAGTAATTGAACATATTAAAAAGTATTCTAAACTATTCAAGAAAGTCTGTTCAATAGCCAAATCAAATTATATACGGGCTAAAATAGAGAAATCAGATAATAAAATTAAGGCAACATGGAATGTTATTAACAAAGAAACTTTTAAAACAAGGTCACGTGATCGATCCTTCGAGTTAAAAATAGATGATCAACGCATTGATACTGATTCTGCGGTGGCCCATGCATTTGAATCTTTTTTTCCACTGAAACAATTCTTAAAATTTTTAAGGAATTAAACATAAAAAAAACTGAGGATCTCTGGGGCATTTCAACCAATATAATAAGATCAATAATGCCCGTTATTGCGCCTTACCTTGCATTCATATTCAATAAATGTATAGACGAAAAACAGTTTCCTAATCTTATGAAGTACAGTAAAATCATTCCGTTATTCAAAGCAGGGGATAAAAGTAATCCATCCAATTTTCGACCCATCTCTATACTACAATTAGTACAAAAAGTAAAATTTTTGAAAAAAATATATTTAATCAACTGCTTTCGCATCTCACTGCCAATAGATGACTTCATAACAAACAGTTTGGTTTCACTAAAGGCAGAAATATATATATAAATAAAATATAAATATATGATATATGTAAATGACCTTCCTTACTTCATTGAAAATCTTTGTGAGATAGTATTATTTGCTGATGACACATCATTAGTTTTTAAAACTGACAGACAAAAAGTAGTACTTGACGATGTGAATAATACCCTTTCTAAAATATTGCATTGGTTCACAAGTAACAACTTGCTGCTCAATGCGAAGAAAACAAAATGTGAAAAATTTACCATGCCCAATGTAAGACAGATAGATACACATATTACAATGAATAATGAATCTGTTGAAGTAGTCAATACCACAGTTTTTCTTGGACTAACGTTAGATAATAAACTGCAATGGGGTTCTCATATCACAGCCTTAGCAGGTAGACTTAGCTCAGCTGCCTATGCGGTTAGAAAGATCAGGTCACTGACTGACGAGGAAACGGCACGATTAGTTTATTTTAGTTACTTTCAAAGCGTTATGTCATATGGTCTGCTGCTGTGGGGCTCAGCTGCCGATATTGAGTCTATATTCACATTACTGAAACGAGCTATACGAGCAATCTATAGCCTCGGACCCCGTGACTCGCTGAGGGAACTATTTAAAGAAATTAATATTTTAACTGTTGCTTCCCAATATGTGTACGACAACATCTTATATGTAAAGAGGAACCTACATCTGTTCAAAAAAAAATCGGACGAATATAATTTTAATACCAGAAATAAAAATAGCTTGCAGCGCCAAAACTCAAACTTCATAAAGTTGGTAATTCGTTTGTAGGCAAATGTATAAAATATTTAATAAAATCCCTCAGGCTTTGGTTGACCTGCCACTTAATATATTTAAAATAGAAGTGAAAAAAGGTTTAATGGAAAAAGGTTATTATGAAGTAGATGAATATCTTAATGATAAAAATGCATGGTCAACCTAATTAATTCTTAACTCTTGCTCTCGCACATATTTATTATAAATAAAACAAAACATATATTAAAAAATAAATAAAAAAGATAACATAACGATGATCTACCTGAGTTTCTTGGTGGTCTCTTCTCAGTAGATCCAACTACCGAACCAGTGAAAGAATCATTTTCAAATGATTTATTTATATAATTTTGATAAACGCAATTGTAAAACTTTGACATTCATATGTGCTCTTTATGTGCCTAAACTGAATAAACGAAATTGATTCTTTGATTCGTCTGCAGACCCGAGACGGCGTGCGGTTTTAGTAGGTTCAAGCCCTACATAACCTCCCCTGCTGGCCGGTGGGGGGGGGCGGATTTGAGGAGTTTTCCGCACGAAAATAAAAGGTATGGAACCCTAAAAACTGCAAGAGGAACAGAATAACTTTTTATATAGACATTTTCGTCTACGCCTACGACCTATTCTCAGACCTACCAAAAAAAATCATAAGAATCAGTCAAGCCGTTTCGGAGTAGTTTGATAACAAACACTGTAACCCTAGATTTAATATATTAGATATCTATACCAGTGTAAATGGCTCTTATAATCCATGGTCCATGGTCAATACTTGTGTGAAGCTATCTAAAAGTTTGTCGTGATTTTCTCTCGGCCTTTCAGTCTTACTTACAGTTACTACTACTAATGATGATTGCTATTTGACTATGACTAACTGAGACGATTTAAGTTTTGACTTAAACTTTGAAAGCTTTTCACACCAGCTGAAATTCATATGCAGCAAAGCATTTCAGACGCTAAATACTTCTTATCTCCAGGCGCTGCATTAGATTTTTTATTTTTATCCCCCGTTAGTAGCTTTCGACTATAGATTTGTACACAAACGATAAAATATTTTATTACCCAATCACATTACGACAACCAATTGTGTCAGAAGTGTAAATCATCGACTCAGCAGTTGGCTGGCAGTAAAAGTTGGGTAGACCCGTAACGAACACAACAGATCATTGTTGTGTGGTTTCGCAACCACAATTCGTATAAATTGTGAAATTATTTAAAGCTTGTAATTTTTATTTAGGTGTTCAACGTCGTGTTGTTCTTTATGTAATCATAGTAATCACATGTAATCGTAGTTCTGTCAAAGTTGTCCTGTAACTAGTAGAATTCATTTAAAAGGGCGTCCATCATTCGCAATTATGTGGCTTCTTTCTGACAAGAGCGCTAATTCGGGTACAGATATTTTACTGAGTGGAATCAATAGAGTACTCTATATTTTCTATATTAATATTAAACTACATTGTGATATGATGAAAGAGCTCCTTTGATACGAATGGTGAATAATTTCGTCTTCATTTGTAATAATTCTTCTTCATCCGAGCCCTAGTTGCTTGCAAAACTTGTACCTACTTACATAATGCAGGTTGACCCTCAACTTCGAGATGACAGCCTGCACCAGCATGTGTAGCGACTTGCAGTCGAGGTCGCTTGGGCCCTGGAGATCTTGGTGGAGCCCCATACACACATTCTGGGTGAAATTGACTGAAAATTAAAAATTATGGCCATGCCTCAAGAAAATGCAATATTAGATACAATAGACTGACCTCCGTCCTCCATGAGGGCAGGCCTGGGGGTGGCTGGTGAGGCCGCCTGACACCCCAGCAGAAACAGGCCAGGACGGCGGGGCGACTACCGAAACCGAAACCGGGGCAAGACGGGGACACCGTGGTTCCCAAACCCGAGGCAAGACGGGGACACCGTGGTTCCCAAACCCGAGGGGGCCATCTCGAAACCGGAGATGGCCCAGGGTCAGTCGGGGTGCGAGGGATATGCTTTATGGGCAACCTTACATCCCGGCATCTGAAGACCCGAGACGGCGTGCGGTTTTAGTCGTTCAAGCCCGACATAACCACCCCCGCTGGCCGGCGGTGGGGTATCGGGGGGGATTTCCGCACGAAAAGAAAAGGTGCAATAGACTACACATTCTGACATATCTCGGAAGACAACTTCCTTTTCAAATCACGTAGTAAAATAAACCGACAACGAAACATCCGCAGTTTGAAAAAGGAAAATACGTGCTTGTGACATATAAAAGAACGAGATCCGACGACATGATTTCTGTGCCCATCTGTTTTTTTTTTAAGTTTAACCCGAAAATGAGCTCTTTGCTGAACCTATAAAATACATTTACGAAAAAACTTGACATTGGCGTCTTCGCCATTAATACTTTTATAAACATTTATTATATTTTATTTGACATTGGCGAAATTGCGGTGATTCTACTGCAGAAGCCATTAATTATTAAAAAATGAGCTCTTTGCTTGTCAAACATTATGAGACACAGTCAATGACATAAGTAGCTTAACACATTCCAATTTATTGAAAATCTTAAACATAACGTTATGTTATGTTTAAGATTTTCACGCTTGTATCCATGAAGGGGTAGGCAGAGGTATCTTACACACCCAACTCTTAAACATTTCAGAAAATACATAATACACAAAATATTATTATTTTTTATTATGAATATCTGATTTATGATATTATGGATTATACCACTACTACTAATTGAGCTGAGCGTTTGGTCGACACTGTACTCCTCCGGAACCACAATACCGATGTTGACCAAATTTGCGATGGTGATAGTGTAGACACCGCTGAGTGTTTAGAGGGGTCAACTGTTCAAATACAATGTACCATTGAGGAATAATCATCGAAAAACAGATTCACGAGCGCGCGGACTTAGCTATGCGCGCGACCGTAGTAAGATGCCTTATTTTTCAAGTAAGAGGCCTGCTGGCTCAGCTCAATTTATTTCAGTCGCACCCTGCACTGAATTCCTAGTACATTAATTTATTGATACATGCATTCCATGGCAAAATAGACTTTGTAAACATTTTAGCAAAAAGCAATACTTGTCATTGACCTTACTTGTGTGAGAGCTAACCAACTATTTATTGGCACCATTTCTTCAGTCCCATATTTATGAAAAAGATTTACGAATATAATTTAGGTTACTCCCAGGCCCTTTTTTTTTTGGCCAGCGGGGGTGGTTACGTGTATCGACTAAAACCGCACGGTGTCCTCCCCAAGTGTCCGTTGCCGGGCACCGCGGGTAAGCCCGGCACTATTCACTACTCCCAGGCCCTAGCAAAAAGTTTTCTGTTTACGCCAACCACATCGGCGCTTACTATTGAAAGTAAGAATAAAACTATTTATGTGGCCACGGAGCATCTTAACTGCTCCAAAACGGTGTAATTACCCTCACTTTCACTATTTGGAAACTCGACCGAAATGAGGTTTCTCGGTTTTCATTAATGCCCCTAAATTCAATACTGCCGTCACTTCTCAAACTTCCCTAAGTTTTATCTTTGTTTTTTAAATCACTTAAAAATTCAAATGAATATTGCATTAGCGGAACAAATTTCTGTTGATACAATATTCATTTGAATTTCAAATAGTTTTTTTGTCATATTGTATTGTAATGGATCATGTATGACCCGAAATAGTGTCAACAAAGCTCGCACTTCACATGTAACGCTGATAAAAACGTTATATTATAAAAAAAAAAACCGACTGAAATAATAGATCAATGGCTATAATCCAAATTTAATAGCCAGTTTATTATAATTTATAGTCATCCAATATCAGTCTGACTTGTATAGATTAAATAGATTTCTAAAATTAAACAAAGTTCATGTGAAGGCTGGTATTAGAACCGAGGCTGATATTCTGTGCATCCACTCTACGTTAAATTTATAAGACCTCTCATTGTGCGTCGGGGATTTTTGAAGACGGTTTTCGAAAATATCCAGTGACATGATATAATTAAAACATTAAATATATAATTTTATTTACAATATTACAAACTAAAATGTAGTAAAACTAGTAACTGTCTTTTACACTTGGCAATTACAAATATAATTCGCACTGTGTCTAAAACTATAAAATTCGTTGCTAAATAGTTTTAATCACTTATTCTCAGTTTGATGATACAATAGTCGTCATGAATCTTAGGTGCAAAATGTCTTTCTATTCTATTATTTAACATTACATTGTAGTTATTTTAAGCTCCTTAATTATTGTACTCTATGAACTAGCCTTTATCCATGGTTTCACTCGCGTATGATGTGCATTTTTTTATACCTCTAGAAACACTTAAATTTATTCACATAATATTTCAGTTTTGAGTAAATATAATTATCATCTACATTTTTTTAGGTGTTTTCCTTTGATTCTCGAACAAACAAGCTTTAACAGTTTAGTAAATAATACAATTGGCTAAAATATGCAAAATATATTATTAGATTTAAGAATATTTAGGTATATCGTTGTACACAATCTTTAGCAGAAAAAGAATTAAATAAAATAGCATCGAGATTCGTGAATGTTCTCTCGTCTCTAACTTTGGTATAATGTATATAAGTTAGAGATATTTCACATACTTATACTTAATACAATGCTCACACCAAAATCGGAATACCTGTAAGGAATAAAACTATATTCTCAACTCAAATAATAATTAAAATTTAATTAGATAATTTCTGGTTTCTGAAAAAAAATCAGGTCGTCTATTTGAAATCTTGTACGACTTGAACCACTCTTTTATTCCTTTTTGAAGGAAAATCAATTTAACTGGACAAAATACATATAAACCTATACAAACATATCACAAATCGAATAAATAAATTGAGCAATAACACAATCTATATGGTAACTTTATTAATGAGGTGAACCTGGGTTCATATCAGAAAATATTCTGGGCCCACATAGGATCCGCATTTTGGGAAATCTGAGGGCGCTTGAACAAAGTCTCTCTGATCACCCACTTTTAATATAAAGTCTAGCCCTCTAGTCCAATGCGTTGATCGTTCGTCCCTCATTAACCAATAACCTGGATTATCAGCCTTGAATCTTAATGCTACTGCACCGAATTTGGGCACGACTATAGTGTCTTTTAATACCGGATTGACAAGATTCTTAGTAAATAATTTGTCGTCTTCATGCATTTTAATTATAGCTTCTTTATCGAAACTTTTGTGAAGCTCTCTCAATCCAATGACGTAGAAACTGTATCCATGAAGATGAAATATGTGGTCCGATTCACCACCTGCAAATAAAAAAGCATATAAATATGGATAGGTTCAATAATGTTAATTACTTAACGTAACCATACATTTCGTTTCAAACGTCCCTTTAATCATTCTCCGTCCCAGTGTCCCCGAAAAGAGATTTAAACCCTGATCATCATCTGAGGTAGACCTCCTTTTGCCAGGTCTTTAATTTTCGCATACAAGTCAGAAACATACGTAGTACTTTATCATAGGTCATAAACGTGACGCGTGACCTATAAATCATAACATAAAAGGACTCACAAACGTAGTTTATATTTAGTAATAAAAATATTAAACAATCGGCAGTACTGTCACGTACATCGGTAAACACTTATACGTGGATAAACATATGGATATCGACGTTATAGAAGACGAATGTGATAATAACAATATTTGGCATGCCCTATATTATACAGCTAAACGTACTACTATATATATAGCCAATAGTCATAATATTTGCAAACACCATGCAGGGCTGTGGCGAAGAGCTTTACTTTTGAAATTTGGATAACAGTGAGTGTTACATTATAAGATCGACGACTCATTAAACTTATTAATAAATAAAATAATGACAAAATACCAAAATATCCAATATCGTAACAGTTCACGAAATGGAATTTACTATAGAATATTTTCATAATCCATTGTATCAATGAAACTAGTAACTTTTATCTCCAACAGAAAATTTCAAACATACCGACTCGTCGCGTGGGATCTTTAAAAGCCCAGCTATCATATCATAAAAATACAAAACAACTACTTTTAAAATATTCCCACTATACTTCTACTTTGTGTAGTTTCCTAAAAAGGGTTATACTTGACGCTCATAGCGGTAAGACTCAGCTCGTGCACTTACACCGTTAGATACAGACATGTATTTCAGCTAAACTAGAAAAACCTAGCGCCAACTTGGAGAAAAAATAAAGATAAAAGCGTAATTTTCTTAGTTTTCGTAGAATCCTATTTTATATTACATTATTTGTATTGTATCACTCACAAAAATATATAAAAATGAGAGAAAGTGCTTATATTTAAAAAAAAAAATCTAAACAACTTTCGAAGACGAAAATAAATGTCGATTTTTTTTAAAGTTAGAATATCTATTTTAATTATAATATGAAAATACCTTACTATTCCTCTCAACATTATTTGTAAAATAATAGTTATTTATGCAACTGTGGTATAATGAGGGGTATTAAAACATGAATGTGGGTGATAATAGTATCACATGAGTGTTTTAATACCTAATTATACAGTTGCATACAAAACTTTATCTACACCAATGATGTGTATTTTCGTAAGTAAACAAAACAATTTGCAAAAATAATAGCGTAGAAAAATAGCGCGAATTCGAATTAGAACGAATAAGCTTTAATTTTTTTTTACGGCGCGCGCCGCCGCTGTGGTAGTGCAATGCAACGCGCGTGAATGACAGTTCTTTTTTTGAAACTCATACAGATTCCACGCATCGAGCGGTAAGAATTTGGCTGTCTGATGAGTAACCCTTTGCGCGGAAGAGATTGAAAAAGCGAAAGGAGTGTTATTATGAAATTTCATACAACATTATAACACCCGTTCGGATGATATTATGGTTATTAGGACATTGGATGTATTAATGTTGACAATAAGCTAACTGTTTCAGAATCTTTTATAGAGGATTTAAAGCATGGGTGTAGATAAATGATAAAATGAGAATGCCCTACTGTTAATATTTGGGGTCCCTAAAGACCCGATGACTCGCGTTACAAAATAAGGCGCGACCGGTCGAGGGTTAACCATGTTGCTGAAAAGCAACCGAAACGTCGGAATCCGTTTTATTAATATAGTTTTATATTAACTGGTTTTATTTCAATGTGTGTGTAACATTCGTGTAAACCTCCGACAATATCATTATAAAACTCTGTAAAATGTTGTAACAACAAGTTGGCCTTCGTAAATGGAAGGTGATGGCAAAAATTATAGCAAAACAACTCATTTTTTTACGTTTAATGGACGTTAGTTCCAACTACATGCACGTTAAGTACTTATCTTGTGAAGTTTTGATTTGAAGACACTACCCACAGATTGAACATCGTCAGTGTCGTATGTCTCCTTTTTTAAATGGTTTATTTAACTTTCCCTGGTTGTTACTAAATCAACTTCGAAAAAGAAGGAGATTATCAATTCGACATTTAACTTTTTTTTTCGTGCGGAAATCCCCCCCCTCCCGCGCCGGCCAGCGGGGGCGGTTATGTCGGGCTTGAACCGACTAAAACCGCACCCCGTCTCGGGTCTATAGACGCCGGGGTGTAAGATTGCTCATAGAGCATATCCCTCGCACCCCGACTGACCCTGGGCCATCTCCGGTTTCGAGATGCCCCCCTCGGGTTTGGGAACCACGGTGTCCCCGTCATGTCCCGGTTTGGGGGAGGGGCGCTAGTCGCCCCACCGTCCCGGCCTGCTTCTGCTGTGGTGACAGGCGGCCTCACCTGCCACCCCCAGGCCTGCGCTCATGGAGGACGGAGGTCGTTAAACGACCTCCGGCGCTTGAGTCACCTGCGACGCGCGGCGAGCATGTTGCGGGCTCGGCGCGGCGGGCCGGGAGAGTTCTAAATCTCTCCCGGGCGCGCTCCGCCATCTCTTTCGCGAGCGTTACATGCTCGCAGAACGAGGTGGCGGTGGCCCACGCGTTCGCGCTCGGCTCCATTGCCGCAATCATGCTGTCGAGCGAGAGGACTCCCACCCCGATAGCTGCCACGAGTAATTCGACATGTACCTATAGATGTTTTTTTTGACACTGCACAATATATTCTCATACTAAAAATGACGAAGAGGATCTGGAAACTGGAAAGGAGCGAAATTAAATGGTAACTTATAAACAATCGACTTCGTTATTAAATATTTGTACTACTGTTTGAATCATACAAAGACGGTGAGTAATTGTAATTGTAAATATCGTGCACCTACATACTTTTTTTTATTTCGTATCATTGCAACCTTCTATGAGCAAAACGGAGGGGGGGGGGGTCTTAGAGGATAAGGGGTCCGATAGCAGTCGCTCACATAAAAGCGAAAATAATTAAATCCACAACGAAAGGAAGAATAGGATGTATAGGGGGTCCTACCATGATCTTCGGAGCCTAGGCCAACCTCGCCTGCTAGCCGGTACACCTGCTGATTAACTGACGAGCCTCTGGCGCAGGAATGTCCTCTAGGACATTCCCACCCTCCAGGGTTAGAGGGGGTCAGACGACATTCGCTACCGCAAAAACCTAGACAAGCCAAATCCAGAGAAATTCGGATGATGAAGTTACTTCATATTTTTATTCTGAAGCTTTTTTGACTGCCAGTATATTCTCTTATTCTCTTATCTAAGTACTGTGTTATGAAGTTAATTAACCTCAACCATGACCAAAACATAGTGTACTCACGGGAACGACCCATGTTTAGCAGTGGAATATTACACACTAATGAAAAAAGCTAATCGAATGCCTCTATAGCCCCACTTTGATTCCCAAAGGGCGAACTACCAATTTAGTCCATGGTCTACATGGGCCTGTGACATATTAAACAAAATAAAGCTGTATTATGCCCATATGTAACGTTATGAACTGATAACATTTACAATAGAGATACTGTGTGGGGTGTATGTTGGGTAACCTCCTCGCGTGTCATTCCGATTCCGATCCCACTGCAGTCCGGGGGGAACGGAATCGGAGCGGCCGGTACACCCTGGGCGGCGGTCAATGGTTTCCCCCTTTATGGGGTTGGCATTGATCGTCGGCCAATACCCGACGTGGCGGGAACACATCGCTCTCCGTACTCCTCTGCTTTCAGAGGAGACAGGATGAGGGATGGTGTTCGTGGCGGAGGCCACCATAGGGTCCTGGGGGACCCAGGGGCGGGTTGGCCCACTGCTAACGCAGGGGCCGACGGGCACTTGTGCCGCCGCCGGTGAGAGAGGACTAGCCATCCTCTCGCTTTCCGTAATCGGTAGGTGATCAGCAACGACCTGACTGGTGGCTCCAGAAGGGTACGCCGTGAACTTGCTGACCGGAGGGCTTGCCTGTATTAGTCGGCCCACGACAAGGAAAGTCTATAACACCCGACAGCGAAGTCGTAAAAACCTATGGATACCAGCCGACCTCCATAGTATTTAGGCTTGTCCAGGTGCAGGGGGCTCCGCCTGGATCGACCGTCCTTCCCCCATACTCGTGGGATATGATATGAGCAATTTAAATCAAAAAACCAAAACTAATACCGAGGATAAATCAGACGACCAAGGCACGCATAACGGCAATGATAATGACGGAGTGGAGGTTGTGAGGGAGGAAGAGGTGAGATTCCTGCGGTCTCGCACGCGGGCGACCAAGGCCGTCTTCGCCAGACCTGCTACACCACTACCTATGGGAGAGGTAACGGACGCGGAGATTGCGTCCACGGCTGGGACTGACAGCGAGTCAGCTCCCAGCCGAATACGTAAGAGGCCTCGCTCTCGTGGACCCGCTCTAGACCGGAGCAGAAGCTCCTCCGGACAGAGGGCGGTCTCCTCGAGTGAGGATGATCGGCCGGCAAAAGTGCTGGCCACTTCGGCGGGCAGGGTGCCGGTGCACGTCCCTCCACTACCCAGTGGCAGGGACCAAGGCGTCCCCGCGGCTAGGGAGCTCCTTGCAGCGCTTGCTCGGATTACAGAAACCATAAAAGGTGCAAAAAATGTATCCGGCAAGAAGAAGACAGTGGCGGAGAATGTTGCCGTCGCCAAGACAGCGCTTGAGGAGCTCCTCTCTCGGAGCGTATCCGAGGAGGAAGCGAAGCTCAGGGACCGGGTCGCCACCCTGGAAACTGAGTTCGCTAACTCGCTGGAGCAGCAACGGGTGCTCCGCGGGGAGGTCGAAAAGCTGACCCAGCTAGTTACGGGGTCAGCGGGGGCCCGGACTGCGCCAGGTCCCCGGGAGGCACCGCCGGCCAGGGTGGCCTCTGGTACCGGGGAGATAGTGGTGCCAAAATCAGCGCCAGGGCCAAAGGCGGCAAAATCGACGCCAACGTCGGCGCCTAGATCGGTGCCTACGCCGGCGCCCAATCTGGCACCCAGGCCGGCACCAGAGCCTGCGCCGAGCATAACGCAGCTGCTGGCGGCGATCGAGAGGCGCCTTGGCGTACTGGAAGACCGGGCGTACCGTCCTCCACTGGTGCGGCCCGCCTCCTACGCGACTGCCGCCAGCGGAAATCCCGGTCCCAAGACAGGGACCGGTGTCCCGGCGAACCCAACGCCCGATAAGGGGAAAGGGAAGGGGAAGAAGCGCGGCACCCCCGCTGTATCCGCTGCTCCCGCTACACCCGAGCATTCCTCCAGAGGGGAGGGCTGGGAGGTAGCGGGGGCCGCGAAAAAGGCGAAAAAGGCCAAAAAAGCCGCCAAAAAGGCGGCCAAGAAGGCGGCCAAAGCCGCTGCGGCGAATGCGCCGAAGAGGCTCCGCGCCCCACTCTCCACTGCCGTCGTCCTGACGGTGACGACGGAGGGGGTGGAGAAGGGCGTGGGGGTACGCCCAGGTACTGAGGCAGGCGAAGGCCTCTGTGGACCTCAAGGCCCTTGAGATTGAGGGTGGGCTCCGGTGCAAGACGACTCGCACCGGAGCTCGCCTTCTCGAGGTCTCCGGCGCCACCAGCGGCCCCAAAGCAGATGCCCTAGCGGCCAAGCTGAGGGAGTCGCTGGACGCGGAAGCCGTCCGCGTCACCAGACCCAATAAATGCGCAGGGTTGCGCATTTCGGGTCTGGATGATGCGGCCACGACGGAGGAACTTATCTCCGCCGTCGTGGAGGCAGGCGGCTGCCCCCGGGATCAGGTGAGAGCTGGAGAAATCCGCTTCAGCTCCACCGGTCACGGCACGGCAGTCGTCAACTGCCCCGTCGCAGCGGCGCAGAAGATTGCGGACGAACGGAGCCTCTTCGTTGGGGGCTTCCTTAAGGCGCGGGTGCAACTCCTGCAGCCCCGCGAGGCCAGGTGCTTTAGGTGCCTGGCCGTGGGGCACGTGGGAGTGCAGTGCACAGCGGGAGACACCGTGGGGGACCGGTGCTTCCGCTGTAGTCAGCCCGGGCACTAGGCCAGCACATGCGATGCTCCGCCGCGCTGCTACAAATGCGTAGCGGAGGGCAAAGCGGCGGAGCACCGGGCGGACAGCCGATCCTGCGCCGCCTCGAGGCCAAAGCCCCGTTCGTCCGCAACGGGTAGTGGGGGTGCCGCTCAGGAGCGGCCACATTCCCGGCGGGATGCGGAGATGGACGTCCATTAATGGACACACCAATCCGCATCCTGCAGGTGAACATAAACCACTGCACCGGTGCTCAGGATCTTCTGTACCAGAGCATCGTGGAGTGGTCTATCAATGTGGTCGTGGTCGCTGAGCCGTACTGGGTCCACCCCGGAAGCCCGGTGGACCTGGACGGCGTAGCGACCGTCTTCGGGGGTTCCGCCGCGGACACCTCGCGGCTTGCAGTCATTGCAAGGGGCCGAGGCTGTGTCGCGGCGGACTATGAGGGTTTGGCTGTCGTGGCCGTCTACTTCTCGCCAAGCCTTGACCAGTATGAGCTTGAGCTATGGCTCGCAGGACTGGACATCGTTCTCGCTGCGTGCCGTCCTCGCCCTGTCTTGGTCCTGGGAGACTTCAACGCCTGGTCTCTGGCTTGGGGCTCCCGGGAAACCAATGCCAAGGGGCGAGTTCTGGAGGACTGGGCCAACACCCGTGGCCTAGAGGTCCTCAACCGGGGAGGGTAGCCACCTGGGAGCGGCGGGGGCTCAGTTCGGTCGTGGATGTCGCATTCGCGACCCCTGCTCTCGCCCGCCGCGTCCAGGGTTGGCGCGTGGTGGAGGAGGAGGAGACGTCATCGGACCACAGGTACATTCGGTTCAACGTCTCCCCTCCACCTAACCTTCCGCTGACTATAGCGAACCCCCCGGATCCACGTTGGGCGCTCAGACGCCTGGATCGGGAGGCTCTCCTGGAGGCATCTATTGTGCAGGCTTGGATTCCGTCACCGGCCAGGCCTGCCGATGTCGACGCAGAGGCCGAATGGTTCAGGAGAGCCATGTCGCATATCTGCGATGCGGCGATGCCTAGGGTTAAGCCCGGCCCGGCAAAGAAACAGGTGTACTGGTGGTCAGCGGAGCTCGCACAGCTGCGAGCAGCGTGCGTGACCGCTCGCCGCCAGTACACCAGGTTTCGCCGGAGGCGTCGCCGCCCAGACGATGCGGCAGCCCGAGAGGCAGAGCTGTATGAGGCGTACAAGGGGGCCAAGAGGACCCTCCAGGAAGCCATTAAGCAGGCCAAACGGCGGGCCCGCGAAGAGCTGCTGGAGTCTCTGGAGCAGAACCCATGGGGGCGCCCTTACCTTGCGGTCAGGGGCAAAATCCGCCCAAGGGCGCCCCTACTGACCCAGAGCCTCCAGCCGGAGCGGCTGGAGGGGATACTGGGCTCCTTGTTCCCAGCGAGAGCGGAGGAGCATGTTCCTCCGCGTATGGCTCCGCCTCAGGCGCCTGACGCTGATAATAGCGAGAGCGATGTGCCCGAAGTCAGGGAGAGTGAACTGGGGGTAGCAGTGCTCCGGCTTAAAGCCCGGAAATGCACTGCCCCCGGACCCGACGGTATTCCAGGCCGAGCATGGGTCCTGGCCCTTGAGGAACTAGGGCCTCGACTGGTGGCGCTCTTTAGCGCATGCCTCGAAAGGGGCCAGTTTCCAAAGGCGTGGAAGACGGGGAAACTGGTCCTTATCCGGAAGGCGGGGCGGCCGGCGGATCAGCCATCCGGTTACCGGCCGATCGTGTTGCTCGACGAGGTGTGCAAGCTCTTTGAGCGGATTATTGCAGAGCGCCTCGTCGAGCATCTCACGAACGTGGGGCCAGATCTGGCGGACAACCAGTTCGGTTTCCGCCGGGGGCGCTCCACCGTGGAAGCGATCATGCGCGTTAGGCGCCTGGCGGAGGAAGTAGTCTCGCGGGGTGGGGTGGTGGTGGCGGTGTCTCTCGACATCGCCAACGCCTTCAACACCCTACCCTGGAGCTGCGTTAGGGAGGCGCTCGCGTATCACGGAGTGCCTCCTTACCTCCGCCGCATTGTCGAGGCATACCTATCCGAGAGGGCCATAGTTTACCCGAGCTGGCTAGGGCCAGGGCGGCGAGAAGTGTCGTGCGGTGTTCCGCAGGGGTCGGTCCTAGGGCCACTCCTGTGGAACATCGGATACGACTGGGTGCTGCGCGGTACGTTGCTCGAGGGTGTCAGCATAGTGTGCTATGCTGACGACACCCTCGTTATGGCGCGGGGAGCAACGTACCGAAGCGCGGCACTGAAGGCCACGGCAGGGGTTGCTCAAGTCGTGGGTCGAATACGGCGGCTGGGACTCGAGGTGGCTCTCCACAAATCCGAGGCTATGTGTTTTCACGGGCCTCGGAGGGGGCCACCTGCGGGAACCAGCATAACCGTAGGGGGCGTAAGCATCGGCATCGAGCCCACGATGAAGTACCTTGGGCTCGTACTCGATAGCCGATGGGACTTCGGACCTCATCTCCGAAGTCTGGTCCCGAAACTGAGGGGGGCTGCGGCCGCGCTATCGCGGCTGATGCCCAAAGTTAAGGGACCCAACGCCCCCACTAGGAGACTGTACCTGGGGATCGTGCGAAGCATGGCCCTATACGGGGCCCCCGTATGGGCGGAGACTCTGGCGGCCCGCAACGTGGCTGTTCTTAACAGTCCGTTAAAGGCGATGGCCGTCAGAGTCATCAGGGGGTATCGCACGATCTCCGTCGAGGCGGCATGTCTCCTAGCTGGGACCCCTCCATGGGACCTGGAAGCGAGAGCCCTTGCGCTGCTGTACCAGTGGCGCAAGGAGGCGCTGGAGCGGGGCCATAGGCCGGAGCCCCGAGAAATCAGGGCTCAGCGGTCCCTGCTCCGCCAGGAACTCATGGAGACATGGAGGGTGCGACTTGAGCACCCAAGGTGGGGGGAATCCACCATTGCGGCGGTGAGACCGATCATGAAGGAGTGGTTGGAGAGGGACCATGGGGACCTCTCCTACCGGATGTGCCAGATGGTTACCGGACACGGGTGTTTCGGTAAGTATCTGTGGCGCATCCACCGGGAGACAACGCCGCAGTGCCAGCACTGCGAGGATCCTGGTGAAGACACGGCGCTCCACACGTTGGTGGAGTGCCCTGCGTGGGCGAGTCAACGCCGGGATCTCGTTGCGGTCCTGGGCGTGGACGTTCTCTCGTTGGAGACCATGGTGAGGGCCGTGGTCTCCGACGGGAGCAAGTGGCACGCCGCCGCTTCTTTCTGTGAGCAGGTAATGCGCGCGAAAGAGACGGCGGAGAGGGAGCGGGAAAGAACCCTGCCTCCCGAGTTTCGCAGTCTGCGGCGAGGACGCCGCAGACTCATCTACGCCCGGGACTACCGACCTCCATGATCGGGGCCTGAGGACGGCAGTTGGCCGACTCGCCGTCCTTACAGAAGCAGGCCGTGGCGGAGGCGTGTCGTGTGTGCCCTACACACGCCTGCCAACTCACCGAAGCGGGATAAAACCCGACCCCACCAGGCGAGGCCGCGGTGGCGGCCAAAGTCCGCCGGCAACCCTGGGGTTATCCTTTCGAGGGCTTACCCGGGGTGCCCGGCAACGGACACTTGGGGAGGACACCGTGCGGTTTTAGTCGAGACACGACATAACCACCCCCGCTGGCCAGCGGGGGGGTATCCGAAGGGACTTCCGCACGTAAAAAAAAAAAAAAAAAAAAAAGAGATACTGTGTAGGTAGTGACTAAAACAATAAGCTATCGTTAAATATTACAATAGTAATGAAATACAATGTTTGATATTAGAACATAGAAACTTATGTAGTAGATTTGGTTATATTCTACAGTTTTAAAAAGTTTTTACCCACATGGGTATTACAACTTCATTGTACTGTCAACGACAAAAGTTGCCTAGCACTAAAGTTCAGTCATGAATTTTTATGAGAGGAAATATTTACAAACCTTTTTCACATTGAAATAGTAGGTTCGTGTACCAATAATAATTGATATCATCATCATCATCATAATCATGTCAGCCAAACGACGCCCACTGCTGGGCATAGACCTCCCCCAAGGATCTCCACAACGATCGGTCCTGCGCTGCCCGCAATAATTGATATATAGTTAGTTTTTTTAATCACCAGACGACAAAGGTAAAATATTTAGATTATTCCGAACCTGACCCGAAAACCTGACCCGGTCGCGGGTTAGGTTAGAAAACTTGAAAAAAAAATGTAATATTTGTTCCGAACGTAACCCTCTTCCTAACCTGATCCGACGCGACGTCTCGTTCCTATCATAACCCAAATTGCGCAGATTAGTCTCTCTTCTCTCTAATCTTTCTCAAAATAAAAAGTATTACTGGTGGTAGAAATTTGATGACACAAATTGTTCACAAAATTCGACCGTGCACGATTGCGAAAAACCCTCCATAGTAATCCAATTTCGGTTTGATTGCGTTCAGGGTTCAGCAAGTGCATAGCCGGTGGGTGTCGCGCGGTGCTGCGACGACAATCTTCTTCTGATGAGGCCGTCAAGCTGAGTGCCACCATTGTTAACGTGATACGTGTATGTAATGGTGACCCTCTTTCCTAAGACTTTACCTTCAGCTCACCATCAGGCGAGGTGAAGTCAAATTGACAAGTCCTAAATATAAAAAAAAAAAACATCAGACGAGGTGAAGTCAAATTGACGAGTCCTAAATATAAAAAAAAAAGTATATATGTGTCAAATCAGTATTTAATATTTAGAATCCGACTTGGATAGATTAGGTTAGAAGGTTCCCGCATTAAGTCTTCGTAGTTATTTTTTATAACCATGTAGAAATAAGTCATTTTCTAAGCTGTTTGATTAAATAGCTAGGCAAGTAAACGTATCTGCGCAATTCGGGTTATGATAGGAACGAGACGTCGGGTCAGGTTAGGAAGAGGGTTATGTTCGGAACAAATATAATATTTTTTTTCAAGTTTCTAACCTAATGGATCAGGTTTTCGAGTCAGGTTCGGAATAATCGAAATATTTCATGTTCTACATGATATTGTCGGAAGTTTCCGCGAATGTCATAGATTGAAATAAAACTATTTTTAACGGAATCTATGTAATCGGGATGAATGTAAAATATACAATAACATCAAATAAATCGTAGAGTCCGTTAAAAATAGTTTTATTTCAATTTCATGTTCTGTTTTTTATTTTATTTTTTATTTATTTATGACTAGCTAAACCCTTGCAGAGATAAATAGTGGCCAATGTGTTATTCCAGACTATCCCTGCGCAAAACTGTAGGTAGATCCGTGCACCGGTTAGTAACAGACAAACAAACATCTTCTTTTTTCAAAAAAAACCTTTCACATTTATAACATAAGTAGGATAGGAATAGTAGGAATTAGGATGAAACTTTTTCCAGGTGTAGGGTCAGGGTGGTTTTCCACAACTCAGCGGTACCAATTGTACCTATTTGCGTGAATATTATCATTATTTTTCCCAGACCCAATACCTACTAGCGATCAACGTGATCTAAATATGCGTACCAAATTGAAACTGGTCAATCCGTAACACGACAGTTAAAAGAATTAGAAATCTTGCATCGAAGAACAAGTAGGTCTGGTCTAATTTAAATAACGGTGTTGTATAATAATCACTCTGAACTGCTTTTTAGTGTTTTATATGGTCAGCAGTGCAAGTCAGTAAAGGGCTTATAACTTAATAAAATACATATAAAATATACACAGATAGTAACGTTAATATCACTGGTCGCCCAAAGTTAAGGTAAAGTGTAGATATTTTTAGATGACAGTTACGACAACAAGTAGCTAACCATATGTCTTATTACTAAGTTGTAAATTCATTATTTAGTTATAAATAAAAATATAAAAAATCATTCATCATTGAAATCATTGTGGGTTAAGTCAACCTAGAATGTTGGGCGCAGAGACCCAAGTGGGTCTTAACCAATATTCTTATATAAAAAGAAGTAGACACGGCACTGGAACCATAACGGGGTACACGTGTTTCCATCTTCCTACAATCCCGGGCCCTTCAAGCGGGGCGAGACCCTCATCTGATGGTAAGCCAAAGATAAAATCTCAAGCTGAGGGCCACCATTGTAGCATTATTGGTGTCTGTAATGGTGACCTTCAATCCTGAGATTTTATCTTTGGCTTACCATCAAGCGAGGTGAAATTGTATTCTCCTGACCGTTGTAATAAAAACTCAAAACACGAATAAATTACTCCAACCTCAACGCAAGAAATCTCTTTTAAAGTGAAATTTAAGCAAAAAACGCTAATAGTATCTATCTAAATACAAAATTTTGTTTTTAAAATCTAATATGATCGAATCATTTGATAATAAACAAAATCAGACAGAGAAAGTATTTTCCCCTTCGAACTTAAACTAGCAGAAACTCAATTAAGTTGATGCTTAAGTCAGTTTCTTGATTAGAGGGTGAACACGAGATTGTTACCGTTAGTACCTGTTGTGAGCTGTAAGTTATAGGTATTCCGTATGCTTGTTTACCACCTAAGATTGAAATTCACCACACTCACGTTTGATTCAGAGCGGATTTGAACTGCGTTATCACGTTGAAATCCAGTTTCAATGACACTGATTATATTGAACGTAATAACGCAGTTTAGCTCGGCATGATCGCAATGCCTGCCATTAAATTTGTAAAATCCTCTCTTAGTAGTATTAAGAAATAATTATGGCATTTGAAACGGCTCACTTGGAGTCATCACATTTACTATACGAGTATCAGAACAAAATCAAATTCCAGAATGTAATATACGCAATTTTAGCTGAGTCTACAACAATACTGCGTCATTCCGTAAACGGAATTGATGATTTTAAATTTAAATTTTGAATGTGTTTATATCTAACTCATTAGTAGCAAATTTCAAAATAGGAAATACTTGACATCATAATCACCCTGTTACACTATAGAGATAACTATGTTGTTAGTAACAGTTATTCTGTGGTTATAGGCATTTATGATGTAGCTCAATAACAACATTAATTTACAACTAGCTGTACCCGCGACTTCGTCTGAGCGGATTTAGATTTGAGTTTTTATTTTAAGCGGAACCCTAATTCTTTTTCTAAATTTAAAATAGCCTTACAATATCAGATATCTCCCAGAGGAAGTCCCGTCAAAATCGACCCAACTATTTCGAAAATTTGCCGGTACAAACAGACAGAAAGACAGATAAACAAAATTGAAGGAATGCTTTTTTGGTATAAGTACCGTATCTACAGCCATATGCAATTAAAATTACAAAGGGACACTTCGATTTTATTTATGTGCATAGATTTCCACCCCTAATTAGTGTCTGATTGAAGGTATGCTTACTTTTATTGCTGACCGTATCTATAAAACATTACAGGATAAATATATTACCGCAATCTCGTTCACATTTATAATGACAGTGCTAACTGCACTGTCAAATGTTTTAATTATTGGACACATAAATAAGAAAACTAAAAATTAAATAGTTATAATATAATAATATATGTTCAGTATTTTAGTTACTAAAATAATATATGCATACTATATATTGTATATTAGCTAACGCCCGCGGCTTTGCCTGAGTGACATACTGATCCCGTTCCCATGGCACATAGGAACCTATTATCTGGATACAAGTAGTATATGCAATATTCCAGTCTATTCCAGCGTATATAATGTCTCGCTGTGCCGAATTTCATCCAGATCGTTTCAGCCGTTCGTGCGTGATTGAGTAAGAAACATCGATTCATCCATTCCTCGATTCACACATTCATCCATGCTTACATCCATCTATCTATACATTCATCCATCCAAACTTTCCTGTTTATATTAGTTAGTAGTAAGATGAACAGAAAGTTGATTCATATACCTCAACCGTTAAAACACGATCGACTATGGATTTAAGAGAATGGAGGGGTGAAATTGAAAGTAAACCGCTTTAAAAATTCATAAATTCGAAATTAATAAAAAGAGATGTAGCGTTAGTCATTTCGTAAAACATTTTTTTAAAGTAATTTTTTAAACCAGATACCGTATCTAACGAAGACATGGTTATATATGGTTAACCTTTAGCTACCGACGTGGTTTTTTACACTTGTACCGACGGGACCTGTGAGGCCAGTAATGCAACATAGAATTTTGTTTAAGATATCTATAATATGTATCAAAATAAAGATTATATTGTTAATTTGGGATCTGTTAATTGAAGAAAAGATACAAATAATAATCAACTTTATTAAAGTTTGTAATTATAATCTTAACTTCTTTGGCTCTGTTTTTCAACAAAAAAATTATTAGTACACGAAAAAAAAATACTTCTTAGGAACCTCAAAAAATACTTTTCTTAACCTTTAGGATTATAGCCATTAGGTAAAAAATAAACAATATTTGGTATGCGTGAAATAAAAATGATGTCCAACAACAATATTGGTCACAATCAGGGTACATAGGTTCAGCGCACTGTAATCAAACATGTTTTTTGCATGAATAATACTGACATGTATCTATAAGTATAGGTGGACAAGATACACATATTTTTATTGTTTTTTGGCTTGGCCCTATAAGTAAGTAAGTAAGTAAGTAAGTAAGTTCTTTATTTGTTGAATATGGTACAAAAAAGTGATGTTTACAATATAATAAATCTATCTGGCATATTAGAACCGTGTATTCTGGACAAAAAAAAAGAGTCACGTTACTACCAACTTTGGGCCTGAGAGACCGCGTCGGCATTTCAAATTGACATAACTTACCAAAATCATGTTCGCTAGCTGTACTACCTCATTAAAAGGCGTTGGCGCAACTAAACTTGCAACTACTAAAGAGCGCAGAGCTCTCCTGCACGGTGAAGGGGTAAATCTAACAAATTCTCTTCCTACCACGGCCTCACAGGCCCCACGTCGGTAGTTAAAGGTTAATACTAACCTAATGGCTTATTCGTGATAGTGGTTTAAACTGTGGTCATTATTTTTAGCTAATACATGCTAGTTAGTTACGTTTCTGTACACATCTCATACATCGTGTCATTTACTAATATTGTGCGTGTTTTAAACACACGTAATATATTATATATTAAGTTTAACCAGAAATTTTACCAAAATAATTAAACTAAACATAACGGAATTTACAATATCTACTCGCACAAAACACAAATATGCGCGTAAGACCTTTTATTTGTGTACCATCTATGTATTACTTCGAGCGAATAAAGTTATTCATCATTAAATAATCTTCAAAAAGATTATAAAATGGTTCTTACAACGTCAGCAACTCATGGCAACAGTCGATAAGTGGCGGTAACCGCTTACCATCATAAGTCAATCCGATTACCTGTTAACATACCTTAAAGCACAATCGAAACATCTGGAAGTGAAAGGAGCCATAGGTACCTCTGATTTTATGATAGGGTACATGGCAATCGATCGAATGTACGCATTGAGTGATTGAACGCATGCCAACCAGACGAATCAAGTATACAATTTAAATCCGGAAACAAATTTTATAGACTTTTATAGATATAAAAGCTATCATTATTCTCTCTTATAAAATACTAGCGTCGCCATGCGGTTTCACCCGCGTAAGTTCAGAAGGCCAATTCTCGTAATTATCACAGAGAGATATTAATCACAGACCGAAATATAATTGAATTATGAATTGACCGAAAATGAGATATTCTGCTACCAAAAAATACAGACCAGTTTCGGTATAATCTCAGTTCAGTCACATAACGATCTATTTGTAAATTAATACCGAGAGACAGATAATTAAGAAAAAAACTGACAATTAGCGGTGGGCGACTATGAGTGTACGATGTATGTGTCTACGAATACTTACGAGTATATTGAAAATCGATTATGAGATTATTAACTAACTTATTTTCAAAATCGAGAAATCATATCATTCGATTATGACACTACTACTAAACTAACTAAACCATGTGGTAAACTGGTGGAAAATCGAGAGATTCGAGAATCGCTCTTATGGGAGAGAACAAATAGACGATTAGACGTTGTAGTGTAGGTACATTGTGAAGTGATTTAAAAGTAGATAATATTGGTATTTAAACTATCATGGTCACTAACATAAGTATTAGAGTTAACGGGATATTTACCATGTGTTTCTACGAGTGTCCGATATTTCCGTCCGTGATCATGGCGCTTGCAACAGTGCCGAAATATCGGACACTCTTAGAAACACATGGTAAATATCCCGTTAACTAATACTTAGATAATATTGGTTTACTTTCCTTGTTAAAATCATATTTTCTTGTTTTTTGATAGTGATATAGTATTTTTAATTATATACTAAATATATAAGGTGTCACCAAATTAGGTCTCTGAATTTGGTGAGATGACTTGGTATCGACAAAATATGTATTTGAAACAAAAAAAAGTCCGGTAAAAAAAATATAAAAAATATAAAAATATAAGAATAAAAAAGAAAAAAAACTCCACTAGTGTGCATTGTGAATATTAAACAAGCCTACTCTTGTAAAAGTGGACTCGTCTGTCCACAAAATTTTTCTGGTAGGATCTTCCACTAACCACCTACAAAATCGTAACCGCGGATCAAATTCTGTGGTAAGGAAAGTGGTAGGCGTGCAGTCCCTCTCCTCACAGTATTCGCCAAGCGGATGTGTGGGAAATACCTAAATTGCGACCAGCGTCACGTGTGCTGGTCGCGTCACGTGACGCTGGACGCTGGTGGTGTTTTTTTTTGTTTTTCTTCTTTTTATTTTTATTTTTTATTTCACCCGATATTTTAATACGTCAAAAACCGCAATTTAACTTTCATTCAATCAACTCAAATATGAAAATTTTACTTGCTGCTACGAAACCCTTCATGGGCGAGTCCGACTCGCACTTGGCCGGGTTTTTTAACCTTCAGTCACATTTCGGTATAATTATATTACATTACAATAATCTTGCAATTTTTTTTACGAATATCTTTTTTGACATTTGGAAGGTCGACATTAGGTCGAGACTAGACTGAGACATATTTTTATTACAAGAATTGGCCCTTTGATCCAGTAGGAATATCGGGATAAAAAGTAACCCATGTTACTTAGAGATAATGTAGCATTCTAATGGTGAATGAAGAAAACTGTAGTTTCAGAATCTGTCGATTACAAACAAATAAATCTTTTCTCTTTATAATAAATTTATAAATACTGCTTAATCAATAAAAACAATATAAAATGGTCAGTTAAGTATGATTGTACACAAGATTGCAATAAAGAAAAGTAACTACCATTCAATTACATTTTGAGAAAGTCTTACTCACTCTATGTTTCATTTACGAGTATATTAATAGACATTTATATCTAGAGTATAGATCGAAGACAGCTCACTTCAGAAATGATTATATCTATCAATTGTAATTATTAATCAATTTAACCCCTTGGGATCAATCGATATATTTTCTCGTGGCTAACATAAAGCTCTGAATGCAGACAAATAGCAATTTGAATTATACAAGCCTTATAATTCAAACAAAGCACGAAATGACCCAAGTTTTATAGAAAAATACACAACCTGTGAAACAGTGTATGCGGCCCAAGTCAACTTCACCTGCTGATTAACTACTGACGAGGCTCTGGTGCAAGCTTTCAGGGTTGGGGGGTCAGACGGCAGTCGCTCCCGTAAAAACCAAGATATGCAAATTAAAGACAAAGAATAGGAGAACGGATACGGACTGGATGTAAACTTTGGATGCAGGTGAGATTGGCAGTTGGGTGGTGATGACTAGCCTCAAGCTCTGACTGCAGGAAGCTAAATAAGTAGGTAGATACTTGAATTGTATCAGTATTATATTAGAAACAAAACACCTGGTGAGAAGATGAACTCCAGTGATAAACAGAAGAACGCAAGAGTACCATATCCCTCAACTACAACAACTGTAAATCATTAAAAAACCCCCAGATAACGAAAAAAAATGCGAGTGTTAATTCGAGTCTGCCTACCCCTTAATAGTGTGAAAATACCCAATGTATTACATAAGCATTATATTTGATATAGTCGGATACCTTACAAAAAAGCGCGTAGATATTACTAAGAATAGAGCCACCCTAAATTATAATACGGGTGCTATACTAATACAAGGCAAGGTATTATGTTAATAAAGGGAAGCCCCCCTTCCCTCCTCCCTATTTGTGCGTTTCACCTTACTATTATTATTAGGTTTGTATCATCATCATCATCAACCTATTCTAGTCCACTGCTGGACATAGGTCTCCCCTAATGAGCGCCATAGCGCCCTGTCCTTCAGCTTGCCGCATCCAGCATCTGCATCGCATGCAGGTTTGTATATGTAAACTCTATATTAACTGTGCCACAAAGTATGTGAATCAGAATGTACTGTAGTGTTCGGACTCCTTCGAACACTATAGTAGCCTGGCCATCATGCGTCAGCGATATTAAAATAAAACTGTATAATTGAATTTGAAATCAGAGCTTAGGAAAATAAAACAAATGTTTGGCGGACAGATCGACTTAGGGGAGGACCAGAGGCACCGCCCTTGATCCTGCAGAAGAAAATATCAAGAAGTAAAAGTGGATCAGGCTCAATTACTGAACAGAATTCGCATCCCTCTCTAGTTCGTTCAATAAATATAAATAATCACGCGTAAATCCTATTAAACCCCGTTTAGCAGAGTTGTATTTATGAATGAATATATTCATTATTAAAAAAACCCCGTCTTATAATTTAAATACCAATAGTGTCTACATCTGTCAGTGAATCGACGAGAAGCTGTGTAGTCAAACCCCAGACTCCACAGTGCTCATGTATTAACCATTCGCTTACAACATTTAATCTTGGAATTTGGTATGTTTAACAACCTACGCATGGTTATAATTGAACAATAAGTGTATGTTGTAAGTAAATACATGATATTTCAAATCTTGGGATAATTAATCCCAGGATGTGAAATATTGTATACTTAGTTACTTCGAATTACCTAACCAGAAATTCTGGTTATGGAATATTTACCATGTACCGGAGGCTCTTCGGTGTGCGTCTGGTCGTTCATTGGCGAATAGGGCTTGTATAAGTATTAAGTTTTGCAGTTCCAACGCACACTCTCCAAAAAACTACCGATATTAAAGTCAAAGTCAAAATTAATTTATTCTGTATAGACCATTAAAATTAAAAATTAGACTACTGTTTAGCAAATGGACCAATGCAACGGTTGGAACGTGGCCTTGTCCTAAGAAGACTCCAGCAAGAAAGGCTGTTCTTTTTTTTGGTCTATTTACAAACATGTTTTGTTTGAGTAGCATAGTGACAGAACAAACAGTTCATATCGAAGCTTGTTTCTCGTCTTAATATACTTTTTTATTATTGCCTTTTGGGTAAAGCTTAGTTTTAACACGTTTTAAAAAAAAGCGGCCAGTGCGAGTTGGACTCGCCCATTAAGGTTCCGTATCAGCAAGTAACATTATAATGTTTTTTATTTTATTTTCTATTTGAGTTGATTACGAATTATGACGAATATTAAAAAATAACTACTAACTAGATCTCGTTCAAACCAATTTTCGGTGGAAGTTTACATGATAATGTACATCATATTAAAATTTTCCTCCTACGACCCGGGACTCTTCATTGGGGGTAAACCAGTTTCCATAGTCGCTGAATCAGTGCCATTTAAATTTCTTGGGAGAAAGATAGACTATAAAGGACGCACACCATCCTTAGATGAAGTTGTCGATACGTTTATAAATGACCTAAATAAGATAGATCAGATACCACTAAACAATATCAAAAAAGCTTGGATATATGACAACTACTTATAACGCGAGAGGTGTCATTTATTTATTAATTACTTCACCAAACTCTCTCCTCCAAGAAAACTGGTAACCCGAGTAGAGCAGCAACACTTTTCAGATACTTTCATTCACTGACAGATGTATGTTGTCACATCACTTTAATAAGTCTCTTCAGTAAGGACTGTCATCTGCATCGCAATTAATATAATGCCTATGATATGCAGAAGAAACATATTCAGAAACAAGATTAAATTCAGGGATCATGGTAGACTAATATTATGATGATCCTCTGGATAAGTACCGCCTCCAGAACTTTTAATCACTGTCATTTACAGTTAGTAAAATCTAATAACAAGTATATACCACGTATCGCAACGCATAAATCGTAATCACCAGATACATGACTTAAAGTTACACTAGCTTCTTAGCTAAAAGGTTAATATTGACTCACAAATATTATTTTCGAACAAGTGCCATTTCTAACTTTCAGTTCTAAAAGTAGAAACTTTAAATACACATTACCGTTTAAGGAACATGCTATGCACATAAAGTGACACCGTGCATGAACGGGTTGGACTCACTAATCTAAGTATGTATGGATGGGAGTGCCTTAAGGCTGTATTTTCAAGAGACAGGTTCTCGCTGGGGCTAGGGTCGGTGAACCGTATCCAGTTATCAGTATAGCGCTATGGAACTGTTGAGTTTAGGCAACTCAAGCACAACATATACCAATACATGGCGAGGATCTAAGCCAACCTCACACCTGCTGACTGCTACTTGCAAAAATGAATAAAATTCCATAAGCAATTTGTTTTACATGAGGCAGAACATATTAGGATTTTCAGTTTAAATTTGGAATCACCCGTCTGGGGAAAAAATATGAGTACCCCCCAAACAACACGGACACGGTTTTGGCGCCAACGTGGGAAAAGTCACATCGAGGCAGTGTTTCATTTTCTAAAATTGGTGTAATTTCGTGTTTTTATGTGTAAAAATGGTGGGTTTTTAGACATAACGTCGTCAACAACGTACACAAGTGTAGGAAAGTGGCATATTTACCGTGAAATGTGATTTTCCGTGTTGTTTCCAAAACTCTGAAGAAGCCTTTAGTAAAGCCTCCACTACTTTACTAGTATAGGACTTTAACTCGATTATGACTATGATGGACTTTGCTTGACCATGACTGAATGAGAAAAACGGTACATTGTATTGAATTCATGACATGACTTGATTTATCTAATTACTTGACACTGGCATTCATTACATATTTGCCAAAGAAGGAAAAAAAACACGTGTAGGCAACAGTATTAGAAACATAATATATGAATCGCCTGATGACGTTTCATCAAGTATTAAAATAAAATAAGTATGTATTTCACCTTCACATCGTTCCATTTCTACTTAGCAATTGACAAATAAATATTTATCATCCGAACCATAAATTGAAGAATCAAGAAGCCATTAACTAAAAGAAGAAGAAGAAGACAATATATCTCGAAAATATAGATCCACTTGTTACAAACCAATATTCAAATATCAATCAGAAAACAAAATCGAATAGGCATATCGTAACAAATAACTGTTTAGATGTATATCAAAGCTTTGATAAAATACAAAGACCCTGTTACAAGAAAATTTGTATTTGATTTATCATCAAATTCTTTCAATATCTGTAAGACGTACTTGGGCTAAAAGAAGTACTTGACCTGCGATTCTCTTTGAAATACTTTATTACAAAACCTTCAATTTTTTTCGATTCTGAACTGACAATCAGTGATAAAATTGTTTAATACTAGTATAGTAAAGTTATTACGATATCTTTCCTTACGTATAAAATAATGACTTAAGTTGAAATTAATTTGATGTTAATTAGTCCACACCACTGGTAAATATATATCTCTCTCCCAAGCCTTACACATCCATCCTATCCCAGGTATCTACATTTTTAGATCGTCAATCCATCTGGCTCAGAGACATTGAACCTTCCGTTTACCGATTCGTACTCTCCTGTAACTATTGATCGTTAGGTAGATGTAACTAACTCGAGGGGGCCATCTCGAAAACCCGAGCTATCGCTAGAAACCCGGCTGGGTCAGTCGGGGTGTGAGGGAAATGCCTTATGGATCCACCTTACACCCCGGTGTCTGAAGACCCGAGACAGCGTACGGTTTTAGTCGATTCAAGCCCGACATAACCTCCCCCGCTGGCTGGCGGGAGATTATCCGAGGGGATTTCCGCACGAAAAAAAAAGGTAGACGTAACCAGTAACTTTTTCTGCGAGCTATATTGTTAACACATTAACTAATCTCAAAGTATACTTGTAGTTTGCGCCATAGCCAGGACTAGCCCGATTCGAGTTAATTTTATTAGTGTTAAACAATCGCTAACAACTTTCACTATCTGAAAGTGGTTTACATTTTTTGTCCCAATATCCTGTTACTGCTATAAAAATTTTACTAGCAGCGAAAGTCTGGGTAGGTATATGGTTAATATTTAATTAATCAAAATCTATATGGTTAGTATAATTTATTTAACAAAATAATGAATATTGTATAAATTAAACTGAAATGAACTAAGGTCAATTAAAACTAAACAATAACTAAATAAAATACAAATATTCACATGCATGCGTCGAAATTATGATATGATTGCCACTTTACCACTGATATGAACGATAAAAATCTTCAACTTATACTTTGTTTTATTGTTTTATAAAAATTTTCGTTCTACTAAGTCGGCTAAATAAACGTCCCGCCTGATGTTTTTTTTTATCATTGATAATTAATCTCACCTTTAACCTCTATATCACCGGCTGGTAAGTGATGATATGGTCTACGATGAAATACGATTACATTTTTTTTTTTTTTACGTGCGGAAATCCCTTCGGATACCCCCCCGCTAGCCAGCGGGGGTGGTTATGTCGTGTCTCGACTAAAACCGCACGGTGTCCTCCCAAGTATCCGTTGCCGGGCACCCCGGGTAAGCCCTCGAAAGGATAACCCTGGGGTTATCCTTTCGAGGGCTTACCCGGGGTGCCCGCGGTGGGGTCGGGTTTACGATTACCTTGAAGTAACCTATTCACTCGAGACTTGAAGATTCCCAGATTACAGGCTCCGGAAACATAGACTCAGGCAGGCAGTTCCATACTCCATAGCTGTACGCGTAATGAATGGGTTGCCGAAACGTTTCGTGCGTATAAGCGGAATATCCACCATGTAGCATAGGTGGCATGTCGGTGCGTCTTGTTGGTGGAAAGGGCTCGAAAGTATTTAGTTGTGCAATTCCAGCGCACACTCTCCGAACCGCTACCGATAAAAACCGATAGACTTGTAACTTTGCGTCGATTTTCAAGGCTCTGAGACCTTTGCCCAACTAGTGCATTTGGAACGGCCTTCTTCCCTATCTGAGCGTCAATCTCGGTTTCATTCAAAGCCTGAAGCGTGAAGTTGGCTTGGGCACCGAAAATCGTGCTGATGTCAAACAGTACCGGTGCTTATAAACACTTGCAACACTACGGGTGTCTCTGCTTATTATCCGTGAACATACAGAGATTTGCAAAAATATTAGAAAGTGAACGGTTTCGTACCAAATCAATATTATCGTGTCTCAACTAAATTTCAAATTATGTACAAGTCATAAAAATTTAAAACCAGTCTTCTCTGAATATGAACAGACATGTAGTATCAAAATTAATAGTTTCCTAACCTTATTTTGCCTACTTAGCAATTTGAGAATATGTTTTTTTTTTCTAGAGTCTCCATCTTAATTTTACTTTAACTATTGCTACGATATTACCCCACGCGAATCAAAAGCCGGACACTGTACTTCTGAGACTCCTCAATCTAAATACCTAAGCACCCTGCTAAAAATAAACTTATTGAAGTGTTCAGACTTTATTATGCTGAAGAAAACGTCTGTATATCAATTATTTTCCATGATATGGATAAACATGAATTAAACAATGTGAAAAATTCAAATTAAAAAGTCAGCACGATGAAACTCGAACTTGCGATATTCGCAAAATATCCCGTCAGAATCTTGTGAAAAAATGAATTGCGACTCATTGTAGTCATTACTGTCATTACATTCACAAAGACAGTTCGTAAAAATGTCGTTTTAACAAGTCACAGATGAGTCATTAAGTGTTAGTCATTTCCAAGTTCTCCGTTTATAGTTTTAAAACCGTACGTCAATAATTTTACAACGATGAAAGCAGCAAATGACAATTTTCTATGGAAATTCCCATGTTTGTGATGACAGCCAATATCCTACATGTCTTATGCTGGTTTATCGATTTGCTACGTTATTCACAGACTGATAATAGCTTTGCGTTAACAACAGCTGCAATGGTATTATAATTTGGTACAGACAGTGAAAAAAGTTACTAAACAAAACTTTTTTTTTACGTTGTTGCGTAGGGCTGCACCCCATCGGTGCCAACGATGAGATGGGTGTGTCAGGATCGTACCGACTAAAACCACACGGTGTCCTCCCCAAGATTCCATTACCGGGCACACCGGGTAAGTCTTCGAAAGAATAACCCTAGGGTACCGGCCGACTTTGGTCGCCATCGCGGACTCACCGGTGGGGTCGGGTTTGATTCCGCTTCGGTGAGTTGGCAGGCGTGTGAGGACACACACGACAAGCCTCCGTCTTGGCCTTCTTCTGTTAGTTCGACGAGTCAGCAAACTGCCGTTCTCAGGCCCCGGTCATGGAAGTCGATAGTCCCGAACGTAGTCAAGTCTGCGGCGTCCTCGCTGGTCTCCAGCGGGAGAACGTCCACGCCCAGGACCGCAACGATATCCCGGCGTTGGATCACTTACGCTGGGCGTAACAATGTGTGGAACCTCGTGTCCGGTAACCATCTCGAACATCCGGCAGGAGAGGTCACCGTTGTGCCTCAACAAACACTCTTCCTCCCATACGGTACTAAACACTAACTTCACAAACGATTTTCAATATACATTAATTTGGAATAGGTGACGATGTTCTCTTAAATCAAAGAATGATCTTCCAAAGATAAACGGTTGTACTACAAAAAATAAAAAAATTAACATAACTTTTGAACGTCTTCACACTGTACGTAGGTCCTTTCGCATGGAGCTCTTATAACCGAAAAAAAAACAAATACTCATTCAATCCTTTCTCTGCCTGGTAAATTTACTATCTTCATTCATTACTTCATATTCAGTCATTCATTATAACGATTCAATCGATACTCATCCTCACATAAAATTCGTTCCTACAAGGCTAATGGTATATGTATATCATGTTTTGTTTATTATTTTATGATAGTTTAAAATCAAGCACGTTGGAATTGAAACATGAGATATTGTAAGCATGTTAAAAGGGAAATGTAAAATTGCATGCCATTAACTTGTACTGTGACCAATTATATGCAGCAACAGAAGTATTTTAACATATTCCTAATTTATGGGTCAAAAAAAGTGTTTAATTCCTTCCTTGTCGCTAAGTGTACTAAGAAAACGGAAGCCTACTGCCGGGAAAGAAACAGTAGACTTAGTCCCCTAGCTCCAATATAAATAAAACTTATTTACCTTGATCGAACATCACCAATTCAACAGTAGAGCCTAAAGGCACTTTCTTCACGTTGACGCATTCCTCGTTGTCTCCATCGGCAGGTTCTTTAGGACAGAATGCGTTATCCCTGACGTCATCTCGCTGTGTTAGAAGAGGCGATGCTGGGTATGTAAAACGAAAGCCATCAGTTTGGCCCCAGCTCTCTGAAATCAAAAAATGATACGTTACAATATGGTTAGGTTGCAAAGCGTGCACTTTGTTGCCCGGGGACCGCTATCCTATTCATCCACTTGATTTGGCTTATCTTGGTATTGACAGGAGTGTCTGCCGTCTGCCAATATACAGGTAGGACAGGCCCGGGCAGCACGGGCCCTAAAGATATTGGTGGGCATCATACATACTTTAAATTTGTCCCTTGAACTTATTAAAGTCTAAGGGTAGTTATTAAACTTGATTGGGGAAGTACCTCTATCCATATTCATCTAATACTGTAAAGCCTTGTAGAGTGAGTTTCGAGATGAGAAAATTTTATTGAAATACTTTCGTACTTACATGTGGATATTCAGATGAACCATGGGAAGAAATATTCGCCCGTGGTCCACCCAGGTGAACTATGCGGGTGAACCACGGGCAATTAACTAAGTAAACAAATAATTTTTATTCCGATTCTTTCTCTCATGGTTTTAAAAGAGCATAGAGTTATATGAAGAAGTGAAAAAGAGTGGGTATGGCGTGAAGTATGATTCATGATGTTCCATATCAAATATTCACTCTACGTTTAAGTTTTCCTTACGTAACGTTTTTGCAAACCTCAAACATTGTTTTTAGTGCGGTGACGTGTTGCCATGCACTGTCCAACCAAATCCAGGTTGTTTCAGTTTAAAATAAGTAATTAAGTTTAAATAACACACTTCGAAATACCAGAGACCATCTGATTATACTGTATCATGCGAATAAATTAATAAAATATTTTGCGCATCTAAAACGTGAATACCTAACAATAGAACTAACTAATTTGTATAACTACGTAAACAGTATACATAATATAAAAGATTAAAATTAATTGTATGCAATACCTTTTTTTTTTTTTTTTTTTTATCGTGCGGAAATCCCTTCGGATACCCCCCCGCCGGCCAGCGGGGGCGGTTATGTCGGGCTTGCACCGACTAAAACCGCACGCCGTCTCGGGTCTTCAGACGCCGGGGTGTAAGGTTACCCATAGAGCATATCCCTCGCACCCCGGCTGACCCTGGGCCATCTCACCACTAACAGCATCGCTCATCCTGTCTCCTCTGAAAGCAGAGGAGTACGGAGAGCGATGTGTTCCCGCCACGTTGGGTATTGGCCGACGATCAATGCCAACCCTATGAAGGGGTGAAGGGGAAGCCATTGACCGCCGCCCAGGGTGTACCGGCCGCTCCGATTCCGTTCCCCCCGGGCAGCAGCGGGATCGGAATCGGAGCGACACTCGAGGAGGTTACCCAACACACACCCCTGTATGCATTACCTACAAGTTTTTAATCTTACCTGCTATTTTATATAAACTTACGTTTGTAAACCGTAATGCGATAGGTAATATGTAATTGTAATACGTTGAACGAAACACGTAAACACACCATAAAAATTGAGATACTTGATAAAAGTAGCTCTTTATATTGAGAATCTTTGAGTTAGATTATGTTTATTTTTAACTCACCAAAATGGAACCCGAATTTTTTGAATTAGTTCTCCATTTCAGGTGAAATCTACTTTTACTTGAACAGTCACAACGCGCAACTACGTACTCGTAAATTATTTGAAACCTATAAACGTATATTTGTTTTGGCAAGCGTCACAAAAAATCTGCAAGATTTTATGTATTTTATGTTCAAACTTTTATGATTACCCTGCAATATTTAAGTCTTTGCG
The DNA here is from genome assembly GCA_946251805.1 of Cybosia mesomella. Taxonomy (NCBI): domain Eukaryota; kingdom Metazoa; phylum Arthropoda; class Insecta; order Lepidoptera; family Erebidae; genus Cybosia; species Cybosia mesomella. Next base: position 10,391,851 of record OX276394.1, on the reverse strand, counting down.
GAACTCCAGATATAACAATTTAACATACCGTAAAACCGCAAGCAAATGGTTTATATTGGTTGCACGAACGGGCCCAACTTCCACTCTATCAATATTATGGTTTCGATTGCCACAATTTTCTCAATTTGGTCTTATACAGATTGTTGTGCTGTCTACCTATTTTGTGATTTTACTTGCAGCAAGATATGATGTCCTAAATCGGTAATTGTGAGCTGTTTTATTCATCCAAAACTTGCACTTTGGAGCCCGGGATCCTAACTCCGTCTCTTGATTTGGCTTATTCTTATTTTTACGGCTATGACCGTCGCGCGTCGTCTGACCCCCTAACCCTGAGAATAAAGCCTGCGTCAGAATCTAGCAGGTGAGGTTAAATAGAACCCCAAACATCCTGGTGGAGAATAAATATTGTTGTGTCCCGCTTCAAAAATGGTACAAAGAAAATGATTTTTGATAAAATATCTGAAGCGTTACATGTTTGTTTTAATATTATTCAAGGCCTATACGTATAATAAAGTACTACACACTATATTATGCGTAATGCATGTAATATCTACCTACCTACACATCAAACATTATGTTAGTGATGTTACAAACTTAGCATATAGTATTAAACGTAACTTGATTTAAAGAAAATATAGCAAACCTTGGTGCCCTATGAGTGGGCTGACGATCAAAATTTAATTACGAATATATAGTACGCGTTGATTGTAATAGTTTCAGTAATAAAAATAGATCGAGACCGACATACTAAAATTTATAATTTAATGCTATTTATCATTTATTTAATATATGTGTTATTGCAAACGGATCTCCTAGTGCCGTAATTGAGATTATTGTTAAAACGATGTATGAGTCATAGTGAAATCGAATATTTGTTCCTATAATTATTGTCAAGATAGAAAAAGGGATTCTTAGGTGGCTCAGACATGAACACAGTTTGGACGAAAGAAGATTGACAAACAGATTTATAAGGCGAGGATGTATGGGTAACCCGTTGTCAAGTTTTCAAGAAAGGCCAATGGAAGAGTACCCACAACCGGTGAGAATGTATATTAAAAAATAATGACAAAAACATTCGTAACATGTGAAAAGATGTCTCTGCCTACGCCAATAAGAAAGTGGTTTGCAATACAATGAAACACACATACACACAATTACGACTTTATAGGTCGACTATAGTATCGATCGTTTACTCGTCTTAATGAAACTGAAAATGATGTAGATTTCATCCGGAAAAAGTGAAGAACCAGGAAGGGACTTGAACCCGTGACCAGTTCCCTACAGGAGGAATACCTTGATCAACTAAGCTACCAGCCCAGGTAGCTCAGTTGGTCAGATTCTATATAAATATATATATATACATATATACTCGTAGTTTTTAGGTAGATTTCGATAAAATCGATCTACCTATTGGTTTTTAGATAGATTTCGATGAAATCGATTTACCTATTGGTTTCTTGACTACTGTCGAATTTTAAAAAATTTCTTCATAGGAGATCTAGTTATGACCCCCTGAGTCCGAAATGACCACTGGTCAAAAAGTTTATATATATATATATATATATATATAATATGTATGTGTGTATGGTTCCACTTCCCAAAATTTGCGGCACTCTCACGGTCGCATTTTTGCCCCGATCGCTTTCAAACTGCGGTCAAAAATTGCTTGGGTGTAAACTTAGTTTAAGTTCGTGAACGGGTGGAATCCGGCCTAAGGGGCCTCACTTTTTGTGAAATCAGTTTTTCCTCAAAATTTCACGTTCCATGAAAGATATTCGAACCGTTCTAATTTTATCCCATAGTATACATGAATACCAACAACTTTTAATTATAAACCTATAAGATTAAAACTTTAACTAAAAGTGGAGGGGGGAAAAACCAAATTTTTTCGGGAAAAAAATCATAACTTCTAACCGGTGAACATTCTTGATGTCGGAATCATTTTTAATCGATAGGCCATTTTTAAGTCTAACATATATGTCTGTCTTTAAACATGTTAATAAAATAATATTAATTGCTTCACGAAATCTACCTGTGCGTTCCCCCTGCGGGGACGGATTTTTTTTTCATTTAGGACACGTCAATTTGACTTCGCCTCGCCTGATGGTAAGCTGAAGGTAAAGTCTCAGGAAAGAAGGTCACCATTACATACATGTACCATGTTAACAATGGTGGCACTCAGCTTGACGGCCTCATCAGAAGAGGACTGTCGTCGCAGCACCGGGTGAACACACCGGTCCCACTAGTGCTGCGACCACAATCCCCTGCCCGGCTATGCACTTGCTAACCCCTGAACGCAATCAAACCGAAATTGGATTACTATGGAGGGTTTTTCGCAATCCTGGTACCTACCCGGCCGAATTTTGTGACAAATTTGTGTCATCAAATTTCTACCACCAGTTTATATCTATAGTCCATCCAGTATCAGTTATAATCTATTGGAAAAGTTAGCAAACTAATTGCTTTAAAATTTCATTGATAATTATGTAAATATTAGCATTTGGAGCGACAAATGTCACGATATTTCAATTATCGATTTTGCAAAAGGAGGTTCCAAGGTCTTGTTCTTTTGTCTATCGGTTGTCTGTCTTTTGTAATCGGTCTACTTGTTTGAACACAAAGAAACGTAAGTAATTATACTGCATAAATCTGTCCTGTAACAATGGTGCCGATTTATAAAATTCTCGAAATTAGATTAAAAATTGCTAAAGTTTTATTAATCCAGTCAAAACGGCATAATTCACAATTCATTTCTTTAAAGTCTAAATTTAATCGGATACCAACGATAATCCAATGGAGTTAAAGACAGTGAACGTGGTTTGAAGTAACCGGACGGAGCGTCCGGTAACCAATAAACTGATACAGAATATAAGAGAGTAACTATAAGCATAAAAAACTATATTATATGCTCGCCTGTTCAAGGGACATTCGAAAGAACCGATTGACACAAAATGTGGCCCTTCAGATTTGGACAGCGGAGCCAAGAGAGAGAGATGGAGCTATACACGGTGTATATCCTCCATCTCTCTCTCTCAACGCCGCTGAATATAACTAAGAGCGTCGTGGTTAGGCCCCTTGATTCTGCCTGGACAGAATAATGGACGGAATCAGCAACGAATAAAAATAAGTAAATTTCGGACATAAATTAAGTTTATGCGACCATTTAATTTTTTGTTTAAAACATAACATAACTTTCTACGTACGTATTTCTTTTTAAAATGTAATTTCGGCGAGCATTTCACTATAATCGCAAAAATCGTTGTGTAAATTTTTATTGCACATTTAACCCACAGGCGATTAACTTTTACGGCAATTTATAGATTCACATGTACATGCAAAGAGCTCACACACTTTCAAAAAATTGTTTAACTATTCACACAGTGCTGTTTAAGTTGATGAAAGCGACAACTAGGTTATAAATAGTTTGGCACTGTACCTAGTCGGTTATTTACTCTTCGTTATATTTGACTTTATTCTATTATCATTATGATATACCTACGTTACCAAGGTTCCTCCCTCCGTCCTTCAATTATTAACTTCTGATTAATTGTGATGCTGGTTTTTATGCAATTTAGCATTACCTGAGACTCCCCGAGTATCGTTACTCGGTGTTTTGTCGGTTAGTATTGTTGATTTAGGTGTGTTTTTAAGTCGCCTTATATTTGCTTTTACGGAAGCAACTACCGTTTAACAAACTCCGAGAGGAAAGCCAGAGCCTCAACTGTTAATCAGCAGGTGTACCGGCTAATAGATAAGGTCAGCTTAGGCGATGCACATCTTGGTGGGACAAAATATCGCAGATTTATTTATGTGCGTGTACTTTTCCTTTATTGTTTTTAATTAACCGGACAATAGCCCTTAAAAGGGACGTAAAAATAGCATTGCACGTATTTTGTTGGGGTAAGGGACTTAAGGTGACGAACCTTTTATTACCTTCACTGTGCTTACGTGTATCAAGGGAATTATAGGCCTTAAATGTAAGTCTATATGTACCTATATTTAACATTATAGACATACAATACGCACATAACGAACGTATTTGTTATGCTAACGGCTATATATTCCTAAATGGGTAGTCAGAGAGATATTAACGCATCATCACAATAGAGTTGCTGCTTTTAGATTCACGAAATAGAGACCCAGTTACAGTCAAAGTCTGCACTTTGGACTTTGGAACCCGAAGTTCGCTCTCCCACCACATAATATATATAGTACTTCCGTACTCCCACTCCGCCTTTCCATGAATATGTTTATTTTCGCGACTGCAACTACCGTCTGACCACCTGAACCCCGAGAAAAGAAACCCTTGTCCGTCAATGAACAGGTGTACTAGCTAACAGGTGAGGTTGGTTTGAGCGCCGAAGATGTTGGTTTGGTGAATTTTCAAAAGATTATATATCCAGCGCCATCTAGCGACAACAAGTTGAACTACGTCGATAATACTACGTCACTACCAACCCTGAATCACAAAAGTGAAGTTCGCGCGCTGGTATAACATATATATGGTACAACATCCCAACGACAACCGTTAGGCCGCGGCCAGCCAGGCGTGATCACCTTGCGTGGTCGGAGGATCCTCCCTTTGTGTTGGAGGAACATCACATCCCGTTCCTCCACACTCATATTGTCAGTTACAATTTTATGACAGTATTTTAAGTCGAATAGAATATTATCATCATCTTAGGGTTGTTGCGGGTTGCATTCGAGGCCTTCATCTCGGAGCCAAGGATCCGTTTACTCCTTCTTCTCCTTTTCGTTCTTTCGGTTTTATGGGAGCTATTGCCATCTGACCTAGCAACCTCGAGAGGAAAGTCTGCACTAGAGCATCGTTCGTTAATCAGTAGGTGTGTACCGGGTTGCAGGTGAGGCTCGTTGTATAAAAGGAATGTTGTATGATTAGTTGTACAAAACTTACATAATTCAATGTCTAATAACCATAGGCTTGCTTAATGTTGGCAATAGTTTGTATTAAAAACTGTTACTAATGGGAGATCATTTATAAAGAGAGAGAGTTTGTCACTCATTTGTCTTATGCCCGCGTACTTCGTCCAACGTATAAAATTACTTTTCGAGATTGCTAGTATAATGGACCGTCTCTAACAGAAAACTTCCATGGGAGGAGGAGTTGTGGTCGAGAGTTATTTCACAACAAACTTATTGCAGTTCAGAATAATGCATGTATCTTTTTGTTTCATTTATTTTTTCGATGAAAATTTTTATTTACGTTACTAGCTGATGCCCGTAGCTCCGCCCGCGCTCCGGTTCTTCTAAAGCAATTGCAATCAAACATACGGCAGATTTTAAGTTCGACCAAGACCTTTCTAATAGAAAAAACTGCATCAAAATTAGTTTAGTAGTTTTTCCGTCGATCGCGAATAAACCGACAAACAGACAAAAACTCCATAAATAATATTTTCGTGTTCAGAATCGTCCATTTAACATAACCCAAGTATTTTTCATATATCTCCAATGTACACAAACAACTAATTTAGAATTTTAGAATAGTAATAGATGAAATGATTTGGTGTCTTGGTTTCTGTACTATTAATTATTTTACTTTCTGAAGAGGTCGCTTAACGACCTCCGTCCTCCATGAGCGCAGGCCTGGGGATGGCAGGTGAGGCCGCCTGTCACAGGTGCCAGCAGAAGCAGGCCGGGAAGGTGGGGCGACTAGCGTCCCTCCCCCAAACTGGGGCAAGACAGGGACACCGTGGTTCCTAAACTCGAGGGGGCCATCTCGTAACCGGAGATGGCCCAGGGTCAGTCCGGGTGCGAGGATATGCTCTATGGGCAACCTTACACCCAGGCGTCTGTAGACCCGAGACGGCGTGCGGTTTTAGTCGGTTAAGCCCAACAACCGCCCCCGCTGGCCGGCGGGGGGGTATCCGAAGGGACTACCGCACGAAAAAAAAAGGTACTACTCTTATATCTTCTTATGTTGGCATATTATAGGCTAATATTATATGTAGTGGTGTACAGAGCCGTACCAACATCATTGAGACCCAAACGGACCTCATCTGTAAGTCGGTGCACCTGCTAAACAACAGTCGAGGTTCGGACGCGGGTTTTCCTCTCAGGATGATGATACAGGTATAGCAGAAGCTTATTGATGGGTGTATGGGACGCCACTAGAAAAGACGATGATGAGCAAAATCTTACCTGATCTTACTGATATAATACTTACTCTACTGATATAATAGGTACTGCCCATCATATACTTTGAGACTTTAATGTATTTGGCAAAATGAACGTAAGTAACATTATGTTAAGTACTTTACAGATGACAAGTGCAGCGGTACCGCTGCACTTAAGACCCATATTATTTGTGTCCGTGGTGCTTTAGGTATCTCCGCTTTGTCTTCCTCTTGCTGAGGAGAGAAGTGGATTCTTTATATTTCTGGCTACGTTCAATGAGGGTTTCGAGGGAGTTTATTTTTCCCTGAAACTACCCGAATCAATCAATCTTTAGGCTTTCACGGCCGGCGTTGCATGTAGAATATACTGCTTCCGGGCTGTTTGGCCGTGGTCAACGTTTCGTCGATCACTGCGTCCGACATCTTCAGTGGTACAGGTCCGGGCGCCGACAAGTGCGAAGAATATAAGTTTGTTTTGTTTTGTTTGTTGATCCTGGTGCACAGGAGTTATATATAATACTGGGAATGCAGATGGGAATAATTCAGTAAAAAAATACCTCACTTGATATTAAATGATTTGAGTATCTAATAGCAGAATAATAAAAAGAATGTGCTAAAACTGTATCTATAGATAAACTGATATAATATCGATGGTGGAAAGGAAAAACTTCTAAAGCGCTAAATGGCAAAGTGTGGGAAATGAAGATTAAGTTTTCGTTCTCGAAACACTATCATAACCTTTTTATTATTCATTCGAAGTTTTTGGTCTCTTTCGAGAATAATATGTCTAAAATACCATCTAAATTATCAACTTAACTTTACTCTACCGCAAGATAATTGGCGTTTAAGAAAAAGTAACTATAAAGTTATTCAGTAATTCAATATGGCTTAAAAATCAGACTCTTAACCGACTTCTATTCTAAAATCACCAGGAACACTTCATTAAGGAGGCTTCAGATTAGATGCTGGCCGATGGTAAGGAAAAACTTCTAAAACGACAAAAATATGTTCTGATCGCTATGAATAAAAAAAACCCTATCCAACTATGTGTGTCACTCATTTTGGCCGAAATGGCGCTTTACAAGATTTTCCTTTCCATCGTCGATATATACATAGTTTTGGAAGTATCTTTACTTGCTCACCAAAGCGTGAAAACTTGCGTGGAACTCTGTTACATCGCACCTCACATAATAACTCAGGTAGTTAAACTCAAAACAGTTTCGTAATATAGCCTTGGAATTAACTACGTTATCATATTCCAACCTACACTGTCTTAAAAATCTATTTTGTAAGTCATCATCATCATTCTCATAGCGATTTCCAGTTGCGTACAAAGTTTGCATCTTGGAGTCTGAGGTCCGCTTGTTGTTTTTGATTGGTATAATGACTTTTACGAGAGCGACCGCCAGAGCCTCGTTCGTTGTTAAAGCGTTGGGCCTCAAGGATGTTGGTAGGGCCCGTACACTCCGTAGCGCCTTTGCCGAATAATGTTTCTATGAATATCATTAAGTATCTTTAAACACCAAAAGATCACTGTTTGTCCATTAACAACATTGATGGGTTTATTTATTATTATACATCTATGCTAATAAATAAAATTGAAGCGTCTGTTTGTAATATTAAAATAACACATTTTCTAATGATTGCATATAAGTTTATACACGATACCTTTTTTTTTCGTGCGGAAATCCCTTCGGATACCGGTTATATCGAGCTTGAACCGACTAAAACCGCACGCCGTCTCGGGTCTTCAGACGCCGGGGTGTAAGGTTGCCCATAGAGCATATCCCTCGCACCCCGACTGACCCTAGGCCATCTCCGGTTTCGAGATGGCCCCCTCGGGTTTGGAAACCCCGTCTTGCCCCGGTTTGGGGGAATCAAATACAGTTTTTAAATACCGGCCAAGTGCGAGTCGGACTCATCCATGAAGGGTTCCGTAGCAGCAAGTAAATTTTAAATATTTGAGTTGATTGAATGAAAGGTAAATTGCGGTTTACGATTTATGATGTATTAAAAATTTTACAATTTTCGGTGAAAGTTTACATGGTAATGTACATCATATATTTTTTTAGTTTTATCATTCTCTTATTTTAGAAGTTACAGAGGGGGGGGGGACACATTTTACCACTTTGGAAGTGTCTCTCACGCAAACTATTCAGTTTAAAAAATGATATTAGAAACCTCAATATCATTTTTATAGACCTATCCAAAGTATGAGTATGGGTCAAGTATGGTCTGATGAACATTTTTTTTAAAATTTCAGTTCTAAGTATGGTGAACCCCAAAATTTATTATGTTTTTTTCTATTTTTGTGTGAAAATCTTAATGCGGTTCACAGAATATATCTACTAACCAAGTTTCAACAGCATAGTTCTTATTGTTTCGGAATAAAGTGGCTGTGACATACGGACGGACAGACAGACAGACAGACATGACGAATCTATAAAGGTTCCGTTCTTTCCGTCTGTTTGAAAGACGTAATCTCAGGAACTGGGCTGATTTTGACGGGACTTTCACTGGCAGATAGGTAATATTACAGGTAATATAGGCACTTTAATTTTAGAAAAAGAATAAGGGTACCACTCCTTAATAATTAAAACCCACAAAATAATGAATAAAATCTGATTTAATTGTTCGTTTACCTAATTAGGATTTTATTTGACGCAAATAATAATAATTTACAGGACTGTATAAGAAAAATACACACCTTAATATACTCAAGTCCTTTCCCTCTGGGGTAGGTAGAGACAACAAGCTGCCACCTTTACGATCACTAAACCTATCATGCAAGTACACCGATTACAGCATAAGAGCTTGCGCTGCGCTTCCTTATGCGTGTCACGCAGGTATGCGCTCACGCGTCCCAGTGCAAATTGTATTTTTTTAGCGCGATTTTAATAATGGATTCCTAACAGGTAACTCATACTTTTTGTTTTGTTTGTCTGTTATTTAAATTAGTTATAGTAGTGTTTCAACACGCAGCCCAAAAAGTAGATTTCGAGCAGGGACCTTTTTTTTTTGCGGAAATCCCTTCGGATACCCCCCCGCCGGCCAGCGGGGGCGGTTATGTCGGGCTTGAACCGACTAAAACCGCACGCCGTCTCGGGTCTTCAGACGCCGGGGTGTAAGGTTACCCATAGAGCATATCCCTCGCACCGCGACTGACCCTGGGCCATCTCACCACTAACAGCATCGCTCATCCTGAAAGCAGAGGAGTACGGAGAGCGATGTGTTCCCGCCACGTTGGGTATTGGCCGACGATCAATGCCAACCCTATGAAGGAGTGAAGGGGAAGCCATTGACCGCCGCCCAGGGTGTACCGGCCGCTCCGATTCCGTTCCCCCCGGACTGCAGCGGGATCGGAATCGGAGCGACACTCGAGGAGGTTACCCAACACACACCCCTCGAGCAGGGACCTCATAATTTTTGCTTTGATTTTATGGTATCTTCTATACATATATAATAAAATCGTGACGAAGGGACAATTGTACATTCAATATTTTTCAAAAAAAATATTTGATATTTATTCTAGGAGCGATACCGATAGCGAAAATATGTGTGTGATTTTTAGAATTTTTGTCTGATTGTCTGCCAGTTACTATTGATGTTCAAGCATCGCTTGAAAACGACTGAATTGATGCAGCCGAAATTTTGCACTAACGTTTTTCTAGAGTACCACGGTCATAACTTTGGTATATATCATCAAGCTATAATAGGTCTGATAGGAGCAGTAGAGCAAAATGCATCTAAGCTATTTTTGATTATAATTTTATTATTACATATCAGATCTTCACGAAATTTTGCAGTTCGGTAGAACCCGGACATGTTCAACATCCGGAGTATAAATCATCACGCTGTAACTAAAAGCTAATGAGCAAAAATATAAAATTTGGAATCTCCACAGAGTTACCTACGTCGTAGGTATAAAGGATAGTTGATTAGGGACTCATAAACATTTCATGATTAATATCATCAAGCTATTATATTGAAAAACGGGGCAGAATTTATTTCGATGTTACATTTAAACCAAACAACTATCAAAAATAAGTAATTGAAAATATAACAATGATATAACTTAATCCATATTCGAATTGACATCTGCTGCCGAAATAAACATATCTTGAACTATTCCGTACTTAACGAGAACGAACCAATAGCTATAGGAAATAAATAATAACCAAAGCATTACAATTATTATAAATAACTACAGCTCACAAAAGATATACATTCTACCTTAACATCATTATTACAGTAATTGTCCCCGATATTTGAGAACAACAGTGACGAGATTATGGAAAAAAGATAATTGCAAGTCCCCAAGCGTTACGTAATAGGGCTGTAGCACACTTGCTATTTTAACATCGACGATCAGTGAGTTACTTTCTCGATCCCGCGTGCGAACGCTTCAATCACATTCAGATGTCAGTCGCAATCACTCAATGAATCTTTAACATGTACGGAATGAAAGCCATGAAAACAACTGATTTCGATACGGTGATCGAACGCAGACTAACGTGATGCACTATCAATGCGGCCTCTATGGCTTAGCGGTAGTGCATTCGACTGCTACGACAGGGGGCGCGGGTTCGATTCCCGCTCAGTGCAAATATTTGTATGTATGAATATGTCTATTTGTATTGGCCTGGGTGTTTCTATGTATAAAATATATGTATTTACAAAAAAAAAGTATATAAGTATGTTTATTCGCATTCTGGAACCCATAACACAAGCTAGTTAAAACTATGCTTACCTTGGGTCTAGAAAGCGCTGTGTAGAATGTCGTAGAATATACAATATTTAAAAAAAAATTAGGTTTCACCAATAACCTGTGTGGTATAACGGTAGATCGTTTGAATGCCAAACTGTGGACAAAGGTCGCGGGTAGGATTCCCGAATTCCCGATTCCCAGTGCAAAAAATAGTATGCATGAATATGTAAGTATATTTGCATAGCTCTGTGTGTTTTTATCCTTCAAATATCCTATCCTACTTAATATCATAAACGTGAATGTTTGTGAAGATGTTTGGATGTTTGTTACTCAATCACGCTCTAACAGCTGAACGAATTTAGCCGGAATATGGTACAGAGGTAAATTATAGTCTGGAGAACACATAGGCTGGAACTGGTTTCGGAATACGAAGCCGCGGGCAACAGCTATGTATAATATGTCTATGTATTTACGAAAAGAAATTGTATCTAAGTCTGTTCATTCGCATTCTAGAACCCATATTACAAATTAGTTAAGCTATGTTTACTTTGGGTTTGAATAGCGCTATAGTATGTCTTTTGAATGTGAGAAATTACTTAACTGAGTTAAACGGATTTTCACTAACGTAAAAATTCGCCAATACGCGATGCAGTTTTGATGGAAAATCTTTACTCGCCAATGCTAATAATAGTGTGAGCGCTATTATTAGCAACGGCGATTGAGGTAACCTTCAATGTGGTACACAATAATGATGCATGTCTAAAAGTGTTTTTATGACACTAAAATACCAAACAAGATTATAAAAATAAAACTTATCCACCTGGTAGTAAGCGAAACCTATAAAAATTTACAAGACAAGACAAGAAGATGAATGACGGAATTCATCCCATCACGAAATCACAGAATCACGGAATATACGGAAGGAGGCGAATTAACAACACGTCGGGTCACCAATGTTGGTGGCCAAGGCCGGTCAGGGCCTCTGGGATATCCTTCCACACCAGATTCCCTGGCCACACAGGCAGATGTGACTAAACGCCGTACGGTTTTATTCGGTTCGAGTCATCGCTAGCTTCGGTGCAAAAAAAGAAAAATGAGGGAACAGAAGGGAGAAACTCTCCCAAAACATGACAATCATTTCGTAAGACATTCGATACTGAGAGAGTGGTACTTCCTCGGTAGAGCCGGTCAGTCTGTCAATCAGTGGTATTTAGATTCGACTCTTGCATTTATAACACCTTTATGCATTTGAGAAAGCAAGACGCACTATTAATATTCAAATATGTTCAAAACAGACTCATAATACTTAAATACATCCACTACAGATTTATAATTTAGGCTTAAAAATAAATGATGACTCAAAAGACATTTACACTTACACGTACACTTTTTTTAATAAATGATGGAACTTCAGTTTATGTATTTGAGATAACTTTATTAAACTGAAAGATCAATCAGAACATACATATTTCTGAATGATATGAAAATCAATAATCAATCAGAAATGAAATTGGCAAAGTCTATAAAAGCTCTCCAATACAATTTCCCAAATTACGCCCTCAAAGTTTTGCCAATAATATTTTTAGAAGAATTTCAATATAAGTGCTTGTGCCTACGAGTATATGGGGACAGTCAATGACAAAAGTAGCTTAACTAATTCAAATTTATTAAAAGTATACCCAAGCCAACCTCACCTGCAAACCTTATTTGGAACTAGCTGTTATCGGCAAGTTCGGAATCGATCAAAGTATGTTCACTTCTGCAGTATCGAGCCCACTATGTATTTCGATATTTCATCGTTATATTTCCAATTATCTATTGTGAAGAAGAAAGTCTTTTATGAGTCACTACCCCTCAATGCGCAGCTAAACTACTTACCGATGCTAGAACTACGAAATTAGGACAGAAGGTTGATTGTATGGCCTAAGTAAGCCGACAAGCGTTAAAAAACGATTTTGAGAAATTCAACCTTTGCTGGGTGAGGACCCCTTCACTTGATGATAACTAACTAATAATATGATTGAAACACGTGTATCAGCATTTATCAAAGTTCAAGTTAATGGTATAGCCCGAGTTCTGAAACGCTAACGACCGATTATGTTAAAAAACAGCAAATAAAATAGTTGTGATTATATGTAATGTAATGGGGATGTTGATCTAGAAAACGTGTTGCAGCCTTAGTAGCGGAAGCGCCAATGCCTCTCTTTGATTTTTTGGGAGGCGTTGTTGCTGACGGCTCTTACTCAGTTGTTCTCCATATATGTTTCTGATTATTATAGGATACTTCGAGGAGATAGCGAGAGAGCTGGTGGGTTCACTGTCTGTATTATTATTACAGAATAGTGGGCATGGTCTGACATGGCACGACCGGCAACTGGATAAGAACGGTTAATCATCGGGGCTGTAAGGAAGTAAACCTCTATAAAAAATACCCTAATACTAAAAACCAGTCCACCACCGTCACCTGATGGAGGTAGGCTGGGCAGCTTGTCATTTTATTAACGGGCCAGAGGAAGTCGAGATAGTGTGTCGAGCTCACAAGCCAAAATAGTTTTTACAAAAAAAAGACCTAAGTAGGTATAAGTTCTTAATACAGTTTCCTTGTAGTTATAGCCGTAAAAAATGTATATTAGCGAAATTGACAATAACAATATACGGATCAGATGTCTTATGTGCACGGCATTATGTTGAACTGGCTCCTTTCTTGGGTGCAACATACATATGAACTATTTTCCTACCTAAATATAATATTAGAATAACTTCTGCATGCTTTATTTTATGTTGCACTAAAATAAAATGTTTTTTCCTTCTTTTCTTTCTAATATGATTTCCAATTTGCACCTGCCTGTTGTGGCATATTTTTTTTAATACAAATGCCTAACTTCCGCTATTCTAGTTTTCGGAATCGGTATCACTCCTAGAACACATAGCATTTATTATTTTGAAAAATTATTCAAAAGTACAGTTTTTACCTCGTAACGATTTCACTATTTTTTTTTATATATTTAGGACACGTCAATTTGACTTCACCTCGCCTGATGGTAAGCTGAAGGTAAAGTCTCAGGAAAGAGGGTCACCATTACATACACGTACCATGTTAACAATGGTGGCACTCAGCTTGACGGCCTCATCAGAAGAGGATTGTCGTCGCAGCACCGCGTGACACCCACCCACCGGTCACACTACTGCTGCGATCACAATCCCCCTGCCCGGCTATGCACTTGCTGACCCCTGAACGCAATCAAACCGAAATTGGATTACTATGGAGGGTTTTTCGCAATCGTGCACGGTGGTACCTACCCGGCCGAATTTTGTGACAAATTATAATATATATAATACCTAATATTATATTAATACGTGTAGGGAAAACTTGACATCCCTTTTTACGATAATTGCGCGGACGGAGGAGTGTGAGGAGTAGTGCAGAATGCTAATATTTCTTTACAATGATCCATAAAAAATACATTAAATCAATAAATAAAACATTACACACACTACCATGCATTTGGAACACACACATCTATGTTATTTACGTAAGTTTATATAGCTAAATGTCAAACGTATTATGACATATTTGTCTAAAGTTAGGGACTCGGTGGATGCAGGCCGCTACAGACCGGTCAAAATGGAAGTAAATGGGGGAGGCCTATGTTCAGCAGTGGACTTCCTACGGCTGATATGATGTCTTAAGTTCACAGCTGACGAAATTAAAAAGAAATTCAATGAAGCTTAACTTTCTGACAACCTGAAAGCCTGCGCCAGAGTGACGTCCGTCAATCAACAGATACCCTCCTATGCAAGTGACTTTGGCTTAGCCCCGAAGGTCTTAATGGGGCTCTAAACAAACAAAATAGGTTATAATTATTTAAAAAATATGTTCATCATAGTTTTGAATGGTCAGGATTTTTGGCGTTGACTATAACAACGCCAAAATCTTGACCAGTTGACCCTGACGCGCAGCCAATCACACGCGTCAAGGTTGCGCTTCAAGGTCAAATTTTTAGGTTGTGTCGATGATTATAAAGTCATTATGTCGCGAAATCATTAGCGTATGTGTATGTATATTAGCGATTCTAGATCTTAAAGCGGTAGACATTCTCTGGCCGCGCAGCACAGTCGGCGCTTGCGTCGCGTCGTCCGCGTCGGCGCAATCATTCATAGCGAACATATAATTTGCGGCCTGTACTAACGTTACAAGAAATGATTATTTCACTTTCTTCATAACCGTGGCACGTTCTAACGTTATATATAAGAGATCTCAATGCGCATCATGGTAATTGTAGGTATGGAGGTGGTTTTAAAAACAAAAACAATAGTTAGATATACGAGTATGTTTAGATAGGTATGTGTAGACCGACAGAGGTCGCGGGATCGATGCCAATGCATGCAAATATTTGTATGCATGAATATATATTTGCATTGGGCTGGATGTTTCTAAATACTTATAATATACATATATATATATATATATATATATATATATATATATATATATATATATATATATATATATATCCTATATGTATTGTAAGTACATATTTAAGAAAAAAACATAACATAACATAACTTCACGCCTGTATCCCCGAAGGTGTAGGCAGAGGTGTATTGCACACCCACGATTCGCCAGTTATGCCATCTACCGGGAACATTACTAAGCGAGCGATAATCAACATTGTTAATACACACTCATAACTACGAAAAGTCAGAGGTTTATGCCCGGGGCGACTGGGGATCGAACTCGAGACCATGAAAAAAGTAAGAAACAAAAAATACGTTATCCGCATTCTAGAACCCATAATACAAGATAATTAAGTTTTTAAATAATAATCAAGTATTTTTATGAGAAAATGTACGGTCATTTCATATACTAGAAACAGCGTCCGTTCCTATGGCGTCAAGAGGCGAGGTAGGTATATCAAAAAATCAGCACTTTGCCTTTACTCATTGCGGGAACTCCCACAATGAGTAACGGAAAAGTGCTGAAGACATTGTGCTGTGACGATGCCGCGCCATCTTATGATAGCAAGCTGAACTTCTTCGAAACTACCGATTATGCATCCACAATGAAAGTCCCTGCGCTGGTTAGCATATAATTATAATAAAATAAAAACGTCTTCCGTTGGGCTACGACCCGCCAGGTGTTATTTGCCTAATCGGAAGATCCTCCCTTTGTGTCAGACGAACATCTCATTCAATACTAGTTATGATAGAATTTCGATCAATAGGTACACGAACAATGGGGCGGGAGTCCTCTCGCTCGGCAGCATGATTGCGGCAATGGTGCGGAGCGCGAGCGCGTGGGCCGCCGCCGCCTCCTTCTGCGAGCATGTAATGCTCGCGAAGGAGGTGGCGGAGCGCGCCCGGGAGAGACTTAGAACTCTCCCGGTCCGCCGAGCCCGCAACTTGCTCGCCGCGCGTCGCAGGCAACTCAGGCGCCGGAGGTCGCTTAACGACCTCCGTCCTCCATGAGCGCAGGCCTGGGGGTGGCGGGTGAGGCCACCTGTCACCCCAGCAGAAGCAGGCCGGGACGGTGGGGCGACAAGCGCCCCTCCCCCAAACCGGGGCAAGACGGGGACACCGTGGTTCCCAAACCCGAGGGGGCCATCTCGAAACCGGAGATGGCCCAGGGTCAGTTGGGGTGCGAGGGATATGCTCTATGGGCAACCTTACACCCCGGCGTCTGTAGACCCGAGACGGCGTGCGGTTTTAGTCGGTTCAAGCCCGACATAACCGCCCCCGCTGGCACGCGGGGGGGTATCCGAAGGGATTTCCGCACGAAAAAAAAAAAAAAAAAAAAGGTACACGAACAATGGGGTGCTTGGTTGGGGACCTCCACGCGGTGCACCCTGGGCAACGAAGACGGCAGCGCCTCTCTCCTAGAGCGGGAGAGACGCTGCCGCCTACGGCCAACTCCGATCGAGGCGAGGACGGCCCTGTTGAGGGCTGTTCGGAAGCTTTCCACGTGTCCCTCTGACTAGCAGATGGCACAGTGGAGAGCAGGTAAGGGGGCCATCTCGAAACCGGAGATGGCCCAGGGTCAGTCGGGGTGCGAGGGATATGCTTTATGGGTAACCTTACACCCCGGCGTCTTAAGACCCGAGACGGCGTGCGGTTTTAGTCGGTTCAAACCCGACATAACCGCCCCGCTGGCCGGCGGGGAGGTATCCGAAGGGATTTCCGCACGAAAAAAAAAAGGTACACGAACAATAACAACAGTTTTAATAATAACATAACATTCTTGCTTGGTGTAATTCTAATAACTATAAATGTTATTTGACACAATCCTTGTATAGATCTGGGTTTTAATTATAGCCAATAGCTATATTCCCATTTGTTTGTAAATTATAACTAAGTATTTATGTTACACATACCAAGGTCAAATACCCTGTAATACAGAATGTTATGTGCCTTTCTCATAAAATGACAAATTACTTCTGAAATATCAAACACAATAGAATTATATGTTTGATTAGAAATGTTCTGAAAGTAACAATCGTTCTTAATTATATGGCGGCCACAACTACAAATAATTGTTTTTGTTATTATGAGAAATGTACGTATAATATGTTATGCTTGTTCATAATATGACACTTGAGTACTTTCTTCAAATTTGGGTAAATTTGGTTTAAGTTTGCTAGTAGGTATCTTTTGATACCTCAGGCGTTGGCTCCTTCTAGTCGGTTCAAGCCCGACATAACCGCCCCCGCTGGCACGCGGGGGGGTATCCGAAGGGATTTCCGCACGAAAAAAAAAAAAAAAAAAAAAAGGTATCTTTTGATACCCAGCACTACCACGAATAAATACGAAATACCTACCTACAACCAAATTTTTCCAACAAAGCTATTGTCAGCTATTGAGTATAGCTGACAATAGCTTTATTGGAATTTTTTTTTATGTGCTATGAGCTTGCAAAATATGGCAACTCCCTTCATAGGAATAGTGTTTGATGGGATGGGATTTTTGTAAGATGCTGAAGTTCCTTTTTTTATCACTCGGGCTGTAATTTTTGCGTAGTCCATTCACTACCGTTGCTCTTTTTCTTTATAGGCATGTTTGTTATATGTTTTTGCTATGGTAAAAAGTTTAAATTTGGGTCTCGTATCTGAAATTACTCCATCAATAGAAATATTATATACAGACCTCTATTTATGTAAAATGATAAATGGTGAAAGTTATAAATTGTTTAACGTGTTCGGTATTTGTCTGCAAATTCCAGCCCACACACAAAATGTCAGATTTCTAGAAGTTCAGAAAGTATCCTATCAGCAGGCCGGTGAGGTTGACTTACGTATCTCTATATAAATAAAAAAGAATCGACGAATGACTGCACCAAATTGGATAAGTACTGAATTCTTTACTTTTTTCGTGTATTCGTTATTGTAAGGGCAAGCCTTACAATAACGAATACATCATTTTTGTGTTTGTACGTTTGTATAAAATAAATTTTAGCCTATTTTTCTTAGTAACAAGAAGAAAAGAAAAAATATAAGAAAACAATAGCAGTGTCAACTTTAAAACCAACAGATTGAACCCAAAAATATATTTTTTGGAATCTTATATGTTTATAGCTTTAGATCGGAAAAAGAGCAAATCCAGGACGGAACTTGCAACCGCGACCTGTCCATTTCTACAGGGGGAATACAACGTCCTGGATATTCGAAACTCTCCGATATATTAGCAAGCAAGAATAACGGTAGATGGCTCTAGCGTCGCCCTAAGACCTATAATATATCGGAGAATTTCGAATATCTAGGACGTGTCCAGGAAGCTCAGTTGGTCAAAGTATTCCCCCTAATAGAGACTGGTCGCGGGTTTAAGTCCAATCCTGGATGTTCTCTTTTTCCAATCCAAATATATAGTTAAAAGTTAGTATAATAATTGCTTCAAGATTTCATTGGATCTTGTATGTTTGTTCTGGATGGACGCAACAATGCTAAATGGATTCTGAGTTTTTTTAATTAGATTAGTAATTGTTCAGACTTTAAAATTGCCGTATGTTTGATTACATTTGATTGAGTATAACTGCAGAACAACTAAAAACGATAACCGACATTTACGCGGGCGGAGCCGCGGGCATCAGCCAGTATATAATATAATAGACATTACATTTAGAAAATTTGTATCTATACTTAAATATACATGTTCTATGAATGTTATAATTAGTGAAAAATAAGCCACCTAAACATTATTTCGCTTCCAAAATAAAAAAAATCACATCTAGAGTACGATAAGCCGAAAAATACAAAAAGGTATTATTAACATCTGATATTACTTATTCAAGATATTTTTACGAAATATGTAGTTACAATCGTGACCTACTAAGATGACGTTATGTTGCTTAAACTAGTTACGTAACACGTTATGCCGGTAGGCACAGCACCTCAGACGAACGTGGCGTGCTCTTATTAGCCAACAACGACGAATCGGTCATTTAACTTAAACAAAACCAATTTCTTATTTTTCTCCATTTTCGTAAATATTCCACAAAGCGCGACTTCGTTTGCGTGAACTTAGATCCGGGTTTTTTTTGCACAGTACCATAATTTTTTTTAGCAATAAAACTAGCCTAAGCATCTGTCAGTGAGTGACAATCGTAGTTGCCACTTAGTTACTTAATTGAATAATTAGTCCGTTTGTTTTTTTTTGCCGGAAATCCCTTTGGATACCCCCCCGCCGGCCAGCGTTGGCGGTTATGTCGGGCTTGAACCGACTAAAACCGCACGCCGTTTCGGATCTTAACACGACAGGGTGTAAAGTTGCCCATAGAGCATATCCCTCGCACCCCGACTGACCCTGGGCCATCTCTCCGGTTTCGAGATGGCCTCTTCGGGTTTGTGAACCACGGTGTCCCCGTCTTGCCCCGGTTTGGGGGAGGAGTGCTAGTGGCCCTACCGTCCCGGCCTGCTTCTACTGGGTTGACAGGTGGCCTCACTTGCCACCCCCAGGCCTGCGCTTATGGAGGACGGAGGTCGTTAAGCGACCTCCGGCGCCTGAGTCGCCTGCGACGCGCGGCGAGCAAGTTGCGGGCTCGGCGGGCCGGGAGAGTTCTAAATCTCTCCCGGGCGCGCTCCGTCATCTCCTTCGCGAGCATTGCATGTTCGCAGAAGGAGGTAGCTGCGGCCCACGCGGTCGCGCTCCGCACCATTGCCGCAATCACTGCTACCGAGCGAGAGGACTCCCACCCCGATGGCTGCCACGAGGTCACGTATCGGCGCGACATGCCCTGCGCTTGGTCGCCCAAGTCGTTCCTTCCACTCCACCACGATGGCCTGGCGGAGCTGGGACTGCACGGCCTCGATTTTTCGAGGCTCGGGGTTCCGTCCCTGCTCCCACGCCTCCTTTCGCCACTGGTACACAGGCGAAAGGGCTCACGCCTCCAGATCCCATGGCGGAGTTCCGGCAAGGAGACTCGCCGCCTCGAAGTAGATCGTGCGGTACCCGCGGATGACCCTGATGGCCATCACCCGCTGCGGAGCGCGCAGCATCCGCATACTTCCGCCCAAATTGGGCACCCATACAGGGCCATGGACCGCACGATCTCCGCTTAGAGTCCTGCCGGAGCCTGCAAGAGTCATCGGGCCCCCTCATGTTGGGCAGCAGCCGTGCCAGAGCGAGAGCTGTGCCCTTCAGTTTGGGGGCCAGACTTCGGATGTGCTCTCCGAAGTCCCATCAGCCGTCGAGCACGAGCCCCAAATATTTCATATGGGGCTTGATACCGATGCGATTTCCTCCCACGATGAGACTGGATCCTTCAGGTAGCTTGCTCCGAGGCCCATGAAAGAACAGGGCCTCGGTTTTATGCAGAGCCACCTCGAGACCCAGCCGCTGGATCCGCTCCACGACTTGCACGGTAACTCGCCCCGCACGCCGTCACGAGCGTGTCGTCCGCGTTAAATAATTAGTACCTATGCAATAATTTATTAAATTGCTTCGAAGAAAAATAAGCTACCTACTATGCAACGACGTAAATATCTTACTTTTTTATTAAAATCAATGACGTATTTTAGCATGAATCCGACTCAAATTCCATCATTACAGCTTTAGTTCCGGATGCATCCAAAGTTTGTACTTTGGAGCCTTGGAGGCGCTCTCCTACTCTTTCTCTTGATTTGGCTAAACTTGGTTTTTAGGGGAACGAATGATTATAGCCTCGTCCGTAAATGACCAGGTGTACCGGGTTACACATGAGGTTGCCTTGGGCTCCGAAGATTTTTGTGGAACCCCATACACGCAACCTTAATCCGAATCGAATTATCAGGAAGTATATTAGGTAGCTATACCAGGGGTGTGTGTTGGGTAACCTCCTCGAGTGTCGCTCCGATTCCGATCCCGCTGCAGTCCGGGGGGAACGGAATCGGAGCGGCCGGTACACCCTGGGCGGTGGTCAATGGCTTCCCCTTCACCCCTTCATAGGGTTGGCATTGATCGTCGGCCAATACCCAACGTGGCGGGAACACATCGCTCTCCGTACTCCTCTGCTTTCAGAGGGGACAGGATGAGCGATGCTGTCGGTGGTGAGATGGCCCAGGGTCAGCCGGGGTGCGAGGGATATGCTCTATGGGTAACCTTACACCCCGGCGTCTGAAGACCCGAGACGGCGTGCGGTTTTAGTCGGTGCAAGCCCGACATAACCGCCCCCGCTGGCCGGCGGGGGGGTATCCGAAGGGATTTCCGCACGATAAAAACAAAAAAAAAAAAAAAAAGGTACCTATACTTACCAAAAGAACTGTCAATTTTCCGCACCAGAACGTACCTTTTTTTTTTTTTTTCGTGCGGAAATCCCTTCGGACCAGAACGTACCTAGCTGCCTCATCCAAAGGTAGTGGACATCGCCCTTCAAAGAGGCAATGCGGCCTGCGTGATGGGCTCTTTATTATTATGCGTTTATGTATAGTGTCAATACATTCTAAATTTAAATAAATATTAAAGCAAAGAACAAAAAGCGGCCAAGTGCGAGTCGGACTCGCCCATTAAGGGTTCCGGCAGCAATTAACATAATAATGTTTTCTTATTTAATTTATATATTTGAGTTGATTGAATAAAAGGTAAATTGCGGTTTACGATTTATGACGTATTAAGAAAAACTACTTATTAGATCTCGTTCAAACCAATTTTCGGTGAAAGTTTACATGGTATGTACATCATATTTTTTTTTAGTTTTATCATTCTATTATTTTAGAAGTTACAGAGGGGGGGGACACATATTACCAGGAACTAACAGGACTTTGGAAGTGTCTCTCGCGCAAACTATTGAGTTCAGAAAAAAATGATATTAGAAACCTCAATATAATTTTTGAAGACCTATCCATAGATATCACACAAGTATGGGCTTGATGAAGAAAAAATAATGAGTTTCAGTTCTAAGACTTTTATTTTATTTACATAAATTAGTTACTATTAATTAGTATAAAAACAATATCTGTATACCTATATACAAAGCTGCAGGTTTAGGCGTCAAAAAATTCCTCCCCATCGACGTCAACTGGGAGGGTGGCCAGAAGGCTGGCGGCATTGCCACGTTGAATGGTGTGTGGAGTAGTAGTATGTGGAACCTCCAAAATTTATTGTTTTTTTTCTAATTTTGTGTGAAAATCTTAATGCGGTTCACAGAATACGTCTACTTGCCAAGTTTCAATAGCATAATTCTTATAGTTTCGGAAAAATGTGGCTGTGACATACGGACGGACAGACAGACAGACATGACGAATCTATAAGGGTTCCGTGTATTGCCATTTGGCAACGGAACTCTAAAAAAGGAACATTGTAAAATGAATAAAATTAGAGCAAAGAATAGCGAGTGAGGTGCGACGAGAAGCGAGGTGAGAAATTATAAAAAGAAACGACCAAGGTCGTCTACCTACGTACAAGTACACTGCAATAATGGATAGGCAAATATGGAAACACGGCCTTGACAATTTCATTAAGAAGTGTTACAATTAAAGAGTTTTTGTTAGAGCATATTGCAAATCATTTGGTATTTTGGGCCGGTACAACTAATGGTTGACGAATGAGGTTCTGGCGCAGGTTTTCCTCTCGATCTTTGGAGGTCAGACGAATAACCCAAACCAAAAGAGGGAGTAGCAGTGAGCGGGTTCCAGGTGCCGAGGTGAAAGCCTCAGATGCAACCGGAAAAACGGTGCATTTATCGATGTCTTGAGGGGTCATGGCCAAGTGGTAACTGAGTAAATTAGCACATTGCAAGGTCAAGCAATACTAGCCAGGTCAGTCTAAAGGTGCGCTTACACGGAAGCAATAATTGCACGGTAACACAAATGGATCAAATCTGGAGTAACGAACAGAGTAATAGGCAGATTTTCATAAAATGCGGCTATTGTTCCAAAAATGTTGCCTGTAATAACTTCTCATATTTCATATTGCTCAATGTCGCTGATACGAATTTGCTGAAAATTCAGTGGGCATAGAAGTTCAAGACAATTTTTGTCTATCTCGTATGCACTTTTTTATTCTGCGACTTCTACCGCTCGCTTCCACGGGGAGAGCGAGGCGGAAGTACAGCGGCGCCAGCGCAGACTAGGCCATTTCGGAAAATTCCAATAATTTTTTTGAATCAAATATACTCTAGTTCACACCACAATGAAGATTACTTCTATCTTTCTTAACTTTTGCACCCATTTCACACGTTTCTTTATTGCTTTTGACTCATGATACACAAAAAACACTACAAGCCGTCGCTGCAAGAAAAATGTCGTCCATAGCGAGCGATAGCTTTTCAACTGAATTGCTAGTGTAGGAAAGTGTCATCTAGTGTCAATATTTATGTTGCAAAACATTTTGCCAAATTGGTGCCTGTTACCGTTGCCGTAAATTGCTTGATGTTTTGTCATGTTGCAATCGACCATCATATTGCTCATAATTTGGCAATTTTTGTTGCTCGTGTAAACGCACCTTCAGGATGGGTGACCATTCTTAACACAGCGAGGCCCCTTCGTGCCTCGGGAAGCACGTTAAGCGATTTTTTTTCGAGTGGGTTCTTAATTGAACTAGTTCTTAATAAGTTTATATAATGTGTTAATAGATTGACAGGAAATATTAAAAAAGTGAAAGTGGTTGTATTTAATACATTTTTATTTTATTCTACCTGATGCCCGCGGCTCCGCCCGCGCCGAGGTCGAGGATCGTTTTTTGGTCATATCTGCGGTTCTACTTAAGTCTGAAATATACAAGACCTTTCTAATAGAAAAAATGCATCAGAATTCGTTCAGTAGTTTGCGTCCATCGTGAATAATAATAATAAATAAATGTTTATTTCACAAATAAGGAGTACATAGTAACATTACAGAGCAGTGAATGAGATATCAAATGGAAATAAGAATATCAGATAGTGTGATGTAAGCATATTACAACAAAGGTAGTACTTAGTTACTATTAATGTTAACCCTACCTCTTAAACTAGGGTTACCCCTGTATCTTAAGAGGCAGTGTTCGGCTGATCTATGATACATAACAGAGAGTTTGGTGTGTAGTCACACTTCAACAGTTATACTATTGTCGCAGTAATGTAAATGGGAACAAGGTACGTTAACATTAACAGGTGCATGTGTGTGTGTGTGAGTGTGTGTGTGTTTCTGTGTGTGAGTGTGTGTATGTGTGTGGGTGTGAGTCTTGTTAGAGTACGAATTTAAGTAAGGATTCAGTTTCAGAGTGATCTAACTGGAGAAGCCAGGAAGTGATGGTTGATTTGAGTTTATTCTTGTTAAGATCTATTATATTAAGTCTTTTGTGAACCTGTTTGTACAGGTAGGTACTCAGCATGAAGTACCGCTCTGCTAGTGTGGTTTTATGGTGGGTCATTAAAGGGTTATTTCTGCGCCTTGCTAGGGTCTGAGGGAGGGACACTTGCGTGTTTTCTGAGAATAGAGCGTAGTTTGTATAGCTGTCGGACAGTTAGGACCTTGCAGTCCCGATATAGCTGAGTGGTCGGGTCATGCATGAGAGTTTGGGGTTGGGATAGAATGCTACTAGCCAGATTTTTGCCCACATTGCTTAGAGTTTTACAGACCTCATTGATGGAAGCATATGTGTTGTCGTGGATTGTCAAGAGTTCAGTCGGGCTTGCTTTAATTTTATTGGTGTTAGTGATATTTTTTATTGTTTTCCAGAGTGCTCTTGGGTTATCTTTCGCTTTCTCCTATGAACGTGAACCTTCGTGAACAAACAGGCAAACGGTTAAGAACTCCACAAAAATAATTTTATGTTCAGAATCGTTCATTTAACAGAACCCAAGTATTATTCTTTAATATCTTCGATGTACAGACAGAACAAATTTACAATTTTGTAATAATATAGATGTACTCATATATGTGTAAATCAGTAAACTATCGGTAGGTACCTACATTTTCAAGTTACACGAACAACACCACTAGCGATTATAATTGTACTAGCTTACACACCCGGATGCACCCACGAGGAATACTTCCCGTTGCAGTGACCCACACCAACCTATTCGGAATTCCCGCCAAAAACATACAGGCGTTTTTGCGTGATAAAGTAACAAATAAACAAACCCATTTTCGCATTTTGTAAGAGGTACTATAATTAGTTTGTTCCCACCCAAAATCTTCCAACCTCTACCGCAAGCTAGCACATCTACTTATTGACGTACGAGGCGCTGGCGCAGGTTTTCCTCTCGGGGTTGGGAGGTCCGACAGCAGTCGCTCCCATGAAAGCCGTATAAGTCAAATCAAAAGGAAGAGAAAGGAGTAAGCGAACCCCGGTCTCCGAGGTAATAATGCTGATGAAATTAGTTTAGTATAGGTAATGTAATGTGTTTAATAAAATAGTGTTATAATGCGGAGGAAGTAGTCTCGCATGGTGGCGACACCCTCGTGATGGCGTGGGGAGCAACGTGGTCAAGTCGTGGGTCGAATACGGAATCCTCCACAACTCCGAGGCTATTTGTTTTCACGGGCCTCGGAGGGGGCCGCCTGCGGGAGCCAGCACAACCGTAGGGTGCATAAGTATCGGCATCAAGCCCACGATGAAGTACCTTGGGCTCGTACTCGATAGCCGATGGAACTTCGGACCACATCTCCGAAGTCTGGTCCCGAAACTGAGGGGGGCTGCGGCCGCGCTATCGCGGCTGATGTCCAACGTTAAGGGACCCAACGCCCCCACTAGGAGACTGTACATGGGGATCCTTCGAAGTATGGCCCTGAACGGGCCCCCGTACGTATGGGCGGAGACTCTGGCGGCATCCCGTTAAAAGCGATGGCCGTCAGAGTCATCAGGGGGTATCGCACAATCTCCGTCGAGATGGCATGTCTCCTTCCCGGGACCCCTCCATGGGACCTGGAAGCGAGATCCCTTGCGTCGTTGTACCAATGGCACAAGGAGGCGCTGGAGTGGGGCCATAGGCCATAGCCCCGAGAAATCAGGGTTCAACGGTCCCAGCTCCGCCGGGAACTCATGGAGACATGGAGGGTGCGACTTGAACATCCAAGGCGGGGGGAATCCACCATTAACGCGGTGAGACCGATCATGAAGGAGTGGTTGGAGAGGCACCACGGCGACCTCTCCTACCGGATGTGCCAGATATTTACCGGACACGGGTGCTTTGGTAAGTATCTATGTCGCATCCACCGGGAGACAACGCCGCAGGGCCGGGACTGCGAGGATCCTGGCGAAGACACGGCGCTCCACACGTTGGTGGAGTGCCCTGCGTGGACGAGTCAACGCCGGGATCTCGTTGCGGTCCTGGGCGTGAACGTTCTCTCGCTGGAGACCATGGTGAGGGCTGCGATCGCCGACGGGATTAAGTGGCACGCCGCCGCCTCTTTCTGCGAGCAAGAAATGCGCGCGAAAGAGACGACGGAGAGGGAGCGGGAGAGAACCCTGCCCCCCGTGTTTCACAGTCTACGCCCGGGACTACCGACCTCCATGATCGGGGCCTGAGGACGGCAGTTGACCGACTCGCCGTCCTTACAGAAGCAGGCCGTGGCGGAGGCGTGTCGTGTGTGTCCTACACACGCCTGCCAACTCACCGACGCGTGATAGAACCCGACCCACAAGGCGAGGCCGCGGTTGCGGCCCGAGTCCGCCGGTAACCCTGAGGCTATCCTCTCGAGGGCTTACCCGGGGTGCCCGGCAATGGACGCTTGGGGAGGACACCGTGTGGTTTTAGTCGGTCCGATTCCGACACGCCCACCACATCGTCGGCAGCGATGGGGTGAAGCCCGTGGGGGTTTCCACAAGCAAAAAAAAAGTACGTGTTATAATAACAAAATACTGCAAAGTGTACGTAACACGTAGAAAAAATATATCTCGATTATTAGATTAACAAAACATTTACATCTGACATGTTCTACAAATACGTGTCCGTAACGAATTTACAGAAGACGCAATAGACCCGTCTACGTATGATAAGTAGGTGCTGTATGTACAGACAACGACAATAATAGCTTAACAAATTCTTATTTAATAAACTTTAATAAAACAATAAAAAAAACATGAAACATATTAACTTTGTCTTCTGGGGACTCTAAAATTACTATTAGCCACGAGCTATAATTGGTAAATGTATTCCAATATAAAGAAGGTTTGGAAATATTATAGTGTTAATCAACTTTTGTCGTTGACTGTAAGTCATTTCTTCGCGTCCCAACTATGCATAGAATTAAAAACGCATGTGGACGCATGTGTCAATTTTTGATTGTCCTAATTATTTTAATAATCATATTATTCGGTAATTTATTCACCTTTTTCATTATTTTATCACAAATTTGAAAATCATTAATACTTAGATCACATTTCAACTAATCTCATTCATAGTGGATTTCAGTCTTACACTTATTTGAAATGGATAGTAGGTAAGTAGTAGAACTATAAAGTTTAATTTTAAACATTACAGTGATCCGTGTTCACATGTAAAACACTTTTTGCTAACAGGCGTAGTTTATCAGTAGGTGCAAACTTGATATTGTCGGAAGATGAAACTATTTTTAACGGATAGTCTCCCCGTGGCCATGGGTAACCGAAACGTCGGGATCAATGTAAAATATAAAATAACATCAAATAAATCGCGGTAGAATCCGTTAAAAATAGTTTTATTTCAAGGTACAAAGTTACAAGGTTCAAGCCCGACATAACCGCCCCCGCTGGCCGGCGGGGGCGGTTCACCAGCGGTCCGAAGGGATTCCCGCACTAAAAAAATTTAAAAACTTGTATGCTTTTTGGTTTTATGTCATAGTAGCTTTTGCCGGCAGCTTTACCGGCGTGAAAATCTGTTCCCGTTCCCTTAGGATTACTTGCATAGGAAGTAAGACTTAGCTGCTCTAACGTCACATAAGCATAGACAACAAAAAGTACTTTTGACCACTCAATCTGGTGCAAAGGAAAATTTCTTAACAATATACAATTAAATTACTCACCAACGCGTTTCGCCGAAATTTTCTTCGTGGAATAATTAAAAGGTACATAAATTATCTGATCAACCGCCGCAACCAACTCCCCAGGAATTTTGTCCATTGAGTGTATCTCGTTCAAACATATCACATTTTCAGACACACAATTATCACTCGAAACTGTTGTCAACTCACGATGCACTTTAGAATCCAACACTTCATCATTTTCATGTAACACTTTTTGCCCCTCGTTTTCATACACTAAGTTAGCCATACCCCCTAAACTGTCTTGACACGACTGTAATGCCAGTACTTTGATCTTATAAACACCTAGTACTCCGTTAGCTTCAAGAATAAAATCAACTCTCTCTCCTCTCCCTATCTCGATAGAATTTGCCCGTTCCATTTCAATTTGATGGCCGTCTAAAGTGACAACCTCTAAAATGTGATTATCAATTGAAAATTTAATAGGACAGCTCTTTGATCCTCCACTATATACTAAGCGGAATCTATATCTTTTACCATATTTCACATTGAATGAAGAGAGTGGTGCGTCAGGAGATTCTGGTGATTGTCCTTTACCGTTTATGAGAAGAGATTCTGCGTCGGGAATACTCGAAACAATTCCTGCTAAAGGTCCCATTGAATGACCCCATTCGCTTACAAAAATTGTGTGTTCAGTGGCATCCACGTCGTACATTTTTCTTATAGGATCTAAGCGAGATGACTGGCGGACGATAAATGCTCCCGAGAGTCCGTCAGCAGCATCAGCAGCAGAATGTGCATGGTACATATGCGTACCAACCGCCGATGCTCGAAACTTGTATTGGAATGTTGTGTACGCGGGTTGTGGGCACTGTGTCAACATGGGAGCTCCGTCCATAAATGGCGTCTCTTTCTGTGGCTGTCCCCGCCAATGTATTGACAGGGCATGCGCAGGAGCCCGATGTACTACATCCACAACTAAGATGTCGTTGTGACATACGTGAAGAGTCGGTGACGGTAGTTCTCTATTCGCCGATAATACACCACGTTCTCGGCCATCAGCAGATATGCAGGTTGCCGGGCAATCGCCCCCATCTTTCTCAGTGCAAGTCCCACAAGATCTGGAATTTGAATAACGATTATAAGAATTGTCGGAAAAAAGACTAGAACTTGAACAATTAAACCATTTGAAGTACTTTTCGCTTTAATATTTGTCAGATTATTATTTAAGTACAATTAATTATGGTAGATTTAAAGTGAAATTAAATAAAAATACAAAACAACACTCACTTGCTTAGTGTTTTATAAACCTCGATGACTAGTTTGACTCTGCATATCATAGGCCAATCCAACTCATGACACTCGCGATCACAGTTTTCGAAATACGCTTCTGAAAAATTAACAAACAATAGTACTTAATACTTCAAGGTAGAACAAAAAACAAAGTAACTTTAGATTTACATCAGGTAACCAGTACCAGTACACAGGTTTACAATGTCTATTTAATACTTGTAAAGGCAAATTAGTAATTAAAGTGATGATCGGATCTGAAATATCAGATAGGATAATATAAAGATGTTTTATATAAATATTTTAACGATCTCAATCCTATTACAGTTAATAATTTACTAAATTCCTTTTCATAAAAGTGTTAAATATACTTGAACTAGCTATTAGCTAACTACTTTAATTAATGGCTGAGATATTACTAGGAACTACGTCGAATCATGTTTTTTTGCTTAATAACAAAAACAGCTGATTCATTTGGTAACCTTCAATCATTCTTGGTATTATAATCAAATGACTCGGTACAAAGAAAATATAAATACCTGGCATTGGCGTATAATACACCACCACTACAACCCCAGCTAATATTACAGTCAGCACTAATATCCTCTGCAAGGACATAAGCATGTAATTAGGCTTGAGCAATGACAAATCACGCACTTCCGTACTTTCTTTATCCGACGTCATGATTACACAAATAAATTCAATTTTAAATTGTTACTAAGTTACATGGTTATGTATAAAAGTTTTGTTTTGATTGTTCCGGCGAGTGAGAGGCCCGTGGGGCAGAACGACCGCGCGATACGTCGTGTCTGCCACTTAGTGGCGACTGGTGGCTGCTGCCTTCAGCAAAGTTGCAACACTTTGGTGCATCCCCACGCTCGGACGATCGCATTACCCAGAGGTCCGATTGAGGCTCCAGTTCGTAAGTAAATTGACGCGTCCAAGAATGAACTCTCTCTGAAGTTATGCAACGTTATATTGTGCAACTGTTATTAAATTCCAGTTCTACCAACGTTGCAGCGTGCTAGTTATTTAAAGTTCTTATGTAAGTGGTGTAATTTTCAATACCTATATAATAATTAAGTGTAAATAAGTGCCTACTTACTAAGAACTACAGTAGAGACCAACTTTTCATGGAATTTATCGTTCAATCTCAAAATTGATTTCTGCTTTTAATTTAGATAATCATCATGAAGAGTCACCGGATTAAGTGCCACTGCTTACCTAGGGCACCTACATAGTAAATGACTTTATTGTTTCATTTCCACCGCGTTTTACCGTAACTGTTTTAGATAATAGTGATATCTTTGGTCTAAAAAGCTGCGTGAAAGGCCATTCAATCCTTAGAATAAAATTATACTTCAGTCATGCAGTAATAGTTTTTCTTTGATATTATGACAACTTTTATAATATGTATGTACTTTTAAAAAAGGCTATTATTGAATTTTTGCTGTTTTATTTACCTACATTCATCACACGTATCGTCACGTAGATATTGTATTACGTGTGTGGCCAATAGTGTTCCTGACATGCAGCGTGTAATAGGTACCATTATTTCTCAGTTGGGGTGCGAGGGATATACTCTATGAGCAACCTTACACCCCGGCGTGTTAAGACCCGAGACAGCGTGCGGTTTTAGTCGATTCAAGCCCGACATAACCGCCCCCGCTGGCCGGCGGATACACCCTATCCGAAGGTATTTCCGCACGAAAAAAAAATTACCATTATTTCAAGCTAACCAGCTAGCTTGGACTAACCTGGACTCGAGAGCTCGAAGCCTGCGAAGGAGCCTCGTCCGTTAGTCAGCAGTGGTCAGCAGATACAGGTACCGGCTCGCAGATGATGTTAGCTTGGGCCCCAAAGATTATGGTACATACACCCATCAAAGCCTACCTTTATGTCCAAACCTTAGTTTAATTCTTTTGACATATTAAACAATACCATGCCGTGATTTTGACACGTTTTGGACTGTATTTGACAGTTAGTTATGTATATTTCAAGCTCAGAAATTAGGCCATTCGAGATAATATTCATAAATATTAAAATACAGATCCTTCTTCTTCATCCGAGCGCCAATCCTAGTTACTTACTTACATCCAAACGTTGACTTCCCTCCATGATTTGGTTTGATTGGCTTTTACGAGAGCGACTGCTTGGACTGCGGGGGCGGTTATGTCGGGCTTGAACCGACTAAAACCGCACGCCGTCTCGGGTCTTCAGACGCCGGGGTGTAAGGTTGCCCATAGAGCATATCCCTCGCACCCCGACTAACCCTGGGCTATCTCCGGTTTCGAGATGGCCCCCTCGGGTTTGGGAACCACGGTGTCCCCGTCTTGCCCGGTTTGGGGGAGGGGCGCTAGTCGCCCCACCTTCTCGGCCTGCTTCTGCTGGGGTGACAGGCGGCCTCACCTGAAACCCAAATATCAATGCCTTATTGAAAAAAAAACAAAAAACGGTCAAACATCACCCTGTGGTATGCCTAGTATCCCGATCATTTCGGGGAAACACCCAAACTATTGCAAAAATACTTACATATTTGCAATAGTCTGAGTGTTTCTATGTATCTTCTTTTTGTTTTTTTTTTTCGTGCGGACATCCCTTCGGATACCCCCCCGCCGGCCAGCGGGGGTGGTTATGTCGGGCTTGAACCGACTAAAACCGCACGCCGTCTCGGGTCTACAGACGCCGGGATGTAAGGTTGCCCATAGAGCATATCCCTCGCACCCCGACTGACCCTGGGCCATCTCCGGTTTCGAGATGGCCCCCTCGGGTTTGGGAACCACGGTGTCCTCGTCTTGCCCCGGTTTGGGGGAGGGGCACTAGTCGCCCCACCGTCCCGGCCTGCTTCTGCTGGGGTAACAGGCGGCCTCACCTGCCACCCCCAGGCCTGCGCTCATGGAGGACGGAGGTCGTTAGGCGACCTCCGGCGCCTGAGTCGCCTGCGACGCGCGGCGAGCAAGTTGCGGGCTCGGCGGGCCGGGAGAGTTCTAAATCTCTCCCGGGCGCGCTCCGCCATCTCCTACGCGAGCATTACATGCTCGCAGAAGGAGGTGGCGGCGGCCCACGCGCTCGCGCTCCGCACCATTGCCGCAATCATGCTGCGAGAGGACTCCCACCCCGATGGCTGCCACGAGGTCACGCCTCGGCGCCTCCCACGCCGGGCAGTCCGCCAGCGTGTGCAGCCCTGAGTCCTCGCTCGCGTCGCATTGATGACACTCAGGCGTTGGCTCCTGTTTCTATGTATCTATGATATGTATTTTTTTTACAGAAAAAAGTATCTAATTATGTTTATCAGCATTCTAGAACATATAACATATAACAAGCTCTGCTTAATTTAGGTCCAAATGGCGCTGTGTAATATTTCCTATAATATTTATTACCTTATCTGTTTTTCATACTCGTAGTTTTCTTTTACCTGAAAGGGAACCAGTTACATACATGAACTACGAGTATTACTATAGTCAAGGAGATATTATTTTTTGAGCAGTTCATAGAACCACTGATGACAAATAAGGTAGTCATACGTTTAATAAGCACAAACATTGTTTGTTCCACACTCCCGGGGCCACCCAAAGCGGCAATAACAAGACTGTGGTGACAAGAATGATATTCTCATGCCTATTTATCTTATTATCAATTATCACCTAACTATCAATTAATTCAAAAGTTCCTATGGACACCTTCCGACTCATAAGATCAGCTTCATAGTACCATATTATCGCCTTTACATCGCAATCTATATTTACTTTTGGTTCTCTGGTGGTTCACGATTTGACCCATACTAGCAAACTAATAAACTCACAGAGTAGGTTAATATTAAAAGTCTGTAAAAAGTTAAAAAGACTTAGCGCCAATTATTTTTGAAAATAACTTTGACACTTGACAGTTTGAAAACGTTACATTAATGACATATGACAGTCATGACAGGTATTTGTTTTCTTAAAATATTTTTCTAGAGCTTTTCATTTGCAAATTGATTATTATTATTATTAAACAAATTTCTTCACATATTCATACGAATTGGAAAAATCTATATACTGATCCTGGCCTTTATTAGCAGTAAATTACCATGGAGATAACTAAAAACAACTTTACGGAGGAGATTGAAAACATAACCAAAGATTTGAACAAATGTTGCTTTGTAGGCTTTGATGCAGAGTTTACGGCCATCCTCTCTGGAGATTTGTACAAACACAGGTATATCTGTTCTATTTCATTTAGGTACTTCAATAACTTTTGAATCATGAAATATTTTAGAAAGTATACAACTGCAACATCTTTCTGATTAGTAAGAGAAATTTGAAGCATGAAAAAGTAAATTGTTTACAGAGATGGTGCACTTAAGCCTCAGATATTTTCTCTATTTTGCCCCTATTTTTTTTTAGGGGTCATGTAAGTAGTAGTCAACAGGTTTAATGTCAATAATGGCTAATTTGATAGTAGTCTAACAAAAGGACTTCTGTTGGTATTTAAATCAGTCAGTGGGAGGGTGGGGTGTAGCAGTATATGCAGGGCTGGGCCCAATAGAATAAAAGGAGAATAGCCTTATTATTTGTCTCTTTAAAGATACTAGAGATTGGATTACACTAATGAGAGGAACCGCAACTAAGGTGAACCAAACAATGACACTGCTTTTTTCCCAACGATTTTCATGGAGTAGAATGTGACTCATCCTAGTGAAATGAAATTCTATGCTCTCGTATCACTTTATCTACTGGAAGATTTTTTTTTTTTTTTTTTTTTATAAAGAATATTAGTAACCGAAATTACTAATATTCCCCCTAACCCCTCCAGCTAAGCTAAATTGCTTGTGTTAGGAGTTGGTTCACGTCGGTAGTGTAATGGCCAGGATTCGAACCCGGGACCTCTCGATCGTAGAGTCGACTCCTTAACCACTAAGCTACCGACGCTTAAAATGTTTAAATGTTAAAATGTTAAACAATTTTTTACAAGAAATCTAAGTACACAAGATTGAAACAATTCTAGCATTGTAGACCATTTTGTCTGCGAGTGACATTATAGCTCGACAGCCTCCGTGGCGTGGCGGTATTAAGCGCGGGTAGGAGGCGCGGGTTTGACCCCGCTCAGTGCAAATATTTGTATGAATGAATATGAGTATTTGCATTGGTCTGGTCGTGCCTCAGAGAGCACGTTAAGATGTCGGTCCCGGTTGCCATACGAATTTGTATGACAGTCGTTATAGGGTATAATTGGGTGAAATGGCCCCACATAGAAGGGCTGATCACCCACCCGTCTGGTCAAATGGTGTCCCCACTGGCAGTAGTAGACATTATAGCTCACCCTATTATAAATTAATGCTTTTCAATTTCAGATTGTTTGACACAAACGAAGAAAGATATAATAAGTTAAAAAATGAAGTTAGCAAAATGATGATGACGCAGGTTGGGTTGACCATGTTCGAGTATGACCGAGATTTGGATAGTTACATAGCTAATGGATACACCTTCCATTTGTGTCCACAAACATTTGCTGATGTTGATCAGTCTTTTATTTTCCAAGCTTCCACTCTCAAGTTCTTATGCAAGCACAATTTTGATTTTAATAAGGTGATTTTTTTTCTATATTTTAATAAGGACGAGCAAACCAGGTATGAAATGTATAATGGTTATACAATCCATAATGGTGGTGGTGACACACATGATGCAATGTATTAATCATGTTGTGTTAGTTTAAAACAAAATAACATAAACCTCACATTTAAACCCCATTTGAATCCTTCAGGCTGGGTATTTACCATGTTAATTAAATTGTAAATATTAAATAAATTGTAGGGAACAAAAACTATTTAGCAAGGTTGTGAAGAATCATAGAAACAATATTTCTTAAGATTAAATTTAAGATAAACCAGACAAATATTTTAATTGTATTTTATACAATAAAGCTTTTAAGAAATACTACAGGCATGCTATTTGTCTACTCACCAAAGCCATCGGCCAGGTGGCTTAACCCGGGGGCTATAAAAAGTTGCGCTTGGGGAATTCTTTCAACACCATTTTAATTTTCTGATGATAATAAAAGTGTGGATGAATGGGCTGTGATGTTCCTCCAGCACAAAATATGGAGCCTCTGACTAAGCAAGACACACCTGGAGGACCCCATCAAGTAATGTTAGAAATTTTTTTTTTTTTACAACATTCTACACAACGCTTTCTAGACCCAAAGTAAGCATAGTTTAACTAGCTTGTGTTATGGGTTCTAGAACGCGGATAAACATACTTATATACTTTTTTTTTGTAAATACATAGGTACATATTATACATAAACACCCAGACCAATGCAAATAGACATATTCATGCATACAAACATTTGCACTGAGCGGGAATCGAACCCGCGCCCCCTGTCGTAGCAGTCGAATGCACTACCGCTACGCCACAGAGGCCATTTCCCATTCTTAACATTGTTGTGTCTGAAAATATATTTATGATCTCTTATTTTGATTCCAGTTTTTGTATGAGGGCCTTCCATTTTTAAGTAAGACTGAAGAAGCAAGAGCACGTCAAGACTTGAAAGATAAGACTATGTTTCAGAAGCTTACTCAATCATTAGAAATATCAGAGGAAAGGCTCCTACAGGAATACTGTTCTCAAGTATCTAAGTTAGTATTATCCACATACTATTTATATCATATTAATATTTTTCTTAGAATACAATAAATACAACAAAATAATTATTTCCATCTGAGTCTTTCACCTTGAAACCCTAGCTAAATAACACAACTAGCAGAGTTTTAGTGAGTAGCATTAGCATAGCTCTAAGGGAAGTAGGGTTGGCACTGGTTGAGCAACCTTTTGGTTTTACAAGCATTTATAGGCATGGATTACCTACTGCTTACATTGAAACGTGTACTCAGCTTGCTTGCCTTTGTATTGAAAATGAACATAGATTGATAATCTAAGCTAAAACTATATTTTTTACATTTACAGGTGGTTAAGCTTAAGTGAAGATGGCACCATATACTTAGATGTGGAGAGGCCTATACTACGTTATTTGGTGCACAATGAGATCCGAATGCGCTTTCCTAATGTGCTCACTACAGATAGCTTAGGTAATAGTAAAAAGGTAATTTATACTAGTGCATAGTTTAATAATATTTTTGGACATAATGCAACAGTTATTGTTTTATTAATATTTCCAACGTATCTGCCGGTGACCGGGCGGGTGATCAACTTACCTGAGTGGGCCATTTCACCCATTTTCCCTTTTGGGGATGATGTGGGATAACCGGCAATCACGGCGTTCCGTTAAATCTACCTGTTGCCTTGCAAAATCTTACTATCTGTTCTTCTATGTCCAGTGTGTCCATCTCCATGGTCTCCCATCTTATCTATGAGTACATGGGGCATTCGGTAAGCAGAAGGAACCTGGTCTTGTCGCCAACTATGCACTCTGGGCATCTGGGGCCAGTGTCAGGTACCTGTTCAATCGTCAGTGTCCTGTTAACACATCTATGACGAGCCTCATGCTTCCTCTGGAGAGGTTCATCAGTTGGCTTGTCCTCTTAATGTCTATGCCTTTAATGAAAATCTTTGATTGTCTCATGCAATGACATAATTAAACAGTTACATCTTCAGAATAAATTCTAAAATAGCAAAACAGTTGTAAATGATGTTCCTCTAGCACAAAAGGAGGAATCCTCTGATCAGATCCACTCATGCGCACAAAACGTTCTAGCAATATGCTCATTATGCATACAGCTATGGAGTAGAATACCCTGCCTGAGTCTGTTTCCGTAAAGCTATTACCTGGGAGTCTTCAAGTCTAACTAAAGTTAACATGTTCACTTCTGGGCAAGCATGCTCCACAATCTACCACATCATCACTTACCAACAGGTGATATTGGGGTTGCAACCATTGTCCCTCGGCCGCCATCTTGAAAACGGGAGCGAATGGTTTTTACGCTATATCGGGTAAACTATGTATCACACAGAAAATTTATAAAAGCAGCTTTGTTGCAAATTGAATATTTTACAACTTAGATTGTGTACCTTTTAGTCGTAGGACCAAAGATAACAAAGTTATCAACGAAAATAGTTAAAATTTTGGAAGAAAAAATGCATATCCAGATTTCATCGTTTACCTATTATGTAATTAACCATGTTTGTTATAAAGATTTGATCCGTATGACTGATCCTATCGATTGATGCCATAAAAGTACAGGGGATTATTTCTTCGGATTTTAGCCGGTTCGATTACCGAGTCTAACAATCGAGTTTTCGAAAAACTATGAATGCAGTTTAAATTGTTTTTAAAATCAAAATGAAGTCTTCTTTCAGTACAATTGTCTATCTGCATTATTTAAGGCTCGTGTCCTCCATGTGCCATCGCCGTGGACCGCCATGTATTTATGTGGCTTGAGTTAAAAAAAGTCATATAAACTGAAGCGAGGCGAGGGCGGGTTGTTAGTTTTATTTATGTTAACTAGCATCGCCACGCGGTTTGTGGCATCCTCACACAAGACCAACCAAAACACCAACTTGACTTATGCTAACCTAAACATTCTTAGAAATATTCTTATTTTAGAAACTTTGGGACAGACTTTCTAAACTAATCTCTTATCACAACCCTTTGAGCTCCAACTTTTTTTTTATCGTGTGGAAATCCCTACGGTCTTCACCCCATCGGTGCCGACGATGGGGTGGGCGTGTCGGAATCGGACCGACTAAAACCACACGGTGTCCTTCCCAAGTGTCCATTGCCGGGCACTTATAAAAGCAGTAGAAGCCCTCGAAAGGATAACCCCAGGGTAATGAGCACCTACCTTGACTTATCTCTGCATCACCTAAAGGTGGACTGGTAGAAAATGCATGTATTATGGCATTAAGTCTCTTTTGTACCATTATTTTATTTATGCAGAAAGTTTAATTAAAATAATAGAATCTAAGATTTTCGGCACACTCGCTCATAGTTAGGGCAAGGAACAAACTTTCAGAATAGATTTCCTTAATCTGTTGATGAAAGTGGTACCACCCTTAACTCCTCTTACAAAGCACGTGCTCAATATAACTATTTCTTTTGTTTCAGATTCTTGTATATAGAGATAAATATGTAGAAGGCGCAAATAGCGCACCAATGGCAATATTAGAAGATAATCTAATTAATCATTTACTGGGCTTCTCACAAATAATATATCTTCTGGCAGCTTCACAGAAGCCTATTGTTGGACACAATATATTTCTGGACACTGTCTTCTTTCATAATCAGTTTATCGGACCATTGCCAAGCAAATATTCTGTGTTTAAGAGAAATGTTCATAATATGTTCCCGAATTTTTACGATACAAAGTATATATCCAATGAAATGGCTCAGAAGCTCAAGTATGATGACGTTTGGAAATCCAACGCATTGCAAGAGTAAGTAATATACAAATATTGTATTTTGATTTTCATTGTCATTGTCATTGACACATTGGCACTCGCTTCAAAGAATATATAGAGAATAGCTGATATAAAACACCAACGCTCAAAAAAGTCTGCTGTATGTGAACACATGCAACAGGAGACCAAACATTACTTAAGATTTGATAAACTACAGATACTTGCCAAGGAAAATCGATTCCTACCTAGGGTGCTCCGCGAAGCTATTGTAATTTCAAAAACATCCTAATTTTAATAGAATAGATGGTTGGAATGTACCACCAGCTTGAGACCCAGTCATTCACTTAATTAATTTCAAGAAAAATCAAAATACAACAAGACTTCATGACACTGTGAGCTCATTCTGCGTAAATAGTAACACCAACAATTCAACATAGTTCGGATACTTTGAGATAACTTTCACTTCAAACTACAAGACAACAACCATCTTTAGTCTACCCGTGACCATGGCTGCTGCAAAGCAACCGAAACGTCTGGATCAATGTAAAATATAAATTAACATCAAATAAATCGCGATAGAATCCGTTAAAAATAGTATTTCAATGTGTGACATTCGCGTAAACTTCCGACAACATCATTTTAAATATTATTTATATTCGATTTCTATGTTTAAACTGTAGAGGTTGCACGACGAGACAAACCTCTACAATACTTAACTAGAATGTGAATAGAGTTAGTGGTTAAGGAGACAGCCGTACGATCGAGAGGTTCCGGGTTCGAATCCTGGCCATTACACTACCGATGTGAACCCACTCCTAACACAATTTAGCTTGGCTGGAGAGGTTGGCGGGAATAGTAATAAATTCGGGTACTAGACCTACATACCTATTCTTTCTAAAAAAAAAGGTGATCATATAAGAAAACATTCCATTCAAGTTTATAAGTTACTACCACATTAGGTATAATCACTATCGCAAGTGCCTTTATTGATAATACAAAGTATACACCTCCAAAACATACAAAGTAAAATATTGAAACGGTATTAACTACTCTTATATCACGCTGTAGACGTGCGCTATGCGATATAGAGAACGCTTTACAAAACCGAAGCAAGGTGATCTTGGCTGGAGTCTCACTCTCATTTCGACGTACAGTCAACGACAAAAGTAGCTTGTCAAATTCTAATTTAATGATAACCTTAGCTTTCAAAACTTTCATAAAACAATAAATAAAACATGAATTACATTAACTTTATCTTCTGGGTTTGTAAATATTTTAGTGTAGTGTATATCAACTTTTGTCGTTGAAGGTACAAATCAAAAGCCGGGTATTGTACTGGTTTAAGTCCCATGAATTCCGGCCATTAAACTTCCGACGTGGACCCACTCATAAAACAAGCAATTTAACTTAGCTGGAGGGATTAAAGGGAATAATATCTAGTCATTTCTGTTGCTAGACCCTTAGGTCCAGACCCGGTTGCATCCGAAGCTGTCCCCTCTGACCCGGGTTCTGTTTACTCTCCTTCTTTATATTCGGCTTCAGTGCGAACGACTGCCGGTTGACCCCCGACCACTAGAGGCAAGCCTGCGCCAGAGACTCGCCCATCAATCAGCAGATGTACCGGCTTACAGGTGAGGTTAGCTTGGCCCCGAAGCTCTTGATGGGGCACCATCCACTCACATGTACTTAAATACAAAGATAGGTTTAACATAATATATACTGATCAAATTAATGAGATATGGAAAAAAGGGCAGGTCGAAAGCACTCGAAACCGGCGGGCTTGCATGAAAGGTTTAATGACAGTGAAGGAAGCTCGTGAAGTATGTAAGGACAGAAGCAGATGGCGGGCTGTTGTCTCTGCCTCGGGAGGGAAAAAGGCGTGAGTATATGTATGTATGTGTATAAGTTTTAAACCGCGGTATAATTCAATAAAAGTCTTTCTTCAATCATATGATTCGATAATAATCTAACATTCGCGTAACTTAACTTTATATCTATACTTGCTGTCCCCCGCGACTTCGCCCGTGGTACCTACATGCCTGTAATTTATTCGTTTTAAAATAATGTATGTAAAGTTGCCCGATTTGTTGTCATATATGATTACTGCGCCGCTCCACTGGGTAGTAGCTAGGCTATCCAACACAAAAATGATTTTTTAATTCGAACCAGTGGTTCCTGAGATTAACGCGTTCAACCAAACGAACAAACAAATAAACTCTTCAACTTTATAATATTAGTATAGATGTACGAGCTGCTTAACACTATCATTGATAGGTTTTACCAAAATATTACTATAATTCGAAAACGCTGCACAAAACAAAATATCTATAAAGTAAAAAATAAATTTAAAGTATCTAGTAATCAGTGCTTATTGACACCTCGTGCGATTAGACCGCATTCTCGGTAGCTAATAAGTAGTAAACAAATAACCGGTTTCTTATCGGCCGGCGCATCGCCCGCGACGCCCGGTCGTCTATTGTGTGAAAAGAATATGAGCCTTATTCTGAATGGATAGTGAACGTATTCAGAATGTACGTGATGATACAAATAATTTAGAAGTTGCTGTAGGAGATGAAGATGACCTGACAAATATGGATACAAATGAGAATATGAATACCAATGAAGAACTAACAAATAAACGAGCAAGAAAAAATGATAGCGAAGAGGGTTGGCAGAAGGTTACAAGGAAAAGAAAATCTATAGATTATAGCAGTATGCAATCCGAAGAAATTACGTGGCAGATTTGCGTCTACTCTAAGGAAAACCTTCCGAAACAATTCGCTATGGCAAAATTGTTAAACGAATATAAAATAACGGGTGTCACAAAAGTTAAGTATGTTAATCCGTATAAACTAGTAATAACTTTCGACAAAGAAATTAATGCCGAGAAATTTATTTCGTGCTCTGGCCTGAATGAACTTGGATGGCGACGTCAAAAAACTTGGGAGGTGGGTTTATGCTATGGAATCATTAAGGATATAGATGTAGACTTGTCGGAGGAGGAACTCTTGAAATATATTCATGCTGATACAGAGGTGGTTATCGCTAAGCGGCTGAATAGAAGGAACGAGCAGGGGTGGACTCCGAGTGAAACTGTTAGAATAGGTTTTAAGGGTACTTATTTACCTAATTATGTTTATTTGATAGACTTACGACTTGTTGTTGCGCCATTTGTGTTTCCCGTGACACAATGCTCGAGATGCTGGAGATACGGACATACGTCGAAGATGTGTCCCTCAAACAAGCCTGTCTGTCCGAAATGCGGTAAGAACGACCATGCAAATTGCGATATATCTATATATAAGTGTGTAAACTGTTCTGCGAATCATATATCATTATCAAGGGACTGCCCGACGTACGGAAAAGAATAACGCATTCGAGAGATTATGTCACAGCTGAAATGTACATACCAAAAAGCCATGACTCATTACACCCCTCCTCCACGTCGCATAGCCGATGTAAATAAGCCATCGATTAATATCAGTCAGAGTACCTCCCAAGGAGCGCCTAGTACCAGACCACCGAGTTGCGACACATTGATAAGAAACGAACAATTAATTGAAGACAACGTGCGTCCAAACATAACTTCACAACAGGCTCGCAAAAAGAAGAAAAAAGTACCATTCCGTTTAGCAGATAATGTTGTGGCAGATATGTCTGTAACTGACTCCGAAGGTTCAGCCGAACCAGAGACTTCGTTGATGAACGAAACTAATGATGTTAGAAGTCATCGCGAAACATCGTCACTCCGGCGCTTATGGGAAAAGATCAAAGAAACGATAGAAAACATAAAACAACAGATACAAACACAATTTAAGGACGGGTTAAAAATATTCGTAGATTGGCTTAACATATTTTTAAGTAATTTAATACCTGACATGTCTTTAATTAAAAATATATTTACATCACTTAATGGATAACGTCCCCAATGAAGCTATTAAGCTGAACATCATACAGTGGACTGCTAGAAGTATTAAGCCGAAATTAAATTTATTTGAACAATTATTAATCCAAGAACATGTACACATCGCGGTGGTAAGTGAAACATGGCTTGAACCAGATTCCCTTATCAGTATTCAAAATTATAATCTTTTCCGCCAGGATAGGAACGGGCATGGGGGTGTGGCAATTATAGTTCACAACTCCATTCAGGCACAACGGGTTGAAATACAAAGAACTATTCGTTCCTTAGAAATAATTCATATA
The DNA here is from genome assembly GCA_946251805.1 of Cybosia mesomella. Taxonomy (NCBI): domain Eukaryota; kingdom Metazoa; phylum Arthropoda; class Insecta; order Lepidoptera; family Erebidae; genus Cybosia; species Cybosia mesomella. The sequence goes on along the minus strand of OX276394.1, from coordinate 10,348,833 downwards.
CAATTATTTAACTGTGATCAATTGGAACATATAATTGCTGTCTACTGTTCTCCGGATTCGTCAACAAACCCTCAGACTTGGGATTATTTGTTCTCCATAGAAAATAGGAAGTCTCTAATTTTAGGTGATTTCAATGGCCACCACACGAACTGGTCTTACAAGACAGATACAAGGGGAAATCAAATTTTAGATTCTATATTAGATTATGACTATATTATATTAAATGATGGCAGCCATACTCGTTTCCAGCTTGTAAATAACGTGTGTAGAAAATCTTCCCCTGATTTATCAATAGCATCTTCTGACATCTCTTTGGCTATGAACTGGACGGTAACGAATGAAACCTTAGATAGTGATCATATGATTATTAAACTATCGACGATAATCTACTCAAGCGCACGTTATCAAAAGAAAAGAAATTTCAAACAGGCTGACTGGCAAGGCTACGAGAGCCACCTTAATGAAAAATTTGATAGTTATGATACATCTATTTTTAATGATCCACAGATAGCTTATGATACGTTTTTAATATATTTAAATGAGGCGGCTGAGAAATATATCCCCTACATAAGATTTAATCCCAATCCTACAGGAAAGTTTCGGCCTAAGCCATATTGGAGCCCGAAATTGTCAAAATCAGTGGCAGAACGGCGACTGGCTTTGGCTAGCTTTAGACGTAACCCCACCCCAATGAATTTAATCACGTTAAAAAGAAAAATATGTATTTCGCGAAGACTGCTTAGACGAGCTCAAAGAGAGTCCTGGCAAAAATTGTGTACATCTATAGATGGGACAGCGTCCGTTAGCGAGCTATGGAATAAAATCAGATGGATTAAAGGTTATAAAACACGTAAACAACACATTGATCCACTTATAGCTACCCGTCTTTTACATAGCTTGACCCCTGACGATGTACCCCGCCGTAAACCCATATTTACATCTCATAATTTGACGTTCGAAATTCATATAACACTACAAGAAGTAATTAAAAGTATTAAAATAAAAGATACTGCGCCCGGAGTCGATAACATTTCATTTAGCATGATTAAAAAATTACCCAAAAACGCAAAATTAATTTTAGTTAAATTATATAACATTTTCCTGTCGTCTAGTATACTACCTACTCAATGGCGAAATATCAATATAGTACCAATCCCTAAACCTGGGAGGGATCCCAATTCACCTTCACCATTAAGACCAATTTCGCTAATATCGTGTTTATGTAAAATATTTCACATGATTATACAAAAACGTCTAGAATGGTATTTCGAAAAAAACTGTATGTTTTCTAACGATACCTTGGGTTTTAGAAAATGCAAGTCCTGCTTAGATAATTTAAGTCATTTAGTAACAAGAATTCAAACTGGTTTCTGTAAAAATTGCATAACGATTGGCTGTTTCATTGACATCGATAACGCATATAACAATATTGATATCAACAACTTACTGTACAAACTAGATTGTAATTCGTAATTTATTGTACACATAAGAATATATATACAGCCGCTGAACAGTTACAAACGTCCTTAGTACTTATTTTAGATAATTTAGCTGAGTTAGGTTTAGAAATTTCACCGTCTAAAAGTAAAATATGTGTTTTTAAAAAGGGTATAAATAGACAAAATATTAATATAAGATTAAATAATACCAGCCTGCAAGTTGTGCAAAACGTTAAATATTTAGGCTTATGGCTTGATCGCTCTCTGAGGTGGGCTAAACATATTAATGAAATTAACGAAAGAGTATCAAAATTTCTAAGTATCCTTAAGTTTGTTGCGGGTTCAAGTTGGTATTCACCCAAAACATTTGAGAAAAATGTATATATCTCTCTTAAGAAGCCGTTTAGACTACGCTAGCTTTTTATACGGTGATAGCTGCGACACACATTTATACAAATTAGATAAAACTCAAAATCAGGCTATGCGAGTTATTGGTAGTTTTATCAAAACGACACCTATTCATGTAATGGGCAGTGAACTAGTAATACAACCATTACATGCGCGTAGGTGCTACTTGGCCGGAAAATTTATATTGAAATGTAAATCGTTATTAAGTAATAGTAAAATGATTAACTTATTAGATAATTTAGTAAACTGTATAAATTCATGGCGTAGGAAGAATAAACCCGTTTTAATTATAATGTACGAACAGTTGACACTAGTGAATGTATACTGTAGTACAAATTTAGAAATGTTTGAAAATCGGGTGTGGATGAGTTATGTAGACCTCTCAAGAAACTTAATTTATAATATTGACAGTATAAATAAACCCAAACAACAATATGGGGTGTCCGTTTTGAAAGACTTATGTTCTCGGTACATAGATACATATTTTTCAAATTACTACCAGATATTTAGCGATGGTTCTAAGGAAAGAGGTGGAGCTGGAGCGGATTTTTTTGATCCCCAGCTAAATACATTTACTCGCTTTAGTATGGAGGTAGACATATCGATTATGTACGTTGAACTACTGGCTATTAGTGAAGCGTTATCGTACATACATTCCTTAAATCACGACAAATTCGTTATCTTTACTGATTCTAAAAGTGCCATCCTCCATGTAGCTCGTTGTACCTCGACAATTCGAGGAACACCGATAGCATACACTATTGTTAAACAAATTTTGGAGTTAGAACAAAGCGGTAAAACTGTACAACTCCAGTGGATTCCGTCGCACATCGGTATAGCAGGTAACGAAAGAGTAGACGCATTAGCCAAACAAGCTTGTTCCGAAGGTATACCTATCTCCATACTTCCTTACTTCTCGGACCGCTTGTATCTGGTAAAGGAGTATTGCTCCAAATTGTGGAGGGAATATTTTGATAAGCGATCAGCTGAAAAGGGGATCTGGTACAAAACTATACAACCCGAACCGTTGACTATACCTTGGATAGATAATTGTTCTTTCAGTAGACACAAGCTAGTTTTGGCAATGAGGTTGCGTTCCGGACACATTCCATCTAGAAAGTTCACCTTCCTCATGGGCATATCAACTTCGCCAAACTGCGAAATATGTGGAGTGGTAGAAGATGTACAACATATTCTGATGGAATGTGTGCGGAACCAACAACTGCGAGAGGTTCTACTGAGAAACAATATAATGGCAATTGGAAGATGCAATAGTATCCTGGCAAGTCCTATGTCAGATACAGCACAGGACTGTTATTCATTATACTGTGAATACCTAAGATATGTTTAGTTTTATGATATACTGGCTATGATGGAGCGACATAGTCATATTGTGGCTAAGCTCCTTAAATAAAGAATAAAAAAAAAAAAAAAAAAGTATCTAGTAATATTTTGATTCAAGCGTTAGTCGTGTCGGGGGACCCCTAGCTGAACAAGCTCTCTGACATGTAAGCGGAACAATCTGAAGTCCCGCGACTGATGTTCATAATTTATAGCTAAGAACTATCTGAATCACATCAGCTTCAAACATAAGAATCTGTATTATAATCGGTCCATTTAATGATAGAAGACTGCAGGTCAGAAGACTCATGCAGAAGCACTCGAAACCGACGGGCTTGCATGAAAGGTTTAATGACAGTAGAGGAAGCTCGTAAAGTGTATAAGAATAGAAACAGATGGTGGGCTTTTGTCTTTGCCCACCCCGGAGGGAAAACGGTGTGAGTATTTATGTGTGTAAAATCGATCCATCCGTTTGGGCGCTATGGTGCCACAGATAGATACACAAACTTACAAATTCGCAAACAAACAGGTTAAACATATCATACCCCTCGTTTTTTGACGGAGGTTAAAAAGCAAACCCAACGCCTGGTTATTTCTTGGTTCCTAAACGTATAACGACTAGGTAAACCTATTCCTGTCTATTAATTTGAATGTTTTCCGAATATTTTAACGAGAAGCGTTACATCTTCGCTTGTTTATTTGATTAAAACGATTCAGTGCTCTCAGAGTTATAATCATATCATTAAAAGAGTGGTTTGCAGATACAGTTTGCAGACAAATTTGCGTTAAGAGATAGTTTTGTGCTATTAATCAGAGAGCTTAGAAAAATAAACTACATGTATATACATTTTGCACCGAAACACAGGTCGCTGATGTTGTTAAATGTCTGGCAATAAAAACTCACGGCCACTGTTTTTCAATCGCCAGTAATTGCAATGACTGTGTTTACAAATTCTATAAGCAAGTATGATGCTGCGACTAAACGCTAGTCAGGAAGAGGTCATCAGTATCCTTCTAGCTATGCCAATAGGACTGGCATCCAAAGTCCGCTTATTATTTTTGATTGATATGTTCCCTTTTATGAGAGCGAAAATACATTTGTGTCAATCAAAAATACATTTAGACCGATATTCTTAGCAATCCATGGATTCTCCGTGCGGGTGCCGGGTCCATCGCGTTGCTGAGTTGGGAACTCGGGACAGTGCCTGGGACTTGCGACCCAAGTGTAGGTTTAGAAGGGGCCCCTTTTGTTGATGTACATCAACACTCACCTTCACTACCCAAGTTCCCCTCCCTGCCTAACCAAATTTGATACGAACCTACTAGTGCCGCTTTAGACATTCGTCCTAGTAATGAGCTTATTGTAGCTCTCGATAGGCCTAGATCTTTAAGTAGGTTATAGAGAGATTTTGCTGGTATACCTCTCGCTCCCACTTCCACTGCATACAAATTAACCACGTAACCGTTTTTTATTAATTCGTTTGTGAGATCATAGTATTTATTTTTCTTTATTGTGTGGTCCTTCGGTATATTTGTTTCCCACGGTACAGTAAGTTCCTACTTCCTACTAATCCCAGTAATTTATTAATGCGAAAATTTGGATTGATTGATGTTACTCTTTCACGCAAAGACGGCTCTACGGATCTGGCTGAAATTTGGTACTTTAATAGATTATAGTCTGGAATAACACACAGGCTAGTTTTATTCCTGGAATAGGTTCCCATGGGAAGAAGGAACGGGATCAGAATTCCACGCGGGCGACAGCTAGTATTATAATTGTGAAAGTTTGTGAAGATGTTAGGTGTTTCATGGTGGTAGAGTCAAGCATCAGTCATTTTGGCCGTTGCATGAATGGGCCGACTCGACCGGGGAAGCACCACCCTCTCACAGAATATCGACGCCAAGTAACAGTATTTAAAATGTTGCGTTCCGTTTGGTGAGTGAGAGTGCCGGAGCCCAAACTCCTTTCCCATCCCCTCCCAAACTCCTTGGCCATCCCCTCCCAAACTCCTTTGCCATCCCCTCCCAAACTCCTTTCCCATCCCCTTTCCTTTACAGGGTCGGCAGCGCGAGTGTGACGCCACTGGTGTTGCACGCGTCCATAGGCCGCGGTAACCGCTTCCCATCAGGTGGGCCGTGTGCTTGTCTGCCACCTTATAAAAATAAATAAAAAATATATATATAAAAAATAAATAAAAAAAAGGATGTTTGCTACTCAATCATGCTCAAACGGCTGGCCGGATCTGGCAGAAATTTGGTACAGGGATAGATTATAGTCTGGACTAACACTAGGTTTTTACACTTTATACGATTATAGACTTTTTATCCCTGGATTAGATTCTTAAGGGTTGCGGGAACGGGATCAGAATCCCAGGCTTGCGATGCCGCGGTTAAATTATAAGATTCTCATACAATGTGACTTTAATTATTTTTTTCAGTTTGTACGAGTTCTTCTCTGAAGGGAAATGTAAAAAATTACAGAATGGTGTCAATTTCATAAGAGTTAGTCGACCTTTTAATGTCAAACAATCATATCATGAAGCCGGCTGGGACTCTTACTGCTCAGGTAAAATAAAAATCGCTGAACATGTAATTATTAACTATAGTTCTATAATGTTTAGTACGTCAACAGCATTTGCGTTTAGGGATATATTGAGAAAGACCGGCTAACTTCTTCTGTTTACATGCTTGAATCAGCTCATTTGTGGGTGAGTTGTGAATGACATAATGATGACAACTCAAGGTAAGCCTTAAGGTGTCGTCGTCATTGCGATTATGCAATCATTAGAAGTTTGCGCGGATTTCGCTGTACTTTTTACTTATCTCATACTAGCTGATGCCCACGCGGAGATTGATTATCTCTTTTGGTTCTACTAAACCAATTGCAATCAAACATACGACAGATTTTAAGTCTGACCAAAACCTTTTTATCATAACCCGAGTATTTTTTCATCTTTCTTCTTCTTCTTCTTCTTATATATAAAAATGAATTGCTGTTCGTTAGTCTCGCTAAAACTCGAGAACGGCTGGACCGATTTGGCTAATTTTGGTCTTGAATTATTTGTGGAGGTCCAGAGAAGGTTTAAAAGGTGCTATCGATGGAGGCAGTACGAAGTCTGCCGGGTCAGCTAGTTTTTTTATAAAAATCTCCCAATGTTCAGACACAGCCAACTTACAATTTTATAATAGGATATTTATAAGTAATATCGTAGTATCGGCTCCTTGCGACACGCCGCATGCACACACGTCCGCCCCTTTAACGCGCTGCCAGTAGAATGATATCTGTCCGTAAGGTAACTAAGTTACCCCCATTTTCCCACCATACTAAACGTACGGCTTATACACATGACATGACAGTTATTTAAACAAAAATTCTGTGGTCGATTAAGACTAAGGCTAACAGTTTTGTATAGCAAGTGCTTGGTAATTATAATGCTATCACTTTGATATCTGATATAGAATGATCTTATGAGATCAGAGTCGTGTAGAATTCACCTAAAATATAGATATAATAATTAATGAAAATCATTTTTTAAAGCAAACTTTTATTTAAAAACGTCTTTATACTAAAACGACAATAATTATTTTATTTTGCCGATTTGAAAAGCTTGCAAACTTTCACATTCATAATACTAGTAGACTTGTAGGATAGCATGATACAATGAGTATTAATTAACTTCAGTGATCTATTTGAATCGGATTGATTCCACTTTTGTCTCAAAAATTAATTACATAACCACACTGATGTTTAAACAGCTGAGTACTAAGCATGTCGGTAGTGCTAGATTAGTAAGATTGATGATAAGATTGTGATATACGTGTATCGAAGAAATCAACTTTCTGTATACAAGTTTTGTTACATTCAACTCGTTGGTGAAAGGCCGTGACGCAGACAGCAGCTTTAACGTAATTGATGACGTAATCCATCGGCTGCTTGCTCGTAATGTGCGTTCAAAATTTATGATTATTTTTGTGTTTTCTTTGCAGACTTTGTATTTGTATTACTAACACTCCAACGCATACCATTGGATCATCTGATTTAACACCAGGATTACAGTTTGTTTTAACGCTACTGCATTTTTGAATCAATCATATGAATGTTATTTAGTATCTGTATATTTTTATTATTTTTTACTTTAGCCGGTGGCTTGTTGGCTTAAAATTGATATATCATTCGCTTCTATCGTCGTGATGAGATAAAATATAAAATATACTAGCCGATGACGGCGTGGGTGTCGGTTATCGCGACTTTTGGTCATATCTCCGGTTCTACTCAAACAATTGCAATCAGACATACATACGGCAGATTTTAAGACTGACCAAGACCTTTCTAATAAAAAAAACCGAATTAAAATACGTTCGGTCGTTTTTGCGTCCATCGCGAACAAATGGATAAACAGACAAACAGACATTTTAAAAAAAATATTTCTTTGTTCTAAATCGTTCACCCAACCCGTTTTTTTTATATCTCCAATGTACACACACAACTGATTTACAATTTTATAGTAGTACTAGCTGTTGCCCGCGGCCCCGCCGGCGTGGAATTCTGATCCCATTCCCATAACCCATGGAAATCAATTCATGGGATAAAATGACATGAATCTTTTGTATGGGAATATAGAAAGGTGTTTTTTTTCAGCAATTTTTTAAATTACGGAACCATCCTCGTCCTTCAAGGAATATTATAAAAACGAATTAGTGAAATCGGTTCAGCTGCACTCGAGATTTGCGCTTAGCAACACATTCAGCGATTCATTTTTTTATATTAGTATAAATACTTAGTCATAGTCATAAATGACTGAATACTTATTTATGATATAAGATAATCATCATCATCTTAGCGTTGTTCCCCGTTACATCCGAGACATTCACCTCGGAGCCCGGGGTCAGCTTTTTTTTTAAATTTATTTATTAAATTATATTTGTACATGTGCTACATTCTTTGTCCCCCAAAACCGAGTTGATGGTTTGACTGGGTAGGTACTCCTTTGTCATTATTTGGTATGGCTTATACCTACGGCTTTTGTGGAAGCGCCAGAGCCTCTTCTGTCAATCAGTAGGTTAGTCAGTCAGTCAACAGCAAAAGTTGATGACTGATAACAAAATATCAAAACTACTGAATGATATTTGTGGCATATGTAACTAGTACTAGTGCAAGCAGCCTATTTATCGCTATATTCAAATTCTTACTTTAGGAACATTGTACCACTAGCGACATTTGTCACAAATACCATTCAGTAGTTTTGATGTTTTGTTTTTAGTCATCAACTTTTGACTTTCGACTCAATGACCTAGGTGACTCAGGAAGAACTTATAGCGGTGGTACAAGGTCAACACCATTGGGTACAGGATCGGTACCTCCTGGCAAATCCAAAAGCATTTTGGTACCGATCCTTAACTGTCTCCAACTAGGCTTAACTGCTTTAAGTTGTATTAGAGTGGGGATTGTGTCATCAACAACTAATCGAACTACGAAACCTGGTAGCATTCCTATTATCTTCTGTAGGGTGTTGATGTCCTTGAGCTCAGAAACATCGGAAAGGGAAAGGGGGACAAAATCTCTCCTGGGGATGCTAAATGATCGACTTTCATGAGCGCTCTAGCAGAAGCAGGACCGAGATGGAAGCGCGAAATGTACCGCGCAATATTTGTATTAGAAAACAACATTTTATTACAAAAATGGATATGAAAATCGACATTGTTTAACAATAACCATCATATTTCTGTCTAGGTTACTGCTTGATCCGCCTAGGTCATTGGGTGGCCTGTGAAAACAGTGGCAAATACCGACCAGTGGGGCCAACCGAAACGATAGCAGCACTCACACCCTTTGCCAACAAAGTCAACGTTATTCGAGGTGCTACACCGTATATGGTAAGCTAGTTTTACTTCTACTGTCCGTGTACTGTACACTACTTTACCTTAACTCGAGCGAAATTTAACAAAATGGATCATAGAATCAGTTATCAGGATTTGTTCCAAATTACGAATAACACCAGTTCCTCGAATTTTTCAATGATAGGTAGCCGGGGTGCAAGGGGATTGCCCTATGGGCCGACACCCCGGCATTAGAGACCCAAGACTGCATGCGATTTTAGTCCGCACCACCGCTGGCCACCGGGAGGGTATCCGAAGGGATAGCCGCATGAAAAAAAAAAAATGGGGTAACGTAAAATCCCCGCTCCGCTATGCGCATAGCTAGAGTTCTTTTTCTGGTCACTAGGTACTTAGGTATAGGCCGCACCATCTTTATGGCAGGTGTACACATAACATAACTTCACGCCTGTATCCCCGAAGGGGTAGGCAGAGGTCCCAATGTAATAGGGAGCGAGCCTATTGCCATCTACCGGGCACATTACTAAGCGAGCGATAATAAACATTTTAAATACACACATAACTACGAAAGGTCAGAGGAGTGTGCCCGGGGCATCCTGGGATCGAACTCGAGACATCGTATCGGCAGTCCGTTACGTACACCACTGGGCTATCGCCGCTTAGCAGGTATGATGACCGACAAACGTCTTGAAAATATACTCTAACTGCGCAGAAAGAGTATTTTAGGTCTCTATGGTGGTAGGGCGGGGAGCGAGGAGGCCTGAGGCGCGCTTATTATCTAATAAACATAACATAACATAACATAAACTCACGCCTATATCCCCGAAAGGGTAGGCAGAGGTGCTAGCACCCACATTTCGCCAGTTTATGTTTAGGTCCCAATGTAATAGGTGGCGAGCCTATTGCCATTAACCGGGCACTTATAAACCTGCCATAAATACACACATAACTTCGAAAAGCATCGAAAAGTCATTGATGTGTGCCATGGTAAAACCTGGGATCGAACCCGAGACCTCGTCTCAGCAGTCCATTACCCATACCACTAGGCTACCGCGGCTTTTTAATAGTTTTCTAATAATAGATTAGAATAAACCAATAATGGGCTAAAAGGGCTCGCGTCATTGGTTGATCTGTCGTTTTCTTGGTTGTTTTGTTGATTTTAGTTGGTTCAAATAGTACACATGCGCAAACTTTCCGACTTTTGTTCAAGCCATTTGCCGGCACTTACAATTGAATCATTGTCTGTTGTAACCAATATTTATCTACTGTTAAAGTTGACTGAAAACATAAATCACTATTCTCGGCATGTATGCATCTGACATTATGTCACTCATCATTCATATTTATATAAATTGTTGTAAGTGTAACTTTAACTATGTATTACTCATACATTACGATGTTGTTCACGAGCCAGCAATTGTAAGACTTGACGAAAGATGAGAAACGTGTGTGCTAAAAGTTTTGACGGAATCCCACTGTGTGATATTTTTAATACTCCGAATTCTAGTTGTGATGTACAGCAGATGTTGCTATTAATCATCCTATATGTTTGTCCAGTTTAAATATTCACAGTAATAAATGCTAACATGTAGCTCCTATACTTTTTACGCGCCTATTACCTGAACCTATCTATAATTGTTACGTAATCCCGTAATTAAATTATCACCGAAGTCCGTATTAGAAATTTGGATCGTAATGGTGCGTACTGAATGATGTTACACGGTAAAATCAGACATTTTACAGTACCCAGTTTTTGGTTTAACACGTTAGGAAGAAGAGTTCTTATAGATCTTTAGAGCCAAGCCGACATCATCTGAACCAATAGGAGCATGCGGCCCCCGGGCCTGGCTGTTATAACCAATACAGGAGAAAGCCTCGGGTGCCACCGGAAGCAACGCTAAGATGACGTGATGATATGACTAGAAATACTAAGAAATACGAACGCAATTAACATCTCCACCTTCAAATAATCTGTGTAATTAATAGTAGATTATTGCATCGAGCACAAAGTAATTTATTATTGCACCGAGTGCCTGATTTAGAGCCCGAGCGTCGGCGAGGGCTCTAATCTAACACGCACGAGGGCAATATAAATTACTTAAGGCGAGGTGCATAATCTGCTTTTCTTTCAACTATTACCTATAGGAATAGTAGATAAAAGAAACTCATATCAAACAGTTAAAATAGAAGTTTAATTATTGAAATTAAAAGTTATGCTTGAGCAATTATTAAACGTAAGGTTAAGAGTTTTGTTGGGCAAATTTATATTTGTTTGTTTAACTTGGGACTGAATAATATTATCAGACGAGGTAGATGGGCCTGGCTGATTTGTTACAATGAAGTCGTTATCACGGGAAGTAGATGGGCGCGGCGATATCGATTGATTTAAATTAATTGCTTCCGTAATACATGAAGTAATTTTAACCGACTTTTCAACCGACTCTTCAATATAGCCCTCTGCTACTTGGTCGGATTTCCAGCCGCCGTGGCGCTTGAGTGTAGTTATATTTGCGCCGGAATCTGCGAGAAGCGTTGCTGAGGTTCGACGGAAGCAATGGCCTGTGTAGAGTTCTGGTTTCGGAAGCTTTAGAAATGTAGCAATCTCTTTAGGAAAATTTCCAAATTTGTTTCTGCCCGTACTACTACTGCCTGTTTCGTACATTTACCATTTCTGTAATTCAAGAAGAACCGCGGCGTGCTTGTTTCTGCTGGACGAAGTAGTCGACATTTATCCACGACTTTCACGAACTCATCGCGAATTACGAACATTCGATCTTTTTTCGTTTTGGTGTTAACAAGTTTTATAAGCAACATGTTGTCGTGAGTTTCTATATCGTCAACCGTAATATTCAATAATTCAGAGGTTCTACAAGCACCACTAACGCCAAAAATTAGAGCAACCTGGAAAGATAGATAATTTTGTTTGTATATTCGTACATTCAAATAAAACATAATATAGTAAAATAAAAATATTTGTTTTTTTCGATAAACATACTTTTGTAGCCAAATATATGTCATCAGGGGATTTATTTAAAAACATCTCTACGTATTGAGCTGTAAAAACTTGTGAAGCGCTGAAACGCTGTGAGTTTTGAATATTCTTTGATATGCACATTGTCTTGTGCTAACAGTGGATTTTAGCATTGAGTATATGGACCACAACGAAGATGGCTTCATTTTTTTCGATAGTTCACTAAAATAAGCCAAAAATACACTCTGATGACGACTTTGCTTCATTTCTATCTTTCCAATCAATAAATTTCTCATAAGATTTTACGTATTGTACTCGAGATTTTAAGGGTAAAAGATTTTCTATAATACTGTCGGCTTCATTTAGAATGTTTTCCGGAGTTAATGTGTCGCTAGATGATTCCATTTTAATTCGAAGCCGAAGCACTTAAAATCAGATAGTATAAAATATTGTCCAAATATATTGTCAAGCAAAATTAACAAAGTTCCCGCCAAATCACTTTTTTAAATTTCTTTCATTTTTAAATCAGAGTTAGCAGCAATCATTTTTTAAATTAGGAACAAGTAGGATAGAAACGAATAATACGTACGTAAAAAAAAGTATTGATATCGGCTGGCTGAATAGAGCTAATCCATTGAGATTGGCACCTTTTGGTGCGATTTAAAAAAAACTGTGCAATAATGAAATTTCATACATTTTTATTGCTCTAGAGCATTAAAAACTCGCTTTGTACTGAGTTTTTAGTGTGATTGTGATGAAATTAAAGCATAGTTGGAAGAAATAGTAATTTAGAACTCTTTTGTTTTACCGTTGCTTGTCACATTCCGAGGCACGGATTCAGTAGAGTTACGTCAACAGTAACGTGTTTGAACACGCACACATTTGTCATTGACTTATTTGTGTAAACTTTCTTCACCAAACGTTAGTGAACTTGACCAAAATTTCATTTAATAAGTATTATAGTAATAGTACCTACTAGTGCAATAATGAGAAACTATCAGTACGTACCTTTTTTTTTCGTGCGGATATCCCTTCTGATACCCCCCCCCCTCCCGCCGGCCAGCGGGGGTGGTTATGTCGGGCTTGAACCGACTAAAACCGCACGCCGTCTCGGGTCTAAAGAGGGTGTAAGGTTGCCCATAGAGCATATCCCTCGCACTATCTAGAAGAAATTACCACATACCTAGAAGACAGTGATTATTATCAACACTCAACTACTAATAATACCTTTATTTTGTATTTTTAGTGTTTAATAAAAACCCTCGAAACCACCACTTTTTACATAAAAAATACATAAACAAAGTATTTTCATTCGTCTTTTTATTTCAACTATCGTATTTTTATATAATATAGTATTTTTATTTTCAAGTATCGATTCGTATTCTTACAGAAATCTAATCATTGATTGAGTATATAACATTTTACGAAAGTTATATGAAACTTCTTTGGTTAGTTATGGTATTTTTTATTGCACGAAAATTATTTTTGTTTTTCTCTAAAATTACTTAGAACGCAACTAGGACTCAGTACTCAGTACTCACTCACTCGGTTGCTTAGTGATTAAGGAGTCGGCATTACGACCTAGAGGTCCCGAATTCGAACTCTGGATATTACACTATAGACGTGAACCCACTCATACAAAAAAAAAGCTATCTGGAGGGGTTATCGTGAATACTTGTAATTTTGATTACTAGTATTCTTAAAAAAAAAATATGTAGTGTGCTATTAAGCATCAAGCTCAATTTTTCGTACACAGTTTAATTCCTGGAATACCATTTATTTTTGGTCTACGCTTCTAAAAAGTTTGCGATAGCCCAGTGGCATACGTAACGGACTGCTGAGACGAGGTCTCGAGTTCGATCCCCAGTTGCCTGGGCACACACCTCTAACTTTTCGTAGTTATGTGTGCATTAATAAATGTTAATTATCGCTCGCTTAATAATGTGCCCGGTAGATGGCAATAGGCTCGCCCCCTATTACATTGGCACCTCAACATAACTGGCGAATCGTGGGTGTGTAATACACCTCTGCCTACCCCTTCGGGGATACAGGCGTGAAGTTATGTTATGATGTGTTATGTTCTAAAAATCTAACAGTCTAAACCTATAAGTCAAAGTTTGTCATACATTACGTTGTTTACTCGTGCAAATAGACGTGTATCTTGTCTATTGTTACAGAACCTCGTCGGAGAGGATCCTCCCAGTCACCGCCCAAAGATACTGCATATTAAGGCGCTTGCTGAACGTAGCATCAACGTCGGACAGGTAAAGCTATCAATAAAACCATTTTTCTGAGGGTGGGTGCTGTTTTCTCCAGCACTCTACAAGAATTATAAATATTATTACATTTTTTCTGTAGACTTGAATAATACTAAACCTTCTTTATGTCTGAAATATTTTAGCAATGACAAAGTAGATAACCCGTATGACTCCTTTTCTATATTCGCTCAGGTAGGACAATCAGTTTATGAACTGAAAACAAAATATCACACAACAAACTTACCTTCCCTTCGTAGTGATTATCAGCTGATGCATATATGTACCATTGTCACCCATGGCTAATATAAATAATTTGATTACCGATATCGACAGTTTCGATGTTTCGGAATCGTTGACATGCGAAGTTGACGAATGCAAGAAAATGTTTCCCACTCACCCATCTTTATCAATATTATCCCAAAACATTCGTAGTATAAATCGCAACTTTTTAGGCTTTCAGGTCTTATTGACTAGACTTGGGATCGAGTGTGACGTGCTGATTCTCACTGAATGTTGGTTATCCTGTGTTGGTTCTTTACCGAGCATGCCAGGGTATTGTTCCTTCGCAACGTCAAACAATCCAATACAGAATGATGGCGTTGTTGTTTATGTGAAGGACCAACTCACTTTTACTGTTGAAGAAATTCTGTTACAGAACAGTAACTGCCTGCTTATCAAAATTGGTAACAATGAAACAGCTATCCTAGCTGTATACCGGTCACCCTCGTATGCAAACATAGATCCATTCCTTGCCTCATTAGAAAATTGTTTAAGGAACCTATCAGGATGTAGGAACATTGCCATTATAGGTGATATTAACATTGATATCTACTCTCCAACCTCTGATGCCAATCAATATCTTGCCCTCACCAGTTATCATGGCCTTCTGCCAGCTCACTATTTTATTACCCGTGATGCCAGTGGAACGTGTATTGACCATGTTCTCCTGAAAACTAAAATCCCATCAGTTACCATAGTACCACAATCAACCCTGACAGATCATAAAGCAATCATACTATGTATAAAGAAAAAACAAACACGTAATTTTGCTTTTAATACCCGAACCAAAATTAACAAAGGATGCTTGAACAACTACGTGGCAAATATAGATTTTGACCCAATATATGCGACTAACGACAGCAACTGTGCAATGACCTATATCGTTACTGAATTAAAATCAGCCATAAGTAAATCCTCAACAACAGTACCTTTATCACGTCGGAAAAGGATAATTAAACCCTGGATTACGCAGGGTCTCTTACGTTGCCTTCGAAACAGAGATAAATTACACGTAAAATCAAAATCTTGTCCTGAAAATTCTGTTCTCAAAACAACCTATACCCGTTACAGGAATTTTTGTGTTTCAATCTTAAAAAAACTTAAGCGAAGCTATGAAAGGGATCGTATTCAGAAAGCCGGCAAAAATACCAAAAAGTTGTGGGAAACAATCAAGGATATCACAAATACGACCAAAGATGTGTCCTACCCTAAAGAACTACTTAACTTCACGTATTCTCCGCATGACTCAGTGAATGCAATCAACAATTATTTTGCTAATGTTGGTAGAACTCTTGCGGAGACACTAACCTCAAGTCAAACATCTTCCTCTAGCACAATAAGCCCTTTGAATAATGGTGGTGACTCTTTCGTACTCCTAAACACTGATGAAGCAGAGGTTGCAAGTCTCATAATGGCACTCAAAAATGACTGTTCTGTGGGGTGGGATAATATCTCACCCGAGCTATTAAAAGAAAATAGTGCTATTCTAGTGCCTCACCTGACTCACATTTTTAATATGTGTTTGACAAATGGCGTCTTCCCTAATGGACTTAAAAGGTCTCAAATTCGCCCGATTCACAAAGGTGGAGATAGAGACAGTGTTGAGAACTTTAGACCTATATCAATTTTACCAACACTTTCAAAGATATTAGAAAGAATTATGAATAACAGGTTAGTTGATTACTTAGAAAGCAAAGGCATTCTATCTAACAATCAGTTTGGCTTCCGCAAGGGAAAATGCACTGACGATGCGGTTGGTATTCTCACAGATTTCATAACATCTAATCTAGACATGGGCAAAAAATGTCTATCTATTTTCCTAGACTTATCTAAAGCGTTCGATACTGTCTCTGTTCCCACTCTGGTGCATAAGCTGGAAGAAGTTGGGGTTAGAGGAATACAATTGAAGCTTTTTACTGACTATTTATCAAATAGAACACAGTATGTAAGGGTGGGTTCGTACATAAGTACTGATCTTCCTGTGTGTTATGGTGTCCCCCAAGGAAGTATTCTAGGGCCGACTCTCTTTCTCATTTACGTAAATGACCTTCTCTCTCTAAATATACCTGAGGGTAAAGTCATCTCGTATGCGGATGACACTGCCCTTATCTTCACAGCTAAAACTTGGGAAGATGTTTATTACTATGCTCAAAATGGTCTTAACTCTGTCAAACTTTGGCTACAAGAAAACCTTCTGGCACTAAATGCTGATAAAACCAAATATATTGCCTTCTCCATTCGAGCCTCTGTCCATACGGATAATGAATTGATTGTCCATCACTGTATGTCTCCGTCATTGCCTAATACTCCTTGCACCTCCAAATGCAAAACACTACACCGTACCCAAACAATTAAATACCTGGGAGTTACGATTGATCAACATTTTAATTTCAAAGCTCACATAGAAGCACTGAGCAAGAGGATTCGTAAACTTACCTTCATCTTTAAAACTTTGAGATGTGTACTACTGCCTGACACTCTTAAGCAAGTCTACTATGCCCTCTGTCAATCAGTGATTACATACTGCATAGCATCTTGGGGTGGAGCACTAAAAACAACCCTCATTCAGTTGGAGGTAGTTGCTCAGCGAAGTATTCTTAAGCTCAGTACCTTCAAACCGTTTCGATACCCTACTAAACTTTTGTACGAATATTGTGATGTCCTAACTGTGCGCCAGTTATTTATATTAAGTATAACGTTGAAACAACATTCTTTACTAGACTATACACAAGAATTAACATCTCAGCGGAGATGTTTTGCAGTGTGTGACCGTACATTACAACCTAAAACATCTTTTATTCGCAGGTTTTTTCCATTCCTAGGTCCTTACACGTACAACAAACTTAACAAAATTGTCAAAATATATCCATTAACTAAATTACAAGTAAAAAAAGCAGTATCCAACTATTTGAGCGAATTATCATATGATGAAACTGAGATAGTTATAACCGTTAAAGAGTAATTAAATATAGCTAAGTATTGGTTATAATTTATCATAACAACTTTGAGCAAGCAAAGCAGGTTACAGAAAAGTATCATGCTTACACTATGTTACTCTCCTCTCACACTCACTCTATTAAGCACACATCTATACACTACACCTATACATGCTCACATAACATACACATTCATATTATGCACACACCCATACATACCATAAGGGTATACACACAACTCACACATAACACAAACAGGGAAAGGGACGCGTTCTTTATTTTACTTTGTTTTATTTTGCTTTGTTTTTAATTATAGATTTGTAATTTTTGTTTTTACACAATACACAAAAATTTGTATCTTAAATATACCCAGAAGTCGGGGTGGAGGCGCTGTTAGCTGAAATACAGGTGAGAAGCCTAGTTCAGCAGCAGATGCTAATACCAGACACAAATTGTAAAACTTAATTTTAACATTGTCAACCATAAATTGTGTTATTATGTCGAATTTCTTTTGGTTAATAAATTATGATTATTATATTATTATTATAAATAGGCAGTCCTCATTCCTTGCATAAGCGCATAAGCGCATGAGGGGGAAATTTATGCACTCGTACTGTAGGATACCATCGGTGAACACAGTGTGGGTTTTATTTGGTTCAATTCCGGAATATCCACAACATCGTGACACCTGATTAAAGAAAAAGATTACTAAATCGATCAACTACCCAACAGTAATTGACGTTTATAAACAATCCAATCTATTATCTAAAGATTCCACGACGTTGTTTGAAATGCATTGCTTTGTCAATATTTGCTTGTCCAGAATATTGGAATGTGTGAGTGCATGTTTCAAAATATTGGTTTCTCAAAAGTTTCAGATTTTAGGTAAATCAAATTTATAGTGTGCATTTCTTGTTATGCCTTCAAAATATTAGCAACGATAGAATATGTTTTCAGGGTTTAAAGTTGTTTTTAGGATTCCGTATCTCAAAAGGTAAAAAAGGAACCCTTATCCGTCCGTAGAAAAATATAAATAAAATAAAAATATAAAAAAAATAAGGTAAATTTTGGTACTTACAAGTTTTTATAAATAATGGATATATGAATAATGGATAGGGGCCCAGTCGGACAGAGTGGGGTTGGGAGTACGAGAGCCATAAAGGGACCAGGATATACTTAAGTCCTTTTTAAAACAAGACAAAAATGATAAATATCGTGTGCACGCGATGAATTTGGAAATCCAAAATGAATGGTTGACAATGGGAGAGTTCTGCATACCGATGGCCTTAAAGTGGCGCACCTTGATCTATGACTGGTCGCCGGCCCTGTTAAAATTCTATCTTAACGCCTTTCAGATGACCCTCCCAGACCAGAGTAATCTGGTAAGGTGGGGGAAGGCCACAGAAAAACAATGTTATACTTGTGGTGAGGCAATAGGGACGGCTAGACACATACTCGTATTAGTAGGATGTAGGGTGCTTCTCGATAGAGGCCAATACTCACGCCGCCACGATAAGGTGCTTATCATCATACGTGAAGCAATGAGTCTGGCAGTAGCTAGAACCCAAAAAGGATTGACTACTAACAGACGTAATATCAACTTTGTGTCTGAAGGTTCAACCATAACATCCAGGAACAAACCTTATTCAATCTTAGATACTGCCCCAGATTGGACTCTCCTAATCGACACGTATGAAAAGCACTATAAAATTCCGGAGGATGTTGGGGTTTCGTCATCTAGACCTAACATATTCCTTTATTCTAAGGAGCTTAAAACATGTGGTTCTTGTGGAACTTACTGTACCGTGGGAAACAAATATACCGAAAGACCACACAATAAAGAAAAAAAAATACTATGATCTCACAAACGAATTAATCAAAAACGGTTACGTGGTTAATTTGTATGCAGTGAAAGTGGGAGCGAGATGTATACCAGCAAAATCTCTCTATAACCTACTTAAAGATCTAGGCCTATCGAGAGCTACAATAAGCTCATTACTAGGACGAATGACTAAAGCGGCACTAGTAGGTTCGTATCAAACTTGGTTAGGCAGGGAGGGGAACTTGGGTAGTGAAGGTGAGTGTTGATGTACATCAACAAAAGGGGCCCCTTCTAAACCTACACTTGGGTCGCAAGTCCCAGGCATTGTCCGAGTTCCCAACTCAGCAACGCGATGGACCCGGCACCCGCACGGAGAATCCATGGATTGCTAAGAATATCGGTCTCTTCAAGCGCTAGTCCGACTCTGACTTGGCCGGTTTTTTTTAATGAATATAGGCACAAATATAAATTTAAACTGCGTTAGCTAACTTTACTCAATGAATTTGAAAATCCAGTTTAGACCCTCAACCCGTCGCGCCTACTTTGTGACGCGAGTCGTCGCATGGGGTCTTTAGGGACTCCAAATATAAACCGCATCGAAATTTTATTTTACCATTTATTTTACATGATTAAAAGAGATATTCTAGAAATATATGTTTATGTACAATAAACTTTAAACAAATTATATTTAGAAATTATTTTAACTCTTCGAAACATGTTTAGCTTAATATTTAATTTTTTTTAAATTAGTAATTTCTGACATTTTACGTATCTTTGTGATTGACACAATACAAATAATGTATTAAAAATGTTATGTTCTCTTTTTCCAATCTAAATCTAGGTCAAGTAATAAATTGAAAAAAATAATAATAAGAGACTAATAAAAAGATCAGAAAAAGAGAACAGACTTTTCACTTCTCTTATCTCTTTTCATTACGCTAGTTTTAAGGGTTTCGTACCCAGTGGGTAAAAACAGGACCCTATTACTTAGACTGTTCCGTCTGTCTGTCTGTGAACAGGCTGTATCTCATGAACCGTGATAGCTATACTGTTGAAATTTTCGCAGATGTTGTATTTCTGTTGCCACTATAACAACAAATACGAAAAATAAAATAATAAAATACATATTTAAGAGGGCTCCCATACGACAAACGTGATTTTTCCGCTCGATATTAATGACGGCAACATGTAGATGCTTGTAATATTCACAGAATATTCAGTTGTATATCCACTTAAAAAATAATTGATGCAATTAAAATATTTTTTAAATTGGGGGCTGCCATACAACAAACGTGATTCTTTTGCCATTTTATGGTAGGTACGGGTACGGATCCCTTCGTGCGCGAGTCCGATTCGCTCTTGGCCATTTTATTTCTTTTGTTGCACTGAAATACAACATGTCTGTATCTAAATGTATGACGAGTCAAGTCTTACCGATGTGAGCATCAAGTATAACCCTTTTTACGAAGCTACGCGAAATTAGAGAATTATTTTGAAAGTATATATTTTGAATTTTGTAAGAGCTGGGCTTTCAAAGACACGCGACGGGTCGAGGATTAAACGGATTTTCACTGGTGAAATAAGCCACGAAACTCTCGCTACTTCAATATTTTACGCCATTTATCTTACAACCTACCAAGCTGAGCAAATTAAAAAAAAGCATCATTTGAGCAGAACGTAAATGACCGAATTATTCCGCATAACGATTTGACAACATCTAGAATGTTTCTAAAACAATCCGTAATTGCTCAGAAACAACATCTGCACATTCTTGTATACCGTTGTAATACAACTGAATCGATTACCTATTTCACGGGTTCTACTTTATCGATGATAATTATACATAATATGATTATATTATTGTTAAGGACCGTGGTTCATGACAGACTATGACCTGAAAAGGTTCCAAATAGACTGCCACTACTTCGCGGTCGTCTTCAGTGGACTGTATTTGACGGATGTTGAGTCGAAGAATGAAACACTTCGATGGGTGGACTTGATTGACGTCAGTGAGGCATTGGATGTACTTGGCCCAGCACTACTCTTGATCTACTACTTCCTGTTGAGCTTCCTTGTTCCTTGAGAGACTCTTGTTGTCTACTTGTTGCCCAATATTTTCCTAACAAATGGTCCCTGCTTTTATAGTCTTTTGTAGTGCTGGCCCGCGATCCAAATTACCTCACCTCCGCATTTCCATTTATTTACAGAACTCATATTATACATATTAATCACATAGCATATATATGTACATTGGTAGCAATAAGAGTTGCACGACGATAGGTACTTACATCTGTACCGTGCGACGTCGGGCTACTGAATGACGGGCGGATTGACCCCTCAGACTTATATATGGGCCCTGCCTCCCGCGAGCTACTATATAATAAAATGGCACCAGCCGGGGGAGCGCATATTCGCTTCTTACGGCGTGGGAGGCAGTCGCGGGGTGTAATTAAACTTACATACTAGTATACAAAGTCGTATTTCCTATTTATACGAAGTTATGTTAGATTCTGAGTAATGCATTTACGTAATTATATTTGCAATTATGCTTTTCGGGGAATGTACTTTCTTTATTAAATTTGGCTCTAACATACTTAATTACTCAGAAAACTAACTCCTAACAGTAGTAAGCTATTTATCTTAGCTTAATATCAAAGTAATTACATTATTACGTTTTTAATTTACGTAAACCTAACATTTTCACAATTTATTTGTTATGTTCACGCTTACTAATCTACGTGTCACTGGCACATGTGTATATAGTCTATTTGTGTCGTGCACATTCTCCCGCCGTCGCTGACCCTGGTTCGTCTGCGAGCTCCGTTGGTAGCACGACGATCTTCTTCGTAGGCCTCCTCAGCACGTGTCCGCTGCTGGTGGTGACGTCCACGACTCGTACCTCGCCGTCGGCTCCTGGGAACACCCGGCTGACGCGTCCTCGCGGCCAGGTGTTGCGCGGCAGATTGGAATCGCAGATGATGACGACGTCCCCGACCTTCGGGGCGACGCCGGTGCTGGTGGGCTCCCGCCGGTGTTGCAATAGGGGAAGGTACTCCTTCACCCACCTCCTCCAGAAGATGTCAGCCAGGGCTTGAGCTCGCTTCCATTGTTGGCGAGCAGCCACGTCGTCTGCAGAGAAGTGCCCTGGTGGTGGCACATGGCAGTTGGGCCCGATGAGGATGTGGTTCGGCGTGAGGGCCTCGGGATCGTTAGGATCAACCGAAACATGTGTGAGGGGTCGTGAGTTGACGATATTCTCGACCTCTCTTAATAAGGTTAACAGGATCTCGTCGCTGGGATGCTTTTCCATCATGGTGACACGAAGCACTTCTTTCACTGCTTTCACCATTCGCTCCCATGCCCCCCCCATGAAGGGTGCGGAAGGGGGTATGTACTTCCACACGATGTGTTGACTTGTAGTTTCCTTTTCGAGCGCGTCGAGTGCGGCCTCTGCTAGCTCCTTTTCCGCTGCCTTGAAGCACGTAGCGTTGTCACTCCATATTTCTTTGGGACAACCACGTCTGGCGATGAATCTTCTCAGGGCGGAAACGGCTGAGTCGGCGCTTAAGGAGTGAACGACCTCTACATGTATAGCTCGAGAGGTCATACACGTAAATAAGGCTCCATATCTCTTCTCTCGATGGCGTGCGACTGTAACTTCTATGGGTCCGAAGTAGTCTAGACCGGTGAACGTGAAGGGACGTGTGTTGTGAGCTAACCGGGCGGCTGGTAAGTTGCCTGTGACCGGTGACGCTGGTTTCGCCTTTCTTGTGCGACACAATACACACTTCTTTATCTCATTTTTCACTGCGGGACGTATCTTGGTAATCCATAACCGCTGCCGGAGTTCATTGACCGTGATCTCGGTGCCACCATGCCGTAGCTTCTCATGTACATGTTTGATGTAGAGGCGTGTGTACGGGTGTTTGCCGTCAAGCACCACAGGGTCCGATGCGTCTTCTCCCAGCTCCTTCGCAGCTGATATTCGTCCTCTCACGCGCATAGTGCCGTGTGAGTCCAGGTACACGCTTACATTGTTCAGTCGGTTGTCGCGAGGAGTTGATTGACCTTTTGTCATACGTACTATTTCACTCGCGAAACTATCTCGTTGACTGGCGTTTACACACAGGTGTTCGGCGCGGTTCAAGTACTCACCTGGTATGTTTATGTAGCACTGTTTATCGCGTATCACTGTGTTATTCTTATTATGCACTGGTATGGCTTTCTTCGTACGCCAATCGGGATTAGCTTTCTCTATCTTACGAGTTCGCTTTCGAGCAGCTGACGTTTTACACTTATTCGGCCGGCACAAATCGATGAACTGGAGTACTCGTGCAGTCGTTCGTATGAGTCGCATCCATTTTGAGTACTTCTCTATACGCAGTAGTTGACTTGTGCTGGGCTGCTCGACATCTTGCGATGTGTGACACGTTTGTCTTTCTTCGCCCGTGTCGTGACGAATGACCTTTTCTTCTGTGGGCCACTCGGTTGCTGGCAGGCGCAGGAAATCGGGGCCGTTATACCATCTGTGTTCGGCCCGGAAGTTGTCGGGGGTTGCCCGAGTTGCGTCGTCTGCCACGTTGAGTCGAGTAGGCACCCAACGCCATTCATTTTTCTTCGTGGTGTCTTCTATCTCGGCGAGGCGGTGTGCAACGAATGACTTGTATGCACGCGGCTCCGACCTTATCCATGTGAGTGCGGTTCGCGAGTCGCTCCAATAGATCTTCTCTGTTGACTCGTAGTCGTGTTCTTCCAGGGTGGTTTGAGCCAGGCGCGCTCCCAGTAGTGCAGCTTGAAGCTCGAGTCTCGGCATGGAGATGAGCTTCAGCGGGGTCACTCTGCTCTTTGCGTCTGCTAATGACACGATTACTGACCCGTCGGTGTGTTGCGTACGCCAGTACACAGCTGCAGCGTAGGCTTCTTCACTCGCGTCGACGAAAGTGTGCAGTTGGCGTGAGGCGACTGATGTCGTCAGGTGATCGTAGCAGCGGGGTATTCTCAGCAGGTGTATGTTGTTGAGCTGGGCGAACCATTTGTTCCATCGTTCCCGTAGCTCTGCTGGGAGTGGGTCGTCCCATTGCGCCTTATAGCGCCATGTGTCCTGAAAAATACGTTTACCGGGAGTTATTATTGGTGCAATAAGGCCGAGCGGATCGAATAAGGCCATTATCACACTCAAGGCCTCTCGCTTCGTTGGAGGTCGCGTGTTTGTTTCCACTTTGCGCGGGATCTTCAAGTTGCTCGCGTTAAAGCCAAGATGATCTTCGTTGACGTGCCATGTTAGACCCAATGTTTTTTCTGTCTCTTGGCCGTCGGGTTCCACTGCAGCACTGCTGTCTTGTGGCAGTGATAATTCTTCCATCTCGGTGTCGCCGTCGTGTATCAGTTGAGGCGGCTTGTGCGGCTCGGCGGGGTTGACGACCGGAAAGTGAGGTAGGTACCACGTCTTTCCCGTCGGCGGTGGAATAGGGGCTGGTTCTGCATAGCCTGACTTGAGTAGGTTTTCCATTCGTTTTTCTTCATCCCTATCGAGTCTTCGTTCGAGCGTAAGCAGACTTTTCTCAGCTTCCTTGTAGCTTTCTTCTTTCCACGGCAGTCCGGTCTCATATCTTCCATCTGGTAACCGCCGGCCTTTTACTTCCAGAATCTGCAATTCTCGCAGTTCGGGACTGGGGGCGTCGGGGTTCGATGCCCAGTGACTTCAACTTGAGGTCCTTCTTCACTGTGTCCTCAATGGAGTCCTTTACGCACTGTTGCAGCGTACCGCAGAATGACACTGTTGCAGTCACTGAACTGCTGCATCCGTGGAGCACCCATCCCAGCTGAGTGAGCGACGCCACAGGCTGGTTACGACTTCCGGTGCGCAGCTGACGGGTTACGATGAGATGCCAGTTGTCTTGTCCTAGTAACACTTTGGGTGAAGCCTTCTCGTACGTTATCTTGTCACGTATATCCTCTAGATGTTCGCAGCCGTTGAGATGCTCTTCATACACTGTATCGGGTGAGAAGCGGAGTCGGTTCATGGTGCGGGCGGTTAAGTCGTACTCTTCATCGGCGTACTTCCCTTTAATGAATAAACTCACTGTCTTGCTCTCGTGCTTCATTTCACTGTTTACACCTTGGATGCAGATCTCCTTGGTTGGTCCGTCTGCCCCGATGACGTCTGCTATGGTCTCATCTATTAGCGTGATCGTGCTTCCCTCGTCCAATAAGGCGTAGGTATCGACGCTACCGCTTGGTCCTCTTAGTGTCACTGGTGCCATCTTGAGGTAGGCCTTGCGCTGACTGCGGGGAACTGCTGCTGTGGCTACTTCTGCCGTTGAGGTCGTGATGTCTTCCTTTTGTTCTTCACGGTCTCTTGGCGGCATATCGCGATGCAGTAGTCGGTGATGCATTATCTGGCACCCGTTCTTCCCACAGGCCGGTGCTCTGCATGTGGCGCGTCGGTGGTTACTTCGAAGACAGCGAAAACAGACTCTATTCTTCTTGGCTGTTTCCCATCTCGCGGTGTTGTCTAGAGCGATGAACTGCTTGCAGTCAGGTAGCTTATGATCTCTGCTACACTGTGGACATCTCTCTTTTGATGTCTTCTTGTTGATGGTGAGCGTCTGTTCAACTCTTCTGCTTCTTTGAGGACGATAACCGGTTCTTCTGTTGTCTTCTGTGTGGTTCACCTCTGGGAGCGCGTAGGAGCTGCACTTGTCTGCCTCTTCTGACAGAAACACAGATATTTTCTTCAGTTCTGGTATGTCTTCTTTCTTCTTTGCAGCGAAGTCGTACCACTTGTTTCTGAGTATAGGTGTGAGTTTCTCGATGATACTTCTGCACATCTCTGGACTGTGTAGGTAGTGCGGCTTCCTCAAGGCTTCTATGGTTCCCACGATGTTTGCTATCTTCCCAGCGAAGATACAGATGTCCTTGGCGTTATCGGTCACTTTGTTGAGAGTCTTGAGCTTCTCCATCTCGACGTGGATGAGTGCTTCTGGTCTACCAAATCTTCTCTCGAGGGCCCTTATGATCACCTCGGGGTCAGGTTGACTCAGCATTAGGCACTCGACTGCTTCTTGTGCGAGTCCACGTAAACTTTTCCTTATTCTTGCGATATTTTCGTTCTTCGTGAAGTATATACCCGATTCTTCATACGTTGTCTTGAAGGCGAGCCATTCTGTACTGCTGCCGCTGAAGATCGGTAGTTCCCGTATATACTTGGGCGGCTCCCTGTTGCTTCTCATAGCCCCCAGGCTACGAGGTACGATTGAGGTACGATTGGTATGCTCACCGCGGCCCTATCCCAATAGGGCCGCGGTGAGCGTAGCTACATCGATCACGGAGTTCTTCACTGGGGCACTTCCTTCTGATTTTTCCTGGGTTTGACACTTCTCCACTAGTTGACCCCTATCTAGGCAGGTCTGAGTGTTTTCCTCGATGTCTTGCCCCTTTTCCTTCAGGTTTGGTGCCGCAGCGTCATCCTTCTGTAGCCACGTGTTAATACGTACCGATGCCAGATCTTCCTCAGACCCGTCGTCGCTGCTCTCGTCCTGCAGTAGCCGCTGTAGACGGATCTGCTCTATCTCTGCTTCGGCTTGTATTTGCTTGAGCTTCAGTTCTGCCAAGCGTTGTTTGACCTCCAGTTCCTTCTTCTTTCTTGAACTGGTGGAGCGGCGTGACCTCGTGTCCAAAGGCCGCATGGTGCGCTGTGAGCTAGGCTCTCCATATACAACAGCGCGGGTGTGGGGCGATACTTCTTCCGTCGTCCCTGACTCTTCAGTAGTCACAGTTGTGCTGGACGTGGTCTGCTCGGTGCTGGCTGTGGCTTCCGACGCACCACTGTCCGCATAACTTCTGGCCTCTTCCGTGGCCGCAGGGTGTAGTACTGGTCTTGGTACTGGTGCTGATGCTGATGCCGGTTCCTCTTCCTGACGACGCTTCCCTCCATCCCTGGTGAGAACCATTCTTCTTTCTTCAAGTTTATACTTACCTGGATTTCCGACGGATCGTGGACTTTATTCCTATCCCTTGACCCGGTTCCAATGGACCATAGACGTTCGTGACAGACTATGACCTACTACGGTTCCGAATAGACTGTCACTTCTCCCTTAGTTGAAGAACGACGAAACGTCTACGGCTGGCAGTTTGACTTAAAGTTGACCTGGATCTTCGAAGGACCGTGTACTTTATTCGGCTCCGAAGGACCAATGTTAAGGACCGTGGTTCATGACAGACTATGACCTGATAAGGTTCCAAATAGACTGCCACTACTTCGCGGTCGCCTTCAGTGGACTGTATTTGACGGATGTTGAGTCGAAAAATGAAACACTTGGATGGGTGGACTTGATTGACGTCAGTGAGGCATTGGATGTACTTGGCCCAGCACTACTCTTGATCTACTACTTCCTGTTGAGCTTCCTTGTTCCTTGAGAGACTCTTGTTGTCTACTTGTTGCCCAATATTTTCCTAACAAATGGTCCCTGCTTTTATAGTCTTTTGTAGTGCTGGCCCGCGATCCAAATTACCTCACCTCCGCATTTCCATTTATTTACAGAACTCATATTATACATATTAATCACATAGCATATATGTACATTGGTAGCAATAAGAGTTGCACGACGATAGGTACTTACATCTGTACCGTGCGACGTCGGGCTACTGAATGACGGGCGGATTGTAGTGTTGGGTAGTACGCGTCCGATGTACTATTAGGTAACGTAACTTAGCACTGTACTAAAAGCAACGTTACTCAACCACAGTTCTTAATCGGACATTTAGTACTATTCGGACAGTCGGACGTCTATTGGTTAGTTTGTTATTTGGTAGTCCGATAGCGATACGAGAGGCGCGCGGCGAGTACGGGCGAGTAAATACGATAGAATGCGACAGCGATAGCCCCTTTAGTGAAGTGCCACATGTGAAGAATAACCACAGACTATAGAAAATCGTTTTTGTAATAAGATAATATTCTACAAAAAATATCTATTTAATTACCTTCATTTCTTTTTTTTTAAATTTTAGATTAGGATTAAAATAAAAATTGTAAGGATGTAAGTATTAGGTATATCTTCACGCAATTATTCTATTGATACACTAAGGATGAGTGTAAAATAGATACATACCTACCAGATTTATAATTCGATACGAGAAATCACAAATAAAATTAATGAACTGAGTCTCTAAATTATTTCGTTATCATTGTTTATAAATATTCTTAAGGAGTAACCTATTTATATTTTTTTACAAATTTACAATGTAATATAAAAAAATAGTTGTATTTTAATTCTCAAACCTTTCCCTTTAAGTATCGGTTAAAGTTTTATGAAAATCATAATCGATAATCAGAGATATTATACCTATTTCTTGTTGATTATTAGCAGAATATATCATTTAAGTTGATTATACATGACACCCATTCTTTTTCGACCCACCTCGACCTGTCATGCTCATGAAAATCAAATTGGTATGCTTATGATAAGGTGTACTAAAGTACTAATCGTACTAATAAGGTGTACTAGTACACTGTACGAAAAGTACTAGTACGGTGCGTACCGACAGATGTCCGATTAGGCACAAGACTAGCGGATTGACCCCTCAGACTTATATATGGGCCTTGCCTCCCGCGAGCTACTATATAATAAAATGGCACCAGCCGGGGGAGCGCATATTCGCTTCTTACGGCGTGGGAGGCAGTCGCGGGGTGTAATTAAACTTACATACTAGTATACAAAGTCGTATTTCCTATTTATACGAAGTTATGTTAGATTCTGAGTAATGCATTTACGTAATTATTTTGGCTCTAACATACTTAATTACTCAGAAAACTAACTCCTAACAGTAGTAAGCTATTTATCTTAGCTTAATATCAAAGTAATTACATTATTACGTTTTTAATTTACGTAAACCTAACATTTTCACAATTTATTTGTTATATTCACGCTTACTAATCTACGTGTCACTGGCACATGTGTCTATAGTCTATTTGTGTCGTGCACAATTATCGTCTGTCTTGTGTCGATTTTTCAAAGAAAGTTATATAATTTAGCTATTGAAAACGAATGGCCGTGACACTGCCTATTGCATCGCAGATACGTCGTGACTCATGTGAATAAATAATTTAATTTCAGTTCATTGTAATGTCGTAATATCATCATGAAATATCCAATCAAAGATCAATAGAAGCAATATATTATTTTAAGTACACAATTATTGCAATAGCGGCCAAATCGTCCGCAATCTGGCAGAGCTCAAAAGAATTGCATAATGGTTTGAGAACAATGCTATTTTTATTCAAATCATATACAGTGTCGGGTTCATCTGCGACGTTACGATCCTCGAAGCCAAAATTAGCCGTCATATGTTAAGAAACAGTTATGGTAGTAATAATTGTCACTGCGGACGGTTTAGTGTCGATAGGCGAGAGCGTTTTCCTGCTAGCCGGGTGTTGATACGCGGCGAGGCGCCCGGTGCTACATAAACGTGCGACACACGAGTGCTGGCACACCGCCAGAATCACACGCACACACTTAAACACTCACTCACATGCATACTTTACTGTACACTGATTTTCCGTTTGCTAGTTAAAACAGATTGATAATGCCCAAGTGTCACAGGCGAAAATCTTTATTTTTACACCGGACCGTTTTTTAACCAGTGCTGCCGGTGTTTGATTTCTCTAATGTACAAAATTTCTTTTTCATGCCACTGTCAAGGTTGATTTAAGGTTGAGATATAAATAAATCGCGACAGATAGATAGCGGTTGAAGAAGCTATTGTAGTTTGGCCCTGGTTAACAATAGCATCACTATATTTTTTGCAGTATTATATTATGGAAAGCTAACTACCCAATCCATCTAATAGCCAATACCCTTTTTTTCGTGCGGAAATCCCCTCGGATACCCCCCGCCGGCCAGCGGGGGCGGTTATGTCGGGCTTAAACCGACTAAAACCCCTCGCCGTCTCAGGTCTCCGGACGCCGGGGTATAAGGTTGCCCATAAAACTTATCCCTCGCACCCAGACTGACCCTGGGCCATCTCCGGTTTCGAGATGGCTCCCTCGGGTTTGGGACCCACGGTGTCCCCGTCTTGCCCCGGTTTGCGGGAGGGGCGCTATTCGCCCCGCAGTCCCGGCCTGCTTCTGCTGGGGTGACAGGCGGCCTCACCTGCCACCCCCAGGTATACGCTTATTAAGGACGGAGCATGTTGCTAGCTCGGCGGGCCGGGAGAGTTGTAAATTTTATTGTTAACATGGCACGTGTATGTAATGGTGATCCTCTTTCCTGAGACTTTACCTTCAGCTTACCATCAGGCGAGGTGAAGTCAAATTGACGTGTCCTAAATAATGAAAAATAAAAAATAAAAAAAACTCCCAGGCGCGCTCCGCCATCTCTTCTCGAGCATTAGAATGCAAGTACTAATCAAGTACGATATCTTTGGGATACTTAATATACAATTTGTGTCGTTTTTAGGGTTCCATATCTCTAAAATGAAAAAAAACGGAACCCTTATGGGATCACTTATCTGTCAAGTCTTATTTCTCAGAAACGCGTAGAGGCATCAAGTTAAAATTTACACCAAATACTTAGGGTCTGTAACGCCTTGAAGCTGTGAAAAAATCAAACTTCTAGGTCAATGCAATCAAAAGGTCCAGCCGTTTATGTAGTACATTTTACCAAATGCACGCGCATCAAAACGGGTATAAAATTGAAAGTAAAATCCGAATTTCATAATTCCGAATGATTTGAACTTGCGAAAATCAGAAATCCGATGTATCGTAAATCATATTATTAAAATCCTGTATTTAAAAATTTATAATATTTATAAGTACGATTGTCCGAATATAAGAAAGATACTGAATCAATAATAATCCGAAATATCATAATTACGAATTCCGATTGTCAAAAATCCAAATGTACACAAGCCCGAAAATCAAATACCTTGTAAAACTGCATGAGCAATTTGAAGTCACAGTCCTTATTAAAAGTAAAGCAAATAAGTTAGATATACTATGTTACAATAAATTAAAGCGAAACAGAAAATGTTTAATAGATATAGTAAAACTGATTTAACTTATCTGAAAATAAGTCGAATAATTATTTGATTCACAATAAATTGTGATATCTATTTTATGGAAAATCATTATCTATTAAACTTTTTTAGTGAGAGATGTCGACGGAGCCCCGCTTCACGGGGCTCCTATTTCTTCGTGTATTCTCACAAATAACCTAACACGAAGAGTTTTGTCGGAGATCTGTATGTCTGTTCATAAAGACCTTTTTCTCAAAGTAGAGGAGCCGGTGAAGCCGGTTCACCCATCTGATAACCAGATGGGATATATTTTTTACTAGGGATGCGATGCAGTTAGCCGATCGCAAGAAAATTGAGCTGAGCGAGCATTTAATTCACGAGAAATAGACGCAACCGCATTCGCGGTCGCATCTGCCCGAACTTTTTCCATTAGTTTCAATGGTAAATTTGTTTTTCGGTGATAATTCCTCAATGTCCGATTTTTCCGATTTTTAATTTCATGGTCTCAAAACATGCCCCTAGATTGTCGTTATGACCATGCCAAATTTGGTTGAAATCAGATTTGTGGTTGCAAAGGAGTATCCGAGTTTGTAAGCGGCTATCCCGAGTCTTCGCTCGCCTTCGGCTCGCTCAGCTCAATAAAATTTATTTCATCTATTAACTTACCTATGATGACTTGCGTATCCAAAATTATTCATGGCTATTTTTAATTAATTCATTTTAGGTAATCGGAAAAATTTTATTCCAACGGGTAGTTTTTAAAATATTTACTATTACTATGCCACTGTTCATGACTACCTGGCAAGCAGGTATAACAGGTGTCGATATAGGTAACGACGATCTAATAACCAAACGAAATTAGTATTATCAGAAAGATATTTTAATAACAAACCTATCGAGGCATATTTTCTATGTAAAATATAAATAAATAAATATTCTACGATATTCTACACAACGCTTTCTAGACCCAAAGTAAGCATAGTTTAAATACCTTGTGTTATGGGTTCCAGAATGCGGATAAACATACTTATATACTTTTTTTTGTAAATACCTACGGTTTATACATAGAAACACCCAGACCAATGCAAATAGACATATTCATGCATAGAAATATTTGCACTGAGTGGGAATCGAACCCGCGCCCCCGCAATCGTAGCAGTCGAAAGCACTACCGCTACGCCACTGAGGCCGTCTAAAAAAGAATACCAGTTGGAATAAAAAATCCCGGTTAACAAAATAAATATTATTAAAATAATTTAATTAAAAATAGCCATGAAAACTTTTTGAGGTACAGTCGCAAGGTAATCGAAACCTTGAGCTGGAATCATAATATTTTGCTTAAATTTTCTTATAGCAAGTAAAGGAAAGAGTCCGAAAACCATAAATATTTAGTTAACAATATCACAAAAAAAATCTGTTTGCATGTCTGTCAGGACTAGAAGCTCTGCAGCAACGTAAGTTCGCCCGTTCAAACCAGTTTTTTACGGAACCCTAAGTGGGCGAGTTCGATTCCACTTGACCGGTTTTTGTTTCAAACGGTCACGTCAGAATGACTTTGCCTCATCTGATGGTAAGCTAAATGTAGTCTCAGGAATGAGGATCACCATTAGAGATACCGATAACGCTACAAAGGTGGCCCTCACCTAGACGATCTCATAAGATGCTTTATCACGTCTTCCACGCTTCCAATGTACTTCCACGTATTGTAGAATATAAATAACTGTAGGTCAACCTAAAATAATCGCTATAAATGTTAATTGTTGTAGATGGCGTCCATTCTAGCCAGCTGTGGGTCCGTAGACGTAAAACCACATGGGACAAGGACTGCTCTAATAGCTCCTCAAGCTAATATCACGTAAGTATGAATCCGTCGACACAGCTATTGAATATCCAGTCTTTTGAAGAAAATTGGAAGTATTTATGTGGAGGAAAAACTCAAAACATCAAATAAATTACCAAGGACGAAATTAGGGAGGGGTACGAGATTCAGAGTCTGGATAATGAGTGAATAGATGTTGATACCTATCGGTATTGGCATAGCGCACATTTTTGTGGTGTCATTTGTATGAAAGCTACAAGTTGCGCGTTAGTTCATGGTTATGGCCAAGGACCTCTATGTATACTAGATAAGCAGATCAGAATAAAAGTATGTCACACTTCGGGGGTGAGGCGGAAACGGGGAGACGAACGGTAATTTTGCCGTTCTTACTTTACAGATTTCAGGTGATGATCTCATATAAAATCGTATAGAATAACTTTTCTTTCTAATCATTAAAATTTATCGTATTAAATTTTCTGACGTTTACTGTATTCCCCAAGGAGTCTTCAACTATATATTTTTCAATTAACGTTTCTCTTACAACATTTTCATCTCAGCAGGCTCATTGATCGTTTGTATCATTTCAGCGCTGACAGAATAATGAAACGGTTCAAGAATAGCAAAGAATACAAGGTATCAACATACAACGTGTATAAACACTCCACGGCAGCACGAATGGCGATCTGGTATGGATCAATATATTATAATTACTAGCTATTGCCCGTGGCTCCACCCACGTGGAATTCTGATCCTGTGCCCGCAACCCATGGGAACCCCTATGTGTGATTCCAGACTATAATCTACCCTTGTACCAAATTTCAGCCAGATCCGTTCAGCTGTTTGAGCGTGATTGAGTAATAAATATCCAGACATTTTCACAAATTTTCACATTTATCTAATTTGTAGGATAGAATATAAACTCTTGTTAGCTATGAGACAGTTACAAAGATAAGTTTCACAAGGTGTTTTTGGGACCCTACCAATATCTTTGGGGTGATGCTAATCTCATTTGCTAGCTAGTACGCCTGCTGATTGACAACGAGGCTCTGGCACAGGCTTTCCGAACGAGTTAGTTTCAGGCCCCCCCGACAAGGCGCAGAGTATGGCACACCGTGGGGTTTAGTGGATATACCCATCCGGTTAGCGGATGGGAGAGTCCCACACACAATCTCCTGCTACCACCCCGTGGTCGGCGGTGCCGTGCGTAACAGCATTCCCCACGTAAAAACAAAAAAAAAGGCTTTCCGAACGAGGTTGGGAGGTCAGATGGCCGTCGCTCCCATAAAATCCACCTCAGCCAAACCAAAAAGAGGACTGGGCTCGGCACGAAAGACTCGGTTGCAACCTCGGAGGACGATGATAAAGAATAAAATAATTCTAAACATTCGTGACTTTGGCAAGTTCTCTGGTGTTATATTGTGGTATTCAGGGTCTGAAGATGGAGTAGGATGGCCATAGGAACTCTCTAGCTAAACAAGATAAACCTAGTCATTTCCGGACGTAGTCAATTTAGGAATTCGAGAAAGAATTGATTCGGTAATTTCAAGAAAGTGATCTAAAGGGTTGCTTGTTGCCTGTTATTTGCGTATTTACTTATGATTGTGTAAAATTATACTAAATGAACAACATTAAATAAATAAATGGTAAATTAGGTGCATAAAATATAACAATTCTTGTAAACATTCAATCCTTAAGGGCTTTTTTCGACATTTTTATAAACATACCGCCCCATGGATTATTATATTAGCTCCCAAGTTATAATATTTACACTTCAACGCCATGTTTATGAGGAACTTTTCAAATATAAATATTTGGTTTAGCAATAAATCTGTCTTATGTGTCAAAATTTTAACAAAAAACCACAGTTCTCGGGTTTTACATTGCCGTTCCGTTTTCATTTATTAAGGTAGGTTATTTCGAATGTAATTACGTAAGTACATTTACCTCTCGATCGTAGGGAAATACCAATAAATGAGTCATACGCCTTTTTTGGACGCAATCTTAGTATTTCATTGTATACAAAAAAGGTGGTAACCAGGCTTACTATCCACCTGCCTGATAAAAAGCCGCATAACCCATTCACCCAAACCATAACCAAATGTTTTCTGTCATGCAATGGTAGTAATCTGTAGCTTCCAGAAATAAATAAATATGAGAAGGGTAAGGTGCTATAATTTTACGGGGGTGCGCAGCTAGTTTGTAATAAACATATCAGGCTGAACTACATTAAAAATAGTCCAAGCTATCAAGAAAGACTGACAAAGATATGAAACTTCTTTCTAGTCTAGTCCTATGTTAGGAGAATTAGGAATTAAAACAATTTTTGGTTTATTTTTTATTTTATTTTTATATTTAGGACACGTCAATTTGACTTCACCTCGCCTGATGGTAAGCTGAAGGTAAAGTCTCAGGAAAGAGGGTAACCATTCCTCATTTTCAGCAGGTGCTGTAGAACAAGTAAGAAACTCCTCTTACTTGTAATAAATTAAAAAAAACCGGCCAAATGCGAGTCGGACTCGTCCATGAAGGGTTCCGTAGCAGAAAGTAAAAATTTAATATTTGAGTTGATTGAATGAAAGGTAAATTGTACTTACTAGATCGCGTTCAAACCAATTTTCGGTGGAATTGTACATGGTAATATAATCATATATTTTTTAGTTTTATCATTGTCTTATTTTAGAAGTTACCGGGGGGGGGGGGGATGTATTTTACCCCTTTTTGGAAATGTCTCTCACGGAAACTATTCAGTTTAGAAAAAATTATATTAGCAACCTCAATATCATTTTTAAGACCTATCCATAAATACGATGAAAAAAAAATTGACTTTCAGTTCGAAGTATGGAGAACCCCCAAAAGGAGAATGCCCATTTCTCAATGGACCGCCGTTTCGTAAAAAATAATTTTGTATGAAAGCAAAAATCAAATGATAAATTGGATTGATGTCGTACTTTCCAAGGAAATAAAAATTATTCTGTTATTTTGTGGGGTTTTCTCTTAGTCTTTGTTTTGCTGTTCAAATTGGTTAGTTTTGAATCAAATGTCCGTCAAACATTCGTTACCGAAACGACGTTTTGTTTAAAAGTTTTGACAGTTTGTATTTCGCTCAAGGAGGTACCTTTACGCATATTTCACAAATCACGAACGGCATTTTACAACAAATTACGCGAGGTGATAGCGTCAAAAGCGTGCTCCGCTAACCTACCCTTAGAGGAATAGTCGCACTGATAATTATGATTTAGATTCGAAATGCAAAAGACATGTTTTGTAAATTAAAATAAAACCCATTTTGTGATTTTAAGAACTAAATCATTTCGATTTATTTCCGTTAGCTCGTTTTTAAATAAAATCTGCAATAACGGGCTAAAAAGAAGGTATCTACTTAATAAAAAAAAATTTTTCAGTCATTATTTACACAGGTTATATACAATATTCCTAATACATTTAAAACTATCTATGGCGATTAGGAAGACAATAAAAATCAATTACACCACGAATTAAATCAAAATATAAACCCCACCCCACATACGATTTTGTTCGAATGAATTGTGAGAAATTAAAATAATATTAAATGATTTATGAATTTAATATACATATGGCTATACGAGAGAATTCTGAAGAATGGGCATTCTCCTTTATTGTTTTTATTTTCAATTTTTGTGTGAAAATCTTAATGCGGTTCACAGAAAACAAACCAAGCTTACTAAGTTTCAACAGCATAGTTCTTATAGTTTCGGAAAAAAGTGGCTGTGACATACGAACGGACAGACTTTTCTTTTTTCTTTCATTCAAAATGTAAATCAGAAAGCCTAAATTTAAATTTTCAAGTGTTATCACCGTTTTCTATCGCAAATGATTCATCAAACCGCTATGATTTTGGCTGGTCAGCTTATCAGGTGCTGTAGACTCGGTACGATGCTATTTTGGCTCACATACGGACCATTAGATTATGATCGTATGTTATATTTTTAAAATTAAAGAAAATAGTGCTAGAATATTTTTTGAAATAAACTGAAAAAATGTTAGGTATTTTTATTTTCGTTTTATCATAAAATATTTAAGAAGTGTTGCGCCACCGAAGACACAATATTTTATATAGTACTAGATGTTGCCTGTGGCTGCGCCCGAGTTCTTTTTATTGGGTAATTGCTATTTTCCGAAATAAAAAGCATCCCATGTTCTTCAGGTTATGAATTATTTTTATGCTAAATGTTACCAAAATCTGTTAAGTAGTCATTAGATTGATCGACGAGGGATCCCGCCTGCGTATGTTATGGAAAAAATATAATAATTGTAAGAAGTTAGTGTACTAACAGCATGAAAAGGTAAACGACAGACAGAGATACTTTCGTATTTATAATATACGTATGGAAGACACTGAAAGATACATAGCCAATCGTCAAGAAAATTATATATGAAAAATTACAAAATGAATGCCGTTTTTTTAACAAAAATTTATAGCATTACAGTTATGTTGAATTAGTAGATTGTTCGATAAATACAGTGGTGTTGACAATAATTCTGATCTATCTCACATAATTATTTTCTACAATCTTGTGGGGAGGGGCCTCCTCATATTGACTTGCCCTATTATCATCATTACAACGTTAGTCCTGATTACATCCAAAGCTTCTCTTGATTTGGCTTATATTGGCTTTACGAAAGCGATTACCGTTTGATCCACCAACCTCGAGAGGAAAACCTGCGCCGGAGACTCGTTCGTTAATCTGCAGGTGTATCGGGTAGCAGGTGAGGTTGCTTTGGGCCTCAAAGATCGTTGTAGGGTTACATACAATCCTTATATCTAACTGTTATTGCCTACGTATCTGAACAACGATGTTTTTGTTTCAGGAGCGGTGCCTTAATCACCGGGAGCCTAGTGTTGTATATGCTTCATAGAAAAATGAAAGTACTTGTATTGTAGCTTGTAGCACAAATCGGCGGGCTCGACCGGGAAGTCCCACAAGGGCATGTAGACAAAGTGACGTTCTATTCGTACAATCGCTTCGAAACGAATCCGTTTATATTCGTTATTAATCGATCTCGTGATACTACTATAATTATAATATCTAATAATATAGTACATGATTTATTTCGAATTACAAAGACTCACTAAAATTTCATTAATTTTTTGTAGTCTCAATGATTATGTCAATCCCATGCATTACTGAACGTTTCCACTGGCGTTATCGCTGATAGAATATCACTTTGTCTTGAGGCCCAGCTAACAGTAGAGCAATCAGTTCATTCAGCTTCAGTCACTTTTGACTAAGATTTATAATCAGTAATTAATAAAATTATTAGTTTTGCCATATTGGTAAATATTTAGGTTTTCATTGTAGGTAACCTAGTACTGCTAGGGTAATAAATAATTGTATTGTTAATTGTTTTTGTACAATACGTTAGTAAATTTACCTAGTATTCAGACTGTTAACTATGAGACTTTGTGAAATCAAGATACTAGTTACTAAGAATCAAAGTGTTACATAGGTATATTGTAAAATAAACTTATGGTTTAATAAAATAATTACATACATATTTGCTGTTTATGGAATTTATTTTTATATAGGTTAATTTGATTTCTCTCGGAGTTGAGTTTTATATAGATATGGGAATTGCGTCCATAAGGTAAAAACTACCATTCCAGATGCTAGCAATTCAAAAATGGTCAATTTGGTGACCCTAATGCATGCTTATTCACGCCTCGTTTAAAGAAACCTACCTATCGCCAATGGAAAAAAAGGTCATATGAACAAATTTGAGAGCATTGACGAAAAACAACTATTGTAACAGACATCAACTCTGCAAACTCAACTATTGTGAATATTTAAGGCTATCAATTTATTAAAGGGCCTTGTTAACAACTTGTACAGTCGCCCCCTTCATCACTGAATAAATAATCAACATTGCGATACTCCTGCGCCGTGTACACAATGAGTAGACTAAACATTCATTGAGTGTCTACATATACAAAGCTAAAAGCTTCTGATAATGTTCCTTACTTCATAATTTATTATAATGAATGTAAACACAGACATATTACGATCGAATTAAGAACACCTTTTTAGCTGATTAATGTAATCCTTACGGTCACGGGCTCAGTGCTTCGGATTATCTGTTACACATCGCGCTCATTAGCTCGCGCGCATAATCACTGATATAAACATGGAATATAAAGTAGGCCATGTAAAGCGCCACCTAAATAGCACATTAGTGAATTTTGCAACTTATTTTATAGCATTAAGTTGCAATTAAGTCGTTGAACAGTGTAGGCATATCAATTACACCCTTAGTTGTAATTGTCACTTAAGGACCCCTAGGAAACCAATTTACGTCAAATCTGATTCGATTGCTTCAGATACAAGGATATTCGGATGAAGCGACCAAATTTATTTTTTCAGAGAGCTTGGCGTGACATTAAAATACGAACACCAGGATCAACAGCAGTAATCCTGGTGTACGATATACATCGTACATGTAATAATCGACACAAGCATCGTACAGATGCATAATCACGTTGCGCGTAGACAGCTATTAACCTACCATTTCGAACACCAATCGGTTCGGGTGTGCTCGTTATAATTTATATCAAACCATTTTAGATTAAGTTGAGACAAAACTTAACTTCATCTTTCATTTTATAATGCTGTTTTTCTATTTTATGACTTGGTGAGCGATGTCGACAGACCCCCGCTTCGTGCATTATCACAAGTAACTCAACACGAAGGGTATGGCGGACGTCTCGCCTCTAATCTAGTCTATCCGTGTCGGGACGCGCTGTTTTGGTGACTACACTTCATTCCACTCCAGTCCATTCGACTCTATTCTCTCAGCCATCTCCAACAGACTGATTTTCAATACGCCAAGTCGTTAAACGTAGAGTGCTCCTTGTTCAAATAAAAATCTGCCCAGCCATTTAATGGAAGGCCTAGGCGTCCAATTAACTGGCTAATTCAACCAGTTGACTGTGACATTAATTTCGTTACTCTTAGGAGAAATTGAATTCAAGATCCTAATGCGGATACCTATTTAAAAACCTTTTCTTACCCTATACCCTTTATTTTTGTTACAATCACTATAGTAGATAGGCCACAGACTATAATATCTTGACCAAATCTAAATGTATTCTATACAAAGGTAGTAATATATTTTCTCGGTATTAAGTACTTACTTTATTCTTTGATAGTTAGTACAGCACATGTCCGTTCATATACCTACCTATTATACCTATTATTATTATTAAGATCGTTTGCTTGAAAAATTATTTAAGAAAATTCGATGAAATATTATATATTATGCTATTCAACATCTAATCATAATTAATGTACCTACTTATTTCACAATTTCAAAAACAAAATAAGCATCTATATTTTTATAATGTGTACATAGTTAACATAGTAAATAATACTATGTACACATTATAAAAATATAGATGCCCATTGTTTCCATACCTTTTTTGTGCGGAAATCCCCTCGGATACCTCCCGCCGGCCAGCGGGGGCGGTTATGTTGGGCTTGAACCGACTAAAACATTTATTTTGTTTAGCAAATTTTTCGGTGTTAGTTTATAGTTTACCACCATATTTATTTGAAAATTTATACGTATGAATTTTTAATACATTTGAAAATTAACCAGTTTTAGAAAAAGCCTGTAGGTATTGTAGTAGAGCACCCGAGGGGGCCATCTACCCGAGGGGGCCATCTCGAAACCGGAGATGGCCCAGGGTCAGTCGGGGTGCGAGGGATATGCTCTATGGGCAACCTTACACCCCGGCGTCTGTAGACCCGAGACGGCGTGCGGTTTTAGTCGGTTCAAGCCCGACATAACCGCCCCCGCTGGCACGCGGGGGGGTATCCGAAGGGATTTCCGCACGAAAAAAAAAAAAAAAAAAAAAAGGTATTGTAGTAGAATTTATCGTGTCTATATCTCATCTAAAAGTAGTAGGTATGTTAAATAGGCGCATATTAGTAGCTGGCGAGTAAGATATGGCTTCCCTCATTATTTTCCTAAAACATTACTTTTATATTATCTATGATTTGTTATCCTTTGGAACGTTAATGTCATGGAATGATGAAAAATATTAAAACTCGGGGCTAAGCAAACAGCGCATGAGTCAAATTGCTTACAGAGAGATGCGCGTGTTCACTGCCCGCCTCCGTACCAGATCCGGCCACCCGGAATAAGGCGGCCAAACAGTTTTGACATGCGTGATTTATGTTGATTTACAACTCACTTGCATAACACGACGAGTCGCGCCGCCGACAAACTTCCTGGAAATTAATTCCCGATTGCATCCATCCAACACGTGATTATTTTTAGATTTCACAAAGTGCATTATGCACGGATTTCGCGAAGTAAACAATCAATGTAATCACGGTGCCATCATCGCAGCATGTGCTAAACCTGCGCATTTCGTTTGTTTTTTTTTATTCAAAGCGAATGATTTTACGATTTGTTTTTAGAAATGCTTATACAATAGCTGCTGTTATATATACAAGCAGTTTGAAAACCGATAATTACTACCATATACATTTTGTTAAGTTTCAAGAATAAGATCTTCCACTTTTTAATGTAGGTATTAGATAATATACACAATGCCCTGCCTCGGAGTTAAATATGTCTGAAGTATATGGGAGTGTGTCGCCACATTCCTCGGAATATCTTATGGCTGATAAGCATTTCAAATCATAATGACAACTAATAAACCCCTTTAGCCCTCAAATCGCGTGTAAAGCAATAAACAGAGGATTCAAACACGTCGTAATATCTTCATCTAGCAAGTCTTCGCTCGTTTTGCCAGTAGCTAGTTCCCGAAACAATATTCTACAGCAGTAAATTTATGTACCTACGCATCGTTAAAAACATTGTAATTTGTACAAACTACACGAAATTATAAACAATGTGTGCTTTATTTATTGCTGCTGCGTAATTATAAAACTCGCCCACAGCTTCCAGTTAATTTTGCATTGCTAAAGCCACAAAATGGTTAAGATGCTACGTTCAAGCATTAAGATGTTAAGCATCATCAGTGAGCTATACTGTTCTGTTCGGTTGGCTGCTGACAGGGAGCTAGCGGCTTACCTTCAGGACTGAAGAGACACATAAAGAAAGAGAGAGTCAGGAATACGAAGGTTTCATCAGGTTTTCTGTACTACTCACTCTCTTCTCGTAATCACTTCTGTATTATCTTCTTCTCTCCTTTCATATTTTTACCATATTAAAATCCATAATATTATGTGCTAGATTTCTAACCTCTTCTGTGGTGTAACAGAAACAATCATTTCTACATAAAACATATTTAGATACTTGCTTCCGACTAAACTAGTCGTAAACAACTAATAATCCAGGTAAGTCCCAATGTAACGCCTGGCCTTCATTTCGACCAAGATTTTCACGTGAACAGAAATATCTAAAATAACTCCTGCTGAGGGCTTCAACCGTACTGTAATATCAGAGGAACCAGCACGCAAGAAATAAACTTGATTTGTTAAAAGCTACTTTTTGCGTTGTTAACCAACCATATTCTCCTCGATTTTTATTTCGTTCAGATCAAGTTAATACTTATATAGTTCCAATGATAATAAAAAGAGTAGGCATAATAATAAACTGAACCGGAAGACAAACCGCATAGTTAGCTCTACATTAAAAAGTTAGTCACCCATCGTGTTTGTTCTGAGAGGAACGCCATATCTTGGTTTATCTCCAACAGCAATAAACAGCCTAAAACACTAAACCAGGTCAATAAGGAGAGGCAAGCAAACTTGGTTCTAAACACGTAGTTAAATAGTAGGAAGGTAGCGGTAAGACAGTGTCAATAGTTTTAAGAGATACTGTTTAACTATAAATTTAGATTAAAATCAAACTAAAATGAGCTCTATAAGTTTTAAGATACAGTGCTTACTTTACATACATACATATAGTCACGCCTTTTTCCCGTAGGGGTAGGCAAAGACAACATCTTTCCACTTGCTACGATCTTGGCATACGCCTTTCGCTTCTTCCACTTTCATAATTGTTTTCATACATGCACGCCGGTTACGGGTACTTCTGACCTGGCCCTTCTTCAAAACGTCATCGATCTGATTGGAATATGTACGCCTAGGTCGACCTTTACCGGGTTGCCCAGTAGCCC
This sequence comes from Cybosia mesomella, assembly GCA_946251805.1. Lineage (NCBI taxonomy): Eukaryota > Metazoa > Arthropoda > Insecta > Lepidoptera > Erebidae > Cybosia > Cybosia mesomella. The sequence goes on along the minus strand of OX276394.1, from coordinate 10,305,581 downwards.
TCGCCTCATAAATCTGTTTCGTTAATCTCCTTTCATCCATCCTCTCTACATGACCGAACAATCTAAGCATCCCTTTCTCTATCTTGGTCACTACATCTTCTGCCATACCACAACGTTCCCTTATCACACTGTTCCTCACTCGGTCCATCAGGGTCACTTCAGCTATACTTCTCAGACTTCTCATTTCAACAGCATTCAGCTTACTCTCATGTTCCTTCTGCCACACCCAACATTCACTACCATACATAAGTGTGGGGACGAGTACTCCTCTGTGAACAGCCAGTCGTGCCTCTTTAGACACTTTCTGGCTGCTCATAAAATTATGCAGGGCCCCATTCACTTGATTACCAGCCAAAACTCTAACTTTAAACTTTAAACTTTAACTTTAACTTTAGTTTGATTTTAAATATTGTATACACTAAGTCGTTTAGCCTTGTTAAGATCGCGAAGTATGCCTTCTCTTGATTTAAATGAGATAGTCATAGCAAATAATGGAAATCGATGAATTCTTGAACCTTTAGCTACCTTTTAGTTATAAGTAGGTAGGTACATAATTTAATTAGTAAACGCCGAAGGATAGGGGAGCGGTCAAGACGTAAAGCCTGATTTTGTCTTAACATCTGCCCCATTGCGCTGCTATGTACCTATTGTGATTACTAATTTTAGGACGACCAACGAAGATTCAGTAATCTTATAGCTATTTGTTATTTCTCTACAAGGTAAGATTGAGAATTTATGAATTCTCAGGACAAGCATACGTTCCTACTGTAGCTGACTAAGAAACATTAGGGGAACCTGTTGAACTTAGGCCACTTTTTTACATTTGCATTTTTTTATATCTAAATGGTGAGAAAAAGACCTAATAGGTATAGATAGAAAGACCAGTTATTCAACTACATAACTCATACTAAAATCTTTGGAGTTTAATCGATAACTGGTCACAAAAGCCGTTAAAAAAAGGGAAGCTATCCAGGGTACAATAGACCTGATGAACTTTGGACTGTAGCAGTTTTATTTATTTATTTATTTATTGGAACATTCAACAGTTATGCGTTATACATTGATATTAGAAGTATACAGTAAATGTGTCTGTTAGGTAAACGCATAACCCACACCAATGTCCGCAAAGTAATATTATATGCAAGTGAGTAAAAGGCATGCGAGTTTTATGTTTATACAAGTATATAAATATAGACAGTAGATTATTTCGAGGCTTTTAAAATTTCAATTGCTGCAGCTTTAAATTTGAAGTGTGAGTTTGCGAATATGTCAACATCGGCCAGGTGTGTGTTGTACGTCTCTAATAGATGCCGAATAGGTGCCCGCGTGCCCGCGATCGTTCTGTACCTTCCAGTGTAGAACAGCCGCGGTACGCGAACCTCTCGCTGCAGTACAGTTCTGGGCACCGCGTAACATAATTGGTTAGTGATGCCACTACAGTCAAACTTGTTATGGCATATACCATGCAACATCATGGACATAAGAAGCTTGCGTCTAGACTCCAAGCTAATCAAGTTGTACTCCTTAAGTAAATATTGATAAGGGTATTTAGAGTAGTGTAATTTGTAATGAAATGCACGTAGAGACTTTTTCTGAACCCTTTCGAGTCTTTCTATATACTTATTATATATAGGATCCCAAATTGGGACAGCGAAATCAAGCTGAGATCTTATTAGAGTGTTGTATAAGAGATTTTGTTGGACACACTAGGGTTAAATGAAGATAGATACCAGCAGGTTGTACAAATTTTATTTTTCAATTATACTATTGTCTACGAAAACGTTTTCAATTCAACTAGCTCAATGCGATGTACCTTGGCCAATGTTCAATGTGCGTAGTTAATTGAGGAAGTCAAGGAACCATTTCTTTAAACAGCTTTTATAACCACATTTAAAGTTGAGGTAAGTTTGACGAAGTCTGAGATTAGACTGAGAATTAAAGATTTATTATATATGTATAACCACGTTAAATAAATAAGCAATAAGTAGTCCAAGTCCAAACGTACTTTTTGAGCATGGAACCATAAATTCCTTTTTTTATCTGCAACCATGCGGCGCCGGTCGACGAATTTCAACTAGAAGTCCGCACCACTAAAGAAGTCCTACCAATCCATGTTGCCAGTGTCATCTTTTTTTCACTAAATCATAATGTTCAGCTATAAATACAACAGTAAGGACATCTATCTATCATCACTGTTACAGTAAAATTATGGAACGTCTACCAGTGAACATAGAGTTCTGTTAAGGAGTTAAACAACAAGCTTTTGCAGGTGTTTCTGACCTGAATAGCCATGCCAGCTCCATCGTACGTGTACCCTAAGCTTATAATAATGAAATAACTAATTACTTAAAATACAATAGATTACAATTAGAAGGTCACTTTGTGTTACGTTGGACAGTGTTGTACCTAGAACAACGCTAATTTATAAACAACTCTTGTGCTTAAAATTTTAAAAGTAAATTAATCTATTGTGTTTTAAGTTATCCCTGGATTAGGCTCGCATGGGTTGCGGGAACAGGAACAGAATTCCACGCGGGTGGAGCCGCGGGCATCAGCTACTTAGTCTTAATGAACAAACCTAAAAGTAAATGTCCGTTAGGAGCCAATCACGTTGCAAATTGTGTTGTGTGTGACATTTAAGCTACGGCTACGGGACACTTTTACTGTATTTTTTAAAAGTGGTCGCGTACATATTTAACCTCATTAAGTTAATTAACCTCCTATTATACATTCCGTGACGAAACTTATTAGTTCTTGTTGTTGTTTATTGTTGCTGTGCTTGGAAAGCTTATGTTGCCTTTATCTTTGCATTTATTGAATTCATGTCCCAATCTACTTTTAACTCCTTACTGTAGCCCGTGGCTCTAGCTTCGTGAACCATTTATCCTCACCCACAACCAACAGGAACTTATGCCCGGGATAAAAGTAATTCTAGACTATGTTCTATCTTTGTGTCTAATTTCAACCAGATCTGTTCAGCCGTTCGGACGTGAGTGAGTAACAAACATCTTCATCAAACCTCAATGCGTGTGGATAACTCCGTCACCTAGTAGAGGACAGAACGTAGACGAGACTAAAAACACACTGCGGAAATCACAGTGCACGGACACCGCTAGTATCTTATATTTCATTTAGTGTGCGTTTATTTATGTCTGCGTCTCCCTTCTCTTAGGAATATTATTTTGGTTTAAACGTATTCGGCGTCGGCGACTCATACGGTTCTCATTTTGCTCAAGCAGAAAATAATACGAGTATAATAGTATATAGGAAAATAATATACCTACGTACATATCATATAGTGCAACTGCCCCTATGAAAAGATGTCTATAGTCAATCGGTGCACTATCACTAGGTCTGCAAGGCGAATCGCTGCTTGCAATGTTGAGCTGAGTGAGACATCGTGAATCAGATTTTGAAAATTTTGAACAGTGATCATTCCTCCGTGGCAAGTCCGATTTTGAAAATTCTTTTTGAAAGTCACAACTCTGGACATGCTTTCTGAGCGTGTAAAGTTTGGTCACAGTGTCTCGAGCGGTTATTATGTAATTCCATCTGGATTTTTTTTTACGGTGATCATTCCTCTGTGGTAGCATTAATTTTTTCAAAATATATCCTTAAACCTTCCTCTGATTGACGTCTTTAATCATGCCAAATTTGGTTCTGATTGGATTAGTTGTTTAGGACGAGACCTGTGACAAAGAAAATCCTGAAGTCTGGTATGAGGAGCTTTCGCTCGACTTCGTCTCACTCAGCTCAATAAAATAAATTGAACGTAGAATGTTTATGCTTCGGAAGTGTCATAGTAGATAGTAGAACCTATCAAAATACACCTACACAAATCTTCGCTTAATTTCGCTTAAACCTTAGACGCTTAATTTAGTCCTAATTGTTAATATGCTTAATTATTTGTCAGCATTTTAAAACCCATGTCACAAGCTAGATAAGGTTGCATGGAATATCCTAGAATATTATTATTATACCTAAAGCATTTTCCGTAAGTAGGCTTTAGTTCATAATTTCGAACTGGGGTTTCAGAGAGGCTATTGACTTAGGAGTCTAGTCGCATATTAAGAATCTCACACATTGGTGAGTGGATAACGGCCTGGATTCATAATGATAATTTCACACACTTGGTGAGCTGGAACATGTAAGAAAACTACTCACAACTTTGATGTGGTTAATTCACACAGATTAATAAAGTGAAACAGATCAAAATTGTTGTTCAATATCTATTTTATATATGGTTGCTGTTTGTTTTGTCTATATAATATCTTTAAACGAGAAATTCTTGTATATATGTAGATATATATAGATATATACCTATATAATCTGAATCTCGGAAACGGCTCCAACAATTTTCATGAAATTTAGTATGCTTGGAGTTTCGGGGGACTCAGAGCTGCACACGCGGACGGAGTGCCCGGCGTGGAAGGTGCCGAGGCCGACCCTCGTGGCGGCCCTCGGAATGGCAGTCCTCTCACTCGGCGTCTTGCTCACAGAGATGGTGCGGAGCGCGCCTCCTTCTACGAGCAAGTAATGCCCGAGAAGGAGGCGGCGGAACGTGTCCGCGCAGGCCTGGGGGTGACAGTTAGAGCCGCCTTTCACTCTAGCAGAAGCAGGCCGGGGGCATCGTGGTTCCCAAACCCGAGGGAGACATCTCGAAACCAGAGATGGCCCTGGATCAGTCGAAGTGCGAGGGAAATGCATTATGGGCCACCATATAACCCGGCGTTTCATTTTTAGAAAACGTTGAAAAAAAACAAGCCAGGTCATCCAGGTACTAATCTTAAAATCAGAGAGGTCACGGAATGGGAAGTTTTTAATAAGGTAATATGATGTAAATGATATGATAGGTATAACATCGAAGAGATAGTTAAAGATGTATTATTACATTTAACAACCGCATCTCCCGCCGCATAGTTGCTGCAATCCGTCAAACCGTCAACAGGACACATTTTCGTACTGCTGCTTAAATTTTTCTAAAAAACAAAACTTCTACTGTGCCTGATTGGACAATTAAATCGGTACCCTCATGCAGGTAACACTCGCCACCGGTGCACAATTGCTGTACTTACCTTACCTACTGCATTTTTTGTGTTCCATTGTTTTGTAAAACTAAATTAAATGCGAACAATGATACTAGGTATATACCAACTAAAAATATCATTAAAGCAGAAAAATGTTTACTTGCATTAGACATTTTCCTACCGGAACCTGCCAAAAATACTATTAGCAACACAATACGAAATGTACCTATACAATTCCTGTTATCTGTCATCACGTAAACATTGTTCGAGGAATTGTCAAAAGCTGATGTGTTTAATTTCAAGTCTATCGCATGAGTGATGAGAGATCACAATCAAAGGTCATCATAATAAATTATAAACATTATGCTATAGCATATTATATTATATAGCAATATTTTGTTCAAAAATTATTTAAGAATATAATAGATCCTGCATCGAGAGGTTCATAGCGAGAGATACCGCAGCCATCAGCTAGCAGACAAGTAGGTACTTAGTATCTGGGGTGCGACTGGTTGGATCACCTCCAAGTTTGGTGCGCCCTGGGCAACGTGGGCGATGACGCATCATTGATTGCTCCTCTGGAGTAGCTGGCGTCAACGTCAACGGCCAAGAGTCTGACCAACCGGCCCTTTTCAGGGCTAGCTGACCCCATTGCACGAGGGGGTCGGGATAAGGCGGGCCTGCAAGGCCTGCGGGGGGGTGGTCGCTCCAGGTACCCCTCTGCTCATATCAGAGGGGACACTGCGAATGGCCCAGGGTCAGTCGGAGTGCCAGGGACATGCTCTATGGGTAACCTTATACCCCGGCGTCTGTAGACCCGAGACGGCGTGCGGTTTCAGTCGGTTCAAGCCCGACATAACCGCCCCCGCTGGCCGGCGGGGGGGTATCCGAAGGGATTTCCGCACAAAAAAAAAGGTACTTAGTATCTGATCGCCGCGCGGCGCAGACGACTCAGGCGTCCTCCATGAGCACAGGCCTGGGGGTGACGGGGGAGGCCGCCTGTCACCCCAGTAAAAGTAGGCCGGGGCGGCGGTACGACGCGGGCCCCCGTTTTCCGGGGCAAGTTGGGGACATCGTGGTGCCCACACCCGTGGGGCAATCTCAAAGTTGTAGATGACCCAGGGTCAGCCGGGGTGCGAGGGAATTACCGTATTGTACCACCTTACACCCTGGCATTAGAAACCCGAAACAGCGTGCTGTTTTGGTCGGTTCGAGTCCGACTAACCACCCCAGCAGGCCGATGTCATCCGTGAGGTTTTCCGCACGAAAAGAAAAAATAAGTACTTATTTTCTAAAAGGACTGTAAATGTTTGTATTTTAAGGTTTTACAAAAAATATTGATTTTGATAAACCCCTTTTTGTGTTCAATCCATTAGGGGTATAAAAAGTAGGTAGTATTATTAGATTTACCTGAATTATTGCCATCCTTTTAAGTATCTGTCGAGTAATTAATTCATTTAAGTATTACATACTATAAATAATTTACCTTTTAACAAAATAATTATCTTCCTACGTGTAAATAAGTAAAATAATTTATAATTCAGTTATTAAGAGGCAAATTCAGCATGAGACGAGTAACATTAAGTTGTTGATGTTTTAACGACTATAATTATACTAAAATATCGGCTGGCTGAAACAGCGGCCATTATGAAATGTAAATGGAAACGAGACAGTGATTATGTAAGAACTCACTGTCTAATTCAATACAGGAAAACTATGCCTCGGAAAATTTAGTGGAACCAGTCTACGCATTAGGTTTACGACATTTTAGGATAAAATTAAATCAAATGACGTCTTCTTGAAGTCTGTAAAGTCTTAATGCCCCTCGAAATGAACCCCTCCTGATTGAAAGAGAATAAAACTTTGAAAATAATTCATTGCCTAGAAATAATTTCTCGTTTATACTTGGTTAAAAAAACTTATTTATTTTTTTATTACTTACTTAGTCGCATCGACATGCCCAATTGTTACTTGATAAATCAGGTATATAAATATGTAATGTAAATATAAATATGTAAAAATATGTCTAGGTATCATAAATATGGGGGTGCTTGGTTGGGGACCTCCACGCGGTGCACCCTGGGCAACGGAGACGGCAGCGCCTCTCTCCTAGGGTGGGAGAGACGCTGCCGCCTACGGCCAACTCCGACCGAGGCGAGGACGGGCCTGTTGAGGGCTGTTCGGAAGCTTTCCACGTGTCCCTCTGATTAGCAGATGGCACAGTGGAGAGCAAGTAAGGGGGCCATCTCGAAACCGGAGATGGCCCAGGGTCAGTCGGGGTGCGAGGGATATGCTCTATGGGTAACTTTACACCCCGGCGTCTTAAGACCCGAGATGGCGTGCGGTTTTAGTCGGTGCAAGCCCGACATAACCGCCCCCGCTGGCCGGCGGGGGGTATCCAAAGGGATTTCCGCACGAAAAAAAAAAAAAAAGGTATAAATATGTAAACTTTATGGGATTTGCAATGCAAAGTTTCGCATATCTACGATCTTTAAAGTGTTGGCTAAAAATCATCATCACAAAGGGTGGAAGAAATGAAGTCATGAACAGGGGGCCCACCAAGATCTTCGGAGTCTAAGCTAACCTGGCCTGGAAGTCAGGGCAAATGTTGATTGACGGACGAGGCTCTGGCGCAGGCTTTCCTCTCGAAGTTGTGAGGTCAGACGGCAAAGAAGGAATAGGTAGCGGACTATAGCGGACTCTGGCTCCAAAGAGCAAAATTCGGATACAACTAGGATTGGCCCTCGAATGATAACTACGCGCCCTTAATTAATGACAAGTAATTTCTGATCAAATTCGGCTAGAACATGTGCTTAACAGTACTAATTTAAATAGTAAACTGGTTCAGCAAAACAAAAGGCTATGTAGTTAGACAAGCGCGGTTTAAAGGCTGACCGGATGTGCTTAGTTTAGTCGGACAAGGGCGTAAATAGCTAAACATATCACTTAAAAACTGGATGTCTGGCAGCCCTAGATGTGTTGCGTGTGCGCAGAGACTGCGGCCAGGCGCGCGACGGCGGCGTCACGGTCGTCCTTCCCTTGTAACCGAGACCCATTGTTCATCGCATGTCTGTCCAACTGAAAAATGTACTCTATTTAATTTCTTTGGCAGCTGGCGTCGTCAAGTATATTCTCATTTGGTCAGTGCGTGGGCTGCGATGCTCCAATATAGCAGATGACTGACGCCGATGTTTATTGCGTTAGCGATGCAATATCGTATTGTTTTATTGACAGTTTTAAACAAATGTAGGCACATGCTTTAAATTTCCTTTGCTGAGTATGCCGTGTATTCAAATATATCGCTTGTATATTATTTAGGTACTTCGACTAATTTAGCGTGCGTTAAAATCTGTATATTATTGGTAACTAGCTGACCCAACAGACGTTGTCCTACCTTAACTATGAATATTTAATTTGGTATAATTACGAAAAAAAAACGGAGTGATTAATATTCTAATGCTTTATGATATACAAAATTCTTAATTATTTTATTAATATAATTCGGACCGATGCATCTGTTAATGTGTTACATTATAATAGTTAATATGGTCATCAAGCTTTTCAATTTTTCTACTTTTTCCCGACAATAACAAACACAAAAAGAATTAGCTAAATCGGTCCCGCACGTCCCTTTCACGATCAATGCCGTGACCAAGAGAAATATGAATTCATTTTTATTATATACATACCTACTCATACTCAGTTCAAGGACATCTAGTATACGCAGGTAATAATATCTCATTTCATAATAAGACAGTAGGATCTAAAAATTTGATCTTAGCGACTCTACTAAGTCGGACATATTCAGGCATATTTGTGCTTAATGTAGGTAAATATCATAAATATATAACTACGTAACATGTGTAAATTTTATACTTAAAATAAAAATGAAAAGAAATAACCGCCTCCGCTGGCCGGCGGGGGGGGGGGGGTATTCCGAGGGTATTTCCGCACGACAAAAAAAAGTTAGTATAAATGCTTATTTTGTTTGTCAAAGTAGGTACGTACTTATTTTGTATACATTTTTTATTTTTTTCATAGAAAAATAGGCGCGCTCAAAAATAGCTTCAACGGTCGTCAATACCCAAAATAGATTGAACTTCTTTCTTGAAATAAGTCCATAAAAAAAGAAAACGCACAGCAACTGATTTTTTAGGTTTATTTAACTTTTTCATAAAAGCTTTAGGGGGAGTTCTGTCTTTGCGGGCGATTGGCCGGTGACAGCGATCGAGCGACCAGCCACCGGTTTATATTTGTTGTGATCACGCACTTACGGTATGACACTCACTGATTCCTTCTACGCACTTCCCAATTCTTACTTCTAGGCGGCCGCCTTGGCACGGACCATGGTCGTGCGGTTTCAGATAGGTCTGAATTATTTTATACGCGGAAATCATTACTAAGCGCTAACTGCATGCGTTACTTGTCAGACGATTTAAGCATTAATTTACTTATATTGAAAATGATTAAAAAAACTAGAACTACCCGTAACTTGTCTGGGAGAGATCACTTTTAGTTAAAAGACAACACAGCGCATTGTGCTTTTAACTGTTAATGTTCCAAATATATAATCCGTACTTATTTGGTACCTACAATAAAGATCTATCTCAATCGAAGTTTATGGGTTCGCAACTCTTCTACCACGGCCGCCATTATGTATTGTCGTTAATGACTTGGTTACCTTTGATTCCACGACTGAAAGCGCCAGAACCAAAGTTGTAGAAACGATGCAGTTTGCCCGATATAGTGTAAAATTAATTCGCACCCCTTTTTCAAGATGGCGACCGCGGGACAATAGTTGCAGCCCCACAAACTTGGATTTAACTTTACACTAACACCCTCTAGACATCCAAAAAATAAAATTGCGTTCTCTGACTACGAACAAGCTCCTGATAAGTAAGTAGTTTTTTTTATGTGAGAGATTTCAGTTGTTGCAAAGGCGCGCGGTCTGGTGCATTTTAATGAGCGCTAAGTTTAGCTTCCAAAATCACCAATCAACCTGAATCCCATCAATTCAATAAGATGTTGGCGCGCATAATATTTTCCGCGTTGCGCTGCTGCCAAACAATGAGCATACATTTTACGAAACATATGCGATAGTATTACGATAACCTTTATATATATGGCGGGCAGGTGCTACGCCTAAGTGAACTTCCCAGGGCTGGCGTGAGTTTGGTGCGACTTGCGATACAAATACATTTAAAATTAGACACCTGGCATTAACTTTGAAAGATTTTAAGTGGTTGGTGGAACTCCCAAGTAATTTTATAAATTTGATTAACAATAGTAGCCACTTTCAGATGAACTTAGAATGTTTTCTAAGAGTTTACCCTTCTCACTTGCTTACAAAGAAAAAATATTTTTGTTTTGTAGAAAATAATGTTTTAATAATCTTCATTTTTTGTAGAAAATAAAAAACAAAATCATTCAATGGTAATAATACAGGTGCATACGATCAAGCCTTTCTTCCTGCGGGGTAGACAAAAACAACATCCTACAAGCGGCTTAGGTTCTTACATACCTCCTTCACGAACTTCCTCTACTGTTATTAAACCTTAGTCACACAATAACAATGGTTCTAGGAAGTACTGAAGCGCATACAATTAATTAGCGAGTGGAAATTTTGAATCATAGATCAGTATTTATATATACTACAGGTGATTTTTTACTGGAATCAGTATCGAGGCAAAAACACTATCATTTATACAAGTGTAAGGATTGCACTTTTGTGGACTAACCACAAAAGTGGAATTCAAAACAAAAATATGACAACTCAGCCAATTGAAAACTGGTAATTCACAGCAGCTTCCATTCCAAAATGAAGTAGGCAGCCTAACTGAAAAAGAACTTGAACCGTATCTTTGGAGCGTGTAGACTCCAATGGTCCCATTTGAGACTACACGCTTAACATGGTTTGCGATGCCTTCGCAACAATTTCTAGCTTATTCAGAAGTGGTAACACTAGTACTGGATATGTATTTTTTCTTGCAAGCGTCTATTGACTCTAGTAACCACTTACTAGGGAATCTCTTTAATAATCAAAGTCAAAAAAAAGAAGGTTGTTTACGTGCAAACGTCGCAAAGGGCTCCAAATGTTTTCTTCTTCTATTTTCGATGCTTCATATAGAAGGGTTCGTAAGGGTTCAAAATATAGAAATTCGAAATACTTGTTCATACACATATAAGTTACAAATCCGGGTGTATGGGGTTCTGCCAAGAATTCAATTCAATCCAATTTATTTTGTGAACTTAGGTAGCCCACCTCCCCTGCAAGCCTGCTGATTGAGGGACAGGGTCTGGTACAGGCTTTCATGTCGGAGTTGGGAGGTCAGACGGCAGTCACATCCATAAAAGCCATTTAAGCTCAATCAAAAAAAAAAGAGATGAAATAAGCGGACCCCAGGCTCTATAGTGAAAGCCTTCGATGCAACCGGCTACAACGCTAAGAAAATGATGATACGTTACAAAAACAAAACATGTATGCAACACGTGGTACAATTTAGGCAGAAAATTACCTTTAAATCTAATAATATTTTAATTAACATTTTGTAGATAATGGAAGGTCCATGATCGGGTAACGGTTTAAACCATGAAGTAATCTTAATGCGGCTCTGTATACAAATAGTTGTAACGAACGCCTCCAGATGCGTTTCCAACATTACCCCAGCGACATGACGCTCCGCTAATGACATATTTCGGGCAGTGCGCCCCAGTCGCCGCCAAGGACACGTCACCGTCCGCACTCGCTATTTCCGACCGCATCTATTCCTGAAAGCTTACATTGTTTTATTTTTACCGCAGAACGCTGTCCACCGGGAAGTAGGTACGCACCTAATATTGACCTTATAGTATTTTTGTACACACTATACGTGAAAATACCTACTCCAACATGTTTCGTGCAGCTTACCATCTAAATATATGAAAACCTAACCAATCTGTCACTGTGACAACGCTTATAAACTTTGATCACGTTGCCAGTATAATCTGTTATAACTGCTTGTCATAACTGTATACACAAATGAACCGATAGGATTAGGTATGGTCCGAGAGCTGGTAGACATTTTTGGGTAGGTGTTTGATGCAATCTAAAATGTGTCAGATGCGTCTCCCTTATTATCTTAATACAGACCTGACTGACTGAAGGGTAGCGGCCATTTTACTTTTTTTTTCCTGATCTTCACCTCAAATGATACACCTGTACATATTTATTATCCGACATTATAAAAAAATATTTTATTTATAACACTTGCTCTTTCGGTGTATACCTATAACTTTTCTCAAGCATATTTTTTTGTATTTATTTGCAAAATACCTTTGCAAGCATCTTGCTAGGCTGAAATCCCTTCCAAATGGCCTGGCTTATTTATTTTCTTTATTTTTCAATATTTAACTTTACTTTAAAAAAACTCACAAGTTGCCTCTAAGATATTTCTCGCAAAAAATATATTTTTAAAATGTTTGATAGTATAGGGGTTGTAAAATGACCACTACCAGGTCCAGCCAGGTCTGCATTTCTGTATTTTATGGGAGAGGCATCTGAAAAATGCCGGCGTCTGCAGACCCGAGACGGCGTGCGGTTTTAGTCGGTTCAAGTCCGAAGGGATTTCCGCACGCATTGAAAATTTATAGATTGCCTCAAACTCCTACCCAAAAAATTTCTACCAACTCTCACTCTAGTATAACTCGTGGATATTACGAATAGGTACATACTTGTCCTGGGGTGTGTGTTGGGTAACCTCCTCGAGTGTCGCTCCGATTCCGATCCCGCTGCAGTCCGGGGGGAACGGAATCGGAGCGACCGGCACACCCTGGGCGGCGGTCAATGGCTTCCCCTTCACCCCTTCATAGGGTTGGCATTGATCGTCGGCCAATACCCAACGTGGCGGGAACACATCGCTCTCCGTACTCCTCTGCTTTCAGAGGAGACAGGATGAGCGATGCTGTTAGTGGTGAGATGGCCCAGGGTCAGCCGGGGTGCGAGGGATATGCTCTATGGGTAACCTTACACCCCGGCGTCTGAAGACCCGAGACGGCGTGCGGTTTTAGTCGGTGCAAGCCCGACATAACCGCCCCCGCTGGCCGGCGGGGGGGTATCCGAAGGGATTTCCGCACAATAAAAAAAAAAAAAAAAAAGGTATTTAATTCAAAGTACTACACTTACTATCCTACTTTAAACTATTCTTTGTTCATCTTTGGGCCTGTTCTATCTCGTGTAAGAAAACAGTATCCATTAATGTATCCATAAAATCTTAGAATTGAATATTATTCTACTGGAAAGCATTTTATGACGTAGATAGTTACCTTTTTTTTTTTTTTTTTTTTTATCGTGCGGAAATCCCTTCGGATACCCCCCCGCCGGGCAGCGGGGGCGGTTATGTCGGGCTTGCACCGACTAAAACCGCACGCCGTCTCGGGTCTTCAGACGCCGGGGTGTAAGGTTACCCATAGAGCATATCCCTCGCACCCCGGCTGACCCTGGGCCATCTCACTACTAACAGCATCGCTCATCCTGTCTCCTCTGAAAGCAGAGGAGTACGGAGAGCGATGTGTTCCCGCCACGTTGGGTATTGGCAGACGATCAATGCCAACCCTATGAAGGGGTGAAGGGGAAGCCATTGACCGCCGCCCAGGGTGTACCGGCCGCTCCGATTCCGCTCCCCCCGGACTGCAGCGGGATCGGAATCGGAGCGACACTCGAGGAGGTTACCCAACACACACCCCACGTAGATAGTTACCTAGACGAATACAATGATCTTGTTACACAGACGCAGTTTGTAATATTCTTTCAACGTTTAGCCTGAGTAGGTATTCTAATTCACCTACTTAACGATTCATTGTCTGGAGATGAATATTGTTCCAAAATAGACGCACTAACAATTATGTATATAAGTCGATTAATTAAGAAGGAAGCGAGAAGCTAACTCAATCAATTGATAGATAACTATGCACATTGTTTGTATGAACCAATATTGCGAAGGCGAATTGTTAGCGATGTCAAATCATTAAATGAATTATGTAAAAATATTCATGTTTACTGCCTTACAAATATTACTTCTCAAATATAATGCCCTCAAAATAGGCTTCCGATAGCCATAATTTAAAACAAAATTACCGATAAATTTCAAATGTAACTATATGTGAAAACCTTTAGATATTCGTACCAATAGGGGTAACCGGTAAAAACTATAAATATTGTGATAAATAACTAACAGATACCTGATCTGCTTACCACTTGCTTACCACCAACGCCATCGATAATCATGTCTAAATATAATGCTTCACGTTGGGCCCTTTTGTTTGTCTCGTCCACAAATATCAACTAATCCGTCGTGACACTAATTAGCTACATATTTTAAGGCAAGTTCTTTTCAAAACGAATAAAGACATTTAGCCATGAACTTTATACTTTTGGTTTATTTTCATCTTTGATGCTGGTTTAATTGATCATGAAATTTATATTACATAAGTTTATTGCAATTGATTAGCAATAAAATAGATATTTAACGAACATCGTTCGTCTTTACTCTATCATAAAATTAAACATCTATGTACATTTTATATAAATTTGTTATTATTGCAATATAATTACCCAATTAGATACCTGTTAACGTATCCTAAACTACTACTTAACTAAAATTAGGTTATTAGTACACAGACAAGTAGAACGTTTCTCTTTTCTTTTAAATAGTTAAATGCATCATTCTAGCTCACTCATTCGTTTTTTGACCTTTCAGCTAATGTTTTCCCTCCCTTTTTAGTTCTTATTTTTTCCGCATACGTTGAAAGTAAATTAAACCAGTAGAGTTAAAAAACCTTTTAAAGTTTAGCTCAAGCATGCGTGCAAAGTGATCCGACCACGGTAAAAGCGGTAATGAAGGCTATAAAACCCCCATCGAACGTGCATGATGTATTTATTAATAGGCTAGTGGCGGTCACCTGGGACCTTGGTGATAGGTGCCAGGGCTGCGAGACAGTTATACTTACCGATCGGCCAGTTCGCCGCCTGTAACATTTGTAATGATTTTTAATTCATACCGCGTAGACTTGACACGTTATATACCTATATGTAATACTGACGATCTTTTTGTTTGCTTAAGCATTTTTTATTTTACAATATGAAATTTTATTAAAATAAAATTAAAAAATATTCATCCATTTAACTATATAGTTTTAAAGATTTAGATCGGAAAAAGAGAACATCTAGGACGTAGTTCGCAAGAATTACGGTAGATGACTCCAACGTCGCCTTAAGACGTAATAATGTATCGGAGAATTTCGAATATCTGGGACGTGTCTAGGTGGCTCAGTTGGTCAGAGCATTCCCCCTGTAAGGGACTGGTCGCGGGTTCAAGTCCCGTCCTAGATGTTCTCTTTTTCCGATCTAAATCTTTAGAAAAAAGTAAGCATACAAAATGCTTAAAAATTTAATTGAAATATATAGTTTTATTTGATAAAACAGAAAACTGTGTTGACTTACATAAATGCCAATACATAAATACAAGAAACCCTCAGGCTTAGAAGTGGCGTTATGAGAGTTTCAACCACTATATTTTAAAATCTTAGGCCATACCTAAGAATTTAAGGTTTTTAAGGCTCAGTTATTAAATTAGTACTAAGGGTTATTCCAGAGTTTTAGTCTGTAACTACGGGGGGCCGTTTCTCTACGAGACAAATGTTTCAGAACGAAGAAATTCGTGGGTGAACTAAAACAAATGGGAGGAATTTAAGGTAATGGAAAACAATAATTCCATCACTATAAATCAAATTAACACAATTTACTTATCTAGATGCCTAGACTGTAAAATAGCGCTTTCAAATATATTACGTAAAGCCTGCCAGGGAAGACAGCAATATTATAACACTCACCGTCACTGTTTTCCATCGTCAAATAATAATGTTTATCTATTATCAAAATTATACGAGTAGTAGGTACTGCTAAAAATAGAACTAGGCTTTGTTACCTTTGTAAAAGTAAACAAAGCATTGGTACGCCTGCATTAAATGTTAAAACACGTCGGAGGCGTGTCGTGTGTGCCCACACACGCCTGCCAACTCACCGAAGCGGGATAAAACCCGACCCCACCAGGCGAGGCCGCGGTGGCGGCCAAAGTCCGCCGCCAACCTTGGGGTTATCCTTTCGAGGGCTTACCCGGGGTGCCCGGCAACGGACACTTGGGGAGGACACCGTGCGGTTTTAGTCGATACACGACATAACCACTCCCGCTGGCTTTTCACCTGTTGAATACCTTTTTACCTTTTTTCATTATATAAGACAAATTCAAGTTATAATTAGTAATGTGCCGGATATCCGTTGATATAACCCCTGAAGAGATTTGCAGATAATATTTAAAATTTCGGGAGGGCTGTTCTGAATTCAATACCGACTACGACCGATATCGTAATATCTAAAAGTACTCATAATTAATGGCTATGAATACTGGGACAGCACAGGTCGCCACGACTAAAACACTGTGTATTATGTAGTGGATTTACGAGCTATGTCCGTTGCCGTTATAATTACTAATTACATAAATCACCCGCGACCTTATTACACAAAGAGTTACAATTTTAATTACCTCTGGTTTATGACCATGAAAGCATTATTTTGATTGTTACATAACCTACTAATTGAGTAGTGTACTATGGCTAAAATAAACTGATTAACTGTCTACCTATGTATTGTGGCGGTAGAGTCGCTGCTTGTCGGAGCAGCTCTCGTCGTGTAAATATTTGTATGCATGAATATGTAAGTATGTATTTACAAAAAAATGTAATTAATTATGTTTATCCTCATTCTGGAACTCATATTACAAACTTTTTTAAGCTTTACTTACTTCGAGTAACCAACTAACTACAACTAATAGTAAATTATTTGCTATAACACGTTATACCATCAAACCTTGTAATTACATACAAGTTTCCACGAAACTTACCGTTTTAACGTTTAATAAACATAAAATGATTTGATTTCAAAGTAAACTAGCATAAGATAGATAGGTATGAGACCAAAGCGACTGTAGTAGTTTTTCAGAGGGGGAAGGGGGGGGGGAATGTATCCTAGGGGATTTCCACACAGAAGAAAAGCGTAAATGTATAGCTGTATATAGTGATTTTTTATATGCGCACGAATTTATTAAAAACCCCCGTTCTACATATTTTTGAACATAAATGTTATGTCAGTATATTTAACTAGCTGTTGCCCGCGGCTTCACTCGCGTAGAATTCTGATCCCGTTCCCCATGGGAACCCATGGGGCCCTATTCCACCATCCCAACCTATATAAGATACACAATTCCACCATACATCATTTTGTTATATCGCAAAGGGTTTAGGTAGCATTTCCGTTGAAAGCTCCCAGACGGCTTATTATTTTCCGACACCTCCAACAAATATCATTATATTTTAGCCAAGGTATACAAAAACTTCTGAAGACTCGAGACGGCGTGCGGTTTTAGTCGGTGCAAGCCCGACATAACCGCCCCCGCTGGCCGGCGGGGGGGTATCCGAAGGGATTTCCGCACGATAAAAAAAAAAAAAAGGTATACAAAAACTTGACAAATTATATACCTTCCTCCAGAACCACTCTATCCATTGGTGCAAAACAGCATTAAAATCGGTGCAGTAGTTTTTGAGTTTATCGCGAACAGACCTACATACATGGCGGAGAACTTTGTTTTTTGTATTGAAACAGTAAAGCCATATAACTTATCAGCCCTTCGAAAGGTACAAAACACACTACTTGGCGTACCTATAAATACCTATTCTTGCTTGTTTCTTTCCTTTAGTATCTTTCTACGATGCTCAAGAGAACCGGCATCATTATCCTCCGTGCTTATATTTGAGCGAAAATTTCGCTTTACGCTACGTGTTCTCAATTTGTTTATCGCAGCTACAGATATACTCTACACATACCTCGTTAGAAGTACACTCTTCACATACCTCGTTATATCTCAGGTACAAAAATAGATGAATATGGCTTATGTTGCCAAATACAAGTATGTCAGTAACATTATATAAAAACGCTAATTATAAGAGTTCGATAATAGATGCAATCATCACTCGTTACCTGGGAACTATTTGTAAACTTCTACGTATGTAGGTACATAGGCTTCAACTTTCAAATAATTATAATTATTTGGAGGTACGACAGCCTTACTTTTCTTACCATTACGACGTTTGAGGTTAGGCGATCACACCTGGCGAGTCGTAATCAAACAGTTGATATTAATCAGTGAGAAAACTTTAATAATGTAATTCGGCATGCTTTCGTTAGATGGTGCTAAATATGTGGGGTATAGAAACAACATAAAAAAAACTAAATACGAATTCGTGCTCGAATGCGTGAATGTGTACGAATGCGTGATCTTATTGAAATAATTAAAACTGGTGACACAACGATAGTAACACCTCCTTCTTTCCATGAATGGTTTATTTGGGCTTTTATGGGAGTGACTGCTCTCTGACCCCAAACCCCGAGAGGAAACACTGCGCCAGAGCCTCGTCCATCAATCAACAGGTGTAACCACTAGGATCTTCGGAGCGCAAGGTAACCTGACCTGCAAGCCGCTACACCTGTTGATTGCGAAGGCTCTCCTCTCGGCGTTGTGGGGTCAGATGGATATCACTCCCTTAAAAGCTAATATAAACCAAATCATGAAAAGCAGGTGAAGCGAAGCTTTGAATGCGAAGGGGATTGGTGCTCGGACGAAAAAGAAGAACCTTCATCATTATTTTATCACTCTGATTTCAGAAACACATTGAATATTAGACGACCTCTGTGGCTTAGCGGTAGTGCGTTCGACTGCTAAGTTGGAGGTCACGGGTTCGATTCCCGCTCAGTGCAATTATTTGTATGCATGTATATGTCTATTTGCATTGGTCTGGGTGTGTGATGTATAACACAAGTTAGTTAAGCTATGCTTACATTGGGTCTGGATAGTACTGTGATAGTACTAGAATGTCTCAGAATATTTTTTATTATCATGCAAATATTTAAAACTTAAAGGAGTTAAAACACTATCAAAGGACTTGATGCTGAACTCGTGCAAGCACTATAAATATTCTACACGAGCGAATAGCACTTGCTCTCTGTCTACCTACTCTCTATCTACTATCTAATTTTACACTCAAGGTAATCTCACATAATGTAATATCTGCATATTTCGCATATTATACTGATATACATACATTGGTCAGATACCAAGTACATTTCCCGGAATTAAGCATGTCCACACACTAGGTACGTACTTACTGGGGCATAGAGGCAGGGCACTGGTGGACTGGGCCGCTCGACTCGGCCTAGTCCTCCTAAATCGGGGAGCCGTGGACACGTTCGTGACCTCGAGGGGTAGCTCCATTGTGGACCTATCGTTCGTGAGCCCCTCGGCGCGACGTGTTCAGGGCTGGCGCGTCGTTTTGGGGGAGGACACAAGTTCGGATCACCGATACATTCGGTTTGACGTGTCCCCCCCTGCGAGCGACGCGCCGGCTGCACCGGCTCCACCCGAGCCACGTTGGGCGCTTAAGCGACTTGATCGGGAGCTCCTCCTGGAAGCCGCCATCGTACAGGCCTGGGCCCCTGCGCCGGACAGGCCTGTCTGCATAGACGATGAGGCGGAGTGGTTCCGGGAGGCCATGACCCGTGTCTGTGACGCGGCGATGCCTAGGGCTCCGCCCTATAATCCGAGGGGTCAGGTCTACTGGTGGTCGTCGGAGATCGCGCAGCTCAGATGGGGCTGCGTGATCACGCACCGCCGGTGGGCCCGATTCCGTAGGACGCCAAACGGGACGCCTTCCGCGAGCTGCTGGAGACGCTGGAGCGGGACCCTTGGGGGCGGCCCTACCGGATGGTGAGGGGCAAGCTGCGCCCCAAGGCCCCGCCGTTAACCCGGTGTCTCCAGCCGGATCTGCTCGGAGGAGTTGTTGGCTCTCTGTTCCCAGCGCGGGCGGTGGAACATGTTCCACCGCAGATGACTCCGCCTCGGTTGCGCATGGCGCCCGACGTGGAAGACGACGACGTGCCCGAGGTCACTTGGGTAGAACTAGAGCTGGCGGTGAGAAGGCTACGAGCCAAACACACCGCCCCGGGACCCGACGGCATTCCAGGCCGAGCGTGGGTCCTAGCTCTAGTCGACGACGCTCTCGAGCCCCGACTGAGAGGGCTTCTCAGCGCATGTTTGGAGCGGGGCCAGTTTCCGAAATTGTGGAAGACGGAGAAACTGGTCCTCATCCGAAAGGAGGGGCGCCCGGCGGACTCGCCGTCCGCCTACCGGCCCATAGTGTTGCTCGACGAGGTGTGCAAGCTCTTTGAAAGAGTAATTGCGAAGCGCCTCGTCGAGCACCTCTCAAGAGTGGGGCCGGACCTGGCGGATGGCCAATATGGCTTCCGCCAGAGGCGCTCCACCGTGGATGCCATCATGCGCGTGAGGGCTCTGGCGGAGGATGCAGTAGCCCGGGGTGAGGTGATGTTGGCGGTGTCCCTGGACATCGCCAACGCGTTCAACACCTTGCCCTGGAGTTGCATTAGGGAGGCGCTCGTGTATCACGAAGTGCCTCTCTACCTCCGCCGCATAGTCGGGGCGTATTTGACGGAGAGAGCCGTCATCTACCCAACCGTGACCGGTCTCGGTCGGCGTGAAATGTCGTGCGGTGTTCCACAGGGATCGGTCCTGGGGCCGCTCCTGTGGAACATCGGATACGACTGGGTGCTTCGCGGTGAGCTCGTAGGCGGTGCCGCCGTCACGTGCTACGCGGACGACACGCTCGTGACGGCGTGCGGGGCGACGTACCGCGAAGCGACCCGAAAGGCCACGACCGCGGTTTCCCAAGTCGTTAGGCGGATCCGGCGGCTGGGTCTCGAGGTGGCCCTGCATAAAACCGAGGCCCTGTTCTTCCATGGGCCTCGGAGCAAGCCACCCGAGGGATCCAGCCTCATCGTGGGAGGAAATCGCATCGGCATCAAGCCCCAAATGAAATATTTGGGGCTCGTGCTCGACGGCCGATGGGACTTCGGAGAGCACATCCGAAGTCTGGCCCCCAAATTGAAGGGCACAGCTCTTGCTCTGGCTCGGCTGTTGCCCAACATGAGGGGGCCCGATGACTCCTGCAGGAGACTCTACGCGGGGATCGTGCGGTCCATGGCCCTATATGGGTGCCCAATATGGGCGGAGGCCCTGAGGACCGGAACTGTGCAGATGCTGCGCGCTCCGCAGCGAGTTCTGGCCATCAGGGTCATCCGAGGGTACCGCACGATCTCCTTCGAGGCGGCGAGTCTCCTTGCCGGAACTCCGCCATGGGACCTGGAAGCGAGAGCCCTTTCGCAACTGTACCAGTGGCGAAAGGAGGCGCGGGAGCAGGGATGGAACCCCGAGCCTCGAGAAATCGAGGCCGTGCAGTCCCAGCTCCGCCAGGCCATCGTGGTGGAGTGGAAGGAACGACTTGGGCAACCAAGCGCAGGGCACGCCGCAATAGCGGCGGTAAGGCCCATCATGGAGGATTGGCTGGAGAGGCGACACGGAAGCCTCTCCTACCGACTGACGCAGGTGATCTCAGGGAAGGGGTGCTTCGGGGACCACCTGCATCGGATCAGGAAGGAGCCAACGCCTGAGTGTCATCACTGCGACGCGAGCGAGGACTCAGGGCTGCACACGCTGGCGGACTGCCCGGCGTGGGAGGCGCCGAAGCGTGACCTCGTGGCAGCCATCGGGGTGGGAGTCCTCTCGCTCGGCAGCATGATTGCGGCAATGGTGCGGAGCGCAAGCGCGTGGGCCGCCGCCGCCTCCTTCTGCGAGCATGTAATGCTCGCGAAGGAGGTGGCGGAGCGCGCCCGGGAGAGACTTAGAACTCTCCCGGTCCGCCGAGCCCGCAACTTGCTCGCCGCGCGTCGCAGGCGACTCAGGAGCCGGAGGTCGCTTAACGACCTCCGTCCTCCCTCATGGAGGACGGAGGTCGTTAGCAGGCCTGGGGGTGGCGGGTGAGGCCACCTGTCACCCCAGCAGAAGCAGGCCGGGACGGTGGGGCGACTAGCGCCCCTCCCCCAAACCGGGGCAAGACGGGGACACCGTGGTTCCCAAACCCGAGGGGGCCATCTCGAAACCGGAGATGGCCCAGGGTCAGTCGGGGTGCGAGGGATATGCTCTATGGGCAACCTTACACCCCGGCGTCTGTAGACACGAGACGGCGTGCGGTTTTAGTCGGTTCAAGCCCGACATAACCGCCCCCGCTGGCACGCGGGGGGGTATCCGAAGGGATTTCCGCACGATAAAAAAAAAAAAAGGTACGTACTTACTCTGGGGTGTGTGTTGGGTAACCTCCTCGAGTGTCGCTCCGATTCCGATCCCGCTGCAGTCCGGGGGGAACGGAATCGGAGCGGCCGGTACACCCTGGGCGGCGGTCAATGGCTTCCCCTTCACCCCTTCATAGGGTTGGCATTGATCGTCTGCCAATACCCAACGTGGCGGGAACACATCGCTCTCCGTACTCCTCTGCTTTCAGAGGAGACAGGATGAGCGATGCTGTTAGTGGTGAGATGGCCCAGGGTCAGCCGGGGTGCGAGGGATATGCTCTATGGGTAACCTTACACCCCGGCGTCTGAAGACCCGAGACGGCGTGCGGTTTTAGTCGGTGCAAGCCCGACATAACCGCCCCCGCTGGCCGGCGGGGGGGTATCCGAAGGGATTTCCGCACGATAAAAAAAAAATTAAAAAAAAAAAAAGGTACGTACTTACTCTGACCCTGGGCCATCTCGAAACCGGAGATGGCCCAGGGTCAGTCGGGGTGCGAGGGATATACTATGGGCAACCTTACACGTAGACCCGAGACGGCGTGCGGTTTTTGTCGGTTCAAACCCGACATAACCGCCCCCGCAGGCCGGCGGGGGGGTATCCAAATGGATTTGCGCACGAAAAAAAAAATAGGTACGTACTTACTATGCGTTTCAATGAAGGCTAAATTTCAGCAGTGAAGATCCGTTCAACTCAGTCTGATATATTGGTAAACATTTAACTGTCAAAATTTTTTTTTTTTTTTATACCTACCCCCGCTTTGGAGCGGGGCCTATTTTGGACATTTAAATTAAAGTCTTCCTATATTTATCCTACGCTTTCCTCTTTTATTCCGAGTCTCTTAGGCATACTACTTCTCGCTTGTATTCTTCTCGCACTTTCATTCATCCTTTCATACTCTGCAGGGATATCTGGGACTTCGTGTACCTAAGCTACACTATTCTATTTATTATTTCTCTTTATTGTTTATTAACAAAAACTTTACATAGTGCTCTTATATTATTTCTTAACTTCTAATACATATAGTTTTTCTTACAGCTATTAACACATTATTACATTTTTTATTCTTTTCTTATTCATACTTTATTTTATTTAACAATTTTATATAGTCGAGATACAAGTTTTTATCTTAAGTGGTCTTAAGCTAGGCAACATTATGCCCAGCATAAAGCGCTAGCGTAATTTTCTAAGTCTTGTTCCGATCATTGGCTATTCCTACTATTTTCTTTGCGTATTTGATAGTGATCTCTGTGTGTTGTGTCATGAATTGTGTGATGCTGTGTATATCCAATTTAACGCCCGTGGCGATTTCCAAGTCCAGCCTATCCTTGGCATGGATTGGGCAGTCCATCAGGAGGTGGGCCACCGATTCCGAGACCCCAGGCTCACAGGCACACGATGGGTCCGCCTTACACTTGAAGCGAGTCAAGTATTCGGCGAACCCACCGTGCCCAGTAAGGAATTGGGTTGTTGGGCTCTCGATGGTGATCTTCCTGACGATCCTGTACGCCTCTATCGCGCAGGGGAAAAACATCCTTGTGGTTGAGGCAGTTTGACCTTCCTGGTAGCGCCTGTTCCATTCGTCAAGAGAACCCTGTCGAATGGCTCTCTTGACGAATGAGACAGGACATAGGTCGTAGTCCGGTTTTTTCTTTAATTTTTGGGCAGCCTCCTTAGCGAGGCAATCCGCCCTCTCATTACCCTCGAGGCCGACGTGGGCCTTTATCCAGTAGAGGGAGACGCTCTTGCCCAGCTGTTTACAGCGACCAAGAGCGCCTCTGGTCTCTACGGATAGGGGGTGATGAGAGTGCGGATTAACTACGCTGAGGAGCGCTGCTCTGCTATCCGAGAAGATGCCGAACGCGGCAACGTTGTGCCGCTCTACCTCGCACGCCGCTTCACGCAGCGCCAGGAGCTCCGCCTGGTAGACGGTACAGTGACTAGCGAGAGCGAGCTTGCGGGCCTTGGTCTCGGACTGCTTGTTCCACACAGAAACAGCAGCCCCGACCCGGCCCCCAATCCCGCTCCCGTCAGTGTAGATACGGATATCATGAGGTCTAACGCTATTTAATTGTTCCTCGTCTACCACGCAGTCGAACTCCAGACGCGATCGCTCCGCGGGGTGCGGGGCCGCCAAAATGGGAGCCATCCGCTCGATCTCCCTGTCCCCTAGCCATGGCTGGGACACTCCTCTCTTGACCTCATATAATGAGGCCACCTCCCGAACTCGGAGGTCCAGAGGGAGTATCCCAGCCAGCAGCAATGCCGAATTCAGGGAGACCGTGCGGTAGGCCTTCGTCAATTTTTGAGCGAACACACGCTGAACCGCGTTCAGCTGCTTCCTGACGCATTGTTTTTTGGACGCCTCACACCACACACTGGCCGCATATAAAATCACCGGTTCAACAACCGCGGTATAGATGACCCGGATCACCTCGGGGTTAAGCCCCCAGCTGACCCGGGCCGTCCGTGCCAGCTTCTTATAAATGTTTACCGCCTTTGCACAAGTCTTGCTTACATGGCTGTTAAAATTAATATTTTTGTCTATGGTTAAGCCCAGAATTTTAATTTCGTCAGACAGGCCAATGTCCACCCCGCCCATGTTCAGGCGTGGGTTGTCGTATTTTCTTCGCTTGGTTATGACCATCGCGTTGGTCTTATGCGGTGCGAATTTAAGTTTGTTTTTGACGCCCCACGCCCGAACGCGTTCGAGGGAGGCATTGGCCTGTCTCTCGATTTCTTGTGCGGAATCCCCGTCGAAGATGAGGACTACGTCATCCGCAAAGGCCTGAACGTAGTCCCCATCCTCTTCCAGCATTCTTAACAGAGGGTCCAACAGCAGGTTCCACAACAAGGGGCCCGTTATTGACCCCTGGACGCAGCCCTTTTGGGTGCCTTTTCTGCACTCAGCGCCCGCGTACCTTACCCGGACCGTCCTTTCACTCAGGTTGCTGCTGATTGCCCGCCTCAAGTTAATGGGGCTTTTCCTCTGCCAGTCGTGCTACTATAGCTGGCCACCATGCGCTGTCGAAGGCGCCCTCTATATCCAGCGACACTAACACGACAATCCTCTTTTCAAAGAGTTTGCCGCGTATGTGCTGAAGCAGGTTATAGAGGGCGTCTTCGGTGCTCCTCCGGGGCATGAAGCCGTACTGGTGAGTACTGATCCGTGGTAATAGGTGGAACTTGAGACGAGCCGCCAACATTTTCTCGTATAACTTCCCAAGGACAGGCAAAAGCCCAATCGGCCTGTACGACTTGGGAGAGTTGTACACTTCCTTACCCGGCTTCCTAAGAGCAACTACCGTCGCCTCCTTCCACGGTGTTGGAAAGTACTCTAGGGCCAGGCACTTATTCAGCAGTTCAAGGAACAGTTCCGGCGCGCAGTTCACCGCGTGAGCGCAGATGTCGGCGGTAAAGCCATCGGCACCCGGTGCTTTTTTGGGGTTGAAAGAGCCCAGCGCGTCTCGTAATTCGTCGATGGTGAATGGCGGGTCATAAACATCATGTTCACTCCCGCCATTAACCGTTTCGGCTAACGCGCGGGTTCTTTCATGATCCGCGTTATCCTCCTCGACCCGGTCCTCCGGATAGAAGACCGAGGCGAGCAGATCCGCGGATCGACTGGCATCCAATTCAACCCCATTATGCGTTAGTGGAGGATCCTCCTCCCTTGTTGTGGACCTCCCGATGACTCTGTATATCCACTCCCATACCCCTTCCCTGTCTTGCTTCGAGCAAAAGTCCTTCCAGCTCGCAGTCTGTGCTAACCTCACCTCCGACTCGTACCTGTCTTTTCGCTCCAGACACTGCGTGACGACCCACTGCCTACGGACGGGCGCCGCGTTCCTGATTCGACGCCTGAAGGTTACGACCTCCTTCTTCATCCGGCAGAGCTTCTCCGACCACCATGGCATAGTGAGGGTTTCTTTATTGCTTATTTTGGGGATAGATTGGTCGCAAGCTTTTTTAATGCACATATTAAACACTCCTAATTTATCTTCTATCTCCCCCGTGGTCGTTACATTTTTGATTGCATCGACAACCAAGCTGTTCTCCACCAAAAAACTGGACATTTTCTCACGAAAAATGGCCCAGTTTGCTTTTTTGGTGTTGAACAGCCTTGTTGTTCTACTGATGCTTGATCCTTTCGACTTTTCTAATCTTAGCTGAAACACTATGCCTATGTGGTCGGAGCTAGCTGCCACGGCCTCGTCGGTCCTCCAGCCGTCGACCAGTCCTAATAGGTCGCCCGAACAGGCAGTCACGTCGATGTAACTACAGTATCTTTTGCCCCCCCTGACAGTGTCGAAGGTGGGCACCTTCCCATCGTTGAGGATGTGTAGTCCCATCTCTACGAGAGTGCCTAACAGATCTTCCCCCCTCTCATCCTCAACGATACTTCCCCACCAAGCACTTTTCGCGTTGGCATCGCCCCCAATTAGAAGCCGCCTATGGCCCAACCTGGATGTCACTCTTTTGAGCTGGTCCAGGTAAGGGCGAAGGGGTTTATCGGGCTCAGCATAAAGAGACACCAGGGTTACCTCCCAGGCCCTGGTATGTCAAAATATTTACTTTTCATTAAAAGAATATCCATACCAAGTTAACATACTTTTTTAACAATATTGATCGTTCCACTTTCCACTTTTTTGGGCTGGGCCGACCCTTTCAATCTGGTAATTATAGCTCAATTCAAAGTCAATTGAGGGTCAATGATGGGCGCATTATATTCAAGATATTTTTTTAACTATATTATAAATACACTATAGCTTTCAGTAATATTCCCATGATATTATTTAGTAGTATGGATTGTAAAATGCATAAATACACTGAATATTGATAAATTATTTATTATGCCTTAATTAAATATTATTATTATTTCCAACGGGGAGTAGGACCGAGTGGGTTTTCACCCATTTCTATTTAAATATGGATGAGGGTCTAAATCTGCATAATATATTCACAAAGTGCCTTCAATAATTTTAGAGTAATTTTGATCGAATTGCACCGATTGTTATCACATGTGGTTTTGGTATCGGTCGATGTAATTTATACCTAAAACGTGAGCACATACCAATAGCGTTTCAGAAAAGTTGCCAAGATTTGGTACAAAATTTCACTCGACAAGACGCACAGCAATACGCCACCGCTACAATTGGTTCCTTCTGAGCAAACGTGATTCATCATAGACCACATGGTCACTTGCCACCAGGTGAGATAGTGGTCAAACGTGAGCCTATCTATTATAAACTAGGACGGTTACCAGCTTCGCAATCAACCCAAACTTAAGCGTAGCGAGATTTGCCTATTCAACAATAGGTCAACGTGACCGGTCGACTTTTTCCATTGATTTGGTTTTTCCGTGATTATTCCTCGATGGTACGTCGGACATCAACTTTCGACCCATAGAGACACTCAGCAAACTGAGCTTGATAACCGTGCCAAGTTTGGTCAAGATCGGTCGAGCCGTCTAGGAGGAGTATGGTTTCACGCGAAAACCCGATTTGTGGAGAAAGACGCTTCGCTCGCCTTCGGCTCGCTACGCTTAAAAAAGCTAGTATTTGTTGAAAATTTGGTGTAATATGCACAAGACCCAGGATACAAGTCGTGTGCAATATAGTAAAAGGTTTTTTTCAGAGAACCTACTAGTAACAGAAAATGCTAGTATTCCCGTTAACCCCTCCAGCTAAGCCAAATTGCTTGCGACCTCCACAACTCACTGGCGATATCGAAGATCTGTAGTTAGGCCAAGTCCAACGGCTTAACGTGCTCTCCGAGGCATGGAGTTACCGTGCATCCGTGTTGCCGCAAGTGCGATTCTTAGAACGGACTTCACCAACTACAGCAAAACGAAAATAAAGATAATAAGAATAAGATATATCAGAGCGAGTGCATCTGTTGGCTACAGCTTCTGGACCACCTGTCTGAAGGTCATACTCACATGATACATTTCTTCTGCCGTGACAATGGTATACATATAAAGTTATCAAACTAATCTATCCATTGCTGGCTTTGTTTGTGGCACACATTACATTTTTAATAAAAAATCAACTTGGATGTATGAAACCAATTATTATGAAAGTAGAAGAAGTGAAAGCCATATGCCTGGATCCTAGCTAGTGGAAAGATGTTACTCCACTGGGAAACATGCGTGACTTCATGTATGTATGTATGTACTTACAATACGAAACAATAACATATCATTTAACATTATCGTTCGGATTCGAACCCACTAAAACCGCACGCTGTCTTGGGTCTTCATCCACTGGGTGACCCATTAAGCATTTCCCTCGCACCCCGACTGACCCAAGACCATCTCCAGTTTCATGATGGCCACTTGGGTTTGGGAACCACGATGTTCTCTTCTTGCCCCCGGCCTGCTTCTGCTAGGGTGGCCAGTGTGTCCAACTGTCACCCCCAGGCCTGCGTTCATGGAGGACGTTCAGCGACCTCCGACGCCTGAGTCGCCTCTGCGCTTCGCTGGCTCAGCGGATCCGGACAGACCTGAGTCTCTCCCGTACCCGTTCCGCCGCCTCCTTCTCGAGCATTGGTTGCTCGCAGAAGGAGGTGTGATCGCTGTGAGCAAGAGGCCGAGGGAAAGGACTCCCACGCCGAGGGCCCGCCTCGGCGCCTCCCACGCCGGGCACTCCGTCAGCGTGTGCAGCCCTGAGTCCTTGAATCACAGTGATTGGACTTAGACGTTGGCTGCTTCCTGATCAGACACGGGTAGTCCCCGAAGGACCCCTTCCCAGAGATCACCTGCGTCAGCCAGTACGAGAGGCTCCCGTGTCGCCTCTCTAGCCAGTCCTCCATGATCGATCTTACCACCGCTGCTACGGTGTGCTTTACGGTTGGTCGCCCAAGCTGTTCCTTCCACTCCGGAAGGAACGACTGGCTCTGGGTACCAACCCTGCTCCCGCGCCTCCTTTTGTCACTGATATAGTTACGAGAGGGCTCTCGCCTCCATTTCCGATGGTGAAGTTCCGGCAAGGAGACTCGTCGCCCCGAAGGAGATCGTGCCCTGATGCCCCATCTGATGACCCTGTTGGCCATCACCCGCTGCGGAGCGCGCTGCATCCTCACATGACCGGCCTTTAGGGTCTTCGCCCAGATTGGGCAACCATATAGGGCCATGGACTGCACGATCCCTCCGTAGAGTCTCCTACAGGAGTCTTCGGGCCTCCTCATGTAGGGCCGCAGCCGCACCAAAACGTACAGCTCACCTGATTGTAACTGGTTACCGTGGCCTATTTTGCAGCATTTCAGGTTTATTAGCTAGTCAAATGTCTCGCTTTTGCTCGTTATCCATAGTTTTCAGTTTTTTTCGACGCAATGATCACCAGTAACCGACCACCACTTTGATTGGTTTAATTAACACTTGATATAAATCTAATCAACCCCCGTCACAGAGTTAAAAGATTAGGTCAGTCCTTAAAAACTCTCAACGTCATTTGCAGAAACAACGTGTACCGATACCTGTACTTATGAAAATACTGGTAGATTCGAGGTCGTTTTGACAGGAAAGATATTTTTTTTATATTCCTAAATTTTTTTAAACAGAGATGGGATAACTATTTAGTTAGCAGTATTTAAAGTAAAATATATAAATATTACTTTTTTTATAATTTTACTAGTGGGTGCAGGCCTGATTAAGTAATTCAGATCTGTACCCCATCAGGATACTTCTAATGAGGTATATATCAGTTGTAGTGGTAGATGACCTGACATACGTGATACGTCATGGCACGCTGTTACGTTTAAATCCATAACCGCATATAAAATACTATTAGGCTTTGGTTAGTGTTAGGCAAAGTAAAAACAACTGTGATATCTAAAGATAATGTATATATAGTTTTCTTAATGCTATAACTTTCTATCAGATACATGTCGAATCTATTTATATATATCCGACCTCAATAGACGTATATCCAGATTACATTAACGTTTTTGCTCTATGACGTATGCGGTCGGCTATTGGAGCAAATTGACGTAATGACGCTGAATGACGCGAGCGAGCAACGAACGCACGTAATTGCTTACTGCAAGGCTTTTGACCATTCCACTTTATTTTTTTAGTCGTAACCGCAACAGGTGTGGTCATGCCTTAGCGTCTATTAGTTTAACACGCACTTTTTGAAGATCAACGATGTCAGATTAAGTAACGGGTTTGCAATCACAAGATTACGGATTAGAATCCCGAGAAGCTGTTAAAATGAATCCGCTTCAAAAAGTTTAGGATCAAGCTTAGTTTGAAGAGTTAAGAAGAATACTATACAAGTACGCTCCTTAACCCATTAATTTGTCTAAAAAGAGCAACTTCTGTTAAAATTTGTAATAGTCCAGTCGAATACTGGATATCACAACTACATAGACTCCAAAAGTCTTTATTCGTTGCAACATTAGAGCAATAATCCTACCACCCTTTTTAAAGCTTTACGGGGTCGACAAAGCGTAACTGAGAACCAGTGATATAAATATTCCAAATCCATGGTAGCCATCTATGATTAATAGGGCAGTAAGGAATTCTATGAATTGTTTACGATGTCTAGTCCACTGCTACAAACACAGTCTAGCAAAATGGGTAATAAGTTTTGTAGCCCATATCAAATTTAAGAAACCGAAACGAAGTACCGAAACTATAGTACGCCAGACGCCTTTTAGTCTATCCTCGATACCCACACGAATGTTTGGAGACTGAGGAAGCCGTGGCCGGCTACTAAAATCATACTGGGCTATTCTTGAGCCTCTACCGAACATTCGAAACGAGGAAGAATGTAAATATGCGACTGCGTATGTGAGTATGACATCTTTGAAACTACAACCGTTAGCTATATTATGACTACGTAAGACTATGCGTTTAGTGCCAGTCAGTATTATGTAATCACACTAAAAAAATCAAGAGGATAGAATATAAAAACGCTGCAAATCTTTTTCTTTTGATTTAACGGAATGTTGACGCACGTAAAACTAAACTTCACTAACTGTGTAAAACTGGGTTTTTATTTTCGTCCTCGCCATTGGTTTTAATCAAAAACTAAAAAAAAAGCAGCTTGCAGCTTGTCGTCATTTAAATTAACAAGAAAAAGTTACCACAGTGAATGTTTCAAGAACTATTTTGCCAAAGTCACATTGTTGTGTGTATGGCGGTCTATCAAAATCTTCGGGACCCAAACCAATAATATATATTTCAGGATTAACCATATTACAAATAACAAATTTTTGCCTCTTTTTCTGAACTATGTTTATCAAGCAAACTTGTACTTTAGGATCAGAGCAGGTAATCATTAATAAGTTTATCTATCCCTTTATATACTTACGTTAAACTAAAATAATTGTAATTACAGTTTTAATGAAATAACACATTATTGATTTTTAATTTCATTATAAAATCATCATCCGTAATATAATGAAAATAGTACCTTTTTTTCAATTAAATTTTTAAGCATTTTGTATGCTTACTTTTTTCTAAAGATTTAGATCGGAAAAAGAGAACATCTAGGACGGGACTTGAACCCGCGACCAGTCCCTTACAAGGGGAATGCTCTGACCAACTGAGCCACCTAGACACGTCCCAGATATTCGAAATTCTCCGATACATTACTACGTCTTAAGGCGACGTTGGAGTCATCTACCGTAATTCTTGCGAACTACGGAAACAATGAATAACTTTAGTCATTTTTAAACATTGTTTTTTGATGACTCCGCCTAATTAATTCAATTAAATTTTTAAGCATTTTGTATGCTTACTTTTTTCTAAAGATTTAGATCGGAAAAAGAGAACATCTAGGACGGGACTTGAACCCGCGACCAGTCCCTTACAGGGGGAATGCTCTGACTAACTGAGCCACCTAGACACGTCCCAGATATTCGAAATTCTCCGATACATTACTACGTCTTAAGGCGACGTTGGAGCCATCTACCGTAATTCTTGCATCAAAAAACAATGTTTAAAAATGACTGTAAAGTTATCCATTGTTTCCGTAGTTCGCAAGAATTACGGTAGATGGCTCCAACGTCGCCTTAAGACGTAGTAATGTATCGGAGAATTTCGAATATCTGGGACGTGTCTAGGTGGCTCAGTTGGTCAGAGCATTCCCCTTGTATGGGACTGGTCGCGGGTTCAAGTCCCGTCCTAGATGTTCTCTTTTCCGATCTAAATCTTTAGAAAAAAGTAAGCATACAAAATGCTTAAAAATTTAATTGAATTAATTAGGCGGAGTCATCAAAAAACAATGTTTAAAAATGACTGTAAAGTTATTCATTGTTTCCGTAGTTCGCAAGAATTACGGTAGATGGCTCCAACGTCGCCTTAAGACGTAGTAATGTATCGGAGAATTTCGAATATCTGGGACGTGTCTAGGTGGCTCAGTTGGTCAGAGCATTCCCCCTGTAAGGGACTGGTCGCGGGTTCAAGTCCCGTCCTAGATGTTCTCTTTTTCCGATCTAAATCTTTAGAAAAAAGTAAGCATTAAAAATTTAATTGAATTAATTAGGCGGAGTCATCAAAAAACAATGTTTAAAAATGACTGTAAAGTTATTCATTGTTTCCGTAGTTCGCAAGAATTACGGTAGATGGCTCCAACGTCGCCTTAAGACGTAGTAATGTATCGGAGAATTTCGAATATCTGGGACGTGTCTAGGTGGCTCAGTTGGTCAGAGCATTCCCCCTGTAAGGGACTGGTCGCGGGTTCAAGTCCCGTCCTAGATGTTCTCTTTTTCCGATCTAAATCTTTGGAAAATAGTACCTTTTTTTCGTGCAGTAAATCCCCTCGGATCCCTCCCCCCTCCCGCTGGCTAGCGGGGGTGGTTATGTCGGGCTTGCACTAGCTAAAACCGCACGCCGTCTCGGGTCTTCAGACGCCGGGTTTAAGGTGGCATTTTAAGGCATTTGCTCGCAGAAGGAGGCGGCGGTGGCCCTCGCGCTCGCAACCACCGCAACAACAACACCAACAACCGCAACACAGCAACAACCGCAACACAGCAACAACCGCAACCACCAATGAAAATAGTACCTTTTTTTTTCGTGCGGAAATCCCTTCGGATACCCCCCCGCCGGTCAGCGGGGGCGGTTATGTCGGGCTTGAACCGACTAAAACCGCACGCAGTCTCGGATCTACAGACGACAGGGTGTAAGGTTGCCCATACAGCATATTCCTCGCACCCCGACTGACCCTGGGCCATCTCAGCCCAGGCATGCGCTCATGGAGGACGGAATTCGTTAAGCGACCTCCGACGCCTGCGACGCGCGGTGAGCATGTTGCGGGCTTGGCGGGCCAGGAGAGTTCTAAATCTCTCCCGGGCGCGCTCTGCCATCTCCTTCGCGAGCATTACATGCTCGCAGAAGGAGGTGACGGCGGCCCACGCGCTCGCGCTCCGCACCAATTGCCGCAATCATGCTGCCGAGCGAGAGGACTCCCACTCCGTTAAGTTGTGTGTGTGTGTGTGTTATTAAGTGTTAGTGTTATTTGTATCTGTGTGTAAATAAGAGTGTGTGTGTGTGTGTGTGTGTGTGTGTGTGTGTGTGAACATATGTGTTTGTGTGTTGTGAGAGGGTGGTTGAGATTTTATCACGGAGTAGGGTTTTTTTTTGCAAATGTGTATTTTCGAGATCGGTTTATAAGATTCAACTTGGAGAATATTTTCAGTTTCTGTGTTACCGATACTTAAAAGCTAGTTCGTTACTTTTCTCTTGCAATCAGTTTTATTCAGGTCATAAATATCCAAAAACCTATTCAATTTATCATAGTTCAAGATCCCAGAGCCGTAAGACACAACTTATTTTCTAAAGCATATAACTTTCGGTTCTCAGTAGTCTCTTGTGTACTTTTTAATACCTGAATGTTTGTGGAGCTTGCCCGGTGACACCTACGCAGGTACCAGGTGAGATCATCATCATGGAACACATGGACCTAGGAAACAAAAATGCGAAATAACATCTGAAAAGTAGCCAGTCACAGACCTGGTACAGCACAGCTACAGCTGTCTGACAGTAAGAACATTGCACTAGCGATATAGTTGAGATATACACCTCTAACTACAGCAATATAGTCTTGAGTGCACCACCTCACAATGTAATACAATAAATCAGCACAGACTGAACCAATGCCAAGTAGGTCTCTCTCAATCTCACCTGCGATCCGGCCGGTACAACTACTATGATTAACGGACGAGGTTCTGGTGCAAGCTTTCCTCTTGAAGTTAGGGGGTCAGACAGCAGTCACTCTCACAAAAGCCAAGACAACCCAACTCAAGAGAAAGAGTAGAAGATTGGACTCCGAACTCCGAAGTACAAGCATCATTTTATTTTATTTATTTATTTATTTATAAAACTTCATGCACAAGTACATAGGCGGACTTAATGCCACAGGCATTCTCTACCAGTCAACCAAAGGTGGTGCAGAGAAAGACTCAATAGGTGCATTATTACAAGTAGGTAACATTATGTATAGAGAGAATGTACCATATCCAGGAACAATAATTTTATGAAGTGTGTAATACCATGAGGCATGTAAAATGAGATAGGTACTTAAATACACATAAGTACATAGACGTACATAAATGTATATGCTAATGAATACATTAAATATATATATACATAACGATACATCATACCCATCATAAATACTATAAACATACTTATATAGATACATTACATAGTACATACATATATTTATATACATTATACAAACACTAACTCGATATTATTCCGCTGATTCTGCCAATTTATCCAACAGTAGTTGGCGAACTTTTACCTTGAACACATGACGACTAGGAGCCCTTCTAATTTCCAGAGGTAGCGCATTCCAGAGAAAAACAGATTGTACCGCAAAAGAAGAGTGCACGAAATTAGTCTTGTGCGTAGGACAAGTCAAGAGGAGATTACTTTTTGACCGAAGGTCTTTGTTGTGAATGGTGTGAAGGTACTGAAAGAACGGTGATAAGTAAATAGGAGTAGTAGGAGATGTGAGTATAGAGAAAAGAGTAGTAAGTGCCCGCAAGTTTCGACGTTGACCCAGTTGTTGTTGAAACCAGTTTAATTGAGATCGACAAACAGACACATGGTCGTACTTGCTTAGCTTAAAGACGAACCTAATACAGTTATTTAAAAGCCTGTCAAATTTGTTGAGATGTTCCACATTGAGGTCAAAGTAACATACATCCCCATAGTCTAATATAGGGAACAGTAAAGCTTGAACGAGCATAGTCTTGGTCACGGTGGTTAGGAGGGTCCGTAGGGGATAAAATGCCCGAAGCGTCCCAGTTACTCTCTGACTAACATGAGATACTTGTTTTTGCCAGCTCAAGGTCGAGTCTATAAAGATACCGAGGTCTTTTACTGAAGTACTCAGTTGTATGGTCGATTCAATGAAAACGATAGGTGGAAGAGACCGTGTATCCACACGGTTAATCAGCCAATGGCTACCTATGATGATAGCCTGGCACTTACTTGGGTTCACGGTCAATCCAAATCTGCTCGCCCAGCTGTTTATTTGCTCGAGGTCCTGATTAACGCTGTTAATGGCATCATGTATATCTCCCACACCCGCCTGAGCGTAGACCTGCAGATCATCGGCATATAAATGATACGCACATCGAAGATTTTTAGTTAGGAGGTTAATGAATATCGAAAATAATAATGGAGACAGTATACCGCCTTGAGGAACACCAGCATCCGCGTCGCACCAGCACGAAAAACTTTCATGCAGGCGAACCGCCTGCCGGCGCCCCTGAAGATAATTTGAGAATCATTCCAGAGCATTTTGGTCATTTTCAAACTAAAATTGTAATATCATTTCTCTGTTCCACAATCGTTTCACAACCGGCTTACAGGTGGCTCTCTACATCGCTCTGATGCGTATACGGTATCCAATAAACCTTCACGAAACTTAATTAACTGAGTTGGAATTGGACAATTGGACGAAACATCCCCCAAGGATTAGGACGATTGCGGGTTCGTGTACTATCGTGAGTGTTGTGTTAGGAGTGGGTTCCCGTCGGAAGTGTAATGACCACAATTTGAACCTGGGACCTCTCTTCTTCCTAAATATTTTAATCGCTGTCCACTATTCGGGCTCTTGAATAATTATCTATGCATTGTTCCTGGTTGCATCCGTGGCTTTCACCTGGGAACCCAGGGTCCACTTGCTCTTTCTCCTGCATTCGATTTGGGTTTTACGGGAGTAACTGCCGTTAGTAACCTCAACCTCACAACCTCAAGCCAGTGCTAGTCTCATCAACCAAATTCACCAATTTGGTTGATGAGACCAGCAAATAGTCCAATTCACGTGCTGATTAACGAATCAGCAGGGGAATTGGACCCAGAAGATGATGCGCTCTACATACTACGACTAATTACTTCATACTATATTCATGAAGAATTTTATGATCTAGGACTTTTCTAATAACTCCAAATGTAATTTAAAGCAAACATGTAAAAACAAATTCATGTAAAATGTTGATAAATGTTATTTTTTTTAAATAATTAAGTTATTATGTTAATTATGTGTAGTGGCAGCGGAGGATGCAAAAAAAACCTATTTTAAAATAAGAAATTTAATTTAAGTAAAAGTACAATATAATTGAATTACTTATTTCTAATATTACTAGCTATGTCGGCGATCGACCAAAGAAATGAGTCCCTTTCCTTGAATATCACGCCACGCCGGTCGGTGTCGTCTTCGACGCGTTGCGCAGAGTCAGCGATGTACGGGCCGCGCGTGTAACATCCAATACAATTGAGGGCAATGCATATATATACTAGCAATATTCTTAGGATATGTCTGCGTAACACCTCCCCCCTAAGAACAGCGATTATTGACGACAGGTGTCGTGAATTGAGCTGGGAGGTTGTCTGGATCCATCCTTCTTCCTGCTGGAATAGCGTAGACTGCTTGTAGATTAATCGGGCTATTATTTGATTCCGTTTCCTTAGGCTTCATTTGTTTTAAACGATATTTTCGATATGCCAATCCGCTAATAAGTACAGATGCACTTAATAGTAGTATGTACATTGGTATAGTCGTATGATATAGACTGCTATCCGGACTGGTTAATGGGTTAACTGATTGTTGTAACGATATCTTCGTATTTGTGGCATGTAAATGGTCCAAATTGATAGAGTTAAGTTTAAATTGCGGTTGTAACATCGGGTTATTATCTTCAAGTTTTGGTACATCTATGAGTTTCAATGCTTGACCTTTTAATCGATCTTTACTGTTAGATATTCTAAATTCAGATATTTCTAGGTAACAGTTGGGTGGAATTATAACGAGGTAGCTGCCTTGGATTATTTTGTAAAGATCTTGTCCACAAGATAATCTTGTCTTAATTGGTTCTGGGAAGCTGATAGTGTAATGGCGATCATCAAGTTTCTCGTAGGCTGGTCCTTGTAGTGAGACGACAGTGGAGCTGCAGTACGACGTCCTTTGCTGATGAGTGATGAGGGCTTGAATACAGTCTTCAGATTTTCGGCTATAGTCGTTGCGTATCTCTTCACATAGATAGCCTTTTGTGGCCTTCGGGCATTCTGCCTCTATGTACTTAAAATCTTTCAAATGGATGGCAAGGAACTGGGAATGAGGAGTCAGAATCTCATGATGTTTATTAGGGACAATGGATATCTTATACAGATCATAAGTTAGAGGTATTACAACAGGAAACTTAAAAACTAATACTATCTCATTTTTTACGTAGTACTTTAATAATATCGTAATATTCGCGTATATCTAAATCTAATATTCTATCTTTACCATATATATGATTTAATCTCACAATAATAGTCCTAATAGAATCATAACTAATGGCATCATGATGTGTCGTCGAGGTCCTTATGAATGCTAGAACATTTTGTAATCTATTTATCTCTTGAGAAATGACATCTACGTTATCGCTAACGATAAAGATCATCTGGGCCAAATGAGCGTAACTGACCGTGTCATGATATTTTTCTAAATTTTGATTTATATGTTTAATTAATTTAATTAATTTATTTTGGTTGTCAACGATATTATCAATTACTCCCGAATGTTGGGACATCCAATCTTTAGTTAAGCTAAGATGATTGTTAAATTCCGTTACTAACTTATTATTACTATCCTGAAGGGTTTTCACAGCATCATTGAAATGGATTGCATCTGTATAATCGACATTACCGGTTATACTTTTAATGACGGACCCGAGACCATCGATAAGACCCCTTTTTCTACGACTTGTCTCAAATGATTGAAGTTGCTTTAGCACAGTGTGAAGCTTATGTTTCAAATAATTAAATCAAATAATTATTAAAATTTTGGTGTGGCTGCTGTTGCGGACGAGGAGGTAGCCTAAAAACGTTGCTTTGTGGGTTATAATTTGGTGGCGGCGCGCGGAACATCTGTTGCATACGTGAGGGGCCACGTGTCTGTTGAAGTTGAGGTACGTTAGGCCTCCAACCTTGGTTAGATGGTATATACATAGGCTGAAAACGCGGCAGGTTAGGCATACTAACTAACGGCTGTTTTGAGGTACCTGGCATATTAGCCATTGAATGATTCGGAGCAAAATTATTTAAAGGTAAATTATATTTTGTATTAAACATTTGATGGGCATCTTTCTTATTAGGTAGGGTATCGCTACGCTGTTGCATGTAAAGTGTATTGAGTTCCTCTTGCACATACTCTAGAGCTTTCTCCATCGTTTCGGGACGCATATAACGTACTCTCGATCCTAAAGGGTCTTTTAAACCTCGCAAATAACATTGTAAGGTAAGTTTTCTATAGAGATCTCGTTTTGCCTGAATAGTAGTTTCTAAAGTCTCATGCAATGAAACATAAGTCATCACTGTGCTGAATCACTCCCCCCGCGCGCCC
This sequence comes from Cybosia mesomella, assembly GCA_946251805.1. NCBI lineage: Eukaryota > Metazoa > Arthropoda > Insecta > Lepidoptera > Erebidae > Cybosia > Cybosia mesomella. The sequence continues at coordinate 10,266,425 of OX276394.1, read as the reverse complement.
TCGAGGTGTAAACACGTTACCACGTAGCTCTGTACTTTATAAAATTAAAACCGGAGTAAAAAGTTTGCGATTGGTCTGGAAGCATATGCCATTGTGTAGATAGTGATACAGGCTTTGCAGTGTTCTAAACAGCTTTTCAATCCATCTACTGAATCAAAAGTTATTGAAGATTTTATCTACATCAACTGCAAAATTATTTGAATTCAACTCGTAAGTGAGGCGCATGAGTCATCTGTAACGGGTCAGTAAACGTCCTTCGCTCGGCAGACGTCGTGTCGCCAAGGACGATCGGAAGCTGTCGGATGCAGTCGGAAACAATCGCAGTACACCGGAACACGAAGATATACGAGTGCAGCGATCGGCGTGACTCGCAAATATAGATAACGGGACAATCGAATGGTTCAAGATTACATCAAAATATTACCACGTGAGTTGTGCTGCCTTTTCTTATAGGTACAATATCTATAATTACATTACCTATTAATTTTTTGCCACACTACGCACAATAATATTGGTAAACAGTGTTTGTTTATTATATAATATAATGTTTATTATATAATGCCGAACGTTAAGCGCTCTCCCCAGAAGACTAGTACTGTGACAAACATGGCAAAAAATACAGATGAGGTTTTGAATGTTTCCCAAAGATCCAAAAGGAAATTTGAGCATGGAGATGATGGAATTGCTGAATTGCGGACTATGTTTTCAACATTCGAGACACAGCAAGATAAAAAGTACACAAAATTATTAGCTACTGTGAGGGAAATCAAGGAACAGAACTTGAACATATCTTCCTCTATTACCTTTCTCTCTGAAACGTATGATGATCTCAAGAAAAAATTTGATGTTCTCGAATTAGAACGTAAGGAAAACCTAACCCATATACGAAAGCTAGAGGAAAGGGTCGAGCTTTTGGAGAAAAGGAACAAATCTTCAAGCATAGAATATAGAAACATCCCTTCTAAAAAGAGTGAAACAAAGGACGACCTTTGTAATTTAATTATTAATCTTGGTAAGACTTTGGAAGTGCCGTTAGAAAAAAATGAAATCCGCGATGTCTATCGCACTACCGCCTCCACATTACAGGACAAACCGCTGATTGTAGATTTTACTTCAATTATTAAAAAAGACAGTTTTATGAAATCTTTCAAAGATTATAATAAAAAAAACAGCGGAAATAAGCTGTCTACTACAGTTCTGAACAAAGACCTACCTGCAAAACTAATATATATATCTGAAAACCTTACTCTTAAGATGAGACGAGTGTTCTTCGCGGCCCGAAATTATGCCAAAATAAACCACTATGCTTTCTGCTGGACCGCTAATAGCAATATTTACCTCCGAAAGAAAGAAGGATCTCCAGCTATACGAATTACTTCTGAGGCGGACCTTTCCAAATTAAACACGCAAGCATGACTATTTTTATTAATGATTTTGATATTTCTATTTTTAATTTATAACTTAATATTGTCAATTTTTATCGTTTTGTTATTAATTTTTAGTTTTTACATTTACTTTTTATTATGTTATCAAATTTTACAAATCGAAATTTATTGCATGTTTTATCTAATTTATTTTAAAAAGGTTATTGATTTATATAAACAAACAAATTACACTAACAAAATTAATTTTACAATATTTTCCCTAAACATTCACAATATTCACTATAAAGTAAAGGGTTCCAAGATTATAAATTGCATAAAAACTTCCTACTATCGGTTCCACTTTAGGGTCACGCTGTTATCTTATACTCTTAATGGATGATTTAACTGATATTACTGATGACCTGGAAGCTATAAGCGTTTCCAAATCGGTTCTATGCGACCCTGAACAGAGTTCGCGGCACGTTGACAAAGAAAACAATTCTCTAAACGTGTTTCACTTGAATATATGTAGTGTAAACAAGCATTTCAATGAGTTAGTTCTTCTTCTACACTCCGCAGACATTTCATGCGACTTTGTAATACTGTCGGAGAGCTGGCTAAGTAAAGTGGGTAATTTACCGACGCTGCAAGGCTATACCAGCTATCAATCCACATATGCGAATCAGAACGCGGGCGTCTGTATTTTTGTACGAGCCAACTTAATTCATACTGTATACCAACCCTCATTTTTGGATGCCAACTGCCTTGTATGCACAAGTGGTGAGGTCGCTATTATTGCCATTTATCGATCCCCGTCATTTGCTAACACTGATAATTTTTTAACGAGTCTTAATGACACTCTAATTTCACTTCGCGCATATAAAACCATAGCAATTATTGGAGATATTAACATTAACATTCTACCTGATCAGCTTAATGCCAAATCAGAGGAATACCTTGACATTTGTTACTCGCACGGACTTCTGCCGGCTCATCTAATACCAACACGAAATGATTCATGTCTGGACCATGTCATGTTAAAAACAAGAAGATCTGCTACCACTCTGGTATGGAATACCCATATTACCGATCATCTTCCCATGTTGTTAAGTCTGAACTCAAAAAATATTATAAACAAACCTAAATGCTTTACTCAGCGAACCGACCAGCTTGCAGTGATCACTGAGTTGAAAACATATGATTTTTCAATTTTATATGAAATCAAAGATGCAAATCATGCAGCTGAATCCTTCACATCGATTGTGTCTGATGTTATACAAAGACATACTAAACAAATCAAAATACCTCACCGCAAGAAAATTATTCGTCCATGGATTACAGCTGGACTTTTGAAATGCATAAAGCATCGGGACTCTTTACATCAAAGAGCAAAAGCAGATCCTACAAATATAGTACTTCAAGTTACCTACAAGCGCTATAGAAACTTTTGCAATAACTTGCTGCAAAAGATAAAATCCGCGTATGACCGCACCCAATTCCAGAATGCGAAGGGAAATATAAGAGCCACTTGGGAAGTCATCAAGATGATCACCGATACTGATCGGCCAAACGCGCTACCAAATGAGCTCCTAAGCTTACACAGCACTCCGAAGGACTCTGTGAATTTTATTAATAAGTATTTTGTTAATGTTGGAAAGTCACTTGCAGACAAAATTCAAAATAACACATGTGATAATAAATCTTACAAATCGTTTGTTGCTCCGGATAGCAACATGTTGGTTAACTCTATGGCTCTGCCTGATATTACCGCCTCAGAATTGGACACAATAATTCATAGTCTCAAAGACAAGTGTGCGGTGGGATGTGATGATATCAGCACTTTTTTGTTAAAATCTCTACACCAACATCTAAATGCACCTCTGAAGTATATTTTTAACCTAGCTCTTTCCACTGGCACTTTTCCGGAGGCCTTTAAAAAAGCTCTTGTACAACCAGTCTATAAGAGTGGGGACAGAAGCCATGTTGTTAATTATCGCCCTATCTCAATCCTGACAACAATATCAAAAATTTTTGAAAAATATATTAACACAAAGCTGATTGACTACCTAAATCAATTTAATATAATTGCCCATAATCAATATGGTTTTGTTAAGGGAAAGTCTACGGAGGACGCCGTTATGGACCTTACAGAGACTGTGATAAAAAGCTTTGATAAAAAACTTAAGGCGCTCGCCATATTCTTAGATCTCTCAAAGGCGTTTGACACGGTTTCTGTTCCTATTCTTCTGGACAGGATGGAGGCAATAGGCATTAGAGGAATTGTTCTTGATGTATTTCGAAGCTATCTTAGTGGTCGGTCTCAGTGCGTGAGGATTGGTAACTATGTCAGCGATGAAGAAACCATCTCTTTCGGCGTTCCGCAAGGCAGCGTATTGGGTCCAACTCTCTTCATAATATACATCAATGAGCTGTGTCGACTTAAGATTCCAAACTGCAAAATTGTTACTTATGCAGATGATACGGCATTGATTGTACATGGAGAGAACTGGAATATTGCCTATAACAACGCCGAGAGAGCACTTTCTTCAGTTATGTCTTGGCTGGCTGCCAATCTGCTCACACTGAATATCGAAAAAACTGGATTCGTGACGTTTTTTCCATCTGCCGCTTTACTACCCCAGGATGGGAGTACAGTGAAAGCTCACTTCTGTAACCCAGTAGGTTGTGACTGTAGTTGTCCTTCCCTTAAACAGATGTCTTCCATAAAATATCTGGGTGTACATATAGATGCTTACTTTCGTTGGAATAAACAAATTGAATCCATGACGTCACGCGTTAGAAAACTTATTTATATAGTCAAAAAGTTGAGATCTTCCGCTGACGGCGGCACCCTAAAATTGGTATATTACACATTATGTCAATCAATAATATCTTACTGCGTTTCAGTGTGGGGGGGAGCATGCGCCACCAATATGCTAAGGTTGGAAAGAGCACAGAGAGCTGTTTTAAAAGTACTAACAGGTAAACCTCGAAGATTTTCTACAACACAGCTATACAAAGAGTGCTCTGTAATGACTGTGAGACAGCTTTTTGTGTTCCAAACTATATTACGTAGGCATGCATTGCTTCCGTATATTCCGAATAACAAGCGTAGAAAGGACCGTATCTGTGTAATCGAACCACATAGAACAGCTCTAGCGGGTAGAAGTTTTGCAATAAATAGTTGTCGCCTTTATAACCGTATCAACAAAATCGTTTACATTTATCCACTGCCACTTAAAGAATGTAAAGTATCACTAAAACGGTGGCTCCTGACTTTGGACTATCATGAAACTGAAAATCTGTTCGTGATATTAGTTTAAAGTCCCCATTGTGCTATACACATATCAATTTTTGCCGCAGGTTTTCTGCCGGCCGCACACACACGCACATACCACACTCACTCACTCTTTAATCTTTAATCATTTTTTACTTCAGCCCATACTCTTTACTGCATTAAAATCAATATATTGATAAATTAATAACCTTAATTATAAATTAAAATTATTCTTATATATATTTTAAATACTGCTACTACATTTCCAATTTATACCTACATGTTTAAATCATAATAATTTGAAATTGATCCTCTATCACGGAAGGCGCTGGCACCTGTGATACAATGTTTAAATATATTAGTACAGGTGCCAACGTACCACATTATGATATGTTTTTCTTCTTTGAGCTGTAATAGATAATTGTGTTAATCATTGTTAACTCTTATTTGTGCAAAATAAATTATTATTATTATCTCTTTATTTACTTTTAAATTACTTATAAATTACATTTTTAAATACATATTAAAAAAAAAAAAAAGAATATTATTATAGGTTTTGGCAACGTTCATAAAACTCCTGTGGGGTTGAAGACCCTTGGGATTGCAGAGACAAATCATTATACAGGGCTGTCTCGTCTCGATGGTCAGCGAAATTATTTATGAGTGCACTGCGAATACCATTCCAGTTGTCCGGGATGCCATTTGAATTTATTAATCTGGCTGCGGAGCCTGTAACTTTATTTAGTATGCCATTTATTAAAGCTAAATTATTTAACTCGTTACCCGGTTCTGTCCTAAAGTGAGTGAGTACTAATTGGTCACAAATATTAATGAACCGAGTTAGAACATGAGGATTGCCGTCAAATTCCGGCACTATCCTAAATGACTTATAAATGATATCTACGTCAGTATGCGCCATGCTACTATCTAATTGCCTACGACTATCTATAAAATTATTTCTACTAGATAAATTGAGTGACCTGTTGCGGTCCCGTAAATCCCTCGGATGAATAAGTAATACACACGTATAGGAAATTACACGTCGCTTCAAATTATATGAGAAAATATCACACACATAAAAAGACAAATGCAGTATTAAATAAAAGTATAAGATATTTAGGAATTAAGATAGATAGGTATTCACTTAGGTTAGGAATTTGGATACTAAGGACTTGAAAGATTCACAGTACTTACAGCATCGCTGATTTTGATTGCCGAATCGATGTCTGGATTCTCCTCGCTGGCACCACTTGTAGGTTCTGGATCGTCGCGGGGATCGATATTAGAGCCCTAGCTATCGCTAACGATCCTACCGACTGCGCCAATTATGTGTAGTGGCAGCGGAGGATGCAAAAAAAAACAATTTTAAAATAAGAAATTTAATTTAAGTAAAAGTACAATATAATGGAATTACTTATTTCTAATATTACTAGCTATGTCGGCGATCGACCAAAGAAATGAGTCCCTTTCCTTGAATATCACGCCACGCCGGTCGGTGTCGTCTTCGACGCGTTGTGCAGAGTCAGCGGTGTACGGGCCGCGCGTGTAACATCCAATACAATTGAGGGCAATGCATATACTAGCAATATTCTTAGGATATGTCTGCGTAACATGTTAGTCAAATATTTAAATTACATAGCCACAAGAGATGACTCATTTTGGCCCACTGGAAGTATTTTAGACTGAAGTAAATTGTTAACCTGATTTATAAATTTACTCTTTAATTAGTTTTACTTACTTGGATGCAGGTGGTGAGGGTTGTGACTGTGTGCACCTCTGCAAAATGATGGACCAGCTTCTATTTAAGCCCGCTGCGCCCCAACGCGGAACGCCTGCACAATTGAGAAATTGAATGTTAACAACTTACTGGTTAAGGAGTCGACTTTATGTTCGAGATATCCCAGGTGTGATGGCCAGGTCCCAGGTCCTGGCCTAACATAAGTAATTTAACTTAGCTGGAGGGTATAGGGTGAAACTAGTAATTTCGGTTACTAATATTCTTTTAAACATATAAAATGTATGATATTGTCGGAAGTCTACGCGAATGTCACACATTGAAATAAAACTATTTTTAACGGATTCTATCGCGATTTATTGGTGTTATTTTATATTTTACATTGATCCCGACGTTTCGGTCAGCAGCCATGGTCACGGGGGGACTAGGTAAATATGGTTGTTGTCTTGCAGTTTGAAGTGTAAGTTATCTCAAAGTACCCGAAATATGTTGAATTGTTGGTGTTACTATTTACGCAGAATGAGCTCTCAGTGTCATGAAGTCTTGTTGTATTTTGGTTTTTCTTGGAGTTAATTAAGTGACTTAATAAATTCCAAGAAAAACCAAAATACTTATACTTAATACAAAAATACTTATACTTATACAAAATACTTAATAAGGCTTTTCTTGGGTTTTTTTAGTTCGCAGTTTATATTCTGTACACTTTAACTATTCATGTGCTTGAACTATGAGCAAAATCCAACTACCGATTTTGTTGACATTTGATCTAGAATAACTTGTTTGGCAATGGAGGGATCGATGGGGGACTTTTGAAACTACTACTACTACTAAAGACGTCTAGCAACATTCAGCTATTTCGTAATTTTTGCAATCTATACTTAATAATATAAACAGGAAAAATTTGAAATCGATAAACTCTGAAACTACTGAACTAATTTCAAAAATTCTTTCACTATTAGTATGCTACATTCATGCTGAGTAACAAAGGCTACTCTTTATACCGAAATTCCCATGTGATCAGGACAAGGGCGGGTAAACCGCTTAGCGATGCTAGTCTTAAATATTTATTTTGATGATATGGCTATACCAATGAGCGGTCTTGCACCAACGGATCGCCGCCACTTTCGATATTTCACCTAAAACTAAAAAATAAAATTTAAAATCTTCGCTACTATATTACCAGGAAGGACAAAAAACACAACAAAACTATTTCCCTATTCTCAAAATATTTAAAAATTGTTGCAGAATTGTTTTATAACACAGATATATCATGTCAGAGACCAACATGTTAAATTACAGCGGGTTGTTTTTATAACTGATTTTAGTAAATTAACGCCGGAACATGTAAAATAGAACGATTTATTATTTTAGTTTTGACAAACATTTTGCCACGAAATCCATAGACATGTAGCTAAGAGCTCGTCCGACTGTGGCGCGGAATTCTTTAATGGACAAGTGCCAGCATACTTCTTTTAAATTACTTATTGTTTTACGCATCTCTAAGCATTCTATTATAACAACACTCATATATGCGCCGCTCCGAGTGGGAGTACTTCTCGGTCTGACGGCAATTTACGATCGTTTGATTTGCCCTCTTAATCTTGACAAGACGAAACAAAATTTCGTGTCAATCTCGTTTATGGTTTCTTAAACGCTTAATGCCTTTATTTGTTTTGTACTGGCATAACCGTGCATAATCATGCGCAGATTGAATTCACTTCTACTCCTGCACCGTGCATATGAGCTAATTTAGGAAGGCTAGGAAATGTTCTGACGTCAGACGTCATTGGGATACAAATCATCATCTGCTTCTAAATGAATATGAAAATGAAAAATGAAAAAATATTTATTGCCAATAAGAGTACAGTTTTTAACAAAGTGTCCGTTGGCCCTACACTAGGCAAGCCTTTCCTGTGTGTACCTCTTACGATTACACAAGTTACATTTGCTTGGTCGACATTATTACTCTTATATATATTACGTAACTGTTTCTTATGTAACTGTTCGTTTTCCCAAATAAAGAAAAATAAAAATAAAATTATCTTGTAAATTTACATGCGTGTGTGTGTATGCGAGCATGTGTATCTGTGTGCACATGTGTGTGTGTGTGTGTGTCTGCATGCGTGTGTGTGTGCATGGGTGTGTGTTTGTGTGTTGTGTTTTTGTAAATATACTTATATATATATATATATATAATATATATATATATATATATATATATATATGTATATATATATATATATATATATATATATATAATATTAAAGAATATGTTTTAATGCAAGTCAAAACAAATTAATTTGGTAAGAGTATTTCAGTGGCTTCATATGTCATTGTGGTAAGCCATTTTGTTACCTCTTTTTTTGATGATGATGAAATCATACTTCAGACCCGAATGGTAGTCTTCTGAGTTTCTTACTCATTATCAAGAAGAACTACATAAACAAACATGTGCCACATATTTGCATACATTGTGGTTTGACTCATGCTAAAAATTAAAAAAAATCGTAATGATGCTTGTAAATTTACATCGTAAGTTTTATTTTACATCGCTGCTACATGATTTGCACCCAATAAAAGCAAAGAGGCGTTGTAATAAATCAATTTCACAAAATAATAACAATGTCCAAATAAGAAGCCACTTATGAAAATTAAAATTTTAGTACCCATTGACAAGGGCAAGTATTAATAGTCAGTATTAATTTTATATTATGCTTAGCTATTAGACATATTTAATTTAGTCAAAAAGTATTGCAAAATAATGTTGTAGGCACCTATTAGATAAGGGCACGCCGCAATAGCGGCGGTAAGGCCCATCATGGAGGATTGGCTAGAGAGGCGACACGGAAGCCTCTCGTACCGACTGACGCAGGTGATCTCCGGGAAGGGGTGCTTCAGGGACCACCTGCATCGGATCAGGAAGGATTCAACGCCTGAGTGTCATTACTGCGACGCGAGCGAGGACTCAGGGCTGCACACGCTGGCGGACTGCCCGGCGTGGGAGGTGCCGAGGCGTGACCTCGTGGCAGCCATCGGGGTGGGAGTCCTCTCGCTCGGCAGCATGATTGCGGCAATGCTGCGGAGCACGAGCGCGTGGGCCGCCGCCACCTCCTTCTGAGAGCATGTGATGCTCGCGAAGGAGATGGCGGAGCGCGCCCGGGAGAGGTTCAGAACTCTCCCGGCCCGCCGAGCCCGCAACATGCTCGCCGCGCGTCGCAGGCGACTCAGGCGCCGGAGGTCGCTTAACAACCTCCGTCCTCCATGAGCGCTGGCCTGGGGTTGGCAGGTGAGGCCGCCTGTCACCCCAGCAGAAGCAGGCCGGGACGGTGGGGCGACTAGCGCCAAGACGGGGACACCGTGGTTTCCAAACCCGAGGGGGCCATCTCGAAACCGGAGATGGCCCAGGGTCAGTCGGGGTGCGAGGGATATGCTCTATGGGTAACCTTACACCCCGGCGTCTGAAGACCCGAGACGGCGTGCGGTTTTAGTTGGTTCAAGCCCGACATAACCGCTGGCCGGCGGGGGGGGGTATCCGAAGGGATTTCCGCACGAAAAAAAAAAGGCACCTAATAGATAATAACACTTAGGTAGACTGTGAAACATAGCATACAGCCGTCAATACCTACTACCTACAAGTAATCCCCTGCCCCGTTATATCGATTTCAATATTACAGGACAAGCCGGTCAAAATATATGCGATCTCAGCCTTTTCTAGCCCTAAACAGTTAAATGATCAAAATGTAATCAATTTAGGGTTTGCACTTTTTTAACTTCAAACTGCATATCATAATTTCAGTACTCTCAGCCGGTAACTATTTTGTATCAGTATTTCAACAAATAAAAAAGTCTGCGCCTGGAGAATCTATGATTGGCAGCTCGTTATTGAATATAACATTCCCGTGTTATTTTGATATTATGTTTTAGTGTTTGTTTCCACGTTGCGGTAGTAAATCCAAGATTTATGAATAGATACACTCGAAAATAGCTCAGTGAATTATACCTACGTATAGACTGGAATAAATTCGCTGCAACTATTACCTCTTCGGTCGTTGGTTACGATATCTACATGGTGAACCGCCTATTATTTTGGTCGCCAGGTACCATTCCCAACTCGTGTGTATTGTGGCCCGGCCCCTTTCTCCCCTCGATATAATAATCTATGCCAGGTACTTTCTAGTATATATATAATTATCTATGCCAGGTACTTTTAGAATCTTACAGGAAAACGTAACGGTACAATCAGCAAAAAAAGAAACTAACTTAACTCATTACAATTTACAGATTACCTCAGGTCTCACGTAATGATAAACAAAACATGAAATGAGAACTTTGTCCTCTGAGGATTACAAAGATATTTACTTTTTCACCAACTATTATATATAAATACACCTTAAGATAAACATCGTGTATAAGTTAGTATTCAGCCATTTTTATCGTTAACTGTACTTCAAGCTCTTCAACTTCTTACGCGACCATTTTAAGAAAACTATGCAGTTTCGGATCCTCAGCTGACTTCCGCGAGGCTTCATGACACAACTCTTTGAAGCATTTGAGGAGTTATTGCCCTAAAGGAAAGACCGATCTCGTGAACCAAAAATACTTGTGGCCAAAAAAGAATCCAATATTGCAAGAGACAGCCAATAGTTGATATTATGAATGTTGAAACTTTGAAGTTCCACGTTGACATTAGCTCCTCTTATAGGTATTCTCACTCACTATTAAAACATCAAAGTACATTAAAACCACAGATTACATTTTTTTTTGTTTTTTTTTTAAGATTATTAGTAACCGAAATTACTAATATTCCACCTAACCCCTCCAGCTAAGCTAAATTGCTTGTGTTAGGAGTGGATTCACGTTGCTAGTGTAATGACCAGGATTCGAACCCGGGACCTCTCGATCGTAGGCTCGACTCCTTAACCACTAAGCTACCGACGCTTCAACAACCGCGTCTATGTCTCGGATGCAATCGAGGTAATCCGGGTGACCCTGATTGCATCCGAAGCATTCAGCTCGAAGTCCGGGGCCCGCTTTCCATTTTATGTCTGGCTTATTTTGACTATTTTGGCAGCGAATGCCATCTAACCTCTCAACCCTCAGAGGAAAGACTGCGACAGAACCTGTTCTGTTGCCATTTTTTTCCTTTGTAGGAATATTAAATATGTGAAAGTTTGTGAAGATGTTTGGTTGTTTGCTGCTCAAATGGCTGAACGGATCTGGCTGAAATTTGGTACAGGGATAATTTATAGCCTGGAATAACACAAAGGCGACTATCTATCCCTAAAATAGGCTCCCCTGGGTTGCGGGATCGTAATTCCAATAGTCATTTTAGTTTTCTAGTGCTGTTTCTGTTTACAGAACACCCACTACAGAAAGCTGTCATGGTTTTTAGGGTTCCGTTGCCAAATGGCAAAAAACGGAACCTTTATAGATTCGTCATGTCTGTCTGTCTGTCCGTCCGTATGTCACAGGCACTTTTTTCCGAAACTATAAGAACTATGCTGTTGAAACTTGGTAAGTAGATGTATTCTGTGAACCGCATTAAGATTTTCACACGAAAATAGAAAAAAAAACAATAAATTTTGGGGGTCCCCATACTTAGAACTGAAATTCTAATTTTTTTTTCATCGAACCCATACGTTTGTGGAATCTATGGATAGGTCTTCAAGAATGATATTCAGGTTTCAAATATCATTTTTCTGACTGAATAGTTTGCGCGAGAGACACTTCCGAAGTGGTAAAACGTGTGTCCTGTAACTTCTAAAATGAGAGAATGATAAAACTAAAAAAAATATATGATGTACATTATCATGTAAACTTCCACCGAAAATTGGTTTGAACGAGATCTAATAAGTAGTTTTTTTTAATACGTCATAAATCGTAAAACGCAATTTACCTTTCATTCAATAAACTCGAATATAAAATTATAAAAAAAGCATTATTATGTTACTTGCTGCTACGGAACCCTTCATGGGCGAGTCCGACTCGCACTTGGCCGATTTTTTTACTCATGCTATAATCAAAGTGTTTGAAAAAGATATAGCCGCTCGTATCCTCCTTTAATGTGTCTCTAATTCTGAAGTTGTTGGAAATAGCCTATCGTAATATGTATAATTAAACTGTAGATACCCAATTGTTACTCTTTGTAGTTTATTCCATCCTTCTGGGTATATCTTATCCTTCAGCATAAAGAAAATGATAGTGTTGTGAGTTTTCGTACAAGAGATTTCACAAATGATTTTATATTTTGTAATCTAACACATCACAACCAAGAATCATTTAGCTTTATTCAGCATATTAAAAAAATATTAACACTACCATCCTACTAATCAGGGGCCCCAAGGTTTCGAGATAGCCCCCTCGGGTTTGGGAACCACGGTGTCCCCGTCTTGCCCCGGTTTGGACCCACCGTCCCGGCCTGCTTCTGCTGGGGTGACAGGCGGCCTCACCTGCCACCCCCAGGCCTGCGCTCATGGAGGACGGAGGTCGTTAAGCGACCTCCGGCGCCTGAGTCACCTGCGACGCGCGGCGAGCATTTTGCGGGCTCGGCGGGCCGGGAGAGTTCTAAATCTCTCCCGGGCGCGCCATCTCCTTCGCGAGCATAACATGCTTGCAGAAGGAGGTGGCGGTGGTACACGCGCTCGCGCTCAGCACCACTGCCGCAATCATGCTGCCGAGCGAGAGGACTCCCACGCCGATGGCTGCCATGAGGTCATGCCTCGGCGCCTCCCACGCCGGGCAGTCCGCCACCGCAGCCCTGAGTCCTCGCACGCGTCGCAGTGATGGCACTCAGGCGTTGGCTCCTTCCTGATCCGATGCAGGTGGTCCCCGAAGCTCCCCTTACCGGAGATCACCTGCGTCAGTCGCTTCCGTGTCGCCTCTCTAGCCAATCCTCCATGATGGGCCTTACCGCCGCTATTGCGGCGTGCCCTGCGCTTGGTCGCCCAAGTCGTTCCTTCCACTCCACCACGATGGCCTGGCGGAGCTAGGACTACACGGCCTCGATATCTTGAGGCTCGGGTTTGCATCCCTGCTCCCGCGCCAACTGTACCAGTGGCGAAAGGGCTCTCGCCTCCAGGTCCCATAGCACGTGACGGCGGCGCCGTCTACGACTTCACCGCGAAGCACCCAGTCGTGTCCGATGTTCCACAGGAGCGGTCCCAGGACCGATCCCTGTGGAATACCACACATCTCACGCCGACTGAGACCGGTCACGGTTGGGTAGATGACGGCTCTCTCTATACGGCGAAGGTAGAGAGGCACTTCGTGATACACGAGCGCCTCCATAATGCAACTCCAGGGCAAGGTGTTGAACGCGTTGGGACACAGCCAACATCACCTCACCCCGGGCTACTGCATCCTCTGCCAGAGCCCTCACGCGCATGATGGCATCCACGGTGGAGCGCCTCTGGCGGAAGCCATATTGGCCATCCGCCAGGTCCGGCCCCACTCTTGAGAGGTGCTCGACGAAGCCTACAATCAGGTACCTACATAATGTTAACTAGTGGCTCGGAAAATAAAATCGTAAAAAAATACTATAAAACGATTGCACCACCACCTACCGAGTGCAATAGTAAATGTAAACAACTTATTTCAAAACTTAAGCACTTTCCAAATAAAGGAATTTCATGCAACCGCCCATCCCTCATTTGCCCCCTTAGGGGTGAAATTTCCAAAAACGCCGAAATACGTGTACGATTAGTTAGTGATTAGTGAGTGTTAGTGAGTATGATTATACAACCGTACGCAACCTTTCATCGCCTATTTTACCCCCTTAGTAGAAAGACTCTGTGTTGATGAATCAGTCAGTTAGTCAATCGGGTCGGTCAATATATAGGTATGTATAGATGTGTGTGATGTACCATCATAAAAAACTAGCTGATGCCCGCGGAGGAGGTCGGTTATCGTTTTTTGGTCATATCTTTTTTTTTATACATATAGAACCCGTCAATTTGACTTCATCTCGCCTGATGGTAACCTGAAAGTAAAGTCTCAGGAAAGAGGGTCACCATTACATACACGTACCATGTTAACAATGCTGGCACTCAGCTTGACGGCCTTATCAAAAGAGGATCTTCGGTTCTACTTAACCAATTGCAATCAAACATTAGGTAGATTTTAATCTATTTGTTCGCGATGAATGCAAAATAACTGAACGGATTTTTATGCGGTCTTTTAGAAAGGTCTTAGTCAGACTTAAAATCTGCCGTATGTTTGATTGCAATTAGTTAAGTAGAACTTGAGATATGGCCTAGAAACGATAAGTGATCTTCGCGCGGGCCACCAGAACTTCATCCGTCAATCAGCCGGTGTCCTGGCTTACAAGTGAGGTTGACTTGAGTCCCCTATATACGCCATCATCATCATCAAACCACTCTTAAATAAATTCACATTCACTAGGTTCTGGACTCGAATCTCATCTCAGTATGAGATAATAAAACTTCGCTTCCAAAACTTTGCTTCCAATGTGGTAAGTAGAAGTGAGGATGAACGTGAGCATATAAGACGCATTTCGCATTAGTATTCTGAGGGATTTGGCCTAAGTCAACCTTATTGGTCAAATTAGCAGACTACACCTTTGAAATCTCTCAGGCATAAGGGAAACGACCGGGTATCGAATTCCCATAAGAATCACGTCACGTAATATTTTCCTGGAATCTTTATAAGTAAAGGATGTGTCATTCGTTCAACTGAAATATTTTACTTTGGAATATCATCGAAGGACAAAATTACCATCGGCAATCAATGTGTCAGGTAAAAATGCTTTCAGATGCAAAAGCTCTCTAGGATAAACCTACGTAAACGTTCGTTGAGAAAAACTGCTAGACCTCGCTGAATGGACGAATGGTCGAGAAGTCTTTTAGGAGCTAATAAGAAATTCCGCCCTTACTAGGCGAAATGTTGAGAGATAGCTCCCTTTATCTTTGTTTGCCCTGGAATACAACAAAGAAATTTCTAAATAGAATTAATTTTACTTACAAGCAAATGGCGAAGTGGAATTATGATGGTATAAGCATATAATTAGCTAAAGTATAAGCTTATTATAACAACATAGTATACAATATGTGAGTGATAATGTACCCACTTAAGATGAAAGCAGAAATATTTATTTTATCTCACCAGGCGCATGAAGAGTCGATTCTGAGTTATGAACAAATTAGATGGATTATGCCAATCCAGATTTAAAAGCTTTGGCTTTGTTATACGTACCTACGTTTGTCTGGAGACACACACAACCACTTCAAACGACTGGTATTTTCGGAAAAGACGATCCGCTCCTTAATATAAGCTCTGTGACTGCATCTGTGGAATGCAACACAAAAGAAAATGTGCAGTTAGTTTAAGTACGTAGAACGAAAGAGTACTGTAGGCCTGCCATGAAATGTACAGTCCCCTTCGGTATTAGCTTAACACATTCGAGCAAGCAGTCGGGGTGCCCGGCATTGGACCATTGGGAAGGATACTGTGTGCTTATAGTCGGTTCGATTCCAACATTCCCACCTCATCGTTGACACCCATGGGGTGAAGCACGTGGGGGCTTTCATAAATAAAAAAATACCATCTGTCTGCCTATTTCTCCAGCCAACCGGCTCTAGTGTTTGATTGTATAAGTAAAAGACCATCGTCTGCGTTCCTAGTTAATGTATAACCTGCCGGTAAGGGCAGTGTAAGGCTATCATCAAACCCTAAATACCACAGATATGGAGCACGGATGCCTGAGGACAGCCAATCGTCAGCGCTTTCGACATGGCCTAACTTCAATTCACTTATACCTTGGGTAAAATATAAATAAATGGTACTATAGCAGCCTGGATATTTTAATTTCAGTAATAGCATTGGCCACCAAGCGTTTCAGACCAGAACTTCAGGAACGACCCAACATGGACCCTGGAGGCTATGCGAGCACAGAGCCGCCTAGCCTTTAGGAAGAGCAGGCAAGGCTCGGCGTATTCGGCCATTGTCGTGGGCTGCACGGCACAGCTCAGGAAGGCGCTCGTTAACAAAGGCCGACTGTACGTAGAATGTGAAGCCTGCCGGGTGGAGGACTTCACCACGGCAGTCATCTGCAGGAAGTGCTCAATGTACGGGCACAGGGAGAGGAAGTGTCGTCAAGAGAACACAAAATGCATTCGGTGCGGCTCGACAGGGCACCCTGCTGGTGACTGCCCAGAAAAACAGGCCAGATGCGCTACCTGCCACAGATTTCGCCAGAAGAGAGCGGAGGGGCACGCTACTGGTGCAAGGGAGTGCCCGGCTCGAATTTCAGCCGAAAGAAGGATGGTCGAGGCTACATCTTATTAAAAATGGCTCCATCAGCAATCATTACAGTCGGCCAAATAAACTTGGCGGGGGCAAGGCTTGCCTCAAACGAGCTACCCATTGTGGTTCAGGACCTGGGTTTGGACGTTGTCCTAATCCAGGAACAATACCACGACACGGAGAGCCGCATTGTGTCATGCGGGCCCAGTGCAAAAGCTGGGGTGCCCATTGCTCGCAGGGCCCTCCCATGCGCCCTCTTACAACACCTGTCCACCACACACTGTACGGTACGAAGAGGGAACATATATGGTGTCCGCGTACTTTCAGTACGGCGATGAAATAGATGTCCACTTACAGCACTTAGGCACAGTACTCGACTCCCTAAAAGGGAGGAGAGTTATTGTTGGGGTAGACTCTAACGCTCATTCTCCGATGTGGTACTGCGAACCGCCGCAGTACACTGGACGTGGGCCAGACGTCACGCACCGGCGCGAGTCAATGGAGGCGTTTATCCTGGCCCGGGGTCTTCGAATAGAAAACCAAGAGGGTGAACCGGCGACTTTCCTGACTGCAAATGGGACGTCTAACATCGACCTCACATTAACAACAAGAGGCACTCTGGTGACAGGGTGGAGAGTGATGGCTAATGCAATAGAAAGTGACCACCGAATGATAGTGTTTAGTGTGGCAAGCAAGCCCCCTGGCGCTATTACAGAGTCCCTACCTGCCAGACTTCGGGATCGTGGTGTTGACTGGAGCCCATTTGAGGACCGCTTTAAACGTAGTAATTGGGGGGATTAAACGGGAGTTGTTCCGCCCCTGAGATCTGTGCTCAATTCCCCAAAATGGTAGCGAGCACCGCAAAGCAGACTTTAGGGGTTACTAGGGCAGGACAGAGGGGCCACCCGTGGTGGTCACCGGAATTAAATCGGATGCGACAGACTAACAACTCCCTCCGGAGGGCTTGGCAGTCTACTCGACGGGCCGGCGGGCCCGTGGAGGAACACGCGAAGGGGCGATTCCATGAGCATAGGCGTAGGTATAGAAAAGCCATAGAGGAGACGCAACTTTCTCATATTAGGAAGATCGCTGACTCTGGGAACATGGACCCCTGGGGGCATGCCTACAGAGCGGCGAGCGGGAGGCATAGACCTCCCAGTAACGTAATTAATGGCATCATATATGCCCAAGGACATGCTGAGAGTGTCGATGAAGCCATGCACAGCCTCATGTGCTCCCTGTGCCCGGACGACGATGTCTCTGTGGACACGGAGTACCACAGGCTGGTGCGAGTGATGAGCTCTGCGATGCTCTTTTTTTTTATACAACGAAGGTGGCAGACAAGCACACGGCCCACCTGATGGGAAGCAGTTACCGCGGCCTATGGACGTGTGCAACACCAGTGGCGTCACACTCGCGCTGCCGACCCTGTAAAGGAAAGGATGGGAAAGGAGTTTGGGAGGGGATGGGAAAGGAGTTTGGGCTCCGGCACTCTCACTCACCAAACGGAACGCAACAGTTCAAATACTGTTACTTGGCGTCGATATTCTGTGAGAGGGTGGTGCTTCCCCGGTCGAGTCGGCCCATTCATGCAACGGCCAAAATGACTGTTGCTTGACTCTACCACTCTAGAAATGATGACTCTAGAATAGATGCCCTCAGGAGAAGATGCCTCTCCTCCCTCTGAGGAGATAGTTAAAAGGATAGTCGGGGACCTCCCTAACACGGCTCCGGGTATCGACGGGTTGAGCGCTAGCATCGTCCAAGATAGTTATGCAGCCGCGCCGGTCGAGTTCAGTGAAATGTATAGGCGATATGTCCAGGAGGGGGTTTTTCCGGAAGTATGGAAGGACGGCAGGCTGATTGTTCTCCCGAAAGGGAACGGCAGGCAGCTTGACGACCCTAAAGCTTACCAACCCGTCACTCTGTTGCCGATTCTTGGTAAGATTTTAGAACGCGTCATTCTGAAATGTGCCCCGCAAATAACGAGAAGTTTATCGGATCGCCAGCACGGATTCACTCGGGGACGGTCAACGGTCTCGGCACTGAACACTACGTCCAGTGTCCCGCGGAGGAGCGCGTCGAAGTACGTGCAGGCAGTGTTTCTCGACATCTCTGGAGCCTTCGACAACGCCTGGTGGCCCATGATCATGCTCAAGGTGAAGCGTGGAGGATGTCCGCAAAACATCTGTAAGATGCTTGCGGACTAATTCACGGGTCGCCGGACGGGGATATTCGTGGGGGGCCGGGTGCTGTGGAAGACAGCAACAATGGGTTGCCCGCAGGGATCGGTGTTGGGACCCACGCTCTGGAATGTGCTATTGGACTACTTGCTTCGGCTTCCATATCCGGGTGTGAGTGCCATGGCTTACGCCGACGATGTGACGATCCTGACAGAGTCCGAAACTCCACGGCCAAGGCCACGGCTTCTACAGTGTTGGAGCTTGTCGGTGAGCAGGGGGGCCGGAACATGCTGGAGTTCCCTCCTGCGAAGTCTGTAACTATGACAATCAGGGGAAAACTCCAGCGGCCACCTGTCATCAAATTCGGGGGGAAATCTGTCAGGAGCGTCACATCGACCACGGTGCTGGGTATGGTGGTCGATGCTAGTCTATCGTTCGCGCGGCATGCGGTATCGATCGGGGACAGGGCGGCAAATTGCTTCGGCAAGATGTCGAGAGTATCGGCGTGCTCGTGGGGTGTCAGATACAGGGCCCTTAAGGTCCTGTATCAGGGAACCTTTGTTGCGACGGTAACGTATGCCCCGGCATGTTGGTAGGAGCGTGCGTCCTTTCACGTTGTGCGGAGTGCGCTATTTCGCACCCAGAGACCCGCCCTGGTCCTTCTGACCAAGGCGTACCGGTCGACGAGCACCGATGCGCTGGCGATGTTAGCCGGAGTCCTACCGGCTGACCTCGAGGTAATTCGGGCGGGTGAACTAGATGTGACACGTGAGTCCGTGACTACCAGGAAAGAGCTTCGGAGTGCCAAACTCAGCGGGACTGAGTCCGCTATTGCCCAATGGCAAAAGCGTTGGGACACATCGGGTAATTAGAGGGAACTTTATCGGTATTTCCCGGACGTGAAGGTTCGACTTGAGGCAACTTGGGTTGAACCGGACTATGAAACCTCGCAACTGCTCACTGGTCATGGCTGCTTTAGGGACCGACTTCACCGCATGAAGCTAGTAGACATGGGGTCATGCTACTGCGAAGAGAGTGAGGTGGAGGACGTTCACCACGCACTGTGGGAATGTCATCTCTACGGGGACGAGCGTAGGCACCTTTTGGATAACGTTACGGTTCTTCAGGTGGATCCAGTGTACTACCCGGATCTGGTAGGATCAGAGGAAAATTTCCGGTATTTCCGTGAATACGCGCGAAGGTGGCATCAGAAATGCAGTGGGCTGGAGAGAGGTGAAGAAGTAAGAGACCTAGAAGAGGCGAAATAACAGGATACATGGTGGAGCTAGCGGTACCACTGAAAGGTGGGCATACGGCGGGCTAAAGCATCCAAGGCGAACGTGTATTGTTCACGCCCCAGAAGGGGGAGAGGCTGAGATAAGGGACAAGGACGAAGAAAACAACTTGTAGGGAGAAACGTGCGTACCCCCAAAGAGCCACTGGCAAGTAAGGGTATGTATCTCCCGTGATTCGGCTTGTATAACCAGTAGGTTGTCGTGCCAGAAATATCTAAGAATACACATAAAGGGATAGATTATAGTCCGGAATAACTCATAGGCTACTATTTATCTCTATAATAGGTTCCCATGGATTGCGGAACGGGATCAAAATTCCATGCGGGCGACCCGCGGGCAACAGCTAGTCATAAATTAAGAAGATTACAAAAATAATTATACATCAATTATTTATGTACATCCTGTATGCACAAAAATGCAAACATGAAGTTTATGTTATGTAAGTCATTTATTGATTTATATCAATGTAAAGATCTTTTGTAAGTTTGTTAGTGTACTGAAGGCGACTGTACTGACAGGCGTGAGTATATGCATGTATGTGTATATATGTAATATAAATGTATGTGCGTATAGTAACAAAGCGTCAAGATACCAAAAAGGTTTACACCTGGCTAATTCTAGATCAAATATATGTAAATAATGAAAAGAAAATGAATATTACAACATTAGAGAATTAATTAAGAAATGAATACTTTCGAAATTCCTTTTGATAACACTGTAATTCAGTCGTTTTAAAATATTTAAAAGTGGAACAGTGAGATTCCTCTATCGTACAGAAGATCGTAAACAAAATGACCTTGTGTTACCAATTCTCTATCTACCTAGGTCACACTGAAAGTTATTAGAACTGGCCAGCAAATAAAAATGCTAATAAAAAAAATAGTTGAATTTTCAAATACTGAACTCTTTGTGAAGCTGCAGAAACGAGTATTTATGTATTTAATCTTCATGGACATAGTACATTGGCGGACAAAAGACTTGGAACAAATATTTAAAGCCTTCGATAAACAACCAACTGTTTACGTAAGCGGGTATTTGGCTTCAGTGCTTTTAAAAAATGTTACTTGTGAACAATGTATTAATGCCATGAAAGTTTTAAATCCAAAGCCAAATTCTTATTATAATTACATTGCGCTACGAGAATGGTGGCCGGATAAACTATCACTAACATATCCATCATTACAACTTTGCGAAAGCATAGATGTTGCAACATCTACGTTTGAAAGGGTAGTAAAACCAATTTTTTACATCGAGGATATAAGTGAATATTGTAAGACTGAGATGCAATCCAGTATCGACGTATCCTAGGTGTGTCAAACGCATAAAAATAAAATGGTAGATCAGTTGTTGCGCCGTCTGAGCCATTTACTGATTCGAAACGAATGCGGATTAATTAATACTTCGTTCGCTTTAACCGAAGAAATTTCTGCAGATTCGGCAAAGAAAGCGCAGCAATTGAGCCTTGGAAACTAGAGCCTGAAGTTTTATTTTACCATTATCACATAAAATGAATACACTACACTTTCCTAGTGTAGTGTATTCATTTTATTGAAATGTAAAAGAAAATGCAAGGAGTGCCTACATTTTTTTTTCTGTTTATCGATAAAAATTACAAATGAATAGAACATTCCTATTTCGTGATTATGTTGGTAGCTCCGGCACGTCATGTGTCATGAGTAACTTTTGTTTTGTTGGTGCTTAGTCTTAGCACACGTTCATACAAAGTGGTTTTTCTCTTTTTTTCTAAGGACTCTTAAACGTAGTGCTTATATTCTCTTTGTTGGCGGACTTAATGCCATAGGCATTCTCTACCAGTAAACCATAGGGTGGCAGAGCAGAGCTATCACGAGGTGGACATAAAAATGTAGTATACACCATATGTGTATCGTTCGTATGTACACCAGTGTACATACGAAAAAACAAAACAATATATATATACATATATACCACAGAAATCCATTTGTTATCTATACATATAATAAAATCGTAATGAGGTGAAAACTTAACATTGAATTTATTTATTTTTAAATTGCTGTTATCTAGAATCGCTACCACTGCCAAAAATGTGATTTTTTAAATTTTTGTGTGGCTGTTTTTTTGTCGATGTCCGAGCATCACTTGAAAACCGCTGAACAGATTCAGCTGAAATTTTGCATGAATATTCTTCTAGGGTATGATCACAAACTGCGCTATATATCTTCACGCTATTATAAGTGTGATAGGAGCAGCAGGCTAAAATCGACCAAATCTATTATTGATTTTTCCTTTATTATTGAAAAGCAGATCATCACGAAATTTTTCGATAGAACTCGGACATGATCAACGTTCGGACTATAAATTATCTAATACTAAAATCAAAGGTGATGAGCAGTAAAATATGAAATCTCTAAACTACAGAGTTACCTGCGTGTAAAAGATAGTTGGTTAAAGACTCAACCTTTGATAATAAATATCATCACGCTATTATGGTAGGGAACCGGGTAGAATTAATTTCGATGTTACATATAAAATTCAAATAAATTCTTCATGATAAATTATTGAAATTATATATTGATAAAATATTCATGTTGGGTTCGAAACTGCAGAAGTAAACATACCTTAATCTATTCCAAACTCAACGCTAACGAAGTCGCGGGCAACAGCTAGTAGTAGTGATATGCGTGTATGTTTATATATATAATAAACATACACGCATATCAATATAGAATAAAAGAGAGTAATTACATCCCTTGAGATGACTCTGCTAATTTCTGGAAAAGCTGTAGCCGTACTTTTGACTTGAAAACATTACGACTTTTGCTCATCCTGATTTCAAGAGGGAGTGCGTTCCATTGAGGTACAGATTAAATAATGAAAAAAGAGCCTAAGAATCTAGTAGTATGAGAAGGATATAAAAGAAGACGGTTATTTGAAGAACGAAGATTTCTGTCATGGTTTGTACATAACAGTTGGAAGCAAGAAGTCAAGTAAGTAGGAGAGTTAAGAATGTTGAAAAGAGACGTAAGTGAGCGTAAATTACGGCGATGGCGAATAGGCAACCAATTAACTTTGGAACGGGAAGAAAACACGTGTTCATATTTTCGAAGGTTGAAGATGAATCGAATACAGTTATTAAGAAGAAGACGGTCTAACTTATCGAGAAGCGTCATTTCAGAAAGTGCATATCGTGCAATAAAATTAAATTGACGTAATGGACGCCAATACAATTTCACACTTTGCATGAAGATTTTCCTTCTAGGGCGATAACTGAAAATTACATGAGTGCTGTGCGTAACAGCTGCCTAATAACAGCTGAGAAAAGTGTGACATATTAAAAGATTCGGACAAGTGCATTGGTATTGGCGATCATTTCGCATCAACCAGTTTTAAAATAAATTGGTAAAGATAGTAAAAGTCTGTGTTCTGCTGCCGTTAGCTGTACGCTCACTGCTTCAGTCAATGATTCCATCACATACGACGAACCTCAAAAGGGTATAAAAAAGGGCATTAGAAGGTTTCTACAGGGTCAGCAGCGCGAGTGTGACGCCCCTGGCACACACGCACACGTCCATAGGTCGCCGAAACCGCTTCCCTTCAGGTGGGCCGTGAGCTTGTCTGCCACATGAGTGGAATAAAAAAAAACAATTGAAAAAAGTCCTCATGTTTCTCTAATAACTATAATCTCAGTATATATAGGGTGGAATTTTGTAATGCCACCTGGAGGGAAAGTACTCTTAATACTGCAGATAGAAAATTTTACTCAAAGGAAACATTCCTTTATTTTTGAATAGAAAGCAAACTGCATTAAAAGATTTTCGAAAAATCTCTTCCACACCCGGGAATCGAACCGGCTAAAATCTGAAAAAAATATACCCTGTACTTTTATTGCATCGATCGTTAGGGTCAATTATAAGGAAGAAATCTCTCTAACAAACATGATAAATTAAATGAAAGGAAAACCAGGAAATCTGAAGTTACAAATTCAATGAGTCAAGTTAAAGCTCTTTAACTAACATCCATCTTTTGTAATGCAGACTCCTTAAGAAACGAGTTAAATGGTTTCCCCGAGGAAGAGCGAAACCAAATAATTCTACAGCAAGATGGTACTCCAGCACATAACAGCAGAATCACTACTGCCTACAATAATAACCATTTTAATACCTGGATTGGTACAAACGGCACAATCAGATGGCCTGCGAGATCGCCAGATCCCACCCCATTAGATTTTTTTTGTGGGGATATGTAAAAAATCAAATTTACAAGAACTCTTATGCGAATGACAACGAGTTGAGAGTTGAAGTTCAGAATACGATTTATAATATTCACCACAACACTTTATTAAAGGTCACTAGAAGTGAATTCGTTAAAAGAATAAATTAGTTTATCCAAAAGAATGGAGCCCATTTCGAGCAATTAATTAGTTAGTTTACCATTTTTTGTAAATATTTAAATTAATTTAAGATTCCCTGGTTTTCCTTTCATTTAATTTATCATGTTTGTTAGAGAGATTTCATCCTTACAATTGACCCTAACGATCGATGCAATGAAAGTACAGGGTATATTTTTTTCAGATTTTAGCCGGTTCGATTCCCGGGTGTGGAAGAGATTTTTCGAAAATCTTTGAATGCAGTTTGCTTTCTATTCAAAAATAAAGGAATGTTTCCTTTGAGTAAAATTTTCTATCTGCAGTATTAAGAGTACTTCCCTCCAGGTGGCATTACAAAATTCCACCCTGTATATAATACACCTATATCTTAGGTTATATACCTGCCGGTGCCTGCAATAAGTCCTGAACTATTCTACACCTTTAGGTTCTTCAAGATTGCAATAAAGTGGGCCATTGCTTGTTTCTTAGTAGTGATATAAAGGACATAATCAATAATGAATACGCCCTCAATAATTTTCAATGATCATTAGATTGCCAATCCGGTTACATTCAAAGCATGCACTTTGGAGCCCGAGGTCCGCTCTCGTATTCCTCCTTCCTGTGATTTGGTTTAAATAGACTATCTAACTCCCCAACTCCGAGAGGAAAGTCAGCGTCACAGTTTCTCGTTCATCAATCAGTACGTTCACCGGCTTGCAGGTGAGATTGGCTCGGGCCCCTTAGATATTGGTGTGGCCATATCAGTTCCAAAGAATATTTATGCAGCATGGCATTACCAGGGACCACTAGCACTAATTATAAACCGTATTAATTAGCCCCAAATATAACTGGTACGTTACGCTTCGTCGATCGCTATTTCTGATTAGCTCACCCTATTCTGTGTGGAACAAATAAAAGTGTCAAATTGACACCGTATGTCACATAGGTTCTGGCATATGACCGATTTTATAACATGAACTACATAACATACTACAAAGGCATTAAAAGATTTTTTAAAGATCATTTCGAAAGATAAGAGAATATGATTTTTGCAATTCCGTTGAAATACTGACCCGCTGCTCTATAATCAAAGTTATTTACGTTTAAAAACTATTTAATACACAGCAAAATCAGATATATACAATTTTATCATGAACTAGCTGTTACCCGCGACTTCGTTCGCGTTGAGTTCGGAATAGATCAAGTTATGTTTACTTCTGCAGTTTCGAACCCAACATGAATATTTCATCAATGTAAATTTTCAATCATTTATCATGAAGAAATGAGGTGTATATGAAACATCGAAATTAATTCTACCCGGTTCCCTAACATAATAGCGTGATGATATTTATCAAAGGTTGAATCAATCAACTATCTTTTACACGTAGGTTACTCTGTTGTTTAGAAATTTCATATTTTACTGCTCATCACCATTTTAGCTATTGCTGATTATTTATAGTCCGAAAGTTAAACATGCCCGAGTTCTATGGAACTGCCGAATTTCGTGATGCTATGTAATAATAAAGAAATTATCAATAATAGATTTGGTTGATTTTACACTGCTGTCACCATTTATCACACTTATAATAGCGCGATGATATATAGCGCAGTTTATGACGACACTCTAGACACACTTTAAGCGTTGCCTGTGTGCCTTACTCATTGACAAAACATATTACTCCTTAAATGAATATTTGAATGACAACCTTTGAATTTAACATCTACTTATTTATTTCTATTGAAATTTAATATTTGACATTAAATTTGCATTTTAATTTTTTATTTAACTTTTCTCTTGACATAAATATCTTTTACACACTAATATTTTACTTTATTTGATTTTGTTTTTTATTTATATTCCTCTATTTCGTTTAAATAATATGGCCATTTAAATGTATTTTTACATATATATTTCTATAGGTTGAGCATAGAAGAGCATATATATTTTTGTTAATGTTACACCTTTATACTACCTATGTTTACGAAATAAACTGATTACTGATTACTAGAATAATGTTCACACAAAATTTCAGCTGCATCTGTTCAGCAGTTTTCAAGTGATGCTCGGACATCGATAATAAAAAGCAGACAAACAGACAAAAATACTAAAAATCTCATTTTTGACATCGGTGTCGTTCCTAGAACACATAATAATTATGTTTTGGAAAATATTCAATTTACAGTTTTCACCTCGTTACGATTTTATTATATGTATAGACACTAAGCTTAACTTTTTTTTTATTGCATAAACCCGTGTGATACTGACGGTACAATTATAACATATAAAATACCAAAGTAAAACTAAACTTTTTCTAGGCAAGTTGTTTGATTTTATACATTTTCTGCATAAATGGATATGGAATTTTACAATTACAATCATCTAAGTCATTATCATTATCTTAGCAATGATCCCGGTTGCATTCTAGGCTATTACCTCGGAACCCAAAGGTCCGTATTCTATTTTATGTATGGCTGACTACCTTCTCACCTCCCATCTCCGTGAGGAAAGTCGGTGCCCGAGCCTAATCCGATGATCAGCAGCTTTGCCAGCTAGCAGGTAAGGTTAGCTTCGACCCCGTAGATGTTAAAAGGACCTCATACACCCCACAATCATCTAAGTACCTCCCCGCCGGCCAGCGGGGGTGGTTATGTCGGATTCGAACTGACTAAAAATGCACGCCGTCTCGGGTCTTCAGACGCCGGGGTTTAAAGCATTTCCCTCGCACCCGGCTGACCCAGTCCCATCCCCAGTTTTGAGATGGGCCCCCTCGGGTTTAGGAACCACGGTATCCCCATCTTGCACTGAAACAGGGGGCGCTTGGCGCGCCGCCGCCCCGGCCTGCTTCTGCTGGGGTGATAGGCGGCCTCACTTGCCACCCCCAGGCCTGCGCTCATGGAGGACGGAGGTCGTTGAGCGACCTCTGGCGTCTGTGTCGCCTGCGCCGCCTTCTTCTCGAGCATTGCTTGCTCGCAGAAGAGGTGGTGGCGGCCGACGCACTCGCGCTCTGCATCATTGCCGCAATCATGGTGCCGAGCGAGAGGACTCCCACCTCGGTTGCTGCCGCAAGGTCACGCCTCGGTACCTCCCACACTGGGCACTCTGCCAGCGTGTGCAACCCCGAGTCCTCGCTCGCGTCGCAGTGATGGCACTCAGACGTTGGCTCCTTCCTGATCCGAAGCAGGTGGTCCCCGAAGCTCCCCTTACCGGAGATCACCTGCGTCAGTCGGTACGAGAGACTTCCGTGTCGCCTCTCGACCCAATCCTCCATTACGGATCTTACCGCCTCTATAACAGCGTGCCCTGCGCTTGGTTGCCCAAGTCGTTCCTTCCATGATCATGTAAATACCTAAATATAGTATACATGTTATTTGTATAAATTATTTCAGATATGCTACTCGTATAAGAGAATCACATACATTTCTGTTAATAATGCTTATTACCAATTCAAAGATAACTTACAACGATAAACGTAAAAATTATCTTGTTTGTTTTCCTGATAAATATTTGTTCATTTCAAAAAATAAGCTTTAGGAGTGCTTTAGTAGGGCTTAAAATAGATTAGGCAATTTCCCGTCTAAACCATACGAATGATTATTATGCAAATTTAATTCGTCACATATTTATGAACATCTAAACGAATCTTGCATAACGTACCACACATCACATCAGCGACTCATGATTTATCGATGAACACAACTCACGATGGCCCAGCGATAAACGCGATAAAATAAAAATACATGTCTTGAAGCAGATGGCAGAAGAGATTTGGACATCAATTTGAAGATTTGAGGTGCAAGCAATCAAAAATCCACTTAAAAATGTATTCAACAAGGTTTAGATTTGTCTGTGTAAACATAGTGATGGTAGGCGAGTGGAGTGCGTGGGCTAGTTGGCTTTCTTCCAGGAATTACCTGCTGACCCTTGTATACCGATAAAAGCTAAACATTATTTACAGCTGTATACCACACTTATTGTCGTATGTAGGTGCCATTATCATAGAACCATGAAATCAAAATCTACAGGCGCCAGTGTGCAAATAAACACTGCAGTGTTAAACAATAAACATTCTAAATGTACTTCAACCAATATAGCTAGATATCTTCGACAACATATACGATTCTATTTCAAATTTATGTGGGCATTACTCATTTTAGCCAAAAAAGAACACGTTTTAAAGTTTACGCTATTTATTATAAATCTTTGTAATAAGTAATGGCTGTATCACAATACAGCCATTACTTATTACAAAGATTGTATCACCTCATATTGTATCACAATACAATATGAGGATTGATAATCAAATCTATTTTATTACAAAACTAGGCGTCTATTTCTTTTATTATTTGAAGTTCGAGTATTACACATAACTACTGAACTAAGTTTGATGAACCTTTTTGTGTGCAACAAAATTATAAATCTCGCTACTACGAAGACAAGAACGACTGCACAAGAAGGTTCAGGTTAGACAGAATCTTGAACATCTTTTTTTTTCTTACGAGAATTGGCCCTCAGGGCAGTAACCACAAGTTGTACGAGGGATACAGGGAGGCCAGACGAGCCCTCCGAGCGGAGATAAGGCGTTCCAAACGGGACGCCTTCCGCGAGCTGCTGGAGACGCTGGAACGGGACCCTTGGGGGCGGCCCTACCGGATGGTGAGGGGCAAGCTGCGCCCCAAGGCCCCGCCGCTAACCCGGTGTCTCCAGCCGGATCTGCTCGGAGGAGTTGTTGGCTCCCTGTTCCCAGCGCGGGCGGATGAACATGTTCCACCGCAGATGACTCCGCCTCGGTTGCCCATGGCGCCCGACGTGGAAGACGACGACGTGCTTGAGGTCACTTGGGTAGAAATAGAGCTGGCGCTGAGAAGGCTAAGAGCCAAACACACCGCCCCGGGACCCGACGGCATTCCAGGCCGAGCGTGGGTCCTAGCTCTAGTCGACGACGCTCTCGAGCCCCGACTGAGAGTGCTTCTCAGCGCATGTTTGGAGCGGGGCCAGTTTCCGAAATTGTGGAAGACGGGGAAACTGGTCCTCATCCGAAAGGAGGGGCGCCCGGCGGACTCGCCGTCCGCCTACCGGCCCATAGTGTTGCTCGACGAGGTGTGCAAGCTCTTTGAAAGAGTAATTGCGAAGCGCCTCGTCGAGCACCTCTCAAGAGTGGGGCCGGACCTGGCGGATGGCCAATTTGGCTTCCGCCAGAGGCGCTCCACCGTGGATGCCATCATGCGCGTGAGGGCTCTGGCGGAGGATGCAGTAGCCCGGGGTGAGGTGATGTTGGCGGTGTCCCTGGACATCGCCAACGCGTTCAACACCTTGCCCTGGAGTTGCATTAGGGAGGCGCTCGCCACCTCCTTCTGCGAGCATGTAATGCTCGCGAAGGAAATGGCGGAGCGCGCCCGGGAGAGACTTAGAACTCTCCGGACCGCCGAGCCCGCAACTTGCTCGCCGCTCGTCGCAGGTGACTCAGGCGCCGGAGGTCGCTTAACGACCTCCGTCCTCCATGAACGCAGGCCTGGGGGTGGCGGGTGAGGCCACCTGTCACCCCAGCAGAAGCAGGCCGGGACGGTGGGGCGACTAGCGCCCCTCCCCCAAACCGGGGCAAGACGGGGACACCGTGATTCCCAAACCCGAGGGGGCCATCTCGAAACCGGAGATGGCCCAAGGTCAGTCGGAGTGCGAGGGATATGCTCTATGGGCAACCTTACACCCCGGCGTCTGTAGACCCGAGACGGCGTGCGGTTTTAGTCGGTTCAAGCCCAACATAACCACCCCCGCTGGCACGCGGGGGGGTATCCGTAATAAATAAATAAATAAATAAATAAATATTCTAGGACAAATTACACAACGCCATCTAAACCCAAACTAAGCAGAGCTTGTCATATGGGTTCTAGAATGCGGATAAACATACTTAAATGCTTTTTTTTGTAAACAAATACATATTGTACATAGAAACACCCAGAACAATGCAAATATACATATTTGCATTGAGCGGGAATCGAACCCGCGACCTCTGACTTAGCAGTCAAACGCACTACCGCTACGCCACACACGTAAATAATTAAAAAAAACCTCTACAAAATCACATTAATAACTCAGACACAGGTTCGTAACATTGGTGCGTTATCCAAAAAATGTCTGCTGACCTAAACTCAACGGTCTTTCGGAAGATTAATAGTATTCTTGACAGACATGTGCGCAATACAAGTATCTGTCTGGTGGGGAACAATGCCGCTGGCAGTGATGCTCATACGCCAGCCGTGCCAAGTGACGAGCAAATCTATAGTCTGCTAACATTGCCAGATATACACGAAAAGAAAAATTGGCTAGAGCTACACACGGAAACAGAGAAATGTACATACACATGGCAAACGACAGCTTTTAACATCATTTTATTAGTTTCATCTGTAACTAACGAACCAACTAGCTATATTTTAGGACAAAGAAATCTTGGAAGTCGAATTTAACCCAATCATACACATTTGTAACCATATTCGATGCAAATAAATGATTGAAGAATTGATTGCACCTGAATAAATATTCTAGGACATATATTACATAGCATCATCTAGACCAAAACTTTTTTTTTTTTTTTTTTTTTTTACGTGAGGAATGCTATTAGGCATGCTACCTCCGATATGGGGGGTATCTGGAGGCCGTATGTGGGACTCACCTCTTCGGGGCATACCCACTAAACCTCACGATGTCCACTTCATCGCCTTCAGGTCAGATCACAGGATAGGCAGGCGTTTGCTCACTGCGATCCGGCCGGCGTTGCCCAGCGAGCGGGCTCGACTCCCAGGGGTTGGGCCAGTGCCCTTCCCCTGTAACGTCACATGTTAGCGCCCCCTGAACACTAGGGGCGCCACATCGCGGGGCCATTATTAGGTCGGTGGATCCCCCG
Source organism: Cybosia mesomella (assembly GCA_946251805.1). NCBI lineage: Eukaryota > Metazoa > Arthropoda > Insecta > Lepidoptera > Erebidae > Cybosia > Cybosia mesomella. The sequence goes on along the minus strand of OX276394.1, from coordinate 10,235,067 downwards.
ATCCTCCTTCCAAGGCCAGGCGGCTGGCGTACTGCATACGCCGCCGCCCCGACGCTGTGGGCCGACGAGGAGGAAGCGTCAAACCGCTACGCTCCCTCTCTCTGAGCGTCTCTCGTTTTGCCGTCATGACTGTCTCAGCGAATGAGACGACGGCGGCCCAGCCCTCTTCGCTGTCGACCATGGCGCGAACCACGGCCGGCAGCGAGAGGTCTTGTCCTATCTTACCTACTAGAGCCGAACGCTCCCCGCTCCAAGCCGTGCACACGACGCGCGTATGCTCCGCCGTGTCCACAGCCCCACCGCTACAGTGGCGACACGTAGGCTCCGGCTCGATGCCGACCACCTCCCACAAGTACTTCCCGAAGCAGCCGTGCCCCGTTAAGAGTTGTGTAAGGTGGAACGTTAGAGTCCCGTGCCGCCTTTCGACGTAGGGCCGCAGAATGGGTTGGATGGCCGAAACCAGTTCCTTCCCCACCGCGGACCCCTCTAGTCGGGTCGACCACCTTTCGAAGAGAACGTCGCGAGCTTGCGCTCTCCAAGTTCCGATCTCCTCCATGGTTGGCCAACCCCCGCCCCTGCGTACCAGAGTACTTCGCCGGTAAACCTGCGACAGTACCCCCGCCTCGAGATCCCACGGTAGACTGGCTGCGATTGCGCAGGCCGCCTCGTACGACACCGTACAGTACGCCCGAGCCGCTCTTTGCGCTATGGCTCGCTGCGGGCGCCGCAGCAAGACCATATTCTGAGCGCTCAGAGCATCTGCCCATATCGGCGCACCGTACAGTGCTTTCGAACGCAACACTCCGTCGTACAGGCGACGGCACGCACTACCCGGTCCCCCTTTGTTGGGGAGGAGCCTTGCGAGCATTCCGGCGTAGGCTAAAAGTTTCGGAGCCAGTTGCCGAAAGTGCTCCACAAACCCCCACCGACTGTCGAGAACGAGTCCTAAATACTTCATCCTCGACCCGACAGCGATGGAGGTGCCCCCTACCACGATTTTTGCGCCTACAGGTGGAGGTCTCCGAGGCCCGTGGAAAAACAGAGCCTCAGATTTTTCGAGAGCCACCCGGAGCCCTAACGCCTTGATGCGGCGCACTACTTGCGCCACACCAGCCGTGGCCAGCACCGCCGCATCGCGAAAATTGGGGGCCCGCGCGGTGACCAGGGTATCGTCGGCATAACAAAGTATACCAACTCCCCGGAGATTTGCACCGCGCAGGACCCAGTCGAATCCGATGTTCCACAGGAGAGGCCCGAGGACCGACCCCTGTGGAACACCGCATGACATCTCTCGCCGGACGAGCCGATCGCGCGACGGATACGCGATCGCGCGCCCGACGAAGTAGTCCCCGAGCACTTGCCTAAGGTACTCGGGAACCTTGTGGTACCTAAGTGCCTCCGCGACAGTCGCCCAAGGAAGCGTGTTAAACGCATTCGCGATATCCAGCGAGACCGCAAGGACCACTTCTCCCTGGTCGACTGCCTCCCCCACGCGTTCCCGCAAGTGCGAAATGGCATCTAGGGTTGACCTCCCGCGGCGAAAACCAAATTGACCGTCGTGCAAGTCTGGTCCTACCCCCTCCAGGTGCTTGACGAGACGAGCACTGATCACCCGCTCGAACAGCTTGCTCATCTCGTCAAGCAGTACTATCGGGCGGTAGGCCGACGGTGACTCTTTTGGGCGGCCGTTCTTACCGAGAAGAACGAGCTTCCCGATCTTCCAAGTACGCGGGAATCTCCCCCCCGTCAGACATTCCGTCATGAGGGATCGCGTATCCTCCCCGATAATCGGCATCACTGAGGTGATCAGCCGTCCAGGTACTCCGTCCGGGCCTGGGGCGCCGTTCTTCGCCTTGAGTCGCAGAACGGCCACCTCCAGTTCCTCCTCGGACACGGGAGGAATGACCTCCGCCGCTGTTGGCTCCTGGTTACGTGACGACATGGTCGGAGGGACCAATTCGTCTGCCGCCGGAAATAGGGTGCTGACCACTTGTCCTAAGAACGAGGGCTCCAGAGACCTGGTGAGTGGGGGCGCCCACGGTCGGAGCTTGTGGCTCATGACCTTGTATGGCCGCCCCCATGGATCTCTGTCGAGTGTCTCAAGCCACTCCCTCCAGGCCTCCTCCTTAGCCGACTTGATCGCTGCGCTGTAGACCGCACGGGCGGCCTGCCACGCAGCGCGAAGCTCCGCTTCCAAGACCAGGTCCCTAACCCGTCTTCCCCGGGCACGAGTGTACCGGCGTTGCGATGCCCAGCTCGCTTGCCGAAGCTCAGCGAGGTGCGGGCGCCACCAGTACACCTGTCTCCGAGGAGGAACCGGCCTTGCCCTACTCATAGCCGCGTCACAGACGCGAGTCAGCGAATCCTGGAGCTGCTCCGATTTTGCGTCCACGTCCAGATGGGTAGTGCCGGCACCAGCCCACCGTTCCACGATGGCCGCCTCGATAGCCAGCTCCCGATCCAGCGTGGCTACTCGCCAGCGCGGATTCTCTCCGCTAAGGGGACGATTACTTGACCATGCAGCCGTCGCGGGCGAGGAGGAAATGTCGAACCGAATATATCGGTGATCGGACAAGTTCTCCTCTCCCTCGAAGACTCTCCAGTTACGCGCCCTGCGTGCCAGCGCGGGGCTGGCGAACGTCAGGTCTATAATCGATGTGCCTCCTTGGGGCCCTAAGAACGTGTTCACCGTCCCCCTGTTGAGGAGCACCACGCCAGTAGACACCGCCCACTCTTCCAACGCTTCTCCTCTATCGTCGGTGTCCGGTGATCCCCAAGCACGCGAGTGTGCGTTGAAATCTCCGGCAATCACGACATGAGCGGGGTGCACCCCTTCCACCATACCCCCGATTTCTAAGAGCAGTTGCTCGAAGTCGGCGAGGGTTTTGCTGGGAGGGCAGTACACCCCGATCACTGCGATGCCGCCTAAAGTGACCGTCACACATCCCCGGCCCCTCAAGACCTTCTCGAAGGGAGCGGAGCCGGGGACGTGCAGTTGCGTAACGATCGCAACTGAGCCGTCGAGGTCACTCGCCCAGTCGTCGCGGGGGCGAACGTAGTACGGATCGGAGATCACCGTAACCGACGCCTGCCACTGCGCCATGCACTGGAACAAATTGTCCTGAGCTCCGACGCAGTGGTTGATGTTCGCCTGCAGGAAGGAGATAGTCGCCATTTATGAGTGGGCCGTATCCATCGCCTCCTCGGTCTGCGAGAGATCGACAGACTGCGAGGGCGCCACGGGGCCACCCTTCGCCGCCTGCCGTCCCTGGGGTCGCTTGCCCCGCTTCTGGTCACCCGCTGCGCAGTCTTTGCTGCCCAGCCGGTGACCAGACGCCTTGCCCCCTGCCGCGCATATCGGACAGTGGGGTTCGGCAGTGCACGCTGCGGCCGCATGGCCGGGCTTGCCGCAGTTGAAGCAAAGCCCGCTGCGGTCAATGCCCACAGTGCACTTCACTCCGATGTGGCCCGGTTCCAGACAGCGGAAACACCGCTGCTGTCTGGGCTCTAAGAGTGTAGGTCGGACGACCGACCACCCGACCAAGATTCGGCGACCATCGGTCACCCTTTGGGCTGCGGCGGTAGGGCACTTAAGCCAGACCGATCCCAGCCTACCAGTTGGGCGATTAATCTCGCCAACCTTCACGGCCTCTACGGCACACCCACCCTCGGCTGCGATGGCCGATGCAATTTTCTCCTTAGTGGCCGCATCATCCAGGCCGGAGATGCGCAGTTCTGCACATTTCTCCGGTCGGGATACGCGGACCACGTCGCCCAAAACTTTTTTGAGCTCGGTGGCTAGCCCGTTCGCCTTTTCGGCGTTACCGGCGCCAGCCACCTCGAGGATCCGTGCCCCCGTCGCCGCCTTGCGGAAGCGGACACCATCGATCCCTAGGCCTTTGAGATCGATGGATTTTTCCGCCTCCGCAAGGACGGCCGCATATGTTGCGCCCTGCTCCACCGCGCCAGGCTGCAGGGTGATGACCACTGCAGCCGTTCGCGGGGGCCGGAGTTTAGGGCTCGCCTTTTTTGAGGCCACAGCCGGAGCGGGTTTCGCTGCCGGCTTAGTGGGGCCCCGCTTGGCCACCAGAGTCCATCCCTCGTCCATCGACGAGGGGGGAGGTGGCAGCGGACGAGGCTGTTGAGTGGCAGCTGCCTGTTTGGCAGCAGCACTCTTCCTCGTTTTCTTCTTTTTTTTTTTGTTGCCTGGGGCAGTCTCCGAGGTTGAAGGCAACCTCGAAGGTTGTGCCTGCTCAGGCACGGACGCCGCGGGTTTGGCCACCTTAGGTGGCGCCTGCTTAGGCGTAGACGCCGCAGGTGTAGTTACCACAGGTGTCGCCCCGCGGGCGGCCTTGGCCTTGGCCTTAGCCTTGGCCTTAGACGCGGGGGTTGCGGTGGGCGCCGACGCGGGGAGCGCTGGCTCTTCGACGCCTATGGCCGAAGAGGACGCGGAGGCAGCAGCGGCGGCATTCCGAATGTCCGCCTGAAGCGGAGGACGGAGCCGTTTTTCGGGCAACAGGCGGTCCTGTATCCCCTCGAGCCGCGCGTCGACCATGAACGCGATCTCGTCGCGACTCATAGTGAGGGGAGCCGAGTCCGCCCGCTCCCTCAAAACACCTATTTGTGCTCGGAGGGTGACCAGCTCGGCCTGAAGCCTGGCCACCTCGTCCGTCTCAGTGCGAGACCTCAACTCGCGGGCGTACTCCAAGATGGAGCTTGCCGCGAGCTTGTAGTAGGTAGGTATGGTTCTAAAATAAAACCAAAATTAGTTATGTCCTTTTTTTAACTGTCGTATCCTTTTTTTTTTTTTTTTTCTATCGTGCGGAAATCCCTTCGGTTAATCCCTTGAATCAAGAAATATTTCTTAGCCTTCTATAGCTACTACTTACAGATGCCGATCCATCGCGTGACCAATAGAGGGAACACTTACGACTACGACAGCTCCTGGGCGATCCAGATTTAGAGAGAAAGGTTTAGGGAGTACTCCTAGCGAGGCTTCATAGTTCACCTCCACTGTCTGCTATGTTTGCCTCTTCGTCAGGTTAGGTGGGATCCTAACAATGCTGCTTTGAATATAACCATAATGTAAAATATCTCATTAAATAAAGCTCCTTTCCTTTCCGAAAATGATCGTTAATCACAGTTTTCAATTATTTCAAGAAAATAAACCGACTTCAAAGATCAAAGAGCACTAATAAAACACTGAAAGTGTAAAAAAATATAGATCCAGACGAACATAAAACTACCTCTTTTTTGAAGTTGGTTAAAAAGTGTTGTATATATACACTACCATCTCGAAACCGCTCCAAAGATTATGAGGAAAATTTGTAAATAGATATAGTTTTTGTTTCAAGGTTTATTAGTGCAGATGCCTTTCCAGAAAAACAAAAAAAAAACGAATGAGGCTCGGTCACCTACGTACGCCCTGGTCCATATATAATAGGTCTTTACCTATGAAATTGCCGAAATTTTCTTACAAATTCATGAGTTCGTTATTCCTGTAATTTAATAGCAATTTCCATTTTTATATTTTGTTTAAAAGTTGATTTCAAGATTTCACAATTCTGTATTAAATTTTGTTTTTATTGGCCGCTTGATAAATTAATTCGATCTTCAAAAACAGTACTTCCCAAATGCTATCTATTTTGATGATAAATTTCGTATCACTTAACTGCTGTCACTTTTCAAAAATTTCATAAAAGTTGCTGTTTGTTAGGTTAATGTTGTCTCATTCATACACAAAAAAAAACATAAAATTTGGATTTGTCATTCCTAAAAAAAATGCAAAAATGTTAGTACTGAAAATTCTTCAAGAAAAACGGCAATTTCATATGTAACGACCTAATATAATATCAATAATATAATCTATGACAAATACACAACTAGAAACTGACGCATGTAAACTTCATGCCATTAAGTTATGATTCAATCATGTTTCGGACACATTAATAACCATACAAGATAGTCAATCAATCATTTTATTGACATAAAACAGTATTGTGGGTGTTACCATTTAAGTATCATATATTTAACCATTTCTAGTAAGTAAAATCAAAACAGTAGAAATTATTTCTATGATTATATATCATTGAGTGAATTCGTGGGTGTGTAATAGACCTCTGCCTATCCCTTCGGGGATACAGACGTGAAGTTATGTTATGTTATGATTGAGTTCAAACAAGATTTATCATCTTAAAGATTTTTCCGGTTATATCCGATAGCCGGAGCCCGAGGTCCACTTACTCCTCCTTTCGATTCGACTTATCTTAGCTTTTATGAACGGCCGTCTGACCTCAAAACCCCTAGAGGAATGCTTGCTGTAAAGCCTCGTCCGATAATCAGCAGGGAAGGTTGACTTGGACCACTAAGATCATACGTGGGGTCCATGCCCATAATCAAAACTGAAAGCACTATTGACTATTCAATAATCTTAATATAATTTACATTCTAGACAAAATAAATATTCACTAAACTATTTAGAAGATATAGGCAATGAAACATTTATAAAAGTAACCTATGGTTTAATTCACGATATAAACTTTCGCCATTTTGACTTTCACTAAAATCGGTACAGTATTTATAACTTGAACGAGTAACAAAACACATCTAACTCTGACATGGACAGACAATTTTTTGTATATATAATACGAGTTGCTGCCCGCGGCTCCGCCTGCGTGGATATCGGGTTTTGTAATCAAATATAACCTATTCCCTTTCTCAAGCTCTAGTCCATCTCTGTATAAAATTTAATCAAAATCGGGTCAGTGGTGTAGGCGTGAAAGCGTAACAGATAGACAGACCGACAGGTAGAGTTACTTTCGCATTTATAATATAAGTATGGATTAGTACCATCAGGTCAGGTGTCCGCTCGGCAGGTAACATGTCTCAAGTAAAATTAAAATTAATCGACCACTTAATAAATTCTTGACTCTTAAACAAGGCTCAAAATCGTTGTAAGTCCTTTCTGTACAAAACCCGGTATAGTTATTATTTTTTAGTGTTGTAATGACATCGATCGTTATCATTCAAATGTCATTACTTAATTGCGCCATTTAGGCATGACGTTGCCTGACCCAGAGCAATCTCCGGTTTCGAGATGGGCCCTAGGGTTTGGGAACCACGGTATTTATACATTCATTGTATACATCTAACTTCGGTTTTCAATCTATATAAGGTAAAAGAACTAATCTTATAACTCACAAAGAAAGATAAGTTTGTTATCAATTGCGACTAAATTTACGTAAATATATAAATCAAATACTTATTTAAACCCATTACTCCCTCGAATAGTTTATAGAGTCGTCACAACAACAGTCATTATGTTTTATAATAAAACATGAGTATAAATTTCTAAACATAACAATATATTTTAATGTATTTATTTATTACATATACTAAATTGTTTGATCTCTCATGTGTCATGAAGGAAACAACCAGTAGAAAGAGTGTTTACATTAAATTGAATAACTTTAACAGTATCATGAATAAATAAATTCCCAAGGCCGCTGGGCTACGTAGATACCGAAATACGTAGTTCCCAATTACGTACATACGCGTCACACTGACTATATTTTAAATAGTGAGCTACTATTTGACGGGTAACTTTTTTTTTTTTTTCGTGCGGAAATCCCTTCGGATACCCCCGGTTATGTCGGGCTTGAACCGACTAAAACCGCACGCCGTCTCGGGTCTACAGACGCCGGGGTGTAAGGTTGCCCATAGAGCATATCCCTCGCACCCCGACTGACCCTGGGCCATCTCCGGTTTCGAGATGTCCCCTTCGGGTTTGGGAACCACGGTGTCCCCTTCTTGCCCCGGTCTGGGGGAGGGGCGCTAGTCGCCCCACCGTCCCGGCCTGGTTCTGCTGGGGTGACAGGTGGCCTCACCCACCACCCCCAGGCCTGCGCTCATGGAGTCGCCTGCGACGCGCGGCGAGCAAGTTGCAAATTCGGCGGTCCGGGAGAGTTCTAAATCTCTCCCGGGCGCGCTCCGCCATCTCCTTCGCGAGCATTACATGCTCGCAGAAGGAGCTGGCGGCGGCCCACGCGCTCGCGCTCCGCACCATTGCCGCAATCATGCTGCCGAGCGAGAGGACTCCCACCCCGATGGCTGCCACGAGGTCACGCCTCGGCGCCTCCCACGCCGGGCAGGCCGCCAGCGTGTGCAGCCCTGAGTCCTCGCTCGCGTCGCAGTGATGACACTCAGGCGTTGGCTCCTTCCTTATCCGATGCAGGCGGTCCCCGAAGCACCCCTTCCCGGAGATCACCTGCGTCAGTCGGTACGAGAGGCTTCCGTGTCGCCTCTCCAGCCAATCCTCCATGATGGGCCTTACCGCCGCTATTGCGGCGTGCCCTGCGCTTGGTCGCCCAAGTCGTTCCTTCCACTCCACCACGATGGCCTGGCGGAGCTGGGACTGCACGGCCTCGATTTCTCGAGGCTCGGGGTTCCATCCCTGCTCCCGCGCCTCCTTTCGCCACTGGCACAGTTGCGAAAGGGTTCTCGCTTCCAGGTCCCATGGCGGCGTTCCGGCAAGGAGACTCGCCGCCTCGAAGGAGATCGTGCGGTACCCGCGGATGACCCTGATGGCCATAACTCGCTGCGGAGCGCGCAGCATCCGCACAGTTCTGGTCCTCAGGGCCTCCGCCCATATTGGGCACCCATACAGGGCCATGGACCGCACGATCCCCGCGTAGAGTCTCCTGCAGGAGTCATCGGGCCCCCTCATGTTGGGTAACAGCCGAGCCAGAGCAAGAGCTGTGCCCTTCAATTTGGGGGCCAGACTTCGGATGTGCTCTCCGAAGTCCCATCGGCCGTCGAGCACGAGCCCGAAATATTTCATTTGGGGCTTGATGCCGATGCGATTTCCTCCCACGATAAGACTGGATCCCTCGTATGGCTTGCTCCGAGGCCCATGGCAGAACAGGGCCTCAGTTTTATGCAGAGCCACTTCGAGACCCAGCTTCCGGATCCGCTCAACGACTTGGGCAACCGCGGTCGTGGCCTTTAGGGTTGCTTCGCGGTACGTCGCCCCGCACGCCGTCACGAGCGTGTCGTCCGCGTAGCACGTGACGGCGGCACCGCCTACGAGCTCACCGCGAAGAACCCAGTCGTATCCGATGTTCCACAGGAGCGGCCCCAGGACCGATCCCTGTGGAACACCGCACGACATTTCACGCCGACCGAGACCGGTCACGGTTGGGTAGATGACGGCTCTCTCCGTCAAATACGCCCCGACTATGCGGCGGAGGTAGAGAGGCACTTCGTGATACACGAACGCCTCCCTAATGCAACTCCAGGGCAAGGTGTTGAACGCGTTTTCGATGTCCAGGGACACCGCCAACATCACCTCACCCCGGGCTACTGCATCCTCCGCCAGAGCCCTCACGCGCATGATGGCATCCACGGTGGAGCGCCTCTGGCGGAAGCCATATTGGCCATCCGCCAGGTCCGGCCCCACTCTTGAGAGGTGCTCGACGAGGCGCTTCGCAATTACTCTTTCAAAGAGCTTGCACACCTCGTCGAGCAACACTATGGGCCGGTAGGCGGACGGCGAGTCCGCCGGGCGCCCCTCCTTTCGGATGAGGACCAGTTTCCCCGTCTTCCACAATTTCGGAAACTGGCCCCGCTCCAAACATGCGCTGATTTGACGGGTACCTGGTCGTCTGCACGTGACGAAAGATCGCCAAGAAATATTTTCATAATATAATGCATCAAATATCACATTGCTAGCTATAAATAAAACCTATACCCATACATACATAACCGGTTCGTTGCAAAAAAATGATTATAATGAAAACTAGTATTAGATAAAGTAACGTTTCGAATATGATAAGCTTAACTGTTGAAGTACTTACTTGTAGTCACGTAATGATAATCGATAGACGCGTGTGTTATGATTAATAACATGTAGTCCTGCTACGGCGTAGGCGTATGTAGGCGTCGTAGCCAAATATTTGTTTGATCAACGATTTATAATGATAGAGGAACCTTACTTAATTTTAAGCACTCAACACACACTGAACCTGTCCACCTGACAACACGTTGGTGGATTTGTTGGCGCGTCTGTCGGCTGCTTCAAATTGTTACAAGTGGGATGTCCTAGGCATAATAATTCTTTTTTTTTTCTTGATGATTAATGATTCATCAGTCTAGATAGACGTTGTATTGTCTTTCAAATCATTAGAAAACTCATCTAACTTTACCTTTTTCAATTTATAACTGCTCATTTCAAGACAAACGATACACGTGACTGGTTCACAAAGTGCACATCGCTGAAATGCCACCGAGATGAGATAACTTGGCATAACGTTTTTGGTCCTAATATACTTTGGCATAATGAATTCTGCATAACTTTAAAGGCACAAACTTATATACATACATGGTTGCGGCGAGAAAGAGCATCAGTCGAGGCCGTCAAGGGAGGGCCACCATTCTAGGGACAGCATCTGGAATGGTGGCCACTATTTTTTGGACGTTACCTCAGCTTGCCATCAGGCAAGTTGACGGTATATACAAAAAATAAGTAGGATTGAGAGAAACAAAATCTTTCCTGGCATACGTCTTTCGCTTCTTTTAATTTGATTATTATATTCATACATGCACCCCGATGGACCTGGCTGTTCTTTAAAACTTCCTCGATCTGTTTCTGGTTTGTTGATGATCTTTACCAGGTTACCCATTCACCCTCCCCTCATAAACCTGTTTCGTCAATTTTCTTTCATTTATTCTCTACGTATCCAAACCATCTAAGTAAACGCCAGCGTAAACGTATTATTATTAGATTGGATATTCATTGGACAATATCGGCGCACGCTGGGCCAATGTGTACAGCCGCCTTAAGTTGTGGTGGAGTAATAGCTAGTCAGCAGCTCGTTAGCATGTGATACAAAATTTTTTTGACACTTACTCATTTTCTAAATTCATATTTTTAAGAAGACTACAAATTAATCACCAATCACCTGTAACTATCTGCAGACTGTACTCTTTTGTAAGTAGATGCTCCCCTCCCACTTTAGTTTTTATTATTATTTCAATACTCGTATATAAGTTGCAGTGCCTAACTTTTTTAACACGCTTTTATTAGCTTCGGAATCTTTAAACTAAATTTTGGACCACTTCTAAACGTCGTTTCAATTTGAAATTTTGCACATTTATCAAGGACCAAGTCAACGCAATGGTTTAAAAACTATTTACATAAAATAAAAATAATATAAATGATAGTTAAAAAAAAACTTATTTTGCACCTCATACCACCTTTAACAATAAAATAAATTGGAAAAAAAAAACTATTTTTAACGGATTCTGTCGTGATTTTTTTGGTATTATTTTATTATTTACACTGACCCGCTTCGGTTGCTTTTCAGCTTGCCATATAAATGTACCATTTGAGTCATCATCATCTTAGCTTAGTTGAATCCGAAGCTTTCATCTCGAAGCCAGGAATCCGCTTACACCTTCCTCTCCTTTTAGTGTGACTTATAAGATTTTTATAGGAGCAACTGCCGTCTAATTCCCAGACCCTGAGAGGAAAACCTGCGCTAGAGCCTCGTCCGTCAAGCAGCAGGTATACCAACTTGCAGGCGAGGTTGGGTCCGAAGGTCTATGTGGGGCTCATACACCCGAATGTACCATTTAAGTAGTAGGAGGACTGGACTGCGACACACAGGGAGGATGCCTTTGAGTTGAAGGAATATCAAACCCCTTTCTTCTACACACCCTTTATTTTCTAGTCACCGCTTTTTACCAATATCGGCTGGATATCAGAATTTACATTTGAACAACATACTAAAGTTACTTACTTGTAGGAAACCCCTCGGATGCCAGTTTCTCAGTGTTAATGTAGAGATAGTTATGTACACATAAGAAGGAATCCCTAAGAATCTTGTCTACCAGCTAGCTGTCATAGCCGCTAGCCGCAGAGTGTCTTGGCAAAAATTCAGATAAACACTTGCTGTCGTTTCGGACCTGTTTCTGCTAAGGAGCAGCCCTAGATGTCACCCTTAGGTAGCACGCAAGGTGGCCTGAAAACAGTGTCTCAATGTGCTTCTCTCAAATTTTATTTTAGTCTATCATGTATCATTATGTAGGTATAATGACCAACCAACAATAATAATAACCGACATAAGAATTGAACTCATCATTATCATCGTAGCGCAGTTCCATGTTGCATCCGAGCATCCATTTTATATCGTAGCCCGGCGTCCACTTACTTAATTTCGTTGGAAGATTTGCCTTATGTGACTTTTATGGTAGTAACTGCGGTCTGACCTCCCAAACCCCGAGAAGAAAGCCTGCTCCAGTGCCTTGTCCGTCAATCAGCAGGTGTACCGGCTTGCAGGTTTGATTGACTTGGCTCCAAGAGTCTTGATGGGGCCCAAACTAAGTAACTCTTAGTAAAGAATTCCATCCCTATGTAGTTTCATTTAATAACTAGCTGTTTATAAAGTATGAGTAGATGCTATTTTGTTAAAACTATTCATACCTGTACATTCTTTGTAACAAGACTACAGAAGCTTATTTATTAGATACTAATTAAACTACGAAGCTGTATAGAAATACATGAATCCCCTGTTACTATCAACATAATTACTATGTAGACCTCTACTTGATACTGCTACGGCGTAGCTCTTCGTAGCACCAGAAAAATGTATTCTTTCATATGAATCTTTATGAAAGAATTCCATCTGATAAGAAACACAAAAACTTCACTTCCATATTTCTGTGATTATCATAAAATCTATTAACTGATACCTCATATTGAATTATTCCGAAATGAATATTAATCACCTACACTTCTCTCACCGCTATCAATTTAAATCTAAGCTAAACAATTAATTAATGACGTACATTTTACTTGTAGTAATTTGTAAATTAAAGGTAACGTCAAATGTTATCAGTGGCTACGGAACTAGCAACCTTTATTTTCTCTACACAAAATGAAACGTCACGGTATTGTGCACCGTACGGTGTGGGAATAAGTGTCACCCGAAGTGTCGCGAAGTGTATGCCGGGCTCGCATATGTTGGTCAGAGAATGGTCGCTGGCAAACGGCCCGCTGCCCACAACGGAGCTTATAAAAGAGGGCGGCAATCTGCTCCCGCGCCCGGCGCGCCGCACTCCTGACACTGCCCTCATGGAGCGCGCTAACTCCACTCGATAGTACCTACAAAAACAAACTACATTTTTATGTATAGAAACCTGTGATTGGGACCAAGTGATAAAGTGATACGGTAAGTTTGTTTTTCATCCGGGACGGTGTTACCGAGGACTGTGACTTGTGCAGTGATTGTTAAGTGTTGCCCGATTTTCGGAATGTGCTTTCGTATTTGAAAAGAAAACGGACATTCTCAGTGCGAATACTATATATACAAACGTGAAAATTAACAGATTGAAAAATAGAATCCGCTCAGACGTGAACGGATATTATATTACATAAGTCAGTGTTACCAGGAACAAAATATTATTATGGAAGTGGAGAACATATGAAATAATACACAATATATTTCCTCATAAGTGTAAAAGTGTTACACATTGTATTGAAGCTATGTGCGATCAATATTACAAGCACAATTATTATGAGAAATAAAATTTATTCCTAATAAAACTGACTTTGACCGATCATAACTTGAGTTGATATATTTGAAAATAAAAGAAATGTATAAGATCTCGATAGGCCCGAATGTCGAGGCCGCAAGCGCCATCTTATAGTTTGACGTCGTTTGAGATTATGAGCTAGATATTATGTACTGTAGATATTTTTGTGAGGAATTCAAATAACTGAACATTGCACCACTCAAGAACTGAGAAATTTCTATTTTAAATTACATTCGTACGTAGTCTGTGCCATTCAATATGGTTCGTATTAACTCAATTACATTATAACTACCGTCTATATATACGTACCGTCTTGAAGACGGTATTTCAATTACTATTAATCTTTCAATACATTACATTTTCCGCGTACGATAATTACAGTTAACTAGTGCAAAAATATATCCATATAAATACGTTTAGTATTGTTACCGAACAGTGACAAAGGAAAAATATGACAATAGATAAAAGCTTCAACTAGAAATAAAACTATATCTAATCGATGATTAAGCGTTGAAACTAGGTATTGATTTTTATTCTATACAGATACAACCAGCTGTAAAAATATTCTTTATTGCAGATTATAAAACCGTGAATATTCGAACAAAGTACCTAATATATAAGGACGTCGATATGCGGGCTTTTAAAATTATATAACAAATTATATACTTCATACATATCTTGTAGCTATTTAAAAGACGATATTTTAAAATGTCATTGATCACGTTGTTACGTTGACGGCCCACGGACTTACGTTAGTTTCATAATAAGCTAAAAAAGGAAAATTAATAGAATATTCGTCATTTGGTTGAGGTGAATATACATATATTCCTGCTTTTTTCCCTCTGAAGTAGGCGGGAACAACAGCTCACCATTTGATTCTATCCTGTGTTAGGTAATATCTTAACATAAATATGTCAAGATAAAACAGCGGGAAATCAATCTTCGCTATGACGCTTATTAATCTTTCACAGGCAGTACAACCTCTGGTCCTCGAGTGGCTGCAAAAGGGCCATATCTGTACAAAATGTACATACTCTGTCTATTTCTTCTCACGTTATACTACTGTTCTAGCATATTTTAAGATGTGTATGAATCACTGAACGGAATGACACTTAGAGTTGAAAGCCAAATGGATCGAGGCCGGTCCGCAGCGGCATTGTCTATAAGAAGCTATTTTCTTTAAATATACTTATCGAACTTGATCCAAATCTCTTACAGTCCGCCAAAAACCGCAACTGAGTTCTGCCAAAACAGACGATTACGACACTCCTCCGTACGATAATTCTATTTTGATTATTACCTTCAGCTGTTTATTTGTAGATGATGAATAGCCTCACGATATGCTCCCTTCGTACGTCGTATTTGATATCAAAATATTATAATATTCTTGCACTAAACTGCCAAGTTATCGCAATTATTTAGGAATTTTAAAAGCGCTTTTCTCTATCGATATGTATTGAATTTAAGCGAACATACATCGTTATAGGATGATATTCATTGTCAGCATTTGTGATGGTCTTATTAATAAATGTATTGATAAGATATAGTGAATAATGCAACCTGATTAAGAACGTTATTAAGTATCAGGGCAATCAGACTACTGAGTAGCTAACCTTAATGAGCCACTGTGATCCTGGGTACGTAGACCTTGCTGTAATCAAAGCACTCCTTTTATATTCATATCTCACAATATAAATTTCGAAATCTTGTGAAAAATTATGAGTGATAAAGGAAATTGCACGACCAATAAATATATGATCAAAAAAAAATGGAAAGGAGGAATAGGTGAGCGGACCTCGGGCTCAAGAGTTCAAGCTTTGGAAGCAAACGGAATTGGTACTTGCATGAAGAAGAAGACGTTAGATCAGATATCACACGAATAAAAACGAATCGCATGATTAAGTACGAAATAATAAATTATTTATCGTTAGTGTAGTAACGATAAATAATATCTACTTAGCTAAATACTTTCAAGAGAAAAGAGAAATATCATCACGAAAACCACGAAACTATGCGATCGTACAATCTCACAAGACCGAATGCTGAACGATATCTATATCGTACACCTGTTTATCCTAACTGACTGACTCATCATAAGCGAATCCACATCTGTTCCTAAAGAAATGCGAAATACAATCAAATTTCGGTTTCACGAGTGTTCAGTCTATGATATAGCCGAGTCTAATAATAATATAGTTTATTTGTTCTCTTCCACAAAGGTACATAAAATACATTTTAAGCACTTCATATATTATATGAAGTACTTAAAATGTATTTTATGTACCAAACAAAGCGATAGGTTTAATGATACATATTATGTAACATTAAACCTATAGATTTGTTTTTAATGTCACGTAAAGTAGAAGTTTCAGAATTGATTGGTAGTTGTAACTTTTCTAGGAGTCATTTTTTTCTATATTTTTGATAATTGGAAGTAATTATTGAATTGATTAATACAAATATGTTACTTCCGAGGATCGCTCTTTCCACTACAATACAATACTCTAATCACGCACACTTTAGTTCTTATGGTAGGTATACCATAAGACTTAAACACGGACACGGACACTAATCAAAGGATTTTATGCATCTAATTATAAAAATAAAAAGTCACCCTTTATCCCCAAGTTCATAATTTGAAGCTTTACTAACGCTAGGTGACTTGATTTGTATGAACAAAATTTCTGTGTTGAACTCTTAACCTCCTGAATAGTATTAGACTAAAGCATAGCCTAACAGTAGTAGGAAAATACTAGTAGTAGTTGAAGTGGAGTGAAAAATCAGAAAAGCGGACCCAGGGCTCCGAGGTGAAAACTTCGAATGTATTCGGGATCACCGCTAGGTTGATAATGATAAAGCATAGCCTAGCAATCATTTATACTACTAAGTTACTAAGACGTAATTAACAATTTTTGAAATTAATCAAAAATGTATCACGTTAAAATAATAATAATAATATAATAAATATTCTACGACATTTTACACAGCGCATTCTAGACCCAAAGTAAGCATAGTTTAACTAGCTTGTGTTATGGGTTCCAGACTGCGGATAAACATACTTAAATACTTTTTTTTTGTAAATACATACATATTATACATAGAAACACCCAGACCAATGCGAATAGACATATTCATGCATACAAATATTTGCACTGAGCGGGAATCGAACCCGCGCCCCCTGACGTAGCAGTCGAATGCACTACCGCTACGCCCCAGAATCAAAAATCTCTCATAAATAAAAGCGGAAATTATGCAACTGAATGTTTTGATTACAGAAAGTGTGTACAACATATAAACCGGGTGCCAAGAACAACATAGCCTAATTATGCATTTCACTGCAAGTCAATGATCTGAAGATAGGAAGTAGGTCGGGTCTGCACCCGCTGTGATCTAAAGTAATGAAGTTACCTATAGCTATGTAAAGAAAGTGGAAATAAATGCCAGAAGGTGATAGTCTGCGTAAAGTTGTATACAATGAATCACATTACAATTAAGCAATACATAAAAATACGATATGGCAGTACAACGCTTCATAATCGATTATCGGAATAGTTTTTTTTTTTACATAACTTCACGCCTGTATCCCCGAAGGGGTAGGCAGAGGTGTATTGCATTTTTTTTTTGTTTACCTAAAGACCATAGCAAACATTCTGTCTTTCGAGCGATGAAATATCTCAGCATCACCCAAAGATGGACTATTGGCAAATGCCTAGGTATGGTAATAAGTCCGCGTTTATACGAATCTGTTTTTGTGCAAACAGTTTAAATGATATATTGTCTCATGCAGTAATTAATCTCTTCAACTGTGTTGATGGCCAATTTAGCTTAAATGAAAAGTTATTTTATGGAATAGGTGTTTCAGAAACCATCGTATCTTTTTTGTTGTTGTTAATTGTTATTCAATTTGTAATTCAAACAGAAATAATAACATGAACATGTTGCATTGTACCTAGACATTAACAATGTTAAAATGAGGACGCATTATTATCACCCCATAAGCACCCCACATTATTATCAATTAATTAATTGATAATAATGTGGGGTGCTATTTCGACCACATATATTATGTACTATCTTATTTATAATGATATTTATTTCCACACCACATATAGGGTATAATGCAAGCGTATATTATTTAACATTCCACATACAATGACACCTCTTTAATAGAGATACACAAAAGATAAACAACGGGATGTTTTAGTGAGTCAAAACTGCGACAACGCAGACAATTTCCCCAGGTGCTTAGATTCTCAAAGATAATACTCCGAAGTAACGAAAGTAATAATGCAATTATTAGTATTCGTGTATTCGATCGTAATAATTCACAAAACTGATCTACATCAAGTAACGATTATTTCAAATTAATTGTGAATAAAGAAGAAACTCTGAATAAGGAAGGAGCTATTTATGTCTTTTGCTTAGTGTATAATTGGTTTATAGTGACAATCAAAACTCTAATACAAAATCCTCCATTTGTATACACATTGACTGTACTGATAGTTCAATTAATTAAACAAACGGACAAGCAATGTCAATATTATAGATGTGCACATAAATAAACAACATGTTTGATAAATAGCCGGACATGACACACATTCGAACATTACTCCAATTATTACATAAACTATGACGAAGTGATCTTAAACTATAAGATAACGTGGATTATATTAATTGATGAGCCATAAAATCGTTCGCGTGTGAAGCTGGAGTGATTTTTAATCGCTCATTAAACCTCCTACGGTCATTTATTACCCGGCAGTGTTGGGCAGACACCCGTCAGAGTTCAACCAGCACACGTTTACCATTCCTATCAATCACAACGCCGTAGTTTAAACAGAATCTGTGTTAAAATAAAATGAATTAAAGGAAGTCGATGACAGATTTAGTTCTCAACTGTTATTGTTAACGGTGGTTGATTGATGTGAGAGATACAGCTAGTATTTGGTTTATAATATTTTTGGGTGAATAACAACAGGTTAATATTTATCAGTGTTTTTGTATATTTATAGTTTTACCTGTTAACGCGGTAGGTGGTAACGAAACAGTAGCAAACAGCTGTTACAATAATATTTGATATAGTACATTACTTATTTCTTTTCTACGGTTACCTTTAGTTTTAATTAGATTTAATATTCAAGTATTTTATCCGCATTCTGGTATTCATATAACTCGCTAGTTAACTTTAAAGTGTAGATAGTGCTTTGTGTCCTAGTAACATTACTATATTTCCGTTATATCATGTTCTGTAATATTTAACAGCGACATGCACTCTATGTTATTCGGAGTTTTGAAGTCAGTAATACCCCTGAACCTTTGCAGATGCGTAGAGACGTTGCCTCCTTGGCAGCATTTTACCGTTTCTGCCACGGCTAACTGATGACTTCTTCCAATTCATTCAATACTCTCCTTTCCCACCCGAACAAGAGATAGAGCTGATATTTTATCATCATGTGCTGCAAGCAATTCCGTGCCTCTTTTAACCACACCATAAATACTTAAAATTCTATACCAGCACACATATTCCTTCCTACAGTCACCGATCCTTTAAGCAGGGTGTGAACAAGTATTTATCAAGGCTGTCAAACTTAGGGCCACCATTTTGGTTTTGTTCAGGAACGCGTAGAGCTATCAAGTTGAAATGTATACCAAATACTCAGGTCTAAAACGGCTTAAAGCTGTGAAAAAATAAAACTTCTAAATCAATGCAATTAGAAGGTACAACCGTTAATGTAACAAATTTTACCAAATGCAAGGGCATCAAAGCCTAAAGCGTACTTCCCGTGTAGGTCGTAGGGTCTTATAGCACAAGTAAAGTGAGAAATCCGAAAACCATCAATACCTACCCACTTCACAAAAATCTGTATGTCTTTGTGTCTGCCACCTTTTTTTGGAACGCGTGGAGGTATCAAGTTAAAATTGATATAAAATACTCAAATCTGCAACGTCTTGAAACTGTGAAAAATTAGAACTTTCACGTTCCTTAATGCTACGTTCTACGTACTTCCCGTTCAGTTAGAATCATGATATTTTTCAGGAAATAAAGTCTTATAACTCATGTAAAGGTAAATACATACATATTTTACCTACATAGAAACACCCAAACCAATGCAAATAGATATATTCAATCATTCAAATATTTGCAATAAACGGGTATAAACCGCAACCACCGACGTAGCATTACACTACTGAGGTCGACAAATTTTTGCGCTAACTGTTTGTCTTACGGGGTAGTCACAAATGAAAACTATGTATATTATTATCGTGTCTATCTGTCCTCCTACCCTATAGGTATTGTTGATATTGAGTGCTAATTAGAAATTTGAATAAGTATTTTCAAAAATGTCAGGAAAACACAAATATACAGGATTACATTGTTTATTACTTCGGGCCACCAACCAGGTGGACACCGAAGTCTTAAAATCACGCAAAAAAAAAAACAAAATCTTACACCCACTTTTTATCACTTTTCTCGACGTTTCATATGATTCTAAGTCTAATTAAGCAAAAAAAAATTTTGTGTCGGTCTGTCTGTTGGTCTGGATGTCTGGATGTCTGAATGTCTGGATGTCTGGATGTCTGGATGTCTGGATGTCTGGATGTCTGTTTACGCAATAACTCAAGAACCACTTATCCGATTTAAAAAAATCTTTCGCCAATCATCTTGTTTGGTTAATGGGAAGAACTGATTAGATTTTGGGGTTTGTAAGTTCAAGGTTTCGGGTACCTACCATACAAATTGTCCCTAAAAAACTTTTGCAAATGAGTTTCTTTCGAGTTATCAGAGTAACGCGTATTTGACTTTGACATTTGAGTGACAATAACAATACGTATACTGTATATTTACATAAAACAACCAGACTCTGAAAGAAACTGAAATATAAAATCATTTTTTTGTGTTTTTGACTTCGAAGTCGTTTGATTTGATTTCATTTTCTTCATATTTATTGCTCAATATATAAAGACGCGTCGAATAATATACATAAAGCCTAAGGTCTGTAATTTTGAATAAAAATACTGCAACAAAAATATCTAAGTTTGGCCCGAAGTTTGAAAATCACTGTGTGATTTCCGCCCCACTAGATTTTGTAAGAAAAAGATGACACCACATCTATATTACATATAGTATACATATAATATATATACCAGCTGCTGCCCGCAGACAAAAAGTAGCCTATGTGTTTCTTCAGATTAAAATCTATCGTCTTACCAAATTTCTTATGCGAAATAATGGAAAATACATTATGTACTACCTGACCCATCCCACCTTCGCAGGAGAACATTTCGTAAAAAAATCCCATGACCAAATTGCAGCGTCACCTACCTACCGGGTCCAATAATAATAACAATAAGTTGACAGTTTTAACGCAGTCAGAGGAAGGTGTTAAAGCATTCGTATTCCGGGTGAGAAAAAGGGATGGAGCTATATAGGATGTATAGCTTCATCCCTCGTTCTCGCCCGGAACACGAACGCCTTAACACGTCACGGTAAATTCTCTGATTGCCTCTGATGACCGGTACACCAATGCATAAATAAGAACTATCAAATAAACGAACATTGATTTTTATCTATCAGCTAGCTTAATGGTTAAGGAGTATGCCTTACGATCGAGAGGTCCTGGGTTCGAATTCTGAATCGAATCGATTTCGATTCCATTACACTACCGGCTTGGGCCCACCCCTAACACAAGCAATTTAGCTTAGCTGAAGGGGTTAGGGGAAATACTAATAATTTCGGTTACTAATGTTATTTAAAGAAAAAATAATAAGGATAACTATGGCTCTTAATTACAACTTTATAGAGCCTAGTCGTAATGAGCCGATCATTATCCGAAGTATATTATTTGGGACATTTTTATTTCTGGATGCTAAAATAGATGTTAACATTGGCATTCAGCTGTCTCCCTGTGGTTTTCTATTTTCACTCTCTATATATATGCAAAGCGCTTCTAACACAAGGTTGACATTTTTCTGCGACTACCGTGAAATCGATATCGTAAACTTGCTCCTCCGCATTCTCCGAAACAGTGTGAAAATGTTTGCTATCCAGTCATATCCAGGTAGTTTAGTTAATCAGAATATTCTCCTTGGAAAGGGATTAGTCACGGGTTCTTAGTCCTGTCCTGGATATTTACTTTTTCCGATATAAATTGGTACGAAAATTAGCATCCTTTCGAAGTTTCATACAGTTAGGTACCTACTAGGTTTTATACTTTTACCTACATGCATATTGACATGTTTCTTTACTTACCACAGATGGGCCACAGTAGGCCCTCATTCGTTTCCTCGACTGTCATTATAATTGTAATTTATTAATTTATATATTTAGTATGTAGCAGGCATAAATTGTTAAATGATTTCCGTTTTGTAAACTAATCACAACAAACATGCTTAGTCCATAAGTCAAGTGTTAACAGGCTAATGTCTGACTGATTTTCATAACACTTGCATTATCTATGAGGCTCCACTGAAATTCATTCTTCAAATTTCGTAACATACTAAGTTTTAATATGTTACCTGTGTGTTTTAATATGTACCTCAGATGGCTTATTAAGCCCAATTTAAGTTCAACCATATCTTAAAATTAAGAGTAAGTTATTCACTTTAAAGATAAGATAAAAAAGATTAAATATTTTTTATTGTACAACATTAAAGTATATAGATAGTAGTATCAAATTTTACTTTTAATAAATATACACTGGGCGACCTTATCGCTAGCAGCGGTCTCTTCCAGACAACCTTTGGATAGAGAGGAACAAAAAGAGATTATAAAGGCATTTTATATGTAGGTACCAACTGCCATCTCGAAGCCGGAGATGGCCCAGGGTCAGTCAGGGTGCGAGGAATATGCTCTATGGGCAACCTTACTCCCCGGCGTCTGAAGACCCGAGACGGCGTGCGGTTTTAGTCGGTCCAAGCCCGACATAACCGCCCCCGCAGCCCGGTGGGGGGGAATCCGAAGGGATTTCCGCACGAAAAAATTATGCGCACAGAGCCCGACCAATACCATTGGGGCCCAAACCAACCTCACTCGCTAAACAACGGGCGAGGCTCTGCAGCAGGCCGTCCTCTGGCCTTTCCGAAAAAGCTAATATACCTACCAATCAAAAACAGTGAGCGGAACTCGGGCTCCAAATTGCAACTTTGGACGCAACTGGGAAATCACTATGAGAATGATGATGATGAAATAACTATGCATCATTTTGTCAATTGTAAAGTAAATCTTAATTGGCCTGTGTGACTGCATTTTAAATAACACATTTTAAATCGGAATATCGAATTTACATCGCATGTCCGTACAGTTGCAACCAAAAACGTGTGGATTATGCAGCTACACCTATGCTTAAGGTAGTTTTAGGTTTCTTGAAGTGTTATGAATGACGATTGTGATGGATTAAAGACAACACGAGAGAATATTAGTGTCATCGGACGGCTGGACTATGCCAACTTCAGACTCAGAAACACACCAATGTCGAGCTGTCGGACACGGTCCAATTTTACGACAATAATTATCCACTCGATAACTGCGCGCTAATAATGTTTTGATTTTATGACATTACTAGGTACTGCCATACGAAAATATATTAAGGAATAAATTAGTAAAGAAGAGAGTAAATTTTACATAAAGTAAAGATGTACCTCCCAAAAAATTTATCAGAAAATGTATACTCTCGCTGATCATCCAAAACCATATTAATAAGAGATAAGTAGTAAGGTAATGTTTGATCAATGTTGCCTTATCAAGATAAACAAGCAGGTACAATATCAGTACATAAGCTTTTCGATATTTTTTTGTTAGAATATTTTTTGATAGATTTCAAAGTTACAACATTACCTTTAAAAACATAACTTTCCGTAAAAAAAACATTATCGTTAGAGTTAAGTTGAAGAAAATGGGACCCATTTTAACAATCGTAAACAGAAGTTACTATGCATAACTTAGTTCAACAATAGCTGATCGAAGAACCATAAGCTCCGGGAGCTCGAGCCGGGCAGCGACCGCTATAAAAAGATCATCATAGGATGGTCGGTGACGGCCGCCGTGCGACATGCAACCCTGGAAAACGACTCGACTGTGCCATCGAGTACTGTTGCCAAAATAATTAAAGAAATCTCCGACGGTGGAGGGACCACCGCGCCCGCGCCGCTCTAAAATCGTCGCTCTTCGCCCGGGAGTTGCTACTCGGGGCGCGGCGGGAAAACATCTCCCGCGCCACTCTTATTTCTTCTTTCCTTCCCGACGCTGTCGAAAAAATATTTCAGTAAGTTTCATAATATCAATATAAAAGAAAACATTTGTGAGTGTTGTAATCCAAAGTGCATATTATGTGTTATACAAGTTATAAAAGGAAATTAGTGATTAAAAATAAGTGATAATAGTGTTACATAACGCAAAGAAAATTTCGGAATTTTAAAAATACCGCATTTTGTAAGCCCCTGTAGTACGAAAATAGCATCGAATCACGTGGTACATGTCCAACCTATAGCAAGGCTCCACATTTATGTATGGTCGTAAATTGTATTAAGATATTGGAAAAAAAAACTTGCTATCAATTGACTACTTTTGCGATATTGAACCAATAGAACATTCAAGTTTTTCATATTTAATTGGATTTAAGTATTAATTTATTTAAAAAAGAGTTTCATTTGACACAAATAGTTTGCAAACTGCGTAAAAGGTGGCACTGCCATCGACCTCTCTTACCTACGTCAGTTTAGTAAAAAATGACTACTGGATTAGATACGTGTTCGTGTCGTTTATGATATTTACGAGAAAAAGTATTAGATTAGTACAAATATTAGTAATAGCTTAAAAATAAGAGTTATACGCATAAAATAAGTGAAAAACTTCATATAATTGACAATTCTCATGTAACAATAACTCGGTAAGTGGTGCAGTGGTCAAACGGTGCTCACGATCTAGGAAATAGCTCGTTAATTTTAATATCATTATTCCGATTATTCGTCTTCATTATGGCATTAAATTTGTAAATAAACGGCTATTTAGAACATAATTTTGGATGTATTTTATTTTCTTACTGTCTATAAATATTTTCTTGTAATAGTTTTACTGTGGATGTTTTTTATTTACCACTATTCACATTTTCTTAATTACATTTATTTTATATATACGTATAACGATACATAGTTATGTAAGTAACGAAATTGTTCCATTTGTAGTTCCGACACAAGAGCAACATAACCTCAAAGCTTGCAAGTTGATAATGATGACTCGTCATTTCTAACCTATATTTTGTTCTTGCCTTATAGAACTGACGGCAACTTAGTAATTCCACCATGGACGACGCTCATTCGAAAACTGTGGACGAAGTCCTAGGACACTTCGGCACAGACCAAGACAAAGGCCTTAGTCCAGACCAAGTAAAAAGGAACCAGGAGAAATATGGGCCAAATGGTAAGTACACTGTTTACCTTGGCAATAATATGTAAACAATTATATTTCATTATTTTGTACCATGTGACAAACTACTCAGAACAGTGCTCAATTACTATTCTATAGTACTAAAAAGGAAGACAAATATGTTTTTGGTGTGAATCAAATTACTTTTAGTTAATCATTTTTTATTTAATTTTATCCTGTGATTTCTATGCATAGTTGTATCATATAAATTTGGTTTCATAATATTAACTATTTATTACAGTATGCAAAGTCACTTATGGTTTTAATTAATATAGTTTTAATTGAATAAGACAATTAGGTATGCTATTTGTGATTGTATCCGCAAGGTCATTTGTCAGTAGAGGTTTCTAGAGGAATATGGATGATAAGTTGAATGAAAAAATTTAGCCAATAATTTAGGGGCCAAATATGTGGATTTTCTTCTACTGATGACAAGTTTCATAAATCAATAAATTTCTTCTAATGATTTATATACATATTTAGAAATTTTAGTTAATATTCTGTGCTACTGTTATTTTATCTCTAAATTGATAATAATTTGGTACAAAGCTTGCTTGTCATCTTTACTTCATAAAAATATTAGGTTTGGCAGCAGTATTTATTCAATTAAATAGTTTTTACTGATCTGTCAAACTTATTTGAAATGGTGCCAGCTGTGTAGAATTGACCATGAATTATTAATACTGACAAGATTTAATTAAAATTAGGAATAATTATAATAAATAAATGAATTCATGCCTACTGGAAGGCACGGTCATAATCCTACTTCATATAGTATATTATTTTAAATCTGTTGTGTTACGAGTGACATTGACATTGAAATAATAAAAATATTTCAAGGTTTTCATTTAAATACCTTTTATAATTTTAAAAGTGACTGTTTGATAATGCAAGTTCAGCTTAGTATTAAACTAGTAGTAAAATAATAAAACTATTTTTTTTTTAATATTTTAGTGGTTTAAAATTACAGTAGTTTATGTAGTGACAGTAGATATATCCAGGGTTAGACAAGATAGGTAGGTAGGAAGTGTCAAGGTCCACATAAGTTAGGGTCGGCTGGCAAAAGCTTCCTCTCCAATCAGTCTAGCCATTCCAAGGCCAGTCCAACACTGGGTACTTCCTATTATGAATGTGATTATTATAGCAATGCATATACACATAAATCATAAAGTCTTCATGGTTTTACACAATTCATATAATATAACAATGAAATAATTATCTGTAAACCCCACCAAATGTTCCATTTATCAATAATTGCAAAGTAAATTATAAGTAACTTATCTACAGAAAACAATTCTGATTGATGAATTTAATATCATACTATTTTATGATTAGGATTATAGAGATACCTAAGATTCTGTTATTTTATAGTACTACTAAGGTAGTTACAGAGGTTCATGAACATAAGTAAAACTTAACCAAAGTAAAATGTGTTTATAATAGTCATTTATAGAGATTAGAGGTTCTCCTTTATTATATTTAGTTAAATGTGTGATCTTGTTGAAAAAGGGGTCTAATTATTGGAAATATAACATCTATATATTATAAATGTGAACAATTAATATATAACAATATTTGGCACTCAATCACACGTAATGGCTGAATGGACTTAGTGTTTGGCACATAGTTGAACCTAGATAAACACATAGGATAAGTAACTTTTTGTCCTGACAAATGACATTATTTTTACTATTATAATTTAATTGCGTATGTTTCAACATATCTGCTGATAAAAAAATTGTTTTACTAAAATTAATTATTACCAACATGCTTTAACACATTTCTCTCTGGACCCAATTCTTAAGTCCAGAGAGATGAGGTCACATGCAAAAGCTTGTCTATTATAAATTTTGATTTTAGAACTAGTTAGGCAGGTTCTAACAATATGAAGAACTGCTATTTTTGAAACTGTTAAATTATTATTTATTAAATCTCAAATTCCCTTTAAATGCTACAAACAATGCATCAGATCTCTCTCAGATATATTTAAATATTTTACTCAAAATTTTCTTACCAAACAAAGATATTGTTTTCACAGCAAATCCTACTGTTTCTTTATTTTCATTAGTCACTTTATTAACAACAAATAAGATGAAATTTTTATCGCACTTCTAAATATTTGCTAAGATAATGGTAATACAAAAGGTAAATTTTCACAACCAAGTGTTTATGCTGTTTCTTTGTTACCGGGAAATGTCCTCAATTATATAAATATTATTTTAAATGCAATATCTACACAATACATTGTTTTTCATCATAATGTTTATGCTTGGCAGAACTTTAAGGTAAATGTTTCTGCACAATCATATTCTATTTTAGTGTTTTCTGCTTGTTCTTCTTCTTATATCACTGCATTCTTATACCACTACAATTATGTTGAAACTTTGTACAGTTGGTGTTAGATACCTGCATGAATTCTTCTCACCTAAAAAAATAAACTTGAGAAATTACAATATGTGCCTGACATTTCCTACACAAGCTGTTTAGAACAAAAATGATGTCACGGACTAGATAAATGAATTAATATATCTGTCTATAGGCATAGTGATTTTTCGATAATATCATTTGTATGACATGACAGCTACAAAAAATTGCGCTTAGTTAATGGTTAGATGAAGGCTATCGCGATACCAAATATTTTTGTTTTGTACAGCCAGTCTGCATCAGGCGGGGTGTGATACAATTTTTCTTTGACCTCGCCCTACTCCATTGCACAGTGTTAGCTTTCCCCTATCATGCTACACCATCTCATTCTTTCCTGTAAGTACATCAGCCTCCTCAAGGCCTAACTCCGTTCTGTCCCGCGGGGGTTGTAAAATTATAGTTAATATATTATAGTAATTAACTTAAAAAATTACATTAAGCATTTTGTGTTGCTGAATTTGTGCGTTTGGGATATCATAATGAAATCGTGAAAAGTCCCCAGCGATCCCATTTATCTATGAAAAAAGTTTTCAAGGTCAATTTTTTTGTTATTTGCGTATATTTCTACAGGGAAAATGCTGAAGAAAATTTTATCTATTGTAAATTCCTCTACAAAAAAGATGTGTGAAAGCTTTTTCTGAGGTAGGTGGGTGCGAAGCACCATTTTCGAGTTATCGCAAAAGTCGTATTCCCCAAAATATGCGCACACTTTCGCACTACATTTGATGCTTTTCTTAACGTACGTGGTTTTATAGAGTTCCGTACCTCAAAAGGAAAAACGGAACCCTCATAGGATCACTTAGTTGTCCTTCTACCCTTCTGTCCGTTTGCAAGTACTTTTTCTCAGGGACTACGTATAACTGCATAATCTTCAACACTGCCTATATTTTACGATAAAAAGAGATTTTAGCAAATAACCGCTTACTTTGACCTTTGACCCCGCATAACATTTTTTGCGATGCATGCTGATTAGAACCTCAAGAAGTAGGTTCATACAAAAATCCAACTTTTTTCCAAAATTTGTTCACCGAACTAAAGGTGTTTTTAACATCACATTCTCAATAAAGTGACATTACAAGAGTTACAGAGTTGAGGCAGGCCCAATAAAAGATGGATGGATTGCGTGAAAGGCGATATGGCAATGAAGGGAGTGACTGAGGAGATAACATCTGATAGGAATGAACGGAAGAGAATGACATGTTGCGCTGGCCCCAAGTCGTTGGGACAAGTACGGGATGGTGATGATTTTATAGATTTTAGAACGTCTACGACGAACGGTTTATAATTACGACTAATTCTATTGTTCTATTTTCTCAAAACTATTCTAATATGCTTAGACATTTACTCGCATACTGTTAGAACCGATAAAAAAAGTTAAGATATGAAATAAGATTTGTATGAAATTTCCTATAGGTACCTTACATTGACCTGACTAGCAGATGGCACAGTGGAGAGCAAGTAAGGGGGCCATCTCGAAACCGGAGATGACCCAGGGTCAGTCGGGGTGCGAGGGATATGCTCTATGGGTACCTTACACCCCGGCGTCTTAGACCCGAGACGGCGTGCGGTTTTAGTCGGTTCAAGCCCGACATAACCGCCCCCGCTGGCCGGCGGGGGGGGGGGGGGTATCCGAAGGGAATCCGAAAAAAAAAGAAAAGAAAAAAAAAGGTACCTTACATTGAACTAATGATACATAAACAATTATCCACGGCAGTCTCTCTTTTTACCTACAGAAGACAATAAGTGATATTAATAATTATAGCACTATTAATAAAAAAGAATATTCTCTAACAACAGTAATAATTTCTAATAACTCAAAAGCTTCGTTTATTAATAGAGGTTCCATACAGGAATCCATAAACATCATTACTTGAAAGTATAATAACACTAGATATGGATTAAAGATATTTAGTCATAATAAGCTGTTATTACAGTCGATAAGCTAGTACCAGTGTACACCACTACACGTAGTAGAAGTACTTCAAAGTCATCAAAGCGCTTCGTGAGATGGTGTAAGTAATAGTAAAAGTGCGTCCATACGTTAGTAGGCTCGCTCTCAACAAACCTAGGAATTACGCCATTCACCGCTCACGTACATGAACTCTGCGGACTTCGCGGACGTGTACTTTTTGCATTAGTATAATTATAACTATACACGAATATTTGAGTAGTAATAAACAATTTAAAGAATAATATATTTTAATAGATCAGTTACTCAGTACAGGGAACTACCAACACCTTCAGGGCCTAAAGCACCTGCTAGTCAGTGCACCTGCTACACAACGGGCGAGGCTCTGGCGCAGATTTTCCTCTCGGGGTTGGGCGGTCAGAGTGCAATCGCTCTCACATAAACTAACAAAACAACCAAACATAATAAGCGGACCCCGGGCTCCAAAATGTAAACTTCGGACGCAACCGAGAAATCGCTAATAGGGTGATGATGCTGATGAGTTACTTAGTGAAGGACCAATACTGATATTAAACCCATTAACCGCTATAAATCATATGAATAAAAAACCATTTAGCACTATCACTTGCAAAGAAATACTTTATTGTTAGTGGATAAATTATAAAATGTTTTTTTCCTACCCACAGTCCCAATATTGTTAACAAATACGCGTATGACGTCATAAAAGGAAACTTGAAGTCGTCACATGTTTTCGGGCAGATAACACCAACGGTCTTATTACAAAAAACGGAATAAAGTCTGGTTTAAACCCGAACTATAAAGTCTAGGCTTAATCTCAAGACCATGGTTTAAACTTCTTCTTATTACAAAAACTGAATAAACCGTAGACTACTTAGTACCAAGATTTAAACCTTGGCTTCAATAAAAACCACAGATAACTACAAGTATTGTTCGTTCATTATGACACCATTCGATCGCAACGTTCCATATCCTCCAAAAGCAAAAGTTTTCTGAAGTCATTAATAAATAATATTTACTAAGATTGGTGAAAAATATATTTACAACATATATTTTCATTAAATTTATCTTCATGGAAAATAGTTATTCTTTATTTAGTAATAAAATATCACTATAATGCCTTTATTTAGCAATCATTGTTTTAAAATATTGGAAGATCTATGGATGTTAAACACAACGAAGTTTTCCCGCGTTGTTCGAAACGAATTACGAAACTTTATACCTACTGTAAGTTGTATGTTGCATAGTAAAATTAATTATAAAATGGAAAAAGAAAAGAAAAGGAGATACCGGGTATCCCCGAGGATCCTGAGCCAATTCATCCCTAATTAAATCAATAACTCTCATAGCAAAATTGGAATCATTGGAAAATCTATACTGCCTAAAAGCTGCCTCAGATAGTTCCACAAAGGGGTTCACTCTAATACGAGGTCTGGTAGGTAAGCGTGGTATGTCCAATATCTTTGATATCCATTTCATCAACTGCGTTAATATCCATTACGAGCAAAAATGTTTACGAATAATAACAACCTAAATAATAGAATTCTTAAATGACAACTTTGACGTATGTGATTATTCTGATTACACTTTAAACCAAAGTTAAACTAGGGGTCACGCAGGTTTATCTTTAGACCAAAGATAATTTATGGTTTACTCCTAAAACGCTTTTTGTAATATGACTTTATTTAGACCATGGTCTAAAGACGATTTAAACCTGGTTTTACAATTAGACCGTGTTTTGTAATAAGACCGTAAAGGCCCATTTACAAGATGCCATTTTCTTGTTTAAACAAGAGCAATAATTGTATTATTAGTATTTATTTAGTATTGTAAGCAACTGGTTACACGCAGATACTAGTTAAAAAAATGAATTCAATTATGGAATGCAAATTATTGACAAGAAATAATCGCAAGTTTTCGTTGGTTTACACACCACCATACGATTATATTTAGGCAATTATTACTTTCAAGTTTTAGTTAGTCTAAACAGAGACTTGTACGTGAGTTTACAATTTATAGGCATGTTGCTTCAAGTATTACACGAATTTGCGTTGATGAACTCTTATTCAAGTATTGAACGTTTTAGAAGAGAGAGTCAAAAAGTGTTAAAATTTGGTTCTGCTGATTTAATAAAACTTATTGCCATTTATTGCACTATAGGTCCTGCATTTGCGCGTAGAATTTGGTTTCAAGATTGCAAACCTTTTTTTTTCGTGCGGAAATCCCCTCGGATACCCTCCCCCGGCCAGCGGGGGCGGTTATGTCGGGCTTGAACCGACTAAAACCGCACGCCGTCTCGGGTCTACAGACGCCGGGGCGTTAGATTGCCCATAGAGCATATCCCTCGCACCCCGACTAACCAAGGGCTAACTCCGGTTTGGCGGAGGGGCGCTAGTCGCCCACCATCCCGGCCTGCTTCTGCTGGGGTGACAGGCGGCTCCACTTGTCACCCTCAGGCCTACGCTCATGGAGGACGGAGGTCGTTGAGCGACCTCCGACGTCTGAGTCGCCTCCGCGCCTCGCGGGCTCTGCGGATCGAGAGAGAGCTGAGTCTCTCCAGCACCCGCTCGGCCGCCTATCCTTCTCGAGCATTACTTGCTAAGGAATAATAATCAAAATGAAAATTCTAAAGACGCAGTATGATGGGGCAAGGAAAAAGATAAAAGATTCTATGGATTCGGGTTACGGTACTCATATTTGCAAAAGGGAATTTCCAATTAAATACAAAAATTGCTTCACTATTGTGTGTTGTTTATACCAAGAACAGTCTAGAATGGAAAAATTACTTAGTAGACCAAGAATGTGATGTTATTTAGACGTGCAAGTCATTCCTTGCCAGAAACATGCATAGTGTAAATGGGCCTTTAGTATAAAAGAAACTGACACGTTTAATTAGTTTATCGATGTTTAGTGTATTCCATTAACCAGTTTTCGTCCATTAGTTGAAATCCGACCACAATCATAATTGTCATTTGAGGAAAACATGAGTTGATAGGAGGAAAAAAATGCTTATTCTTTTTTTTTTTTTCATTGAAAACACCAAAGCTCGTAGCCCCTTAGTAGTCCGTAGTTTCCCGTAGCCCGTAGCTATTGAGGTACTAAGGAAAACAAAGAAAATCGGTTATTAAAAAGAAAAAAAGGTGTCCAAAGTTTCTATTTAGCGTATTAATGTATAGGTTTATTAAACACGTACACACATACACTCATGCATGTATTTCCCGATGGAGTAATAAGAGTGGTTGTATTAACGTAGTATTGTGAGTCTAGGTAAGCTCTTTGTCCGCTAATGTTGAGTTTTGTGACACTCGTGTTTATGATTCCGTACCTTTTTTTTTTTTTTTTCGTGCGGAAATCCCTTCGGATACCCCCCGCCGGCCAGCGGGGGCGGTTATGTCGGGCTTGAACCGACTAAAACCGCACGCCGTCTCGGGTCTACAGACGCCGGGGTGTAAGATTGCCCATAGAGCATATCCGTCGCACCCCGACTGACCCTGGGCCATCTCCGGTTTCGAGATGGCCCCCTCGGGTTTGGGAACCACGGTGTCCCCTTCTTGCCCCGGTTTGGAGGAGGGGCGCTAGTCGCCCCACCGTCCCGGCCTGCTTCTGCTAGGGTGACAGGCGGCCTCACCCGCCACCCCCAGGCCTGCGCTCATGGAGGACGGAGGCCGTTAAGCGACCTCTGGCGCCTGAGTCGCCTGCGACGCGCGGCGAGCAAGTTGCGGGCTCGGCGGGCCGGGAGAGTTCTAAATCTCTCCCGGGCGCGCTCCGCCATCTACTTCGCGAGCATTACATGCTCGCAGAAGGAGGTGGCGGCGGCCCACGCGCTCGCGCTCCTCACCATTGCCGCAATCATGCTGCCGAGCGAGAGGACTCCCACCCCGATGGCTGCCACGAGGTCACGCCTCGGCGCCTCCCACGCCGGGCAGTCCGCCAGCGTGTGCAGCCCTGAGTCCTCGCTCGCATCGCAGTGATGACACTCAGGCGTTGGCTCCTTCCTGGTCCGATGCAGGTGGTCCCCGAAGCACCCCTTCCCGGAGATCACCTGCGTCAGTCGGTACGAGAGGCTTCCGTGTCGCCTCTCTAGCCAATCCTCCATGATGGGCCTTACCGCCGCTATTGCGGCGTGCCCTGCGCTTGGTCGCCCAAGTCGTTCCTTCCACTCCACCACGATGGCCTGGCGGAGCTGGGACTGCACGGCCTCGATTTCACGAGGCTCGGGGTTCCGTCCCTTCTCCCGCGCCTCCTTTCGCCACTGGTACAGTTGCGAAAGGGCTCTCGCCTCCAGGTCCCATGGCGGATTTCCGGCAAGAAGACTCGCCGCCTCGAAGGAGATCGTGCGGTACCCGCGGATGACCCTGATGGCCATCACTCGCTGCGGAGCGCGCAGCATCCGCACAGTTCTGGTCCTCAGGGCCTCCGCCCATATTGGGCACCCATACAGGGCATGGACCACACGATCCCCGCGTAGAGTCTCCTGCAGTAGTCATCGGGCCCCCTCATGTTGGGCAACAGCCGAGCCAGAGCGAGAGCTGTACCCTTCAATTTGGGGGCCAGACTTCGGATGTGCTCTCCGAAGTCCCATCGGCCGTCGAGCACGAGCCCCAAATATTTCATTTGGGGCTTGATGCCGATGCGATTTCCTCCCACGATGAGACTGGATCCCTCGGGTGGCTTGCTCCGAGGTCCATGAAAGAACAGGGCCTCGGTTTTATGCAGAGCCACCTCGAGACCCAGCCGCCGGATCCGCTCAACGACTTGAGCAACCGCGGTCGTGGCCTTTAGGATCGCTTCGCGGTACGTCGGCGTCGCCCTATCTATCTATCTATTCCGTACCTTCTTTTTTTTTTCGTGCGGAAATCCCTTCGGATACCCCCCCGCCGGCCAGCGGGGGCGGTTATGTCGGGCTTGAACCGACTAAAACCGCACGCCGCCTCGGGTCTTCAGACACCGGGGTGTAAGGTTACCCATAGAGCATATCCCTCGCACCCCGACTGACCCTGGGCCATCTCACCACTAACAGCATCGCTCATCCTGTCTCCTCTGAAAGCAGAGGAGTACGGAGAGCGATGTGTTCCCGCCACGTTGGGTATTGGCCGACGATCAATGCCAACCCTATGAAGGGGAAGCCATTGACCACCGCCCAGGGTGTACCGGCCGCTCCGATTCCGTTCCCCCCGGACTGCAGCGGGATCGGAATCGGAGCGACACTCGAGGAGGTTACCCAACACACACCCCTTTACCCAACACACCCAAATGATTCCGTACCTAAAAAAGTAAAACATAACATATACCAGATACTGAAGACTATAGTCCCATTAGGTTTATAGGTCCTGAAGCGACACGATAAAAAGATATGGGCAAATTTAGATTTTCGCGAAAACTTGTAAATACCAAAATTTAGCTCAATTTTCTTTTTTTTTTATATCGGAATTTTCCCTTTACTTGGCTTTTAACCAAAATTGACAATTCTAGGTCAACCGGAAGTACCCTATAGGTTTTGGGTTGAAAACCTATAAGTTAGTTCTCGTTGACTTTAATCACGAAATTTGGCAAAAAGCAAGGTCTTACGGCAAAAATAAAGTAAAAATTTCAATAATTAAAAAGTTGAAAATTAAGGTCACCAGTCACCCCGGGCACACACCTCTGACTTCGTAGTTATGTGTGTATTAAAAATGTAGATTATCGCTCGCTTAGTAATGTGCCCGGTAGATGGCAATAGGCTCGCCCCCTAATACATTGGGACCTAAACATAACTGGCGAATCGTGGGTGTGTAATACATCTCTGCCTACCCCTTCGGGGATATAGGCGTGAAGTTATGTTATGTTAAAATTAAGGTACATTTTGGTACTTACAAGTTTTTACAAATAATGATACGGAACCCTTCAGGCGCGAGTCCGGCTCGCACGGCTGGTTTTTTTTAAGTTAAAGGAATTATTGTTAGGTAGAAATAAAAAGGTACCCAAATATA
Organism: Cybosia mesomella; assembly: GCA_946251805.1. NCBI lineage: Eukaryota > Metazoa > Arthropoda > Insecta > Lepidoptera > Erebidae > Cybosia > Cybosia mesomella. The sequence goes on along the minus strand of OX276394.1, from coordinate 10,199,732 downwards.
ACTTTCTTCACTAATTTTAATTTTTCACCTCACTATGTTGAAATATCACATAATAACAGAACCTACATAATTAAACTTTTCAATATGTGATTAGCTTAAATTATTCAATCTAATAAACTACCTATCCGGACCTGTTTCATGTAATTAAAATGAACCATTAAACCGTTTACCTATTTGATTAAGTAGTTTATTCGTATTTCTTTACTATACTGAAATCAAGACCAACCACCTTTTGTTATGAATTGAAAGATACGAGTGTGAACCTACTCCTGACTTTCACGCTATTAACGTATCAGGCACGGTGAAGTTCTCTTTTTGAACTAAGGAGTTTCTTATCAGAAACAGTTAAACTTTACCAGTCGTCTTTAAAATATTTTGCTTGCTCTCATTACCTTTAGCAAACTAAAGCGTTATCTTATGTTTTTTTATTACTTATCATACTTCCTCATACCCATTTTGTTTTATTTTAAACACTATTGCCCGATACGTGATGCAATGCCCTTTTTTATTTGCTGTGAAATTGTTTAGCCTTCTGCCAAAGAGTAATTTAATAAATGGTACACAAACGCATAATGAACAAAATAAAAAGGCATTAATTTTTAATGAGTTTATAAGATCAATACCTGAGCCACAACTACCTATTACACAATAAAATATTCATTTAAATGAAACACTAAAAGAACTTTCACGAATTTGAGCGTACTCATTGTTTACAAACACATATTAATTCTTCATTTTCGTCTTGATTATTTTCTGATTTTTTGACACTAATTTCATAATAAAATTGTGTAGTTAGCTAAACACACTACGGTGTAAAAAAAGATATAAATAAAATTTGTAGATGAAACGGGTTTGCGCGGTCACCTTAATGTTTTATTTATAGTGAGACTAGAGGTGGTCGATCACCGTTGAGGCGGGTGGAGGCTGTCACTGGTGCGTGTGCCCGAGCACAGCCTGTGAGGGGCACGCCCTCACGCGTGACATGGCTTATACCTACCTATTTACTTGCTACTCTACGTATTCTTTAATAAACTGAGATAAAATTAACGTTATAAATACACAAATGTACATAGTATTCGTAACGTTAAGATTTACACCACAGCATTTTAAATAACGTCACATTTAAGAAAAGCGCATGAATTAAACTGCATCGCATCTGCAACCACAATGCTATCAACAAAAATTCGTAGGTACTATTTCTAAAACTTATCATTTTTTTTTAAAGATTACTAACCGAAATTACTTATATCCCCCTAACCCATCCAGCTAAGCTTCATTTCTTGTGTTAGGAGTGGGTTCACGTCGGTAGTGTACTGGCCAGGATCCGAACCCGGGACCTCTCGATCATAGGGTCGACTCCTTAACCACTAAGCTACCGTCGCTTTTGCGACTACGACGAAAACTTATCATTATACCACATATTTTACATTTAATAGGTTAACCAAAGATAAATAACACTGCTTTGTCACAGCAATTAATACCATTATGAAAAGTGTCTAGAATATTTTAAATCTTGCTTAGTGAAACAGGTTTCGTGTGTCTAATCAGCCTTAGTACTTAAGCAGTAGTAACTAACCAAGTATTTAAAAAACCTCCTACCTGATCAAATTCAATGTGCATAAATTACCTTTTTAACAGTAGGTCCTTACTAGTACCCGAAATTACTAGTATTTCCGTTAACAGTGTTCTTAGTTTGTACATCCTATAAGAAACTCCAGACTGAAAGTTGCGTATATGGCACAAATTCGATTAAATTACAACTCAACGAATTATGATCAAAATTCAATAACTTAGAAATCAAAATTGTAATAGAAACTTTGCTATTGTCAATGATAACAATAAAAACCCTAACTGCTAGAAAACCGCCGCTCCGCAAGATCTCGCGAGACCTGTTGACGATCATTTTGCTACGGGAAAACATAAACTATACGTCACTTCGTTGAAGCTCGGTCACAATACGGTAAAACTCAAACGAGAATAGATTTTGAACAGTAACGTGGTACAAACACTAGCGATTTTTGACACTAATTGTGAATTATTACACATTTGGTTTATTTATTAACACCTTATTTTAAATCTTGTCATTTAACTATTTGCTTCATTTTCCACTTTACCATTCATAATATGCACTTAGCATTTGTACGCAAGCTGTCAATTAAACATATAATGAATACTAAGATATCCTTCTTTTTTTTCGTGCAGAAATCCCCTCGGATATCCCCCGCTGGCGAGCGGGCGGTTATGTCGGGCTTGAACCGACTAAAGTTACCGATTAATCTTACTACCTAAAATACTATGAACGTAGTACATTTTTTATACACTTATTCCAATCCTTCAACTCAGGTAAATAATTTTAGTCAGAAACAATGGCACGCTAACTCAACAGAACTTGCATTCAACCGTGTCAAGTTATTACTTAGATAAACGGTTTTACCTATCTAAAACCAAAGTGTAATCTAATAATACTTAATCCAATAAAAAAATAAATATAAAAATAAGTCAGTTATATATATAAATTCTCTCTGAACTGATTACATGCTAAGAAGAATCATTTGTCTCACATAAAATGTGGTAGTTATCCGATACTGTGTAAATCAATCGTCCTCGTAACATAAAAACCGATATTATACACGTAATGACTGCATGTATATCTTCCGATAAACCGACACCGATAAACTATAGTACTGTTGATTCGATGTAAAACCTACGTTAGTCTTAGCTAAACTCGTTAGTGTTTGTTAGACAGAGAATTTGATTAGGAATGCTTATAGATGGTTTGCTGTTACACCTAAAAGTGCACTAAGTAGTGCATGGTATACGACAAGCTTCGAACTGGCGCGGGCGCTAGGGGATGCTGACTGCTCCCGCGGCGAGATTCGAGTCCCTAGTTGCTGAAACATTATATAGGTTTATTTTGGACGATCTATGTTGGTGGGTTGCGTCTACGAATACGGCTAACGCGCGATTCACACGACGATTGTACGTTCTAATATTTTATCTCTTTCAAAATTCTTTTATATTTCTTCTTTCATGCTTGAGTTGTCCCGTTTCATAATTTCTATATTCAATGACCTCTATAATATCTGCAACACTTTATTTATCCACGTAGATTGATGTAGATAAATACAGTTTAATACCAAAAGAATGCTAAAATTCGTTTCTATCAAAGTTTGCATTGGAGTATCTAAGCATGTTATATAACATCTTTTTTTGTTAGTTACCTACAGCCTCACCACGGTTCCTTTTGCCTTTCTCTAGATAGCCACAAAAGACTGCCAAACTTATTAAACGAAACAACCGTACTCGCATAGATAGGTACCTACGTTCTTTATCATACTTTCATTTTTACAATTTGAAATGAATGTAAGATAGAAAGTTTTCTAGGTTCTACGTTTCCATCTACGAGCATAACAAGAATTAATCTTATTATTTGTGTGCTAATAGTTTAGCACAATGAGGTATTTAATAAATTGGTTCAGATTTAACAAAATCGCTTTGTACACAATGAAAGTCGAGGTGATTACTGACCACCTGTAAAAGACAGTTAAGGTCGGTTATTATTGTTCTATTGTTGCAATCATATCAGAACAGAAATAGCATATTTTCCTCTTTAATAATGTTTACCATAAATTGATAAGATTCCTACATACGTTAATGTTGAGGCGATATATTGATATATTTATGGAGTAGATGAAGTTTAACGAGTATGATGTATTGTGTCTAGTTAATATTCTCGGCACGTTCACGATGTGCGCTATTTTGACGTGCGTCGGCTCACTTGGACGTGACAGTTGAGCATTTGTCCTCACATTTTTATGTTCCGTTGTTAATTTATTTTTATTCGCGATTGAGTAGTTAGTGAGCCACAGATGCTGACACAGCGTTATGGACGCTTTGACTAATTGATTACATTAGTCACGGTGCGCCTGGCAGCCGTTCTGCGTACGCAAATAGAGCCGATACAACGATTGACTTAGCGCACGTTGCCCGATTACACTGCGCTATTAAGACACGGACATATGTAAGCATTTACTTTGCTTTGAACTTTATCACTAAATTACTAAAAAGCTTTGTATAAACCACATCCCAATAACATTACTTTCCTACTGCTGAGTTGGGTCACAGGTCGGGTTAGTCAGGGGTATTGTTCTGCTTGGAAACGTATTTTATCACAGTCGCAGCATCAGTAGTTTCTTAGATTTGTCAATTGGTTACCGAACAAGATAGAATTGGCGCAAACCTAAATCATATTAAATGTGCCGACTAATACGAATGTGCATTTTCAAGCACGTTACGAATGATCAATTCCAATAAAGTAGGTCTTGGGGGTTGAGGATAGGGCTAGCAATGGGACGCAATTGTTTTTCCGGTAGGATTAAAATACCTACCTATTACGACTTATAACCATGGCGACAAACGAGCAATGGTGCTTATTGGCCACATTTGTAGCATCCTACTTAAATGTAAAAGTCGTGTGGAGGGATAGATGTTTTTACTCTTTCACGCAAAAACGACGAAACTGAACTGGATGAATGTTGTTACAGAGATAGATTATAGTCTGGAATTCTGGAATAGGCTACTTTTATGCCGAGAATAAATTCCTGGGGGTAGGGAACGTGATCGGTGTGTCACGCAGGTAGAGCCAACAGCTAGTTGAAAATAATGTACTAGTCATAGTACATTATGTATATGCATCGTTTTATTCGAACACTTTAAATAGTTATTAATAAATTCGTACAAGTCCTGTATAGTGACTAGGCTCATTTTCAGTTTAATTATGCCGTTAATAGGTAACCCCATTTATCACTTTGTTTTATATCACGGATCGATTTGTAATGATAAATTGTATAGATAACAAGATATGTCGGTGACCTCACGTGCATATACAAATACGCATTACAAAATACAAACATACGTCATAAGATTTTGTAAGAACACTGAGGTGTTATAAAATATACGTACGTAACGTAGACAAAAAATGCGGAAGCATTAAGTATACGTTATTTAATCTTGCCTGAATAAGTAGAATTTTTATAAGACCTAAAATCATATTGCTCGCAGCAAAATACAAATACAAATATCGCTTTTAAAATTTCACTGTTAAATCAAGTTATTGTTATATTCACACACATTACTTCTACTAGCTCTGACCTGTTTTCGTATACTATATGGTATAATGCAAACGAGGAAATAAAATCACACGTCATATTCTTTAAGACGTGTACCAATACGTCCTTAACGACGATTAACTGATAATTCCATACTGCATAACGTGTGTATACTTTATTAATCTGCGGGCCTGGTAAATATTATCACACGTGGTTTACTTTGTTTTCGTATTGTTGATTTTTGCGCTGTATCCGCAGAGAAACTGGTTCGAGCGCTTACTGATAAAGTAGTTATCAAAATAAGCTGCGTAGGATCTGACTACAGGAGTGATCTCGGTGTGTTGTTCAGTGCCGATACTTATGTTTGACGGCGCTATTTTGTGGAAAGTATCGACGGAACCGATACCACGGACGGTGCCGAGTGTGCCACGTTCAACGTTCGCCAAGATTACCTATTTACGTACGATCGTAACTGCCGACATAGATCGCATGCCTGTTCTGACTAGTTTATCGCCTTTACATTAACTCCTTTGATCTTTTATTCAAAATTCTAATTATGGTTCTTTTCTCTTTTCAGAACTGCCAGCGGAGGAGGGTAAGCGCAAAGACTTGATAAATAATGCAAATCTGACTAACCTAAATTAAGTTCGTTAACTTCGTTTACATTTATAGGTCATTGGCTATTAAACAGTAGGTAGACTACCATGAGATGAAAAAAAAAATCTTGAATGAGTTGAGTCATGCTGAATGGTGAAGTGATATTTATTTTACTATCGAGCCCTTGCTAGGTTAAATTATGGTTAAACCATGCACAGCTTGGTTTCCCACTGGTGACCGAAATTCATTTGATCATTTGACGTGTGACCGATAAAACATTCGATCAGTAGTAGAATGGCCTAATGTTTTATCGGTCACACGTCAAATGATCAAATGAATTTCGGTCACCAGTGGGAAACCCTGTACAGCTTCCAATGAAAGCTATGTCAAGATCCAGGGCACTTGTTTAACATATAGCCTTTCAAATTCCTCAAGAAAAAAATCCATTTTTAGGGTTCCGTTGCCAAATGGCAAAAAGCGGAACTCTTATAGATTCGTCATTTCTGTCTGTCTGTCCGTCCGTATGTCACAGCCACTTTTTTCCGAAACTATATGCTGTTGAAACTTGGTAAGTAGATGTATTTTGTGAACCGCATTAAGATTTTCACATAAAAATAGAAAAAAAAACAATATATTTTGGGGGTCCCCATACTTAGAACTGAAAGTCAAAATTTTTTTTTTTCATCAAACCCTTACGTGTGTGGTGTGGTATCTATGGATAGGTCTTCAAAAATTAAAATAAGAGAATGATAAAACTAAAAAAAATATATGATGTACATCACCATGTAAACTTCCGCCGAAAATTGTTTTTTTAATACGTCATAAATCGTAAACCGCAATTTACCTTTCATTCCAGCAACTCAAATATAAAAATTTAAAATGAACATTATTATGTTTACTTGCTGCTACGGAACCCTTAATGGGCGAGTCCGACTCGCACTTGGCCGCTTTTTTTGCCTCCTATGTATGCCTACGATGTAAATGATTATCCAACCATTACGACAGAGACAACATTTTTATTACCCCAAATATTTATTCACAGTCTATTATGACTGTTGAATACTTACTTTCTATGCAGCAAGAAATGGACTGCGACCTGTGCGTACATCCAACCTGTCCACCCATTACTAGGTGAAGTGCTACTTTCCCCTTGTGCTAGTCTAGACATGAAAATTACAAAATTAGAAAGAGCTTACAGCAGAATTTACTGAGTAATTTATAATGACTTATTTTTTCATAGGCAAAAGTATATGGCAGTTAGTCCTGGAGCAATTTGATGACCTTTTAGTCAAGATTTTGCTGTTAGCCGCCATTATTTCATTTGTAAGTATACTCTACCGTATATACCTATATTTGTACTGAAATATCAAAGTTATTAGTATTTATAAAGACATATTTTTCAGGTTTTAGCTTTATTTGAAGAACACGAAGACGCATTCACCGCCTTCGTAGAACCTTTCGTTATTTTACTTATTCTTATTGCCAACGCTATTGTAGGAGTATGGCAGGTGAGAGAACATTTTAGATAAGTGCAATCTTCATTATTATAATGCCATGTATTGTTTTATTAGATAATTCCTTGTACTTACAATAATTGAAGTTACTGAAATTGATATAGCTATATATTTTAGGAAAGAAATGCCGAATCCGCCATCGAAGCTTTAAAAGAATACGAGCCCGAAATGGGTAAAGTAATCAGAGGAGACAAATCAGGAGTACAAAAAATCCGAGCCAAAGAAATTGTACCCGGAGATGTCGTTGAGGTGTCGGTCGGTGACAAAATTCCCGCCGACATCCGTCTCATTAAGATTTTCTCTACCACCATCCGTATTGACCAGTCTATCTTGACTGGTGAATCCATTTCGGTTATCAAACACACTGACGCCATTCCCGACCCCCGCGCCGTCAACCAGGACAAAAAGAACATTCTATTCTCCGGCACCAATGTCGCCGCCGGCAAGGCCCGCGGTATTGTCATCGGTACTGGTCTCAACACTGCCATTGGTAAAATCCGTACTGAAATGTCTGAGACTGAAGAGATTAAGACCCCTCTGCAGCAGAAATTGGATGAGTTCGGTGAACAATTGTCCAAGGTTATCTCCGTCATTTGTGTTGCCGTGTGGGCTATCAACATCGGACACTTCAACGACCCCGCTCATGGTGGTAGCTGGATCAAAGGCGCCGTATACTATTTCAAAATTGCCGTCGCTCTAGCTGTCGCCGCTATCCCCGAAGGTCTACCCGCCGTCATCACCACATGTCTTGCTCTCGGTACTAGACGTATGGCTAAGAAAAACGCTATTGTAAGGTCCCTCCCCTCTGTGGAAACCTTAGGTTGCACCTCCGTCATTTGCTCTGACAAGACTGGTACTTTAACCACCAACCAGATGTCCGTGTCCCGAATGTTCATCTTCGACAAAGTCGAAGCTGGCGACAGTAGCTTCCTAGAATTCGAAATTACTGGCTCCACTTATGAACCGATTGGTGACGTTTACCTGAAAGGACAGAAAGTTAAAGCTGGTGAATTTGACGCTCTGCAAGAACTGGGTACCATCTGCGTGATGTGCAATGACTCTGCTATTGATTTTAACGAATTCAAACAGGCTTTCGAAAAGGTCGGTGAAGCTACCGAAACTGCTCTAATCGTACTTGCTGAAAAAATGAACCCCTTCAACGTTCCCAAAACTGGACTTGACCGTCGTTCCTCTGCCATCGTCGTACGCCAAGAAGTCGAAACCAAGTGGAAGAAAGAGTTCACTCTTGAGTTCTCTCGTGACAGGAAATCTATGTCCTCCTACTGCATACCTCTCAAGCCTTCCCGCCTCGGCAATGGACCCAAACTTTTCGTTAAAGGAGCACCAGAAGGTGTACTGGATCGTTGCTCACACGCTCGCGTCGGCACTAGCAAGGTCGCTTTAACATCCACTCTGAAGAACCGCATCTTGGAGCTTACTCGCCAGTACGGTACCGGTCGTGATACCCTCCGTTGCTTGGCTCTGGCTACCGCTGACAACCCGCTTAAACCTGAAGAAATGGACCTCGGTGACTCCACCAAATTCTTCACTTATGAAGTTAATCTTACATTCATCGGTGTCGTTGGCATGTTGGACCCTCCCCGTAAAGAAGTATTCGACTCTATTGTTCGTTGTCGCGCTGCTGGTATTCGTGTAATCGTCATCACTGGTGACAACAAGGCTACCGCAGAAGCTATTTGCAGGTAACTACTGATGCTTCTCTTTTTTACGAAATCTTGTATTAAGATTTGACATTAATATGATGACCTGTTATTAGGCGTATTGGTGTATTCACTGAGGATGAAGATACCACTGGCAAATCATACTCCGGCCGCGAGTTCGATGACCTCTCCGTCTCTGAGCAGCGTGCCGCTTGTGCCAAGGCCCGTCTGTTCTCTCGCGTAGAACCACAACACAAGTCGAAGATTGTTGAATACCTCCAGAGCATGAACGAAATCTCCGCTATGGTATGTCAATCATCAATTTATCTAATGTTTGAAATCGTGTTCAAATTTAATTTACACATTGTTATTTGCTAATCGACTAATATTACATATCCAGAAAACAGGTCTGTTGTTGAATGAACACAGGGCAACAACATAAATGTTACTTTGTGAATGATATCTTCATAATTTACTAAAACACAATTCTCCAATATTATTGCATGTTTACAATTGTATTACATATTAGAAGCGTTCTGTTTACATTAGGGCAATAATGTTTATAAACTGTGGCGCTCAAAACTGATCATGGGGCATGGTTAGAATATTTTAGGAGTGTTGACATGATTCGCTCGTAACATTACAGACTGGTGATGGTGTGAATGACGCCCCTGCGCTTAAGAAAGCTGAAATTGGTATTGCCATGGGTTCTGGAACCGCCGTCGCTAAGTCTGCCGCCGAGATGGTGTTGGCCGATGACAACTTCTCATCCATTGTTGCCGCAGTTGAGGAAGGCAAGTTTATTCAAATAATGCTCAAGAACTTTTCCACTCGTGCTTACTATTTACTTAAAAATAACGTTAACCCTCGTTCGCAGGTCGCGCTATCTACAACAACATGAAGCAGTTCATCCGTTACCTTATCTCATCCAATATTGGTGAAGTCGTATCTATCTTCTTGACCGCCGCTCTCGGTCTCCCTGAGGCTCTGATCCCTGTACAGCTCTTGTGGGTCAACTTGGTAACTGACGGTCTGCCCGCTACCGCCCTCGGTTTCAATCCCCCTGATCTCGACATCATGGAGAAGCCCCCACGTAAAGCTGACGAAGGTCTCATCTCTGGATGGCTGTTCTTCAGGTAAGCCTCATATTATACACATCCTCCTTCACACTACATATTTGCTATTCGTGTGATTGGAATCAGATCCTCCATACACTTCTGATTAATTTCTATGCAGTTTCCAAGACAGTTAAGCTTACCTTGGCACTTCTGGATGATGACATGCTCGGTGTTTTAGTTAATGCGAGTTTTTAAGCTGTTGTGTCATTTTAATTTACATTGAATATAACAGTCTCACAATTAGGAAGTCATTTGTACATTTTCATGGGCCAAGCTATAACAATATCGAGTACAAGTGCACTCGATATTGTTATAGCTTGGCAAATGCGTGCTACTCCTGTGGTTAGCACGGGATGAGGGCCGTATGGCAGGGGGGTGGGAAACGTTCGCGCGTGACGTGGTAACCTGACAGTTGTCCCCACGTTTTACCGCCGCCCCTCTCCCTGCCTTACGCCCCTCATCCCGTGCTAACCATGGGAGTGTCACGCATGAATTTGTCAAGCTTTTAGCGTTTAGAGGCATCGGTAACCACATATCAGATACGCGGCATACTATAATAATAATAATAATAATGTATTAGCCCAAAAATACATGACAAATACAAAGATATCATATATACAATTACAAAGATATTTAAGTTTTTGTACATAGTTATACATCTGCTGCTGAGCTAGGTTTGTCACCTGTATTTCAGCACACAGAATCTTTAACCCCAAAATCATTGTCAGATATTCAATACCATAATATCAAGCTATTAGATGTGTATCATCGCTAGATGGCCAAGGAAAATATGTCGAAAAAATGTGTGTGTGTGTGTGTGAGTGTGTTTGTGTATGTGTTATGTATGTTGCATGGAAGTTTTCTGTTGGAGCAAATATATTAAATAGCTATACTAGCCGTAAATCGCAATTACTCAAGAATTTTCAATAGGTTTTCTGTCTCCTCATAAGACAGTGTACTAAGCCATTGATAAGTGATTTTCTCGGCCTCTGTTTTATGTAACGGATATATTTTATTTATTCTATTTAATTTATTGTAAATATAGGTACCTAGAAAAGGGAAAAACCTACGGACAAATTACGTCTTTGGTCTGTGAACTCGGTCAATCACTGCATAATCTCTACGCCTGGATTGTAGAGCACGGCGGAATGCTGCTTTAAAGTTATCCTGAGTAGGAATATCTGTCGGACAGTCAACACATCACAATGTTCATATAGAAGCTTGGTTGGGAAACGAAACGGCTTGAAGTAATACTACATATTTGATGCCTATCAAAACTTAAAAAATTACATAACAAGGCATGACGTCATATGTTTTTCACCTTAATAATGAAACAAAAACACGTCGTATCTAAACCAGTTTTAGAAAAACTACATAACATTTCGAATAGTGTGGAATATCTCTCGCATCTATTACCATAATCCTAGGGAGAAATCACATGAGATATAATACATATATGATAAGAGTTAGCTGATGACATAAAGGTAGAAAGGCTCTTCATCCGAGCGTCCATCAATCAATCCCAGTTGCAGTCCGCACTCCTGCTCATCCTTTTGTTCCTTTATTTTGGTTTTTATGGGAGCTACTTCCGTCTGACTTCCCACTCCTGGAAAGGATGCCTACACCAGAGTCTCGTCTTTCAATAAGCAAGTGTGCCGCAAGCAAGGAAGGTTGGGCCTCGGAGATCTGGATGGGGGCCCAAAGGTAGTAAGAAATTAACCCTTATGCAATTGCACAGGTACATGGCTATTGGTGGCTACGTCGGTGCCGCGACTGTGGGCGCCGCGACTTGGTGGTTCATGTACTCTCCGTTCGGACCTCAGATGACCTACTGGCAGCTCACTCACCACTTGCAATGCCTCAGCGGTGGAGACGAATTCAAGGTGAGTTCATATAGCCTAACGATTCTGCAGTATTGAAATAAAACTATTATCGAGATTTATTTGATGTTGTGATAATAACAATATTTATGAGCCCAAAAATACATTTCTGTTTCCACAAGCATACAAAAAATACAAAGATTTTTAAGTTCTCTTACGTGTAATAATAATTGTTATGCATATGCAGCTGAGCTAGGTTTGTTACCTGCATTTCAGGATACAGACTCACAGAGCCTGTTGTTTTTATTATTTACACTGATGCCGACGTTTCGGTTGCTTTTCAGCATGGTCATGGTGATGGTTATATCTCATGTATGCATACACATGAGACAACCACCATCTTTGTCTAAGTGTAATATTCGCGTACATTTCTGATGATACTCGTTTGCTCTTTATGTGCCTCTTCAGTCCTAAAGGTTGCCTGCTAGCTTCCTATAATTCGGTACTTCGTATGTTATATCTTTGTTTAGCATATAACAAGTACTACACATATTGTAACATTAATCACTCTTAATTTTCTGTAATTCTAGGGCGTCGACTGCAAGATCTTCACTGACCCTCACCCTATGACAATGGCTCTTTCCGTATTAGTAACAATTGAAATGTTAAACGCCATGAACAGCTTATCAGAGAACCAGTCTCTCATCGCCATGCCACCGTGGTCCAACATGTGGCTTGTGGGCTCAATGGCCCTCTCTTTCACACTTCACTTCGTCATTCTCTACGTTGAGGTCTTATCGGTGAGTTGTTACTGTATTACTACAAATTATATTATAGATACGAGTATTTTAAGCTCTTCTTAGGCACACAAATGATAAAGAGGTGACGCCACACTAGCAGTCATTGAGTCTGCTGCTGATAACAAATTAGTTTTGAGATAGCCCTGAAACTACAGTCGTCTGGGAATCGACTGAACTTTCTAGGGACGTTGACAACGACTTGAACTTAAGCATTAGTAAGGGCTTTGTGTGACACTAACTATCGTCATCATCCCAGCATTTTCCCAATTGCATCCAAAGCTAGCACTTCGGAGCCCGAGGTCCGCTTTTTATATGACGGCTTTCCCGGGAGCGACTGCCATCTGACTTCCCAACCCCGACAGGAAAGCCTACGCCAAAGCCTCGCCCGTTGTTTCGCAGGTGAGTTGGGCTTGGGCCTCAAAGACGTTAGTAGGGCCCTGTGCACACGAACTACCTTAATAGTTATTAAATCGTCTATTATTAAGATACTTATTCAATAGTACATAGAGACCAACTATATGTGGAACTGTTCATTATAACATGTCGTTTGCACGCGTGGTATGTTCGCAGGCCGTGTTCCAAGTGACGCCCTTGTCGGTAGAGGAATGGTTGACGGTGATGAAGTTCTCGATACCCGTGGTGCTGCTAGACGAAGTTCTCAAGTTCGTGGCGCGCAAGATCTCCGACGGTGAGACGCGTTCGCTGGTAGACTGGCTCCACGGCATGCAATGGATTGTGCTCATGTGGGCCGTCTTCTTTGGCATCATCATCTACGGACCCCTATAAGCTGGCCCGCCCCGTGTGCCGTGCCACCACCCCATTTGATTCACATCTAATACCCTCCTACCGATTTCTGCGCCACCCACCCGTCATATTCATGTTACAGTTATAATGTTGCCTCTTTAAAATCAATGAGATGCGAGCGTGGGTTGCGCACGGAATCATACTGTGGAAACCGATAGACTTTGAGCTGCGCTCACCACAGTAAGTCATCTAACAGTTTGGAATGCTAATCTGGCGCACCTGGTGTGTGAAGTGACCCCTAGTGCACGTGTCCCGACGCCCGGTGATGGACGAGCAGGACTGCGTGTAGTGACATTGAACTATATACCAAACGAACAAGTGAACTTATACCGGATGCTCACTCGACTACGGCGGTGCTATCGGCTCAAACGGAACTACTACAGTACATCGTCTCGTAGTGTTTCTGTACTGCTAGGAATAGATCTGGGAGGCGAGGCGGCCCTCTGCACTGTGGCCGCCCCCTCTTGTGATTATGCATTTTGTATGTGCGAGACAATAAATTGTTTGGAGCTCATTTTTTTTACAATGGCGTGAGTTCAAACATATATTTCTTCTTTTACTGAGTACATATACATAATATTATACACGATGTGAAGTGGCTGTGAAGACCTTCATTATAAATGCTAACTAATGGAACACCAAAAATTGGTTTTATTTAAAGGTATTTATATAAGTTAGATTTATAGCATTTGATGATACAGTTTGTATAAAACAATATGTGAAGCTCCGCAATGAACAGAATAGAGAACTCGCACATAGCTCAGTACCTTGTCCTTGTGGACTTCAGACATGTTATTAAGCATACTATTAATAGTGATGTGCATTGTTAGCCTAGTGTAATTTATCGTAAGTGTATTATTAGGGACGTGGTTACAATTTTCTCAGCGTAGGTAGTACGATTTATCTAAAGAATGTCTTCTGTGTCCTTTCACTTGAGCTCGCTTGTTAACATTCCTTTGTGCATTTCTGTTTTGTTTTATCAACCCTGATTGGTATCGAGAAGCGCTCTTAATGTAAGCTAATATTAACAATGAATGTGCCCTTAGGCTGAACTAACCTGCCGAGTTGTGGGAGTGACGAGACGCGCCGTTGTGTTGCATTGAGCGTGAGTCCGTTACTGCCGCCACTAGCCACCTTTATAATACATCGAATTAATTCATGTCAAGCCTTGTTTCAATATACTTATTAGTAAATATCTTTGTTTATCGTGTCAAATGTCTATTTATTATTTTATTTATATGCTACACAATAATATATTGAAATAAAGCAACACAGTCTATGTATGTACGAACTTTAAATCTGGTAGTGTTCCAGTGTACTCTATGGTACTTTATTTATATATAAATTAATTGTTGTAATTTTAATTTACTCCTAAAAAGATTCGTAAACTAATGAGACATTTGATATGTCGTGAAGTTTATTCGAGACTAAATCTAAATTTGTTTAACCTTAAATGTTGTACAAGGTCAGTACGTACATAATTCGTTTTTTTTTTAAATTTATAATTCAAATATTGCATGTAAACTTTGCATGGTTTATGACTTTCGAGTGCTGTTTTCTGATAATGATGCATTAACAATGATTATATGATATCTAAATTGTTTATTTGTAAACTTGTGTATTCAGATCTTTGAACAAGATTCTATTGAGAGGTCTACAACCGTTATAAGTCTGTATTTATTTTATCTGTTTCCTAGCAACACAAATACTTTACACGATACTATACAAGTTAATTTCGTAATCAACTAAACATTATATGACTACCTATTGCCTTCGTAAATTTACGCAAGAGATAGTCAACCAAATACTGATCCCACATTTACACTGCACAATCAAGGGCATGCTCAAAACCTTTGTTGTGAATGTCCCCCAATCCAATGTTTCGGATCTGTTACGTTCATCAGATTAACTTATTCAAATGTACAGTCGTTTATACATTTTACATATTAAAATAGTCAACAATAATTAATGTTTGAATTATTTTCCTGAATAATCCAGTAGTGAAACTACATGGCACTCCATGGTATGGTACGCAATCACACACGAACCCCTTTATAAATAGATACTCCATGTCCTTGCACACATAATTGTTATTACTTTATTCTGTTCCCGCTAACATGTTTTAAGATAACAAGTTTTGCAAACAATACTAAGCGTTGCAAATTAAATGTCTCATCGTGTAACACACAAGTTACATTCTGAACGTGGATTTTGCAACTATAAAGTAACAACTGTAGCGACGTTGGAACGTTCGTCAACAAATTTAAAAAAAAGAAGAAATCTTTTAAAATAATAGTAACCAAGAATGCAATCGATAAAGCGTGAGTTGCAAAACTTAATTCCCTTTACGCCGCGGCAGGATCAGCCGCGGCCGCACGCCTCCCCGCATGCACTAACGTGGTGTTGTCGTTGTCTGCCCCCAGCCCAGCCAACGTGGAAGCTGTAAGCGCCGGAACGCCGTCGCAGCGCCACTGCACGCACATATTCCATGAACACTCATTGTTTGTTGTGATCCCGCAGTGAAACTACACATTTAAAGTAACTACGACACGGTTGTGATAATCTGCATAAGATCTAGTAAGTTCGGACGGCGGCCTCCGCTCGAGCGTCTACGACACTAACACTCTCGTTGTTTTGCAGCGAACGAGGTGGTCATTGACAAGTGGTAAACGCCACCGATTCATAGTTCCTCACCCGCTTCTCTCTGCTACTTCTACCGCTCTCGTCTCCCGGTGTAATGATAATTGGCTTTTAGATGTGTACGTAACTAAAAGACGCATCACGTATGACCACGGCTAGGCTAAGCTAGACGGGCCGGGCCGGCGGAGGAAGGCGAGGCGGTCGGCGCGGCGGAGGGCGGGGCGGGGCGCCGCCCCGACTGCTCACTGCTCACCTGCGCTAGTTCACCAGAGGGGACATAAGTTGTTCATAATGTGTATATACTACAGTATGCTTAGGAGGTTTAATCAATTTGTTATATTACGTTGTTCTAATTAAAGACTACATGGTGCCCGTCGACAGAAGCAGTGCGATAGACGATGTGTACTTATTGAAGTTGAGAGCACTCATTAATTTATTGTTATATTTTTATTATCTTATAATCTAGTTTGCTTATCTAGAGTCGAGTCATTTCTATTAGTGCTGACGCCTCGACGAGCAATATGGTGTCTGTAAGGGAAGGATAATTACAAGATTGTCCTGTGTTTGGGACCTGAGTCCAAAAGTTAAAACATACCTGTACATTTTAATGTATTATTGTTTTGTACAATAAATCGTTATAAACGACAAGTGTTTTCAATTACATAGGTTGTTAAGTAGGGAGTTAGGTCACCACCAGTACGTCCTTAAATTGATCTGTAGGTACTTAACTCGTCAACAATTTCCTTGTCCGTCAATTTGGAAGATATAATTACCTATCCTGGTCAGTGTTCCTAATAGTTTTCTTAAACTAGTGCGTTCATAGGATCGTCAGTTTTCTCATAAAGGATAGAATGTACAGTTAATTCAATATTTACAAGTACATAATTGATACAATTATTTGAATTAGGTCGCCACTTGTCAGGCGTGTTACAAACATGTATAATTGAGGGGTGTACTTGTACAAGTAATACATAAGATACACTTTGTTGCCATCGTGTACATAACAAGAGTTATTTGCAAACTTTTGATGCTATTGAGTGTATTATTGCTAATTATTAAAATATAGGAATTATTACACATTAAATATAAGCAGACCGCATAATTAATATTAAATAATATGGGATTGAGGTGGATTTACATTTTAGTGATGGAAAGAAGCGGATATGCTTTTTACACTTTCGGAAGGATGTAAGTGGGCTTGCTTTTAACCTATAGTGTTTGACAGATGTCATTGTATGATAATGTCATAAAGTACTGGAAGCAAATAAAACAATCATTTCGAAATACGATATGTACAGTCAACATCAATAGTAGCGTAGTATCTGAATTGTCCAAAAGAAATGCATTGCAAGATATATCACAATAGTCTGACAAAATCGCGTCGCAAAAGTGTTTGGTACATTAATATTTTCATAATACAAAAAAAACTATCCATCAAAAGTTTTATTCTAATTCAGGTACTTTTGAAACTTTTTATAGAACCATTGTGTGAAAAACTTTTGAAAATTTCTGATAATGCTTTAATTATCAGAAATTTTCAAAAGTTTTTCACACAATGGTTCTATAAAAAGTTTCAAAAGTACCTGAATTAGAATAAAACTTTCGTCGAACATAAACCTTTTTAGAATGCTGATGTATATTTTGATTTAAATATTGTGTTCTGCCTTTTGTTTTATGGCATTGTCAAGAATTGTCACTTGAAGTGGCTATATAAACCAAGAACTGAACTGAATATAATCTATTACTGATTATTCCTAAGTAGGTTAGGCACCTATATATTTCTAGGAAGTCATAATTTGATTAAATAGCACTACAAGTTAGTAAATTTCCTTAATTCCTTTATCATCGATATGTCGCATTATCTATCAGATCATGAAACACATCGTATAGTAACGCTTCATGAAGATGGCTTACCAATTGGTGACATCGCAAGACGTGTTGGTGTTGCCCGAAATACCGTTACTCTTTGGATCAATAGATGGGAAAGCGAAGGACGTGTTAATCAAATTCGAAAAACAGGACGACCGACTGTTACATCTGCTTCTACACGTAACGAAATTGTTAGAAGGACAAGATACAATGGGTTCACTCCAGTCGCAAACTTGGCTACTGAGTTTAATATATCACGGTCAACAGTCCGAAGTGTATTGCATAAAGCAGGAGTACATCACCGCAAACCGGCCAGGAAGCTTGCTCTGACTGCAATACACAAGGAAGAACGATTGAGATTTGCACGAGACTATCTAGACTTCAATTTCGAGAATGTCATATTCAGTGATGAAAAAACTTTTACATCAGATGAAAGTGGAAGGGTCACCTTGTGGCGAATTAATAACACAAGGTATTTTGAAAGAAATATTGTCAATGTTCATGCAAGCGGCAGAATAAACCTTGGATTTTGGGGCTGAATGTCGTCTGCTGGGCCTGGAGAATTAATAGAAATTGGTGGACGATTGAATGCTCAAGGTTACGTTGATATTATGGAAGACGTTTTGATACCAACTGTTAGAAATTGTTATCCAGGCATCGATCCGTTTAATTTTGTTTACGACAATTCACCCGTACACACTGCAAGATTGACCAGAGCATGGTTTAGAGAGCACAACGACGAAATTATTGCTTTGCCATTTCCACCTAAATCTCCGGACATAAATCCAATTGAAAACATGTGGGGATTGATGGTGCAAAACTGGGATCCGTCAACTCCTCGCACTGCAACCGCTATTTGTAATCATGTATTCGAGTTATGGGAACACTATAGAGGAATGTATACATGTCAGAACAAATGTAATTTTTTTTAGCTACAATGTAAACGTTTTTTAGTAGATAAGTGGTATGTTAATTTTAAAGTTTATGTTTTTTTTACAATAAAGCATCGATTGCGAAAATTAATTACTTTTTTAAAATTCTCAAATATGTGATTAATCCATTAAGGGCCCGTGGTCCCACTACATCGAACAGCAGTGCTATACTCTTACTTTCACTCGTCGACGGACACAGCGCTGCTGGCTCGTCGTAGAGCAATCGACCAATCCCATCATAGAATCGTCGGCGAGTACAACCTTGTTCTATGATGTGATTGGTCGATTGCTGCGGGCTCGTCGACTAGTAAAAAGTTAGAGAATAGCACTTTTTTATACCACTTAGATGGCAGTCAAGCGCACGGCCTACCTGATGGAAAGTGGTTACCGTGGCCTATAGACATGTACAACACCAGGGGCATCACACTCGAGCTGCCGACACTGCTGCTAATAATTGAATAATACCACTTCCCCTTTTGTCTGACTATTTTGATTCAATTAAATATCAGTCACTTTAAAAACACAATAGTATCGAAAAAAAATTGAATCAGCTTATTTTGAAAATAGTTTTTTTTTATTATTTTGAAACCTTAACGCGAGTGATTAATATTAAAAAGAAGTAAGGTTATTAAAAAAAATGATAGAGTCAATACTTTTGGAACTCAGTTTTTGATCAGCTACTATTGACGCTGACTGTACCTTTTTTTTTTTTTTATCGTGCGGAAATCCCTTCGGATACCCCCCCGCCGGCCAGCGGGGGCGGTTATGTCGGGCTTGCACCGACTAAAACCGCACGCCGTCTCGGGTCTTCAGACGCCGGGGTGTAAGGTTACCCATAGAGCATAACCCTCGCACCCCGGCTGACCCTGGGCCATCTCACCACTAACAGCATCGCTCATCCTGTCTCCTCTGAAAGCAGAGGAGTACGGAGAGCGATGTGTTCCCGCCACGTTGGGTATTGGCCGACGATCAATGCCAACCCTATGAAGGGGTGAAGGAGAAGCCATCGACCGCCGCCCAGGGTGTACCGGCCGCTCCGATTCCGTTCCCCCCGGACTGCAGCGGGATCGGAATCGGAGCGACACTCGAGGAGGTTACCCAACACACACCCCACGCTGACTGTACCTACGACTATGAAGAATTGTGTTGATATTGGTTTTTCTTATTAAATCATATTATTAGATTCACTAGAAGGTTCATCATATTATCGTTAAAATTATTTGTAGTTTTAATAAATTAATACACATGTAGGTACTTTTTAACGGACCAAAATCTAATTGCGGATTTGCATCTAACATTTTCGGGATTGAAGCGACATTGCATCTCAAACTCAATGGTACTTTTAAATTGTATTTTACCTTGGATGTAGGTGAATTTCCATGTTTATTTTTGTACTATAGTGTAGCTACTACTAAGTTCTATAATTTGGTATACTCAGTGTAAAAATGATAATTATGTACTGATGTGGATTTGCTTTTACACCCCTTACTATCTAATAACAATATTTTAACTCGCAAGTTTCCCTAACTCGTTAGTGGGCTAACCACGACGCGCTGTGGTAAGCCCGCAGTTTTCCTAACTCGTAAATTTCCTTATCTATAGTCGGTCTTCCCAAATTTTACAGTATTTTTCGCGAGTGACCAGGGAAAGTCGACGATGAAATTAAAAGCAGCTAAACAGCTAGATATCCCTACGGATACCCCCCCCGGCGTGCCAGCGGGGGTGGTTATGTCGGGCTTGAACCGACTAAAACCGCACGCCGTCTTGGGTCTACAGACGCCGGGGTGTAAGGTTGCCCATAGAGCATATCCCTCGCACCCCGACTGACCCTGGGCAATCTCCGGTTTCGAGATGGCCCCCTCGGGTTTGGGAACCACGGTGTCCCCGTCTTGCCCCGGTTTGGGGGAGGGGCGCTAGTCGCCCCACCGTCCCGGCCTGCTTCTGCTGGGGTGACAGGTGGCCTCACCCGCCACCCCCAGGCCTGCGCTCATGGAGGACGGAGGTCGTTAAGCGACCTTCGGCGCCTGAGTCGCCTGCGACGCGCGGCGAGCAAGTTGCGGGCTCGGCGGTCCGGGAGAGTTCTAAATCTCTCCCGGGCGCGCTCCGCCATCTCCCTCGCGAGCATTACGTGCTCGCAGAAGGAGGTGGCGGCGGCCCACGCGCTCGCGCTCCGCACCATTGCCGCAATCATGCTGCCGAGCAAGAGGACTCCCACCCCGATGGCTGCCACGAGGTCACGCCTCGGCGCCTCCCACGCCGGGCAGTCCGCCAGCGTGTGCAGCCCTGAGTCCTCGCTCGCGTCGCAGTGATGACACTCAGGCGGTAGCTACTTCCTGATCCGATGCAGGTGGTCCCCGAAGCACCCCTTCCCGGAGATCACCTGCGTCAGTCGGTACGAGAGGCTTCCGTGTCGCCTCTCCAGCCAATCCTCCATGATGGGCCTTACCGCCGCTATTGCGGCGTGCCCTGCGCTTGGTCGCCCAAGTCGTTCCTTCCACTCCACCACGATGGCCTGGCGGAGCTGGGACTGCACGGCCTCGATTTCTCGAGGCTCGGGGTTCCATCCCTGCTCCCGCGCCTCCTTTCGCCACTGGTACAGTTGCGTAAGGGCTCTCGCTTCCAGGTCCCATGGCGGAGTTCCGGCAAGGAGACTCGCCGCCTCGAAGGAGATCGTGCGGTACCCGCGGATGACCCTGATGGCCATAACTCGCTGCGGAGCGCGCAGCATCCGCACAGTTCTGGTCCTCAGGACCTCCGCCCATATTGGGCACCCATACAGGGTCAGGACCGCACGATCCCCGCGTAGAGTCTCCTGCAGGAGTCATCGGGCCCCCTCATGTTGGGCAACAGCCGAGCCAGAGCAAGAGCTGTGCCCTTCAATTTGGGGTCCAGACTTCGGAAGTGCTCTCCGAAGTCCCATCGGCCGTCGAGCACGAGCCCCAAATATTTCATTTGGGGCTTGATGCCGATGCGATTTCCTCCCACGATGAGACTGGATCCCTCGGGTGGCTTGCTCCGAGGCCCATGAAAGAACAGGGCCTCGGTTTTATGCAGAGCCACCTCGAGACCCAGCCGCCGGATCCGCTCAACGACTTGGGCAACCGCGGTCGTGGCCTTTAGGGTCGCTTCGCGGTACGTCGCCCCGCACGCCGTCACGAGCGTATTGTCCGCGTAGCACGCGACGGCGGCACCGCCTACGAGCTCACCGCGAAGCACCCAGTCGTATCCGATGTTCCACAGGAGCGGCCCCAGGTCCGATCCCTGTGGAACACCGCACGACATTTCACGCCGACCGAGACCGGTCACGGTTGGGTAGATGACGGCTCTCTCCGTCAAATACGCCCCGACTATGCGGCGGAGGTAGAGAGGCACTTTGTGATACACGAGCGCCTCCCTAATGCAACTCCTGGGCAAGATGTTGAACGCGTTGGTGATGTCCAGGGACACCGCCAACATCACCTCACCCCGGGCTACTGCATCCTCCGCCAGAGCCCTCACGCGCATGATGGCATCCACGGTGGAGCGCCTCTGGCGGAAGCCATATTGGCCATCCGCTAGGTCCGGTCCCACTCTTGCGAGGTGCTCGACGAGGCGCTTCGCAATTACTCTTTCAAAGAGCTTGCACACCTCGTCAAGCAACACTATGGGCCGGTAGGCGGACGGCGAGTCCGCCGGGCGCCCCTCCTTTCGGATGAGGACCAGTTTCCCCGTTTTCCACAATTTCGGAAACTGGCCCCGCTCCAAACATGCTATGAGAAGCCCTCTCAGTCGGGGCTCGCGAGCGTCGTCGACTAGAGCTAGGACCCACGCTCCTGGAATGCCGTCGGGTCCCGGGGCGGTGTGTTTGGCTCTTAGCCTTCTCACCGCCAGCTCTAGTTCTACCCAAGTGACTTCGGGCACGTCGTCGTCTTCCACGTCGGGCGCCATGGGCAACCGAGGCGGAGTCATCTGCGGTGGAACATGTTCCACCGCTCGCGCTGGGAACAGGGAGCCAACAACTCCTCCGAGCAGATCCGGCTGGAGACACCGGGTTAACGGCGGGGCCTTAGGGCGCAGCTTGCCCCTCACCATCCGGTAGGGCCACCCCCAAGGGTCCCGCTCCAGCGTCTCCAGCAGCTCGCGGAAGGAGGCCTGTTTGGCCCGCCTTATCTCCGCTCGGAGGGCTCCTCTGGCCTCCCTGTATCCCTCGTACAACTCCGCCTCTCGGGCCTCCGCATCGCATCGCATGCGGGGCGGCGACGCTTCCTACGGAATCGGGCCCACCGGCGGTGCGTGATCACGCAGGCCCGTCTGAGCTGCGCGATCTCCGACGACCACCAGTAGGCCTGACCCCTCGGATTATAGGGCGGAGCCCTTGGCATCGCCGCGTCACAGACACGGGTCATGGCCTCCCGGAACCACTCCACCTCATCGTCTATGCTGACAGGCCTGTCCGGCGCAGGGGCCCAGGCCTGTACGATGGCGGCTTCCAGGAGGAGCTCCCGATCAAGTCGCTTAAGCGCCCAACGTGGCTCGGGTGGAGCCGGTACAGCCGGCGCGTCGCTCGCAGGGGGGGACACGTCAAACCGAATGTATCGGTGATCCGAACTTGTGTCCTCCCCAAAACGACGCGCCAGCCCTGAACACGTCGCACCAACGAGGGGCTCGCGAACGATAGGTCTACGATGAAGCTACCCCTCGAGGTCACGAACGTGTCCACGGCTCCCCGATTTAGGAGGACTAGGCCGAGTCGTGCGACCCAGTCCACCAGTGCCCTGCCTCTATGCCCCGTCGCGCCCCTTTCGTGTCGGGAACCCCAGGCATACGACCAGGCGTTGAAGTCCCCGAGCACAAGAACCGGACGGGGCTGGCAGGCATTGACGACGACGGCCAGCTGACGGAGCCATTGCTCATATGCAGCTTGGTCTCGGTTCAGCGTGATATAAGCGGCCACGACCGCTATGTCGCCAACCGCCGCCGCCACGCAGCCGGGTCCCCTTGCAACGACGGCAAGAGGGGGGCTGCCGGCGGCAGGGTTGTACACCAGTGCCGCCGACCCATCCAGCTCCAGCAGATAAATATGGCCAAACGTTATTGTTATTATGATATTAGGAATATTAAAATTCGGGATTAAGATAGGTACCTAACCATTTCCCTCGCACCCCGACTGACTCTGGGCCATCTCCGGCTTCGAGATGGTCCCCTCGGGTTTGGGAACCACGGTTTCCCAGTCTTGTCCCGGAAAGGGAGGAGGGCGCTAGTCGCCTCGCCGTCCCGGCCTGCTTCTGCTAGGGTGAAATGCGGCCTCACTTGCCACCCCCAGGCCTGGCGCCAACCTTGGCTTGAACCAAGTGGCTGATATCGTATGTGACCCTAAAATGCCAGTTCATTTGAAGAGACGTATCTATAAAACTGTCAGGTTTGACCTTTTACTCGGCTGCGAAGCGTGGCCGTTACTAGAGTAATACAAGCAGGAGATGAATATGCTACGGTGGATGTATGGAATCACGCAAAGGGATCGCATAAGGAACTCTCGCATTCGCGGCAGCCTTCATTTCCGTGACATCGCAGATAAAAGGTCGAAGAATCAACAAATTTCTGGTCATGGTTGGTATGTAGGAGGGGTAGACCCAAGAAGATGGATGCCGTGCGAAGTTGAGTAATAAGAGCTAGAAAGTGGATCCCGAACTCCGAGGACCGGGACCAACGCTAAGATGTCAAATCAAAAAGTGAAAGTGATTCAAATGATGATAGACTACTGAGCATAGTGACTCACTGAGCACGAAACATAAAAAAAATGCTCTCGTGTCATACGTACAACTTTTCACCGTAACCAACGAAAAAAGGTGAGCATCAAGATGACGGGACCAAGCCCCCAATTTAAAATGTATCACATTGAAGTGTTTGTACTACATATTTACTATTTGTACCCCAAACAAGACATTGGTGCCTTTAAAGGTAAAGGAAGGGTGTCAAGACGTCCCTGGTCCCGCCACTTTGATATCAAAGTGGCTGATTCTTCTGGAAGCGCTACTCAAAGGCAGGTAATTCACACCCCAAGACTTAGTACTACATATGTACAGGTATATACTCAATTTTCAATACAATTGGAAGTGCCAAATTAAAGTTATGTGATTATAGCATTGGTCCCGCCAAATTGATGATTCATGATATCGCTGAATTCATTTGAGAATCGTTACAGATCGTGTAAAATGAAATGTGGAAACTTAGTACGTCCTAAGTACATGAACTTGTGTAATTTTTATATTCATAGATTAAGTACATCAAAAGTAATCTATTATTCATCATCTTTGAAATGGACACATTTATGCAGAAATGAAACAAAAACCCCCGATCGATCGGTTGACTGGGCATTTATCATTCGCACTCTTAGTTCATCTATAGAACATCGGATAATATTTGTTCGACAATATAGGTTTCTTTTACGTTAATTGCTTTAAAAAAATGAGCTTGTGTGAAAATTTTTGAAGTGATGAAACAGATTGCAAAAGATATGATTATACTCTGTTTAGCAAAGTTTTCTGGCAATGATCAAGATGGAAAAATATTAAGAAGTGAAGAAGCAAGATTGCGATTGAAATCTTTGTTTCATGACAATGAAATGGGAAATAATGAGAATAAAAGTGCTCATGATGTTAATTTTGACAAAGAGATCAAATCTCAACTCGAAACTGATGGGCAAGAGGATAAACAGAAAGTTAAGGAAAGTATTTCTAAAAATATTAGTTTTTTAGATCAAGAACAAACCAGGCAAGATACACACGAAAGAAAGGGTAGGATGAGGGTTGATTGGTTAAGTGATCATATATCTAGAGAAACAATTCTTAATGTTCTCACTTCTGAGAATTTTAGCAATACAGAAACCTTATATTACTTGCCTTCGCTGATTGACACATTATTAAGATTGATAAAACAAGTGCCTCTATGGACTGCAATAATGAAAAATGTGTATGGTAGCGAAATACGCAATTCTACATCATCTAATATAGAAAGCTTTATATTTTTAAAATATCAAGACTCTTCTTTGCGATTTTAAAACCAAATCGCACAGGCTGAGAATAGATGAATTCATGACGAAACATTTTGAGTATATATCAGGTGAAATAAAATTAGCATCGAGTGATTTACATTTAGGGAAAGACAACAAAACAAAGTCGATTATTAAACGGGCACAGTCTAACACAGCAAAGAGTAATTCAAATACAGATTCTATTTTTGTCAAAAATCCTTCATTTGTTGAATATTGGCGAGGAAAAGGAAAAAAAACGCACAGTAAAAACACAAATAAAAAAAGATTTTATTTTATTAAATGGGACTACGATGAAAAGTATTGATGGTGTTACAGCGGTAAATACCTGTGCATTTGATGCCATGTCACAGTAGTTTTCGAATAAAGAAATATGTCAGGTCTTGATGACGAAACACCAACATCCCCCGGAATTTTATAGTGCTTTTCATACGTGTCGATTAGGAGAGTCCAATCTGGGGCAGTATCTAAGATTGAATAAGGTTTGTTCCTGGATTTTATGGATGAACCTTTAGGCACAAATTTGATATGACGTGTGTTAGTAGTCAATCCTTTTTGGGCTCTAGCTAGAGCCAGGCTCATTGCTTCACGTATGATGATAAGCACCTTATCGTGGCGGCACGAGTATTGGCCTCTATCGAGAAGCACCCTACAGCCTACTAATATGTGCCTAGCCGTCCCTATTGCCTCGCCACAAGTATAACATTGTTTTTCTGTGGCCTTCCCCCACCTTACTAGGTACTCTGGTCTGGGAGGGTCATCTGAAAGGCGTTAAGATAGAATTTTAACAGGGCCGGCGACCACTCATAAATCAAGGTGCGCCACTTTAAGGCCATCGGTATGCAGAACTATCCCATTGTCAACCATTCATTTTGGAGTTCCAAATTCATCACGTGCACTCGATATTTATCATTTTCGTCTTGTTTTAGGAAGGACCTAAGTATATCCTGGTCTCTTTTTGGCTCTCGTACTCCCAACCCCACTCTGTTCGACTGGGCCCCTATCATAAATCATTTATGGAATTTGAGTCTAGATTCAAGCTCGGACGCGTTATTATCTTTCGGGAGTGCCCTGACTGTGTCATCTTGGGATTTACCTAAGATGTGGGCTTTGGTAACTCTAAGGTGTTTATAGAGCTCCGATGGTTTCTTTAATTTCATCCCAAAATTATTTCCCTAAATAGAGCAGAGGGATCAGCAGAATCCAAGATCAAGGTCTTTACCTAGTTTGGAATGCAGATGACCAAACCTATGTACACTATCTAAAAAAAGTGGCCAAGTATAGGAGTCGGACTCGCCCATGAAGGGTTCCGTAGCAGTAAGCAACATAATAATGCTATTTTTTAAATTTTATACTTGAGTTGATTGAATGAAAGGTAAATTGCGTTTTACGATTTATGACGTATTAAAAAAACTACTTACTAGATCTTGTTCAAATCAATTTTCGGTGGAAGTGTAAATGGTTATGTATATCATATATTTTTTTAGTTTTATCATTCTATTATTTTAGAAGTTACAGGGGGGTTACACATTTTACCACTTTGGAAGTATCTCTCGCGCAAACTATTCAGTTTAGAGAAAAATTATATTAGAAGCCTCAATATCATTTTTGAAGACCTATCCATGGATACCTCACACGTATGGGTTAGATGAAAAATAAAATTGCGTTTCTGTTCTAAGTATGGGAAGCCCCAAGATTTATTGTATTTTTCTATTTTTGTGTGAAAATCTTAATAGGGTTCACAGAATACATCTACTTTTCCTTTCAACAGCATAGTTCTTATTATTTCGGAAAAAAGTAGTTGTAACATACGGACGGACAGACAAACAGACATGACGAATCTATAAGGGTTCCGTTATTTGCCATTTGGCAACGGAACCCTAAAAATAGCAGTTAATCATTATGTCCTTAAATATGTAACATATTTTTCTTTTTTGAGAAATAAAAAAAATATTAAATTATAAATTAAAATTATAATTACCTTATTGGGCCACCTAGCATTCTGGCATGAGACCCGAGATGTCGTGTGGTTTTCGTCGGTTCGAGTCCGACATAACCGACATAGCATTGAGGATTTCCGTACGGAAAAAAAAGTACGGTACCCTCGGCGCACGAGTTCGATTTATATTTTAACACTATAAAATGAATAAATAAAGGAAATTATAGGAATACGAAACAGCAAAAATATGAGCTGCATTTTGATTTAAGGTTTACTGAAGAATCTCCGAATATTCTCCGGAGATTCTTGAAAACCGGAGACTGATATCTTCTGCGAAGCAAAGCCCTACAAAGAGTACACGCATCTATTACTATTTGATCTGTGGCGCCCTTCACTGTTTCTGTTATGGCCGAAACGTGCCCGGACCGGCAAAAATGAAAATTTCGATATAAAAAAAATATATATTGATAGATTTTAATTAGCCCTTTCGAACTACGTTAATTAATTTATGAGCCCGTCTTTCGTTTTCCCAGGAAAAATCAAAATATCATTTTCCTTTTTTCACCTTTTCAAATACCCGTATCTCTTTAAAATATGGTTATTTTTTATTCTCCCAAGCGTAGAAAAATTGCCCTTGAGCTGATTTAAATTGCCCGCGGGTCAATTATTATAAATATTCAATAATAGTCTTATAAAAAATAAAAAACCGTAATGGGATTTCGAAGACAATTATTTGCGCATTGCGCATGCGCGGTAGAAAAAAGGCAACACTGCTCTAGTATAAGGGCAGCATTTACAACTATATATCAAAATATTTTTTATTTATTTTTTATATTTAGGACACGTCAATTTGACGACCTCGCCTGAAGCTGAAGGTAAAGTTTCAGGAAAGAAGGTCACCATTACATACACGTACCATGTTAACAATGGTGGCACTCAGCTTGACGGCCTCATCAGAAGAGGATTGTCGTCGCAGCACCGCGTGATACCCACTGGTCCCACTAGTGCTGCGACCAT
Source organism: Cybosia mesomella (assembly GCA_946251805.1). Taxonomy (NCBI): domain Eukaryota; kingdom Metazoa; phylum Arthropoda; class Insecta; order Lepidoptera; family Erebidae; genus Cybosia; species Cybosia mesomella. The sequence continues at coordinate 10,170,886 of OX276394.1, read as the reverse complement.
AATCCCCCTGCCTGGCTATGCACTTGCTGACCCCTGAACGCAATCAAACCGAAATTGGATTACTATGGAGGGTTTTCTGCAATCGTGCACGGTGGACAAATTTGTGTCATCAAATTTCTACCACCAGTAGAAAAGTTATAAAGTTATATAAAGTATATAAAGTTATTTTTCGTCGTAAGTCATAATAAAAAATGAAGCTGATGATTAAAGTAAATTTTCAATGTAAGTGGTTTTATTATTACTAGATTTTTATTATTATTAGGTATATTGTGGGGATAATGTTGAGTTACACGTGAGTTGACAATGAAAATTAAAAAATTGTTTTATTTTTATGTCGAATATAACCTCAATTTTAACTTATATCTCAGTATTATTATTATAAAGCGTCGGTAGCTTAGTGGTTAAGGAGTCGACATTACGATCGAGAGGTCCCGGGTTCGAATACTGGCCATTACACTACCGACGTGAACCCACTCCTAACACAAGCAATTTAGCTTAGCTGGAGGGGTTAGGGGGAATATTAGTAATTTCGGTTACTAATATTCCTTAAAACAAAAAAAAATATATTTTGAATTATAAGTTCAATAATTTTCTTGTATTGAATTTGTTATACTTACCTACTTATATAAAATTAAATCCTATTTTCCACTTTTTTTTATAATCTAAGGTGAAGTCTCCTTAACTGACCTAATAATTCCAATATTTCAAGAAACTGTACAATTATGTATAATGTTCAAAGAACTGTAAAATTTGTGGTCACAGGTTTTCAACGCCTCATATTTTCTATTGAAATGATTTCCATCACTATTCATAATTAAAAGATAATTATAGGTGCACCCAGTACTGTCTTTTACATTTTTTTCTCCAACTTCTCTCAGTCTTTTTAATAACAACAGTAGCAAAATACGTTTGTGCGGTCCATATCTACAACGAGACTGCTATTTATCTGGTATTTAGTAAAGTATTACAAGGCACGGTGCGGCGTCGTGACGTACATTTTTACGGTACGGCAACGTAAATTTCCACGTCACGGCAACGTGCCGCGCCGCGACACCCGCACCGTTCCACGGCGACGACGTCGTGCCGTGGTGATGTGGACATGCCCTTAGACTAGAGCAGTGTTGCCCTTTTTCTACCGCGCATGCGCAGTGCGCAAATAATTGTTTCGAAATCCCATTACGGTTTTTTTATTTTTTATAGGATTATTATTAAATATTTATAATAATTGACACGCGGGCAAATAAAATTAGCTCAAGGGCAATTTTTCTACACTTGGTAGAATAAAGAATAACCATATTTTAAAGAGATACGGGTATTTGAAAAGGTGAAAAAAGGAAAATAATATTTTGATTTTTCCTGGGAAAACGAAAGACGGGCTCATAAATTAATTAACGTAGTTCGAAAGGGCTAATTAAGATCTATCAATATATATTCTTTTTATATCGAAATTTTCATTTTTGCAGGCCGAAACATGCCCGGTGAGAACTTGGAAATGCACGGCTAGAAGAATATATAAACTGTCTAATCATATGTATCTACGCTGTTTCTTACCCATTACAAATAATAAAATGTTTTAAATATGTATTTCGTTTCAATTAAAATATACGATAATTTTTTTTTACCGCATGTAGTGTTGGGATCGAATCTATTCACTGCAAATTATGGAATCGAAAGTAATCGGTTTCACTTAATTGCATTTACATCGACTATAGTTATACCCTTTCCAATTGTATAATTAACTTTTGACAGGTCTAATACATAATCACATAGTGACTGACCCGTTACCGATTCAATTACTTTTATCGATCGATTTTATTCATGAAGAAGTTTTAATCGATTTAACACACTTATTATTTTATCGATAATTAAACAGGAGATTATCATGAGGAGATGAATTCGAACGTGTATGAAATGTGGTTCAGAGAAATGCTTACATCACTCGAAGAGCCATCAATAATATTTATTGATAATGCACAATATCACTCTCGTCAAATTAATAAAATGCCAACGCAGGCCAACAAAAAACATGAAATCATAAAATGACTCCATGACAATGGCGAGGAGGTGGACGAGTCCCTATTAAAAGTAAAGTTAGTAAAGATATTAGAAACAAAGAAGCTGCCAAAACGATACGTAATAGCAGTGGCGTAACTAAAGGGTGGCAGGGCTGGCAAAATGCCACGGGCCCCCGACCCAAGAGGGCCCCGGCCCAAGAGGCTACGAGCTCAGAAATAATCTAATATTTTTAACAAAGTTTTGTATTTAAGTACTTAAAAATTATAATTTCTTTAAGTACTTAAAATCAATCAATCTATTTAAGAAACTCTATGGCGCAAGACAGGCTACGTAACTTGGCTAGTCCGTCTATTGAAAATTCCATGGCCCAATCTTTAAACTTTGATGATGTTATAGATTTGAATAGAAAGCTCCGGAAAAAGAATTTTAAAAAATCTTATCGAGAGTAAATTGTTATTTCATTATAAATATTAGGTCCTTGCATATGAAATTGGCGTTTTGTAACGGAGGAACATAAATTGGATTTTTTTAAATTTAATATATTTATTTAATCAAAGTATATACCATTGCTATCTATACAATTTTGCCATCTCATAGGTAGTTCATTGATCCCTTTACTAAAAAACCATTCGGCCGGAAATCAATAAAATCTTTGAAGGCGCTTTGGACTGCCCCATCGGAATAGATTTTTTTCCCTTGCAAGTATTATCCAAATTTCGAAAAAAATGGTAATTTGTTGGAGCAAGGTCCTGGGAGTACGGTGGATATCTTAGACATTCCAATTGAAGCTCCTGTAATTTGGTAGCCGTCTGTTGTGCAGTGTGTGGTCTAGCGTTGTCCTGAAGCAACAGTGGCCTAGAGCGGTTGACCAGCCTCGGTTGTTTAGTAGCTAGCTTTTCCATCATGGTTTGCAGTTGCTGACAATAGACATTCGCCGTAATTGTCTGGCCAGATTTAAGAAAGCTGCAGTGAACGACACCGGCACTAGTCCACGAAACGGCTCACAAGTATTTTTTTGTGAGACAATTTTCGCTTGGGGCTTAATTTGGCTGGTTCGCCAGGGTTCAGCCACTGCGATGAGCGTTTGCGATTATCGTGGTACTGATACTGGTACCTCTGTAAATCATTTGATTTAAAATCCCTTCATTATTGTGCCGGTTGAGTAATGTAACGCAGCAGTCGACGCGCGTTTGCCGGTTTGCTGCACTACATTCACGAGGTACCCACCTTTCATGCTTTTTCACCTTCCCAATTTGCTTCAAGTGGATTAATACAGTTTTATCACTAACTCCGCAGCCTGCAGCTAACTCGAACGTGTTTGTAGATGGGTCCGCTTCCATAATAGCCTTCAATTCCTAATTAACAACTTTGGTCTCTGGCCGTTCACGTGGCTTGTTCTGCAGTTCCAAATTTCCAGAATGCAAAACGTTGGAACCAAAAACGCACTTGGTTTTCTTTTGCGACACCGCCGCCATACACATCATTAATCCTTTCGAGCCGTTTCTGCAGCACTGGTGCCACGGTGGAACTCGTAAATAACGAGATATTTCAAGTATTCCATTTTGTAAACTGACGTAAAGAAAAAACTGAAAATGAATTACGGTTTCCAAAACACAAAAACATGAGTAAGTAGCTGTATAAATTTGAAATTGGAATTCCTAATCAAAGAGGAGATATTTGAGATCAAAGTGGCCAGTACGACAAAACGCCAATTTCATATGAGAGGACCTAATATTTGCATGAACCTATGCTCTTGAAAATAAAACTTAACTAAAATACGCATTATATTATTAATAGTTTTGGGTAACTACTTACATCAGTGGTTTATTAAGATTAAATTCTAACGTGACTAATTTTACTGGAACGCCGGAGGGCCTCATCCAAAAAATTTGCCTTGGGCCTCAGATGTTATAGTTACGCCACTGCGTAATAGATGAAATGGCAGCAGAGCATGGGCATACCGTCCTCAGAATTCCCCCATATCACTGCCAATTTTTTTTTTTTTTTTGTTCTTTATTTACTACAATCTGTCTCCTTCTTTGGACATTCAGCAGTAATGTTGGTTGGTGCTATCGCTGGCTCGCTCAGTATGTGACCTGTGTCACATCCTCATTGTTTAGACAGTCGTTTTAGTTACTGTGATTGGATTAGGTCTTGAGGTATTTTGCGCTTTAATCGTCGCGCTTTGTTGTGATTCTCCATTAATGGCCGAGCCAGAGTATTTGGGTGTTCTTGGATTCGTTCTTTATAGGACTTGGTATGGCGTACGATTTCCTGCTCCACAGTGGGCATTCGTAGGTCACGGTGTAGTAGTTCGTTGGGTACAAACCAGGGCGCGTTGGTTATCATACGCAGAGCTTTATTTTGAAACCTCCGTATGATTTCTACGTTTGAGTGAGATGCGGTGCCCCATAATTGGATCCCGTACGTCCAGATGGGCTTCAGTATTGCCTTGTACAAGAGAATTTTGTTTTCGAGAGCCAGCTGAGACTTTCGCCCTATGAGCCAGTAAAGTTTTCGTGTTTGGATATCAAGTTGCTTCCTCTTAGTGAAAATGTGTTTTTGCCAGGTAAGTCTTTTGTCTAAATGCAATCCAAGATATCTCACATGATCTGCTTGTGGGACTTCAATGTTGTTTAGTGTGACTGGAGGACAGGATCCTCTTCTTAAAGTAAACGTAACATTGACTGATTTGGATTCGTTGGCTTTTATCCGCCACTTTTTAAGCCAGTCTGATATGTCAGTTAGTCCTTCTTGGAGTATTTGTGAGGCAATTTCTGGGTCACTATGTGCAGCTAGTATGGCGGTATCGTCTGCAAAGGTTCCAGTAGTTAGTGATTCGGATGTCGGCAAGTCTGCAGTGAACAGTAAGTAGAGTATGGGACCCAGTACGCTACCCTGTGGCACTCCTGCCTGTATGGGACAAAGATCAGACAGTGCTTCCCTACTTTGTACTATGAAGTGGCGCTGTTGTAGAAATGATTTTAGTTTTCCGTACATGTGATCTGGTAGGGCGTTTTTTAGTTTAAAAAGCAGACCTGCATGCCAAACGCGGTCAAACTCTTGAGATATGTCCAGAAATGCACTAGTACAGTAAGACTTCGCTTCTAGTGATTCCATGATCTTATTTGCTAGTCTGTGCACTTGGTCGACAGTGGCATGTTTACTGCGGAACCCAAACTGATGGTCAGGAATTAGTTCTTTTTCTTTGAGTATAGGTAGAATTCGTTGCAGCAGTAGAGATTCAAATATTTTGGATGAGATAGGTAGCAGGCTTATGGGTCTATATGATTTTGCCTCTTCTGGTTGTTTGTCTGGTTTCAGTAGCATTATAATTTGCGCAACCTTCCACTCCAGGGGAAAGAACTGCAGTCTTGTCATGGCGTTAAATAATGACGTCAGAAAAGTTATGCCAGATTCTGTTAGTTCTTGTAATACACGGTTTGTAATAAGGTCGTATCCTGGTGACTTTTTTGGGTCCGATTTTTTTATGATTCGGGCAACTTCTGTCTTTGTAAATTTTAAGGGTATCTCCTTCGTATTTTTAAGAGTATTCAAATATTCAGTAATTTCTGCGGCATCTACTGTAGAGCCTTCATATGTGTGAGGAATAAAGACTTTTGAGAGATGTGCTAAAAAGGTTTCGGCTTTCTCATGGTCCGTCCGTGCCCAGGAACCGTCAGATTTTCTTATAGGAGGAGAAACAGTAACAGGCCGTTTCAGTCTTCTAGTGGCTTTCCATAATGAATAATCTGAGGAAGCAGTAGCATCCAGGCCAGTGAGATAGTTATGAAATCCGTCATTACGATCCTTGTCTAAAATGTGTTTCAGCTGTCTGTTGATGTGATTGAGTTGTTTTTTCAAACCAGGATCTCTGTTTTGCTGCCAATGTTTCCTCATTCTCCTTTTTTGGATTATTTTATCTAATATGTGTTTCGCTACATAGTTGTCCGTGCTTCTATGTGGTAGTGGAGGGGTTGAAGACCAGGCTGCATCCTGCACACTGTTGTTGAAGTACAGAACAGCTTCTGTTATTTCGTCATCAGTTTTTAGACTAACTGGTTCCTGGAATGCTTTGTCGACGAGCTCTCGAAATAGGGGCCAGTTAGTTCTTTTGTTATGCAGAACGCATTTTTTGGCGCATTCTTGGGCGGTAGTGTGTAGTTCTACTATGATTGGAGAGTGGTCTGAGGACAGATCTCAGCAACTCCGACACGATATATTTTTATTTACGATTCCTTTGCTGACACAAAAATCAATAACATCCGGGATTTTTCTTTGTCTGTTGGCCAGTAAGTGGGTTGACCAGACGATATCACGTTCATACTTCTTGTTTGGATGCATTTAAAGAGTTCTCGCCCTCTGGGTAGGACAAGCCTAGAACCCCAAAACGTGTGCTTGGCGTTATAGTCACCTCCCGCAATAAATCTGTCTCCAAGGGATTGAAAAAAGTCATTAAACTCCGTTTCCTTGATAGTAAATTTCGGCGGACAGTAGAGGGCCGACACTGTAATGTCACTGATCCAGTTCGTTATTACGACGTTTGTTGCTTGGATGTAGTTTCTACAGTAGTCTTGTAGTACATGATGCCTGATGTTAGACCTGATGGGTACAGTAGATCCTACATGTGCTTTGTTGTCAGGGTGGTTAGTGTGGTACATATTATATCCAGGTATCCTGAAGTGACTTTTGGATGTGAAGTGAGTTTCTGAGATTAGTAAAACATCTATATGGTGAATTCTAAGGAATATTTTTAACTCTTCCGAGTGATTTGATAAGCCATTAGCATTCCATACACCTAATTTTAGTGCTGTGAATGTAATGACATTTTTGAGATTAGATCGGTTAACGTTTGGGTCATAATTAGCATTTGGGTCATCAGGGCAACAAGTGTCTCTGTAATGGTTTTGAGTTCGTTGGTTTTTTGGTTGTGATCTTCCACGTTAACGGATTGCGTCGTAAGTTGTTTGGGGAGTTCTATTGTGGCTGATGCATACGATTTTCCGTTATTTGTTGTTTTATTTGTAGGTGCTTGTTCAACGGTCGTAAGTCTTCTTTTGTGTTGGGTGATTGGGGGAGGATATCGGACTTTCAACAGCTCCTTATAGACTGTACAGCCTTTGTAGTTAGCTGGGTGGTTTCCCTCGCAGAGGACGCATTTAACCTGGTTTGATCTTTCTTTCCGTAGGCAATGTAAAGTAAGTAAAGTAAACATCCGTGATCATGGTACTTGTAACAGTGCCGAAATATCGGATTCTCGAAAAAGATACTAAACATGGTAAATATCCCGTTTATAATTCTAATTTTAATGTAAAGTGTGATGCGAACCTGCACATTTGACACATCTGGGCTTTCTATTGCAGAACTTTTGTGTGTGATTATAATCTTGGCAGTTACTGCATTGAGGGATTACTCGCTTAGGTCTGGGTGATTCAAACCATATGCGACAGTGTAATAGAGATTTTACGCTATATATGTCTTTATTATTATCACGGGATTCTAGTTCGATATTCAACATTGGTAACGCCTGTTTTGTTCTTGAGTTTTGGATGTTCCAGACATTTGTTACTTTATGGCCAAGCTCCTCAATAGCTATTTTTATTTCTTCCTCATCTGTCGTTGCGTGTAAATTTTTGAGCCCCATTCGAAAGCTGCGATCTTGTTTAGGCTGGTAACTGAAGAATTCTGTGTCTTTAGCATTCAGTTCTTTGTAAATAGTGAAGTATGATTCTGCTGTTTTCGATTGTATTTTAACTCTGTCGCTTCTTAGTACTTTAGTTTCATACTCTCCTTTTGCAACTTCTTCTAATAATTTTAGTAAAGGTTGGATATTTTTGACACCGTCAATAAACAGTGGTGGGGGTCTTATAGATTTCGGTGCTTGTATTTCAGGTTTATCTGCTTGCTCTATGTCGTCGAGCCCTGTGAAACTGTTGGATGTTGGTATTGCTGGTGCTGCTAGTCAGTAACTCAATTTTGTTTGTTTTTGGCTACGCATTATTGCGTCTGGGCTGGATCTTTGCCTTTTGCCATATTGCACTTCTGTGAACTGTTGTTCTTCGGATTCTCTATCTGTTTCATCTGAAAGATCAATGGTCACTTTGTCTTGATTAGTTGGTCCGCTAAAGGAGCTTGATCTTGGACGATTCATAAACATTCCTTTGTGGAAGAGTTGTTGAGT